>CM073427.1:10005000-11255000 GCA_037114965.1 Monochamus alternatus
ATATGAACTTTCAAACGGCTTTCTGGTTGGTAAGTAAGTACCAACAGGATTGGGGAATTGCGGACAGGTTTATGGAAATAACGCGTGATATGGTATAAAGGTTTCAGTTTGATTAGGAAAACTACCAACCAAATCTGTAATTACGAAAATCAAATCTCGAAACTATTATTTATTTCAACGAAACACTGTAATAGATATTTTCTAGTTCTGAGAATCAAGATGCCTAAGAAAAAGAGAATGGATCGATTTAGGCCAATTTAGGTCTGTGAAGCAGTTTTAAATTATAATTAGTTTATACAGGGTGGGACGTGTCAAAGGAATTCAAATTAAAATACAGCTTCCTGACGATATTTATAATAGAAAAATTCTCTTTGCGTTCTTTTATTTTTGTAAACCAATTTTTTTGACATGTTCGATGCGTTTTTTCCAATTAGCTCATGATGTAATTTTATTCACCTCGCTTCTTATAACATCTGTAACTGTTTTGTCGAATTTTGGAAAGGTTTTCTTTCTTTGAATATCTCTTTTTAATTGGTTACATATTAATTCAATGGAATTAAAAACACAGTAATATGGATGCAATAATAGAACGAAATGTCCCTGAGCCCATCTCATAAATAAACGTATTTCTTTGCAAAATAATTGCTCTTGACTCATCTTTCTCCAAACTGATCGTACGTAATTTTACGGATTTTAAGAAATTCTTGAATACTCTTTTTTTTTTGTCAGTCAGTGTCTGGAATCCTTTCTGAAAATCTTCAAATATATATTCCCTTATATCGATACGATGTACTGTACTCTTCTGCAACATCCAAGTCTGTTGAGTTTAACTCAACTAAAATGACATCTTTATTGACGTTTAACTCGTCAGATAACGCACGAATGCTTAGGCGCCGGTCAGACGTGATCAGTGCACGCAAACGGTCAACAAGTTACTTCCAAAAAAATACACATAAAACATAAACCAAACGTGCTATCGCCTTCAACCTTGGACTGTAACTAAAAGGAAGGTCCCTCCTTATTAGGAAAACGTTGACGAACGATGCAGTGTTGCCAGTTTCCGGGTTATAACTAAATTCGCGGGACTTAATTGCCACACCTCGTACAAATATCGAAAATAAAATTTTTACTTTGACACCTTGTTTCTTTTAAACAATCAGCTTTTGAGTAAATAGTCGAGGCAATAAACTAGTAAAAAGTACAAAAGTTCTAAAACTAGTTGTGGTGGACGGATCAGAATGCGGTTTTCTGCATTCTCTTCCAAAAATTATTTGTAAGGAATTTTTGACAAATCGGAAATTGCATTGCTGCAGCCAAAAATGCATTCAAAAAGAGCATTATTTGAGAGGCCTCTTGGAAGATGTCAAAACTTGGTAAATAAGTGACAGAACTGGCCCAGATCGGGTACTCGGGGGTTTTCGAGGTCGCTGATCATGAATATGATGTTCAAATTGACCCCCCGAATACCTGGAGCCCAGGAACGCCGCTGAACGTCATCTCCGTGGGACTCTCCCACAAATCACACGGGAAAGAAGAAAAACTCAGCGCCCGGGGTTTTTTTGGGTCGCTGAATCCATATCTGTCATCGGCGAACACCCCACGGGCACCTGGTGCGCCGGAACCTGGACGCGGACGTCATCTCCAAGAATTTTCCTAAGAGTGCCAAAAACCACATGAAAATCATAATAGGGGCGCTTTTTTGGGGCGTTGAATCCGAATTTTACGTCTGAAACGGCTCCCCGAACACCTAGTGAACCAGAACCTGATCCTAAACGTCATCTTCATGGCTTTTCCCGACACAATTAAAAAAGGCGAACCGAAAATCGTTATTGGGGTTTTTTTGGGGTGCTAAATCCGAATTTCACGCCGATAACGACCCTCCGAGCCCCTGGTGCACCGGAACCTGACCCCAAAGGTCATCTCCGTGGCTTTTCCTGACACAATCAAAAAAGGCGAACCGAAAATCGTTATGGGGGTTTTTTTGGGTCGCTGAATCCAGATATGACATCGGCGAATACCCCATCGGCACCTGGTGGCCCCGAATGAATCCGAATTTCACGTCGGTAACGACCCCCCGAACCCCTGGTGCACCGGAACCGCACCCTGAACATCTTCTTCGTGGCTTTTCCAGACACAATCGAAAAAGACGGACCGAAAATCGTTATGGGGGGTTTTTTGGGTCGCTGAATCCTAATATGACATCGGCGAATACCTCACCGGCACCTGGTGGCCCCGATCCCGGACGTGCACATCATCTCCGAGAATTTTCATGAGAAGAGTGCCAAAAACAACCGAAAAATCATTGTAGGGGCGTTTTTGGGTCGTTTCATCCAAATTTCACGCCCAAAACTACCTTCCCAACGCCTGGAACTGGAACAACTTTTTCGAAGGCCCTAGGCGGGAGTTACACATTAATGAATGTGCCAAATTATGAAACAGTTTTTGGTGAGTTTGTTGCGGTCGTGTCTGTAAAACCCTCTGAGACGACGCTCAGGTCCAGGTCCCGCGGTACACCAGGCGTCTGAATTAAGCGGCCCAAAAACGCGCCTGTAATGATTTTTTGGGTCGTTTTTAGCGATCTTGGTGGGCAAATTCTCGGAGGTGACGTGCACGTTCGGAATTTGGTGCACCAGGTGCCCGTGGGGTGTTCGCCGATGCCATATTTGGATTCAGCGACCCAAAAAAACCCCGGGCGCCGAGTTTCTCTTCTTTCCCGCGCAATTTGTGGGAGAGTCCCACGGAGATGAGGTTCATCGGCGTTCCTGAGCTTCAGGTATTCAGGGGGTCAATTTGAACATCATATTCGTGATCAGCGACCTCGAAAACCCCCGAGTACCCGATCTGGGCCAGTTCTGACACTTATTTACCAAGTTTTGACATCTTCCAAGAGGCCTCTCACATAATGCATTTTTTTAATGCATTTTTGGCTGCAGCAATTCAATTTCCGATTTGTCAGAAATTCCATGTCGCCACATTTTTTACAAATAATTTTTGGAAGAGAATGCAAAAAACCGCATTCCGATCCGTCCACCACAACTAGTTTTAGAACTTTTTTAGTTTATTGCCTCAACTAAAAGTAAGTTTGGCAACATCGTATTATTTTGTCGTCGGGGATCTACTTTAGCTCTTGTTGCATTTAATTCGTGACACCCTATATAATAAATATCACTAATTACCTAAAATAGACCTTCACGCGCTTCCAGTGTTCTTTCGGCACAAAAAATTATCGACTGTCTAATGACTAATTACCTCCTCCGATTCGGATCAGCTGCCTAACTAGAGAACAATGCCAGCATTGTCTCGCCGGCGCTACCGGACTTACTCATGTAAACGCCTCATCTAAATGCCGCGTTAAAAGCTCGAAAAACAAAGAGACAGGGTGCTAAAACGCTTCGCGGGCCCTCAAAGGGCACGGTCCGCTTGGATCTCGAGCGGCGCGACGCTCCACGGCCCATTTGAGGCGAAGCGGCCGGGTGACGCTCCCAATTAATCTAATTGGACCCCGAATTAGGCTGATTTACAGCGTTATGATTTATTGGGGGGGACTATTTTGGGCGATGATTAGAGAGGATTCTGTCGGAGACTGTGTCTGGGTAGGATCGTCTGAGTCGAACGGCTCGGACAAATTTTCGTTTGGTTATGAGACTTTGCAAAGAAAATAAAACGAAATGATATCTCTCGTTAAATTAATTTACTGCTCAAAATTTGGAAGGTCACTCTAATGGAAAAATATGTGTCCGAACATATTCATGACTGTCAGCACTTATAAATTGTAATTTTAACCATGTATTTGGTAGACAGAAAATCGAAAAATAGCTATTTATAATATACGTGTTAAAAGTAAGATTTTATTTTGTGAGTGAAGATGATTAAAAAACGAGCGTAGCGAGTTTTTTAACTTCACGATCAAAATAAAATCACTTTTAACACGTATATCATACACTATTTTTTCTACAAAACAATCGGAAGAACTTTAAACTCAATAAAAATAAGAAATCAAAAAATACCACACAGATCGCAATGTTTATGAACCAAAATTTTCGTAGCAACCAGTGCTGTTGTTAGTTACGGAAAAAACGCAAAAATATTGACAGCATTTTCTAATAATATTATAAGTATAATCCCTGCTGAAATCGAAGAAGCCGCCAGTCGAGCAACATTGGAATTATTGCCGGCGAAATCAAAGGAACAGTATGAAATCGCTTATAGACGCTTTTCGGAATGGTGCAACATTAAAAAGGTCCCTGGGAAATGTAACGAAAGTGTTTTACTGGCATATTTTGAGGAAAAAGCCAAGATATGGAAATCGTCAACGCTGTGGTCAAATTTTCCATGATCAAAACTATGTTAAAAATAAAGCAAGATCAAGATATAAGCAAACATTATAAACTTATTGCTTTTTTAAAACGGAAGGGTGAAGGATATCAAGCAAAAAAGTCAAAAGTTTTGACGAAGACGCATATCGACAAATTTCTCACAGAAGCAGAAGACGAAAAGTATCTGATGATGAAAGTCGCAGCAATAGTGGGTGTCTTCGGGGCGTGTCGCCGGGAGGAATTGTGTCAGGTGACCATCGACAATATCGAATATTTGGGCACTTCGGTTGTTGTGACCATACCAGATACTAAAACGAAAGTGCCTCGGACTTTCAGTGTTGTTGGTGAATTCTATTTAAACTTTTTTAGAAAGTATATGGCACTCCGGCCACCCAACGCTGACCATAGACGATTTTTTCTTAAATATATGAAGAATAAATGTGTGAAGAATCCAGTCGGAATTAACATGTATGGTAAAATGCCTGCCGACATTGCAGAGTTCTGGAATCTACCAAATCCTCAATTCTACACCGGACACTGTTTTCGTCGTTCATCGGCGACGTTGTTACCAGATTCTGGTGCAAATCTTACTACCATCAAGAGACATGGAGGATGGAAATCTTCGACGGTAGCTGAAGGCTACATTGAAAATTCACTGGAACAGAAGAAGGAAATTGCGTGCCAAATACTTCCTACTGCTGCAACAACTAGCAAGGCCACCAGTACTACCAGTAGTATTTCTACAGAAAATAGATGTGTCACACATGTTGACAGTAAAACCAACTTAAGTATGATGACTCCGCAGGGAATTACAATTTCAAATTGTTCTAATTTTACTATAAATGTTAATAGTAATAACTAATTAAAATGTTGGTTTGTACTTATTTAAAATAAAAAGTTGTTCATGTGTTTGTTAAAACGTTTTATTAATTTTCAAAACAAAATTTAAACTTTTAACACGCGTGTCAAAAAATGACATTTTTAACATCAAAAATGACAATTAAAAAGCCCAGTTTTAACAGTTTTATAGAAAAAAAACTTCTAGTATGCAACCTAAAATGTCATTTTGTATATTTCTTGAAGAGCCTTTAAAAATTATTGCACTTTTTACGTTGTTATTCTCAAATAATGAGAAATCGCATTAGAATGAGTTTTACTATTTTCATGTTTCTTTTATTTTCTCACTAAATGCATCAGAATCAGATCCCTTATTCCTGTTTCCATTCAGGTTTTCGCGTCGTGATCAATACCAAATAACACACACGGAAAACATGTCTTTATGAGGACGATCGTACTTTTTCATTAGTAATTATTGTTCCTGGTAGGAAAATTTGTGAAATTTAGTTTTTAATTTTTAATAGTAATTTAACTACACTGGCGCCATAAAAAACAACAAACCCGAAACGCACCTTCTTACACGAACATGGTAACTGATGGGAGAACGGGCTGAAGTACTGAAGGGAGAGGAGAGATGTCATGCTACTTATTGAGATGGCTGGCTTTTGCGGTAACGTAATAAACGGGAATTTGAATTGCCAACAGTGCTTTTTTAGTTGTGCCGCTTACAGCTGATCCGGTGCCGGCGCGTGATTACTGGCGCTGAGCATTTATTATGGGAATGATGACTGATCTAACTAATAAATAGTCACGATTTAATATTCGTTACATATTCTTTTAACATCACAATAGAGGTAGGTATCACTGAAATGTAATTTTATATTATGATGACTGGAATGCGCTAAAAGCTGCGCGAATGGATTATTCATGATCAGCGCCATATTTTGTTTTGTGCCTCTAGCAATGGCGGAGCAGTAGGGGCTTAGCTGATTGTGAATTGAAATAAAATTGAATTCTGGATATGGAGAATTATTTCGTGCTATATGCTGGTTAATTTTACAGTCCCTTATAAAATATAACATGTTCCAACAATAACACAAAAATATACAAAGAATAACACTAACGAGATACAAGATAAAAGAAGAAACCACACTGTACGCCAATGACGTGTTTACAAACAAAATAATGGGAAATTAAGAACACAATTCATATCGTACGTGCAGATGGTTGTCTCTCTCGCACCCACATACATAACCAATGAAGTATGTCTTTGATAAGTTTCATGTGCCTCCTTTTGTTTGCTCCTAGGGTTGGTACCTTTACTTGGATGCGCAAATGGACTAAACGCATTCCATATCGTACATTTCAGTGGTAGGTATCTACTAGAAAAATATTTAAATTTGGCAACGTCGCGTCAAACCAACATCTAGTTGAACTGGAGGCTGAGTCAGTGACAGTCTCAAAAGGGGGTTTAAATAATGATTTGATATTTGATGATATTTTTTTCGGCGTAAATATGCATTTAAAAATTGTTTTACTCGCGTATTCGCATTATACTCATTTTTCCCTATCTCCTTTTAAAATTAAAGACACTATGACTGAATAACCCTGTATACAGAGTGTAATAAAAAAGCTGGTAATATCATTAACTGTATATTTTTGGCGGTAAAATATTACTATTTAACCCTAGTTACCTATATATAGATAAGGATTACAGATAGAGTGAAACTGAAACACTTTTCTATAGCCCAGTGAGTATACGTTTAAAAAACATTTAAAAATGGTTGAAAACCAAAAGTTGAAATAACGTCAAAATGTCGGGGGAAAAAAACGTTATTCTTAACTGAAAAGAAACGTTTTTATATATTTTTAAGTATTAATAATATTGTGTGCAACTAACTACTCAGTGGACAAAAGCCCCAACCTGCGTTGAATTACACCCACAATATATACCCATATATTCCTTATTATTAGCTTTTGTAATATTTTTTACTGTATTAGAAAGGTATTTTAAGCTAATATAAATCAAATATCCTACAATTCCTATCAATGAAGTCATATGTATGTTCTCTGCTACCAAACATCTAGGTATGCTAATGAACAATTCCACAGACAAAGCTCTATTCAATAATTATTAATCTAATTTACTAACCTGCTTTAATGAAACACTATAAATATCTAACTTCACTTTCTGGCAGTGGGAACACGACAATTCAACCACAATAGATGAGATCTGACCTATTTCTGCATTTTTAGGATTGCTTCTTCAGGTGGCCTCCTTTAAATTGAATCAAATATCTAACTATAAAAATTATTATAAAAATTAAAATTATTTGAAGTTAAATATCGACAATGACAAAAAGTGACAGCCTGTCAATGAATTAAATATGACAATACCTACTTGAATAATGTTCACCTTTTATGTAAAAGTTTTTATATATTTTTAGGTATTAATAATATTGTATGAAACTAACTACTCAGTGGACAAAAGCCCCAACCTGCGTTGAATTACGCCCACAATATCTACCCATATATTCCTTATTATTAGCTTTTGTAACATTTTTTACTGTATTAGAAAGGTATTTTAAGCTAATATAAATCAAATATCCTACAATTCCTATCATTATAGAGTGTTTCATTAGATTAATTTCTTTAGATAATTATTGAATAGAGCTTTGTCTGTGGAATTGTTCATTAGCATACCTAGATGTTTGGTATCAGAGAACATACATATGACTTCATTGATAGGAATTGTAAGATATTTGATTTATATTAGCTTAAAATACCTTTCTAATACAGTAAAAAATGAAAAGAAACGTATATAAAACATTGTCAGCTACGTTTAAAGAACATATAAATTAAACAGTTCATGGAAAACGTTTTATTTACGTTCAGATAACGTTTATTTCAACATAAAAAAATATTATGGTACGATTTTCTTTTCAAATTATGGTAATAATGCAGTGATGACTAGTTATACTTGTCATTGAAAACTTATAGCAGTCCAGGTGCAGGTGACCAGACATATACCGATTTCGAGCTTGTTAACTTGTTAGGCGAGCGATAATCGTGACTGCTTGATTTGATATCCAGTCTATAAAAGGATAGACGTATAGAAGGACATAGTGCGTGAGATATGTTTCCACATCTATTGGCTGTTATAGTATATTTTGTCGATTTGGTCGTATATACAACGTGAAGCAAACGTTACTAGGAAACGTTTTGTTAAACCTTACGTAAAACGATTTACGTTGCACTTCATGTGTACTTAAATAATCTTTAAGTATAAACCTGTATTATATACATCGTGGAGAAAACGTTATCAAAAAACATTCTATTTCGATGTTCGTGTCTACTTTCAGCTGAAAACGTATGCAGGATCAACCTTGCGTAGAAAACATGTTATTAACATTTGGATAATACGTTTAATACATTAAAACCGCCTATGTATTTTAAATTGTACATAACACTTAAAATATAAACGTATATAATACATTTGTGTACAGCAGTCGAATAAACATTATAAAGAAAACGTAAATTTCTAGTGTTCACTTCAACTTCTAGATGAATATTATTAACGTCTCTTAAACGATATATTTTATATCGTTATATATATATATTATAGCTAAAAATAAACGTTGAATATTTCAACACAAAACGTTTAATCAACCACCAGAAAACGTTATATAAACGTACGTGTGCCACGTACGTTTAATTTTTCATTGGGGGCTAAATTCGCTCAAATATAAAATGCAGACAATTACATTTCCCTTTACAATAAATCTATAGTATCTACTGACGACTTTTTTTACATGTGCCCATGTAACGAATCCCCTTTTTCCTATATGAGCAATTAAGGACCGCCTCTGCTGTTTTCCACGCGGCTTTCCACATTTGCCGGCAGCGCCTAGGGCTTTATTCAAATGCGGAGTACGATAAATCAAGCCGCCGGACCACCCAGCAGCGGCCGGCCGCTAGCGCTGCCCGAAAATGTTAACAAGACGTGTGACGGCTGCCGCGCTGGCCCGACCCGATGCGAGCAGCGCGGGGCGGAGGGCGCGAGGTGTCAACTGCATCCCTAAATCGTGAAATGGACGTTATTGTAATGCGCTAAGGTGCTTATCTAGATGCTCAGGTATTTTAATAAGTCAAAACAAAGGACGCTGAAAAAACAGTTGTAGTCAAATGTCAAATTACTTATGGAGGGTGCGGTGTTTAGAGTACATAAAAATTATATGCTAACTTCTGATAATACCTATTTGAAATAAACAAGTTTTTTGTGAAATAGTTCGATCTGTGCGTATTTTCAAGTAAATCAAATTTTTGCATCGAAAAATTGTTTCAATTACGGTCTTGGATCAAGCGATTATAAGCGCTTTGATGTACATACTTTTGCAATAATAATGACTACCTCAAAACAGTTTTTGAACTTGGCAACTAAGTCCTAATGTTACAAGTTGAAAGTAGATTTCATTACAAATACGTCAACAGTTCAAAAGAAATCGCAAAATTCATTTTAAAGAGCGCCATTATTATTGCAAACGATTGTACCTAATACGTACTTACCCTGATCGGTAGACTAGGTACCAGAAACAGATGGGTGTTGACAGATGAAAAGAGGTTTTTGACTCTGACGATTTTTCAAGGAAAAAGCAGAAACTAACTAAAACAGATATGAAAAAAAAACGTATTTTTTATTTATTTATTTTGGTAGTGAATACGTTCGCTCACTCCTTTTTAAATTAGAATAAAAAAAGATAGTTCTAAGGCCATATAAATACATACTATTGGATTATTTGGAGCCTGCAGGGAGAATTTTAATAAAACACCAGGGTTCTTTAATTAGATTTTTATGTCCTCTTAGATTGATTGTTACAGACTGTATAAAGCTATATATGTATATTATTTTGCAGTAGTTTCATTTTTCACAAGGAAGAGAAACAATGCCTGTTCCCAAATGCTTAATCATAAAACGTGATAGATATATAAACATAAAAGAGGTCCAAGTTGGGAGCGTATTTTTATTGAATTTTAGGTATCAATTGATTTTTGTTTTTATTTAAACATTCAATACATACAAACTATTAAAATACCTAAAAAATATTTTTGCTTAAACTAAAATTAAAAACTAAGGAGCGAGATTAGCGCTTGTGACGTCGCATCGTGGAATGGTTCAAATTGGCATAAATTGTAATCACAAAATGCGATGTTGTACCTTACTTTTTGCAAAATACAAGAAGTTCTTTTTTCGAAAACTGTCATCAATAGTCGACTTGTTTTGTTTTCATGGGTTGCTATAACGTTAAATGAAATTTACGCGGCTGGTGCGCTACACTGTCACCAGTTTCTAAGAAAATCTCAAAAACAAGACCAAACGTCGAAAAAAAAACAGGAGACCAAAAAGTTGGAAATTAATCAGGTCAAAGTAGTGTGTAGATGTTTTATTGAAATAATTTTTTTTTTTGGAGTTTTGAAATAAAGTAAGAGTAAATACACTTCTAAGAGGGGTAGGTAGTTCAAACTTAAGAAGCTTATGTAAGATCATAAGGAGTGTTTGTGTTCCGAATTTCACTTAAATCGGATAAGTGGTTCAAAAGGGAAAAACCAGAAAAAAATTCCTACTTCAACGCCCACTATCTCGGAAACGATGCGTTTTAGGAAATAAGTTTATATCACAAATGAACATTATTTTAACCTGTTCTATCGATTCCTGAAGTTATCAAGATTAAACCTGTATAATGCAGATTAAAAATTGCCATTAAATATTACGAAAAAATAACATAAGACATATAAATTTACACCCATTTTTATCAGTGTATACTAGAGGGCGAGTACAATGTTACGAAAAGCGCTATTAACATCATGTAACGTATGTAAATACAACTAAGAGGGACACAATATTTATTTATTAACCACATACAATACGTGTACAACTGCTCATGAATGAATATGTCCCTGATTAAAAGTACCCCTCTTGAAATTTATAGCATAACGGTCCATATTCGGCGGAGTGGTCCGCATTAGAGTCTATTTAACCCGCAAACTGCACCCGATAAATAATAACGGCCCCGACGCGCCCCCTGTCACTCGACATTTGTCCCTAATTAGTGGCGTAGTTAGCGAAGTCCCGGAGACATTAGGAGCGTATTAGCTCCCCCGAAATATATGGGTCCTCCGAGACCCGGGGGCCATTTAAGGGTCGTTATTGATGGTGCCAGACTTGTTACCGGGATATGGAGCTAATATGGTCGCGGTAATGGCCATCGCGGGTTTCGGACGTGGAGCGTGGGCCGCGAAGAGATGGTAAATTGTGCCGTAATTGTGTGCATAAATATGGGAGCGCCCGCTGGAGACGGGGCAGGATTAGTGGCCTGTTATTAAGGTTTGGGAAGGGTGGACGACGCGCCATGTCGAAAGTTTTACATAAAGACGCCGCCGTTTTACAACAGAACTGATACATACTTCAAAACCATTTGGAGCTCTCTGTATGCATAGTGTATTAACATAATTCTATATATCATGCCTATTTAAGTCATCTAACTCGATATTATTCAAAGCGGGGTAGTTATTAAGGAAGTATTTGACATTTCGTCATCAACCAGTGCTTATTTTACCCCAATCGAACTCACTGCTCGAAAATAAAAGTTATATCGGCACGCCGCTATTTGGAATACGCCGTTGTAACATTTCACATAAATAAGGTAATCGCTTTCTGTATATCATGGAAATAGGTCCCCGTCTTTATTAAATTTAATCCTTTAACAGGTTATGTGTATTTTATATATTTTTAGGTATTAATAATATTGTGTGAAACTAACTACTCAGTGGACAAAAGCCCCAACCTGCGTTGAATTACACCCACAATATCTACCCATATATTCCTTATTATTAGCTTTTGTAACATTTTTTTACTGTTTTAGAATGGTATTTTAAGCTAATATAAATCAAATCTCCTACAATTTAATATCAATGAAGTCATATGTATGTTCTCTGATACCAAACATCTAGGTATGCTAATGAACAATTCCACAGACAAAGCTCTATTCAATAATTATTTAAAAAAATCTAATTTACTAACCTGCTAATGTAACACTCTATAAATATCTAACTTCACTTTTTGGCAGTGGGAACACGACAAATTCAACCACAATAGATGAGATCTGACCTATCCCCTTCTTGTTTGAGTACTCTCAGTACTTTTGATTGAGATAAATGGAGTTGCTCGGCGTGTGCTTAGAGTTCTATCGATGTAAAAAAGATTAAGAATTCGCTGATTATTTCTTGGCGGTACATTACGAATATAATCATTGTAGCGGCGCAAACCATATTCCGAAAATCGACGATGTAAATCTACAAAAACTTGTGCATTTGGAATTCTGGAAGCATTTGGAAGCGTGTTCGGTACTCTCGAACTGACGCGTTAGAATTTCCGTCACAGAAACCATAAACATAATGTATATCGGCATATTCAGCATTTGTAAACGTTCTTGGCATTTTTTCTTAGCACTAAAAATGCTCTTTAAATAATACTTTTGACAATGATTTTCACAAACGTCAGTTTACGCAAATCACTGAGTTTTGTTTTCATGGGTTGCTATAACGTTAAATGAAATTTACGCGGCTGGTGCGCTACACTGTCACCAATTTCTTTGAATATCTCAAGACCAAACGTCGAAAAAAAAAACAGGATACGAAAAAGTTTCGAAATTAATCAGATCAAAGTGGTGTGTAGATGCTTTATTGAAATTAGTTATTTTTTTTTTAGTTTTGAAATAAAGTAAGAGGGGGTAGCATACAAAATACACTTCTAAGAGGAGTAGGTAGTTCAAACTTAAGAAGCTTATGTAGATCGTAAGGAGTGTTTGTGTTCCGAATTTCACTTAAATCGGATAAGTGGTTCAAAAGTTATGAGGGAAAAACGAGAAAAAAATTCGTACTTCAACGTCCTCTACTTCGGAAACGATGCGTTTTAGGAATTAAGTTTATATCACAAATGAACATTATTTTAACCTGTTCTATCGATTCCTGAAGTTATCAAGATTAAACCTGAATCACCCTGTATAAATAGAATAAAATTTGTTAATTATAATTTAGTACATTACTTATAAATAAATATGGTCTGAATAAGGGGCTTGTAGTACTGTAATTTTTATTGGCCTGATTAATTATACCACCACAATGACACGTCTGTATCTTTTTCATTATAGCGGAACGTGATTCTGGAGCAACCGTGACATATTATCATGTTAAGTTAAATACGTTAACAACCGGCTACACCGTTACAACGTTGGCAGTCGTATGTACAGCATAAACGATACAATAAGCCATACCTACATCATTTATTTCGGTGTATTACTTACAGATAATCTGAGCCTTTGCTTGTGACTGCGGCTGGTTCTGGGTACCCATTAGAGAGCCGGAGTCGGATTCTCATACGAATTTCAAATGTTGGCTTTTACAGATATCATCGCTTCACCGACTGATGCCATTTATCACACGAAACGGTGTTATTAATCATACCCGCCGGAAATTTTTCATTGGTCGTATATGCAGAAATTAGTGTAAGAGCAATGTAGAAATCAGCGTGTAATATTTTTTAAATTATGACGTGTCCTCATACGAGTCTATCTAGAGGAGAAGCAGCCAAACATCACCGAAGTGTACTCGTTAGCGTTTATTTTCAAGCGAAGCTTGTTTTGTCTTCTTCAGGAAAAACTACATATGAGTTGTAAATTATATAGATTAATAAATATAACTTAAAATACGTGAAACATTCAATGACAAAAATATATAATATAAAATGTCAAACCTTGTGATATTTGCATGTTTTTTTATGACAATGTAAGCTCGACTGATCTTAATAAAATTGCACAAAAAATGTTCGGATGTTTTTTTTATTACAGATGCTGCCGCCGGTTGTTGATCACGCCATTTTCTCTGAAATATAAATTTACTCTCCGCCGAAAATTGACATTTAGTATGTCTAATAAATGATGATCTTACTTATATATTTATTCATAATACGGTTCCACAAATCTTATCGGGATTCAATTGGCAAGGAATAAATAATATATTTCAATGTTCCCCAAAGATCACATTTGTGATTAGGTCTGGCGATCTTGGTGGCCAATTTTGAGGACAATTATTTCTTCGTCCTAACATCATGCATAAACTAAAAATCTAATCCAAGTTGCAAAGGTAAATCTTCGATTAAAAGTATTTTGTAGAAATTCCAAATAACTTTCGCCATATAATCCATTTGGCAAAATAACTAATCCAATCAAACAACGATCAATAATACCGACCCAAACATCTTAAACTCGCGTTGAAAATGTCTAGGAGTATTCCATAGGGGCTTTACATCGGAATATTCATGAAAATTGCGATGTTTGTAATTCCTCTAGGAGTGAAACAAACCTCATTAGTGAATAGAATTTTCTTGTGAAAATTAATATCTCGATGAGAAGATAAATTCGCAAAAGATCACTCGTCGGTTCATATCTTGAGGCATCTTTTGCACTTTTTGAATGAGATATGGATGTAGTAGATTATGTTTAAGAATTCGGTATTTATCTTCAACTATTTGCAAAATATTTTCTTCATGTTGTACTCTTATTTACACTAGGATGTTTTCGGATATTATTGAAAAACTTTCCTATCTTTCAAACTCTTCTTTCAACATTAGAAAATGTTTCTTTATGGGGAATCACTCGATTTGAAAATTTCCTACGATATTCTTCCACATTTCTTCTGCAGTTTCCTTCCACATAAACCTAGCACAACTAATATGTCAGCTTGTTCGCTGAATGTAAATTTTAAGCCCTTTTCAGCAACAATAGCAGAAATAAAATAGTTTTATCATTAACTGTTAAATTTTAAATACAAAGCCTTCTACTGACTTTTTGATTTCTTGTAATAAACACTATTAAAACCTTGTTTTAATTAATGCATTTTTCTTGAACTTGACTGATATTATCTTGAGTAATTCTGGTGGTGCTGCTCCTTTTTCATATAACAGTAAACTATTGATAGTGCGTTTCCAACCCCATTCCTTATGGGTATAAACAAGTGCTCAAAAAATGAAAAACAAGTGATCAAATAACGAAAAACTTCAATAGCAATTATTCGAAGAATCCGATGATTTTCAACCTCTGATGCCAGAATTAGAAGTCGATTACTTATACAATAAATAATCGACCCTCCAGAATTTTTTAGATTTCTTCTTCTTGTATGTACGTCCCTTTATTGCACCTATACCTTTAGTGCTAGGTCTACAATGGTAGTTCGCATTCATGATCGAGTTGATCACATAGTCATTCAAGAACTACGTTCTTTATCGGACGAATTAATAAAACCATGGCCTCCGGGAAGCAGCAGCGTTCCGCCTGCTCGCCAATTCATACGATTAAAACGTAATCGCCGCGTAATCAGGAGCAGTGGTTAAGAAATATGCGCGAATGAGAGAAAGAGCCCGATTAGAATCTCGCTCGCTGCCTCGACGCTGCTGCCCATAAAGAAATGTCACAACCCAATAAAGTAATTAACGGCGACTTAATTGATTTTATCTTAATAATCTCGCGCAGGCTTTCGCAGTGGCGTAGGTGGACCGAATCGAGGAGGTTGCAAAATTTTGTGGAAGTCGAACTAATTAACATATTTGTTTGGTCAGGTAAAATTTTCTGTGAAATTTTGCTATTCCATTTCTATATCTTGAATAGAAAGAATGCATTTTAAAAGGCAACAAAATATTGCCCCCTTGGCCGTTTGGGAGGTTAACAAATTTAGCACTCTTGGATTCCTTCACATGGTTCACCAACAAGGAAAAATAAGCCAAGTTAGGTTTCTTGGGAGAGAAACAGTTAACGCCGTTTCACACAGAACGATATTATTGGTGTCGGTGTTGGTACTGGTTTTGAATTGAATTAGAAATATAATCACTGAAATTTCTATCGGATCGGCGAGTGTAAATATCTCCATTTGATACCATGTATTTTTAAGTCAATCTGACACCAGAAACCAACACCGACAATATCGTCCTGTGTGAAACTTTTAGGACATTTTTAGGATTGCTTCTTCGGGTGGCCTCTTTTAAGCTGTCAAATATCTAACTATAAAAATTATGATGTAAATTAAAATTATTTGAAATTAAATATCGACAATGCAGAAATAGGTCAGATCTCATCTATTGTGGTTGATTTTTCAAATTCCCACTGTTTCGAAAGTGAAGTTAGATATTTATAGAGTGTTTTCATTCAACCAGGTTAGTAAATTTAGCTAGATTAATTTCTTTAGATAATTATTGAATAGAGTTTTGTTGTGGAATTGTTCATTAGCATACCTAGATGTTTGGTATCAGAGAGCATACATATGACTTCATTGATAAGAATTGTAGGATATTTGATTTATATTAGATAATACCTTTCAGATACAGTAAAGAATGTTATAAAAGCTAATAATAAAGAATATATGGGTAGATATTGTGGGTGTAATTCAACGCTGGTTGGGGCTTTAGTCCACAGAAGAGTTAGTTTCACACAATATTATTAATACCTAAAAATATATAAAAAAGGCATTTGTTTCTTGTATATTTGCGTTTTTGTGGGTCATAGTATATATTATTATTACCATTGTTTATTGTGTTTTCAAAATAAGGCAGGTAAGGTAATTTAATGTAGCTAATGTAGTCAGATAGAAACTAACGAGTCTATTTTGCAATGTATGTATTGCGTTGCCCGAAAGCATGGAAACTGTAATCATATATGAACTAAAGTACACTGCTTTATTTAGGTATATATACACGTGTGAACGGCGTCTGGCGTCACAGGTCTACACTGTGGCGGCGACCGTTTTGTGGGGACGTGGCCATCCTAAATTTATAAATACCGTTTTAGGTTTATTTTTTAACGAAATTGTCTAGGACAAATGCCATTTCGATTAAAACAATACATTCTTTCTCCTCCACGTATTTGGAAAAATCATGCAATTTCCTCATTTTGAATTTGTCAAAAAAATTGTAAAAAAAAGTAGAATGAAAAAATGTACAGGTCTAACATCCTTTTCATCCTCCTAATGCTATGCTATACTATACATGATCTATAAATTTTGTCTATATATTTTCAAGTGTTTTTATAGAAAAAACCCAATTTCATCTATACTCTTTTACTTTCTTATTTGAATGAGTTCTATACGCAGTAGAAATTTGGAACCCTATTTTAGAAACATAAAATAAAATTATTTGAAAAATTAAATCAGGGTTCTCAGTAATTTTTCAAAGCCAAATTCCCTGACATTTCCAGGTTTTCCCTCACATACTTTTTAAAATTCCCTGACAAAAAGCATACAAAATATCATATTTTTTAAAACTTAAACCAAAGTAGAAACAAGTCAAATGATAAGGCATAAATGAGCCCTTTCGATGACAAATAAGTGACATGAATATTTAATTTTATTAGAAATGTTTATTTCAGTCATTGAACACATTGTACTATGTTAAATATTAACAAATATAAATATTTAAGAAATCTAATAGAAATATGTATATAATATATATTTAAGAGATCTAATAGAAATATGTATAAACAAACACAACAGAAACCAATAAAAATAGATTTTACTACTGAGCAAACAGCTATGCAATGAAATGTATTCAAATCGGTTCAAAACACTATATTCACAGATAAATTTATCTGTGCTATATTTTTGCATTGAAATAGTAACGCCACACAGGTCGTTTTTGAAACCGTGTTTAAAACGTCCACTGAGCCCGGTTTCAACTCTTTAGATGCTTTACTATTGGTCTATGCAGCAGATGCTAGATAGAGATTTCAAAATCTTTGTGATTTAAATTTTCATACTTTATGTTTAAAATGATTTATACTTTTATACTTCTTATCTTGTTTATTTAAAAAGGAATTGGTTGTGGTTTATTGTATGTACCTCTACAAATTTTAACGTATTCTTAGACATCTTAAATTATATTAGAAAACAATACTCCAATTACTTTCCTCTCCAAATTTCATTAAACTTGTCACGAACATGTAAGCAATTATTTGTTTTTGGTTTGTAGTTGCTAAAATCAATTCCGTTTTTGTTGCAGATCTCACACATTTTCAAAATATATATACAAAAACATGAACAGAAAATATATTGTTAATAATTTCTACCACTAATAATCGTTCTATTTTAATCCAAATCTAGTGTAGCTTTGTTATAAATAAATTGTATAAACAATAATCAAAAAGTGTGAGTGTGATGTTAAAGAGAAACAAATATACATTTTTTTGGTCCATTACATAAGTAACATCGCCATGGAATACGTTTTGAAATAGGCGATGAATATGGTTCGTCACAAAAAAAACAGCTGTACACTCCAGATATATCCGTTTCTTTATATCAATCTGCGGGTACGTGTGATTAAAGCAAACATAAATAGGCAACTGGGTGCGTTCATTAAATAAATAATTTAGACAAGGCATGAGTAGCGTTCAGAAATTTTCCCTGACGACAATAAAAATGATTTGTGACAATTATTGGCACTTTCCCTGACGTTTCCCTGACAAAGTTCAAATTCCCTAACATTTCCAGGTTTTTCAGGTTTTCCCTGACGCTGAGAACCCTTTAAATAGGTTTACAATAGAGCAATAAAATTTTATATATACTCTTCTGTCTCTGAACTTCTGTATATGGCTGCTACTATTCTGTTCTAGTTCCACCTGGTACGCCACTGTCGTGTGTGCGCTTATCGCTAGTTTGTCGCAAAAATGCCCGCCGGTATTCCAAAGATATGTTAATTAATTACAGTAGCCAGTAAAGCTTATTTTATGCCGTGGTGGGTATTTTACTTATTTAAATGTGCGCATATAATTTCACGCTGTTTCGGCGCTTTGTCGCGACCAAATGGCTCAGAAAGCTACCGTTTTCCGAGCACAATGGGGACGTTCCGCGTTTTTTGTCGGCTGATTTTCGGGTCTGGCGACGGTAAGTGGTCGGTTGTTGATCTCTGCGGCTACCCGAAAATGTGTGCGAATTATCGCACACCATCGAGCACGAAATTTCATCTTATTAGACGAAATTTTAAAACGGTTCTTTGTCAATTCTGCTGATATTTAAATTACAGTTAAAAAGAAAGTGCCATCGAGACAAAGTAGATACGGTATAAGAATCATTAATGAAAAATGTTCGTATATTAACCTCTGTTTTTATTTAGGTACAGAAAAACGTTTAAAAAAAACTCGTATACTTACATTCTCGAAGTATAGTATGTCTCCAAACGTCAAAAAATCAAAACAGACGAAGTAACAACCATCCCGGAAATTGTCAATCATTGTCAACAACTGCCATGGTAGGCTGTATATCAGTTTTACATATATTTATTCAGAGAGAGATAACCATTTTAGAGTAGAGTCTTTAAAACAATAATGTTATTGACTTTGTCTTAAGTAAGTATCAATTTATTAAATCCAGTAATATTAGAATTTATTGGCTATCTAATTCATATTTATATCTATAAATTACTCTAAACATACAAATGTTTACAGAGAAGCTATAATGAACTTCTACAGTAAACACGTTTTGTCGTTTGAGAAAGATCCAATTCCTGGAATACCTTTGAATGTTAGAACACCTGTATGGAAAGAAGCTATTCTACACGAAATCGAAGAAGACCCAAATAATAATACTAGGAAGATCGCTGCAAATCTTAACGTGAATCATAAAGAATGGAGCAAAATGTTGACTTTACCGCTGGCATATTGTTTACTGATGAAGATAATTTTTCCAGAGATAAAAACCCTAATCCTATGATGGAATCTCCATTTCAACATCAGTTTTCTTTGAATATTATTGGAAAATTTCTTGTTGGACTTTACTTTTTACCAAGAACTTTAACCAGTACCTCCTATTGACATTTTCTTGAAAACGTTTTACCTGAACTACTTGACGATGTTCCCTATGCGCCGAGACAAAGAATGTGGTTTATGCACGGGGCTCCTCCATATTTTAGCTTGACTGCTCGTGACTTTTTAAATAAAAGATTTATTAATAACGTGATTGGACGAGGCACTCAAGAACCAGGTCAAGCTTGGCCATCCAGATCAGCCGATATGAACCCTATTGATTTTTTTTTATTTGAGGACATCTCAAGGCATTAGTTTACAATTATAGCTGGTTGTGATGTGATAAGAGCTACTCCTGGATTTTTTTATGTGTACGAGCTTCAATTTGAAGAAGATCTGAAGCATGTATTTTGGCTGAAGGTGTCCATTTCCAATATTTGTTATAATAAATCATAGCAAAATAATAATAAAATAAAGATAATAAAGTAGCGCATATGATGGCCTATTTTATTTGTAAAATTATACAGGGTGATATAATTTTTTTGACAAATAATAATGATACCCACGTAAATATACATTTTGCTCTTCTAATTGAAATGGAAATTTGAAAGAACCGTCATCGAAATGCTATATGGCAAACTGAATTTCCCATTAGTAAATTTATAAAAATATTTTCCACTGCATGTCAACTCACAATTATCTTTTAATTACCGCCGGAGTTCTCGACTGCGGGGGACTAAGCAGAGCCCGTTGCACCCAGCTAACGTGCACATACCATGCAACTCGCGTCCCAAAGAGCCTAATTTATTTTATGCATTTTCGATGTAAGCAGGCAGTTAATTGAGCTGATAGCCGTCTTTTAGAAATACCCGTTCTGTAGCGCAGTCAGATGTACTGCGTTCGTGCGTTTGGAATTGCAGTTTGTGCGATACAGAACGCATGGAAGATAATAGTCGACTGCTTCAATATAAGGAGACAGCGCGATCCAGCTAATCGAAAATGTTGGATCTATATAAGGCTATATAAAACTATTTCCTTTAAACTTTGTCCTGTGACGAGTTCTAAAGTGATTTAGAATTGTTTTTAAAGATTGCTAAATGTAGTACGACGCACAACCGACCAATGGTATGATAT
Source organism: Monochamus alternatus (assembly GCA_037114965.1). Taxonomy (NCBI): domain Eukaryota; kingdom Metazoa; phylum Arthropoda; class Insecta; order Coleoptera; family Cerambycidae; genus Monochamus; species Monochamus alternatus. The sequence goes on from CM073427.1 coordinate 10,026,122, forward strand.
TTGTCGGAGCACCAAACCTTTATAGTTATTTAAGCATCAAAAGTGGTAAAGTTTTTTGCACGATTCATGCAATAACCATGTTATATGGCTTAAATGATTTTTAGATTTAAATTTGTTTATTTCATACATAGTACATTATAAAAAATAAACCCTTAGTTACTGTAACTATAAACATGTTCATAACTCCCTTGGGAGTTATACTAAGTAGTTATAAATCCTTAACTCCCTCTGTAACATATTTACAAAAATTCACCATGTCTCTTCAATGTCGTCATATTTGCTCCTATTTGAACTTAAGATCAGAAAATGCAAAGTCTTCTAACTTTTTCTTAGCAATGAGCAATTAAAAAGTTACCAATCAAATTGTGGGCAGAAATACAATAGGAAGTTGGCCTTCAAAGATCGCAAAATGCTTGAATTTGATGGATCCCCATCTTTATACTTGGCATGGGTTTAGAAGAAGTAGGTACTACCCATTTAGTGAATAAAGGTGTTGATATTTTGGTCTTTAAAGGACACCGTGAGTGGCGTTCGTCATTTGTTGTAGGTTACGTAGCTGATTCGTTGGTGAAGAAAATAGAGTTTTCACCAAAAATTTTGCATTTCAATATACCCGGCGAATCTATCGTTTCTAATGACATAACCACTACAGAAAATCTTGTGGAAAAGAACACAAGAAACAATTCGACACTAAATGCATCCAAAGATTCTATCTTTTCTGGAACCGAAGTCTTTTAACAATTGTACTAATTGTACTTTTAATGTTATAGTAAAAAAATATTGTAAATAAATTTATTATACATTTTTCATATTTGATAAGTTACTATCCACACAGGTCACTATTTCATTCAATTTCTTTATCTTTGGTAACACAGTGTGGATGTTATGTTGCTAATTGTAGAATAATTTACTTAGTTCGACTTAAATATGCCTTATTCAAATCAGAATTAGTAGATAAGGTGAGTGATGTCGATGTTCAACAGCGTATTTTTACTGCAGCCAATGAAATTAGGTCGCTGTCTAATAATTGTAGAATTACCTAATATCGATTTATGGTAAGTAATTTATTTCCGCTACTTTCAGTCGTAACGGTGTTTCAACACCTTCTAACCTAAAAAGTGTAGAAAACGTTTCGTTTGTCAAAAAATCATTGCGTGACAACATCCTTGATAAAGCCGGTTCAAAATTGACTATTTATTTAATTTGAATAGTTTTTATTTTGACAAAAATTATATTTTAGACTACGAGTCGCTGTTACAACAATAGAAAGTATTTTACCAATGATATTTTCTCAAACAAATACGTTTTTTAAGTTGAATTCAATCGAATTTAAGTTAGTGGATGATCCTTACTTACCTGATATTGGTAAGAGACGCCAATTTATTTCACAATTTAACAACAAAAATAAAACGCAGTTGATGGGAAGAACGGTCTCTATATTTCTTAATTTAAACACTATATATACACACATAACATTGCACATGGACTAAAATTAATCTGGATCAGTCTATATTCAAGGCTTCATATATAAACAGCATGAACAGCTATGATAACACTCGTTTGGACACAATCATCCAACATATACTGGGTGGTCCAAAAGACATATTTCTGACTTCACTATATTTTTTCTTTACTTTCCCTGTTATGTCAAAAAAACACTATCTATTGAACCACCCGATTTATTAACAATCTCTACAATCAATAAATATTTAAATAATTAATTTTTTTGTTCACTGGGTATTTGTCTAAGACATGCTGCTTCTAATAGGTTCACCGCCTAATTCTGTTCAAAATATTACAATTTGATAATTTTTTTTTTACAAGTCTGTCTAGGTGGTAAACTTATTTGGGACGCACTGTACAAACCGACTAAAATATCTACGTACTTTACCAATATTATTCTATTATACGTATAACGATATGCCCATAAATGTTATTCTACACTTTACAATATTTACACCAACTAGACTTTAATTTGTACAGGAAAAAATCAAATAAATACACTGAGATCGGCTATAACTATATACAGAATAAAGCTTATATATTTAGTTTGCAGCGGTTAGAGAGAGATATTATAGTCACTTGATATTATCTGCTGGTGCAAGCTGTGATTTACTTAATAGTTTTAACTTTCAGTTTAAAGGACAGCACTGGTATATAATTAAATATAACTTAATTATTTGTTTACGTCTTGTACTGGTTAATTAAACACTTAAGTTGTTTTATTCAATCAATACCATTAATGTTAATTACTCGGGAAATTTTTAATATGGGCAGATACAGCAATGAAAAAATGTATCTTACATTACATTAATAATGTTTATTTCACTCATTGCAATATAACCAACGAAATTCCATGTTTATTTTATTAATTTAAATATGAAATTATTCTTCAAGGAAATGATTTTTTCTCGACTCTGTTTTTCCAAAAGGATCTAATAACGTGTTTGTTTATAGTGCTAAATGTTTTACCACAAATCACTACGAAGCCGGTTAACTATTCATGGTTGAGATGCTACAGGATAAATCAAGTCTACGCCCTGGAATTGTCCAGAAAATTCGAAAGGTTTCCGACGCTTCTATTGTCTCTATTTAAGCAATATTCAGAGGACGTGAGATCAATTAACATTTTGGTGGCAAGTGTATATTGTGAAAATAAAATCTGTAAAACTTGTGTACTTTTGTGAGAAATATAAGCAGCTGAAAGGAACTCGTAACAATATTTTTCTAAGATCATGTGGAAAGATGTACTTTTCCGCACGATTTTTCGTGGCTCGTTAACTTATTTATTATATTCTGTTTCATCTGATTAGAAGTGTCTTTTCCGCACCTGTTAAGTAAACAACTGTTTAAGAACTAAATACTAGTGATTTTACCATCGTAGATGATGAAGCACGACTTCAATTGCAAAATACTAATTTTGTAATACCATTTCAGGTTGGTTATCATCGAGGTATGTTCTAATCGTACATACCAATGAACATAATGAAATTAATATTAAACACAGTAGAACTCATTTCAGTGAATGCATGAATTATGTATCAAACTACTAATCAATAAATAATTTAACCATATTAGAGTCACATAATTTATGAATAAAACAACTTGTTTGATAATAGAATCATCATTAATCGTCACTGAAGACTAACTATGACAAATAAATAGCAGCACGCCATGAGAAAATGACATTTTATGTACGTTAACGTGTTTCTAGTTGGATTTTATGATTCATTCAATATCTATAAAGGAACTTGAGAGTGCAACTCACTAAAGTCACTATATATCTCTCTCTACGACTCTAATTTCAAACCTTAACATTTTACGATGACACGGGCATGTCATCCTCGTCGCAGGGCACGGTAGAGTGGTTGTACAACCCTTGGGCCATCAGCTGTAACGCTAGAGGGTTCTTCTGTCCCGAAGACTTCTTGATCTTTGCCCTCTTATTCTGGAACCAGATCTTGATCTGGGCCTCGTTGAGACCGAGCTCCACGCTGAGCTGTTGCCTTCTTCTTTCAGTAAGGTAGCGGTTCTCGTTGAACTCGTTCTTGAGTCTCTGCAGCTGCGCGCTGGAGAACGCAGTCCTGGGACGCTTGTCTTCAGGGCTGTTCTTCTTCTTCATCCGTCTGGACCTGGGACCTGCAAAATGGAAAATTGGTCGTGAGCTTGCTATACCATGGGAATATAAGAAGGTATGTGTATAAAGTAAATCCATTCACGATTTAGTACCACCAGGGCAATTATTACATTAGATAATTCTATACTATACTATACTTCTCCTATAATAATTATAGTTACTTATGCATCAAGAGAGTTATGAGGATGTTAATTATCGAGGGCAACAGATTGTTAATTTGCCCGAGCAATGGATATATCATCTGATAAGTTTGTAAATAAAAGTTTATCAAATTTATTAATTTGTGAAAATGAATGATAAACTGGAGAGAAGTGAGATTTTAGGCGATTTGTTACAAAATGATGAGAAAGCTCGTGCCGCACTACTACAAACAAAGTTGGAACCAAAGTAAAGAAAATAATAGGTATAACAAATTCTTGGCGTGGCTGAAAGTTAACTGCATTGAAAACAAAAATATAAGTGAAACTATAATGCTGGCTTACTTTCAAGACATGATATGTATTTATTCTTCCACGTTCTAGTATAAGTGATATTGTTTTATTTTTCTGAATCCTACAGTCCTAATTCCCTGTGGACTAAGTGGTCAATGTTAAAATCAATTTATGATAATTACACATTTGGATACATTGAAAAAATAAAATGTGAAACAGAACAAATTTCCCGTCATCCCTATAATTTTAGAGCTTTTTAACAATGTTATTTTAGGTGGAAGGGCAGTAGTAAATATTTAACCCCGTTTTCCTAGCTTCTCTATTTCTGATGTGGACACGCTACTAGTTTCATATTAAGGACAAAACTTAATTTTACCCTCTTTTCAGTGTACAGGTCTAGCGGTATTTAAAAGAATACCAGAGAATTAAACTGCCATGACAAATTGCAGCGAAGTAGGCACTGGAACACGGTAATGCTAAAAAGGATAATTAAATTAGCTGTATAATACGTGCCGCGTTTCGCATGTGCTAAATTAATCTTTAATTCGGTGATATTAAATAATTTGCTTACAGCTTTTTGCCATTTCATTTAGGTACTCGCTCACTACCATTAATAACAATTAATTAACTCCCGGCATCATTAATTTCTACTCCCCCTCACAAAAACTGGTAAAAGGGAAGGTAATTAATGTTCACCTGGGCGGCGAGGCCCTACATACGGGGCGTTTGTATTTTTCAGACCATTTCCACGCATTTATTTCTGGAATTAAGAGAAAAATAGGTAAGAACACAATTAGATTTAATAATATTGGAACTGAGGATAGTAGAATTATTGCAAATGATTTTAATGAGAATTTTTTAAATAACAGAGAGAAAATGGTTCAAACTTGCAATCAAAACCGTATACATAATAATGGAGAATATGTTATTGATATACATAGCACATTTTCAAAATTTGACTGGGTAGATCTCCGGTATGTTAAAAAGATTATAAGGTCTTTAAAAAATACGGCAGATGTTGAGGATGATATAAATACTTTTATACTTAAGGATGCATTTTCTGTGATAGGTAACAGACTTAGAAAATGAAGTTTTTTCTTCAAGATGGAAAATGTCGACATTGTTCCTGCTCCAAAAGTGTCAGATACAAAGGTGAGGAATTTAGGTTTATAAATATGGTGACAGTACCATATTGCATGTGTGTGATGAACGGCTTAATCGAAGGAGATTTCGTAGTAGCCGTATTTATTGATTTTAGAAGAGCATTTGAAACGGTGGATCGATATCTACTTCTAGTGAAAATGTCTAAAATGGGTAGGTATTACTGATATAGTGATGAAATGGTGAGTCATATCTAGAAAATAGGCATCAAAAAGTTAAACATAAAAAGCATATGTCTACGGAATTAAAAACCCCGCATGGTGTTCCACAAGGAACGGTCCTTGGACCTAATTTATTAATTTTTTGTACCAACGATATTGTGAAATGTATAAAATGTTGTAAATTAACTATGTTTGCTATGATTTGGGGAAATGATCTTCCAGATATGATTCCAGCTATATGATTATAACTTATGCGTAAATATAAATAAATGTAAATCTATGTTAATTAGTGATGGTTATAAATTAAGTAAGGTGTAGTTACAATTAATGGTTCTGAACTTGAAATGGTTAAGGATATAAAGTATTTAGGTGTAATAATTGATAGTAATCTCAATTTAAAAAGTCATGCACATTATATAAGAATAAAATTAAAAAAAAAATTGGGTAGAATTGATAAATCACTTAGAACACTGGTAAAAAATATCAGTTACAAAACATTAATTGCACCACATTTAGAATTTTGCTCATCTGTTATTTTTAATCTGAACAATAATCAAATTCAACAGATACAAAAAATAAAATAGACGATGAGAGTAATCTTAAAATGTAATAGATACAGACCAATTAATACTATGTTAAATGTACTCCATTTTATAAATGTGTATCAAATAATCGTTTACAAAGCATTGGTACTGATTTATAACATAAAAAATGGATTGTGACCTCAGTATCTGATTAGTAAAATTGTAATGTAAATAATTTCTTCACCATCCAGATGACGCGAAATTTCTTGTGTGATTTCGCACGATTTTGGCTTAATTGCTAATAAATAAAATTATTATTAATTTAGGAACGTATCATTAGCGCGCAATAATTATCCATGTTTATATACATAAAGCCGCGACTCGGGCTCGCGTCACAGATTAAAAACCGATTACGACCTGTGACGAAACGTTTACCTTGAGCACCCGAAAATAGAGCGTTTAAAAGGCACTTAGACGGGCGTTGATGCAGGGAACATGAAGGTCCTGAAAGATTTTCGCCTGGATACACTTACTAAATCTAAGTGAGCGACGACGCACTCATAATCCATAACCATTAATCTTTCGTTTGAATCGGAGGCGATAAATCACCTATAACGGTCCTAGGCGGCCTTGTCTCACGTGCGAACCCGATGCGCTCGATCTAATCTCCTGCGTAAACAATTGTTCATCTTCCTCAGTGTCTTCAATCCCCAGACATCACATAATGTTCATAATGATACATTATTATTTAAAAATATAGGTATACATATCGTCGGGTTTCAAAATAGTAGAGTGATTCATGTTTTAAACCCGTTCATAATTTAAAGCACTCAAAGATATCCGCATATCTCGCAGAGTATATTACACAGCTTCTGCTATAGGAAATAGGCATGCGCCATATCATAATGCTTAATTCCTATTGGTAGAGACGCCTTGATGGATCCAGCTATTCGATCTACAAAACTACCATGGGTGTGCGCGTAAAACAATGTCGGCTATATCTTTCCGCTAGTTTATTTATGATTGTAATTCATTTATTACTGATTTTGTATTCTTAAGAATACATAATAATTTAAGTTGTACAGCGTACAATTAAGGAATATCGAAACATAAAAAAAGTTATATGAAGGAACCAAACCACCAGACAGAAATATGTAGTTCATTAACAAAAGGGGTCTGTGTATATCGTGCAGTAAAGAATGGCAAAAGAACAATAGACAACTGCGAAACGGCAAATATTGGAAATACACGGAAGGAAGAAGATAGAGATTGATGATACAAAATAAGCAAACAATTCATGGATGGTATTTTAAAAATGTGCTTAGGATCAAGATACTTAGCATCTAACAAAATTACGCTTTGCCTAGAATATATAGAAGGGTGCTTTTGATTGTTCGTTTTATGCTTAAAACGAAAGAGTAAGAAAAAAACGAAATACTGATATGGCGAAGAAACTATTTAACACTCTTTTGCCACATATGAAACCTGGTAATGTCGTGGTCGCCTGGATGGTGAATCTGTAACAGCTTTGTCCGTACTTAGTACTCCATAATAAGTCTCCAACCCTCAGCATACGCTTTGCATCTAAAACAAAGTTTTGGTAATTTTGTGTTCTTTGAACCCTTCTAAAGTGGCACACCTATGGAATCTTATCCTTCCGTACTCATCTAAGTGCAGTAAATGAATCACTCTCTACTAGTTATTTTGAAACCTGATTATGCTCTGATTTCCCAGATAGCATCACCAGCTATCGATTCCTCCTAGCGCGATTCTTTTGTTTTGAGCAAAACAATCGCCTTGCCCTTTATCTAGACATCTAGACCCAAAACATAGACGCGTCGTCGCATCGACAATGGCGTTATTTTTTACATTAATGACACCTATCTATCACCGCTCTCTTCCATTGTTTCCGACTGTCGCAATTAGCAGGGAGCTTCTGTATTCAGACGAGATCTGATAACAGAAGGCTGTGACGGACTGCGTAGCCTTCTGTTGTTTTGACCGCGGGGTTCTTGATAAATGTGCTGTGATTAGAGATGTTTAGGAGCTATTATCTGTGCAGACGGAATCTTGATTAAGAAAATCGTCCATTAGAAGCAACAAATATTTAAAAAATTTAAAAAGTACGTGGCCGCATAAAAATAAAAATAAATAAAAATGTTTTCTAATATGATGATAAGTAGGTAGGTATATAAATTGTATGAATGGGGTCATTTATTATTTGTTTTACAATAAAATAAAATCAAAATACTAAATTTCAATAAAATTACAGAAATTAGAATGCAATCTAAATTTGAATAATAAAATTTATAAACTAAACATCTACTTACTCAATTATTTTTACAGTTATTGTGTGTTCATGACGTGGCCATTATTGCTAGAGATCGTAGGGAATTAGAAATAACGAGAAAACTTGTGGAAGAAGCACGTAAAGTGGGATTGCAGATAAATTAAGAGAAAAGTAAGTCTTTGAGAATAGGAGAACAAAAAAAGATACCAATTTCAAATTGAGAACACAGGATGGAGAGATGGAGTTTGAAGAAGTTCAAGAATATGTGTATTTGAGGGCGCTGCTAACAACTCCTATAATTAACAGGAGAATAATAATAAAACAATCTTGAGACCGACAGCGCTGTAGGGTAGTGAAACGTGGAACTTCGATAAGAAGTCAAGAGAAAGGAAGATCTTAAGAAGAATTCTAGGGGGCAAGAAGACGGAGGGAGGCTATATATAAGTCGTAAAAGCCAGAAGAGTGCAGTGGCTAGGGTATCTAGAACGTATGAAAGATGAAAGGACAGTTCAAAAAATTGTAGGGAGTAAACCAAACTACAAGAAAAAAAGAGGGAGACCGAGCAAACGATGGTGAGAGGTAGTAGATCTAAGAGAGAAAAATGTAACGGATTGGAAAAGAAAGGCGAAGATCAGAATGGAGTGGAGGAGAATAACGCAGCCCTGTGCCTAAAAAGCCTGTAAACAGCTTTATATATATTGTGTGTAACTGGGGTTTTCTCTTAGTTAGAAGGCACTTGTATATTTAATAACGTAAACATAAGCTGCATGATTAAATAGTATAATTTCTTAGATATTTTATATCATATAAAATTTTAAATTAATTAAAACTTCAAAATGCTGGCTATCTAAATATTTTGTTTTGTTGTAGGTCGAAACATACCATTTTACTATTAATTCTGTAACATATTTTTATTTACACCTCTGATTTCATCACTTGCATTACAATAGTCATAATAATTAAATCTACCGTCGGTAGATCAGACGAATATGCTTTTGAATAGCACGTTGTGAATTTTAAAAGTCGTTGAGCTTTTGTTAATCTGTTTTAATTTAACACCGAAAAGATCCTTGCCTGAGTTCGAAGTGGACGAGCATCGAAAAACTGTAGGAGGCAATGACGTCACGCCTTGCCAACCTGTAATTCCAATTTATTCTCGTAACTTTGTCTACCAGGAGTTAAGTGTTACATTCCAAATTTGGTGCTATTTAATCATGAAAAAGTAAAATACATAAACAATAAATCATAATTGTAGATGATGAAGGCATTTCTTTCAGCAACAATACGGTCCGTTGCAATAATTATCTGATAGCAGTTATTACAACAACAAATAAAAGACTAAGTACAATGATCAGATTACTTTTACCCACAGATATAAATCTCTATTCGCGTTGTACAGTCGGCCGTCAGTGGTCCGACCCTGTCCTAGGTGATTGTTCGACGCGATATAAATCAAATCGTTTCACCAAATCGTTAAAGCATTTATCGAATGCTCGACCTGTGTGGTCCTCACGGGTATGCCGCTGCGATGGTGGAGGTCGCGCCATCTAACGACCGACCTGAAAACTATACTTACTGCAGGAGCTTGAGGTTTATTACTTTGTTCTTTTTCTCGGGACATGCTTTTAAATTTTGCATTACAAAAAATGTAAAAAATACAGATCACCATCATTTGCCTTCACTTAAAATTAAGGAAATATGGAAATATGACATTTTAAATACAATTAATCTGGATGCATTTTTAAATTAAATATCTAGGTATACAGGGTGTCTGTAAAGGTTCGGGGAACATATTCCGAGGGTCAAAATGATGGTCTAAACCAAGTTACATTAGTTTCCGAGATAAAGGATTTTGAAGGTACAATTTTATTTTTGTTTTTCCTTAATAACTTCATTATAAATTGTAATAAACATGTAAACTTGGTAGATTTGTGTTTTCTGGTACGAGGAAATGAAAAATGGCTTCAAATTTGCTGTCAGTTGTAAAGGGCCCAAGTATACTCCACATGCATTTAAATCGTCTTAAACGTTTTTTGTGTCTTGCTGTATTGATTTTTTAATCAATAATTCTTATTTTTCGATGTTTTTCTTAAAAATATATATATTTAGTAAATGTCGTTTTGAACAATCGTTTGTTGGGTCTGCATTTTAAGGTTTTATTTGATAAACATAAACCCAATAGGCCGCATTTACAAAACAGAGGATTTGCTTTTACTTTACAGAAAGCGAACAATTTACTTCATATTCTATTCATAAGAAATTATCTTATGAAACTAACTAAATGCTTTGATTTTTGCAAGTAAAAGCAAATCCTCTGCTTTATAAATACGGTCTTTCTTCACACTTTATTCAATTACTATCAAATTTTTGACAGGTAAATTGGGTTGGATCTTGGATCAGCATATATTGGCCCCAGATTTTGTCCAGATCTTTTGGAGACTCAAGACAATGGATTTATGTATTGTTTATGAAATGAAAATCCTTAAAATCGAGATATATCCAGAAAATGGTTCAAAATGAAAAAAACTCGAAGAATATGAATTAATCAAAAAATCAATACAGCAGTGTATTACAGTAAGACATTATTATCAATTTTAAACTTAGGTAGGTACAATCGTTTCCAATAATAATGACACTATTTAAAATTAATTTTGCGATTGTTTTTGAACTGCTGACGCAATTACAATGAAATCTACTTTCAACTTTTAACGTTTATTCTTAGTTGTTTCACTCACCAATAGAGATTTAATGAAATTTCTACTTACAAATTCCAGAAGTTCAAAAACTGTTTTGAGGGAGTATCATTATTATTACAAAAGCATGTACCTATCTAAGTATTTTAGTTTACCTTTAGATATTACAAGTATTTTGATGAAGTCAACCATTTTTAAGTAAAAGTTGTTTGAAATAATTAATAATGTTTTTTTATTATCAGATTTACACTAATTAAATCTTGTTTTTTGTTTATACTATTTCAATCTGACAAAATTATTTCAAACGTTTTTTTACTTAACAATAGTTGATTTTATCAAAATTTTCCGGGAGGTCACGGAGATTGTGTCCATTTGACAAACAGTGGCGTAGAAAATAGGTATTTAAAAAAAAAGAATGACGTTCCCCGCCTCTGCGTCACTGTTCGGAAAATAGTAGTACCTACCTACATAAAATAATTGATTTTTATTTTAGGTGCGCACATTGTAAATTTGAAATAGAAATATTAACGCATAATTTTACAAAAAAAATGTAACACCTTGGATCTCGTCGTGTTTGCTATAAATTTTGATGTACTTTCTTGCCCTGTTAACGATTTTTTAAGTCACCCCGTATGCTGTAGGTACTTGAAATGTTTATTTGTTTCATGGTAACGAATTTCTAAAAACAAAATATTTGTCCAAATTGTTACAGGTTCTTTATTTTGAGTCTATTGTGGCCACAGATGCAATTGTATTTTTGATAAATAAAAATCAAGTGATTAAGGTGGTTTAAATACAAAAAAAATCAATCGTGAATGGAGTGACATATAACACAGCCATACTTTTCTGAATTAAATTCTCATGCATTATCTTACCTGAACTGGGCCTGTCCGAATATCGAGTGCAATAAACCCACGCGGGCCAAAGTTGAGGTACGTTGCCCTCTCCATCCTTCTTGACTTCTTCAGAATTCGACGACCCTTTCGCAGGACTTTTCGGCCTTGGAATAGGTTCAGGCGTTCTCGTCAAGGCACTGCCCAACTGGGACACAGCTTGGCAAAGACTTCCCAGGGGAGCAATGGAGAAGGGTTTGCTTTCTTTAGGCTCCTCGTACGGTTTGAATCCGATTTTGGGCACTGTCTTGGTTCTTTGCACAGCGGATTTGCCGAATTCCGGCTTCAGGATGTTTGTGATGGAATATTTCAGCGTTTGAATGGTCGGTTCGTTCTGCACTGAAGATCGCGAGGACGAAACGCTCTCCGCAGGCGAGGGTGAGCGATAACTCATGGGGCTCTGCCTGTCGTATTCACTTTTGGGGCTAGACAGGGCGAAGGAGGTGATCCTGAAGAAGGAGCGCTCTTGCTGCTGCTCCCCCTTGGGCATGCTATAGTGCGGCGACCCCCTGGAGCCCTCTTCGTGGCTGATGGTGGTGCAAGTGTACGGGGACGTTCGCGTGGACTCTGGCGAGTTCGGGGAGATGCCCCTACAAGTGGGGCTAGGGCTGGAGGCTGCATTGGGACTGGACCGGTCTTCGAAGGCCATCGCGAGGTTCAGGCTCATGCGAATTGACACACTGAAACAACACACTCAGCTTGCCCGCAGCACCCTCGAATCAAGTGCTTACTTGTGAAACTACGCTGTCAAACTGAGTGAGATTTCAAAATAGTCATCTTTATTACGGAGAGGTATGTCTCTGGCCACGCCTACGAGTGCATGCGCCTCGTCCTTGTCACAACGAGCCAGCAGAGCGTCCGTCTCTCTTGTAAGCACGCCGCTGTACAGTTCGTTCCGTACTCTCTCCTTCTCTAACTTATTTACCCCTCAGATTGCTCTGTTAACTCAAACCAAGCCGATCTATTCTCCTCGACACGCACATTCACGACGAATTATACATGTACAGAAATAATTCTACTTATTCATGAAAACAATATTTAATCAAATGTAAAACAATTAAAATACCTAATAACGAGACGCGTTATCGATTCCCAGCTTCTTTCACTCTCTCTCTCTAGCTCGTTATTTTTTATGCATGCACACGTCCAGCCAACATCTCACTCAAGACGTGAAACCTGCCAATGGTAGGTGGGCGGGGAAGCTCGGTTTGCTCGCCAATTGGCCGGCACGTGGTGGTGGGGGAACAGATAACGAGATTGAGACATAAGCCTGTTAGTTTTTGAGGCGCGGGGCGGGGCGACCGAATGTAAACCCAGTAATTCGATACATAATGCCCGAGTGGTATGGTATGGATTAATAAGCGGTTCCGGATAATGGTTATATCAATCCTGGTATTAATTGACATTTCTCTGACGTCGCGGGCCGCATTGAATTGTTAATGGGTATGATTTCATCCGGCGGAGAGGCAATTATTTGATATTTTTCGGTGGCATTGTGTGTGAGGCATGAATGCTCCTTGTTAAGGCTGTCGTTCGGCAGCATGTAGTAGGCTGCGAGGATAATGCGACGATTTCTGCGTGACCGTTTTGTAAAATGAGTTCAAATTAACCTTATTTTATAGAGGTCTTAATTCATTCATCGTAGTTATATCCAATATTTTAAATACAAGATAATGCAAATAGCCAAGTGTATTGAGGACGCCATGTACCTAGGTACCTAGTTTCATTTGTTAGGGCGTAAGTAGGTGTTTTAAATAGGTGTTTTTTGATATGTTATCATTAAATTCATGATGTATAACATCTACCTACTAGAATACCACTTCCAATCTTGTGAAAGCACACTGAAAATAGGTATTGTTAAAAATACAGGATACACTGTCTAGATGTCACGAAACTAGTTATTTAGAAGTCAGTCAGCCGTGAAAACTATAAGAACGTGAGTTACAAGCAACTGGCTGATCGGAATTGTTTTCTTAATTGACTTAATCATTAGCTAAGTTATAATAGGTATCGTATCTAATATCGGTCGTAATTTTCGTTATTTGGTCGCGTTAAAATCAATCATTTTTTGCAATTTAGTGCAATATGTATAATGCAAACATATAATGTAGTAGGTATATAGTTTTATTATTCTCAGTTGAAGTTTCTTAAATATTTTGATAAAAATATAATGAATTATTCATTTGTTCGCATGACGTAAGTGGTCTGAATTATTGTCGCGAGTATACGAGTACTTAAGAATCTATAATTGGAAGGCAGTGGAAATAGATCACTTGGACGACATTTGTTCAGGCCACTAGGTGAAGGTTGCGGATCTGAATTAATAAGAGCTTGATATGTTTCCTAAGCTGCTAGTTGAAGGCTGCCGATCTCTAAAATTATCTTTATTTTGATATTCTTGAGAACTGGCAGCTAAACTTTGTTCTAAAGGCTCTTCACTTAGGGTAATATGGAATATGATCCATATTACACCCACCCTTGCGTTCCATATTACCCGACCACGCCACCTGTACCTAATATTTTTGTTGACAAATTCAAAAATCAAAAGATTTTATGAAACTTAATAATACCCGATAATTTATTATAGTTTTGTGCATCACTTATCTAATTTTTGTTGAACTGCTTTTCTGAAACACACTTTCTACGGTAAATTGTAAGCACTTCCCAAAAAGTTTTCTGGTAAGCAACAAACAATGTTTCCTCAATTTTAAGGTCATGATAATTAAATCTAGAATTTTATCCTGTACGTGCATAAATGCTAACTATGTGCTGAAACTTCTGCTAATCAAATTGGGATGGCGCTACTAGATGTGCTAGAAATATCATATCCCATATTACCCTCATATTCCATATTACCCGAAACTCCTCTACTTAGATATTATATTTTGTTCGTATAACAGTATAAGTAACAAATTACCTACCCCTTTTTCTGTAGTAGAGTAGTAAGTAGATCCGACGCTGTCGATCGCAACACCTACCCCCTCGATCCTGAAGTTTGGAATCGCAAGGTGATTCAGAACTTATCTAACATTTTTGTATGTATGTATGATTTACAAATACAATTTTGTAAGAAAAATAAACAAAAAGGGCAGTTCGAAAATGATTTAAAAATATATTTCTGCACGGCACTGGAAACTAACCCACTGATAAGGCCGCGTAGCATGCAATCGGCGAATGGACAAATAATAGAAAGGAATTTCCAAGGAGAGAAATAAGTAACATTTTATAGCACTTATTTTATTACAGCAATTTGAACTGCTTTTGTCGCTATTGTTATTAATTATTAAGAATTATTAGAATCAATTTGTGGTTTTAATTAAAAAATAGTTTGACATACCTGATGTTTTCTGACCCCTTTTAGCCAGTTTCTACAAACTAACACAAATGTTTCTGCTTCTTTTTCGTTTTGAACTCGTTGAAGTTATTGGCAGCAATATGATACGTGTAAATTTTCAATAGTCGGCATCCACTTTAGTGCGATACACTTTTTAAATATCCCCACAAAAATAATTCCAAATCATTTAAAGTCAGGAGATCGTGGTGGCCATGGTACCGGTCCTCCTCGTCCAATCTTTTGGTATTAATTTTTGGCCACACTGTACATATACTCGCGTCAAGAATTCAGACGTCTTACGTCACGGCTGACGTTACACATTTATTTTTATTGTCAACGTAATTTTCGATATTTGGTTGCGTTAAAAACAATCATTTTTTGCAATTTAGTGCAATATACAGTATGCGCCAAAAGTGTGGAATAAATTCAATTAAAACGAAACAATTATTTTTTGGGAAAAATCCTGGAACAGGTCGATTTTTAATTAAAAAAATACATATTTTAGCGTAAAATGCGATTTTCAAATGTCATTTGTTCTCGAGTAATGACGTCATCGATTTTTTTTTAAATGGCAACACCATATTTTTTTCCTTGATTCTGAAAGATCGTTTAATTCTCTATCAGACAGTACTAAAATTTTGTCCTCTTACATAGGAAAGTTTTCGAGTAAATGACGATTGAATGTTAGAAAACGTAAATTTTAGCCATAAAAAAGTAACAATTCTGAGGTATGTAAAATAAAATACAATTGATTAAATTTTATACTTAAATTGAATGTTCGAATTGCCATCCACCAACTTCTTGACAATGCGCAAATCTGTGAAGAAATTCTTCTTGCACATTATGAATGATTTCTGGGGTAACTCTGCGTATTTCGTCCCGAATGCGATTTTTAAGTTCTTCTAAGTTACGTGGTTTATTAATGTACACTTTTGACTTCAAGTATCCCCATAAAAAATAGTCAAGAGGTGTAAGATCTGGCGATCTTGCAGGCCATTCTGAATGGTACAGTAAACTGTCAAACTTGCAGATATCCTCATTGGATGGCAGAGGCACATACCCAACACCCTCAGAAATTAAATGTGTGGGCTGGAATAGTTGACGACACAATAGTAGGGCCTTTCTTCTTTGAAGGAACCCTTACAGGACAAAGATATTTAGAGTCTATAGAAAATGACCTTGTTCCAGCCCTTGCAGTAATTTTTCCTAACGATAATGACCCTGACATTCCTGACGATACCATATGGTTTCAGCAAGACGGTGCACCTCCGCACTATGCGCGCCCTGTACGAGATTTTTTGGACAACTGTTTTCCTGGGAGGTGGAACGGCAGACGCGGACCGATAGAATGGCCTGCAAGATCGCCAGGTCTTACACCTCTTGACTATTTTTTATGGGGATACTTGAAGTCAAAAGTGTACATTAATAAACCACGTAATTTAGAAGAACTTCAAAATCGCATTCGGGGCGAAATACCCCAGAAATTATTCATAATGTGCAAGAAGAATTTCTTCACAGACTTGCGCATTGTTAAAAAGTTGGTGGATGGCAATTCGAACATTTAATTTAAGTATAAAATTTAATCAATTGTATTTTATTTTACATACCTCAGAATTGGATAAAATTTACGTTTTCTAACATTCAATCGTCATTTACTCGAAAACTTTCCTATGTAAGAGGGCAAAATTTTAGTACTGTCTGATAGAGAATTAAACCATCTTTCAGAATCAAGGAAAAAAATATGGTGTTGCCATTTAAAAAAAAATCGATGATGTCATTACTCGAAAACAAATGACATTTGAAAATCGCATTTTACGCTAAAATATGTATTTTTTAAATTAAAAATCGACCTGTTCGATGATTTTTCCCAAAAAATAATTGTTTCGTTTTTATTGAATTTATTCCATACTTTTGGCGCATACTGTATAATGCAAACTTTTAGTATAGCATACGGTTTTATTACTATCAGTTGCAGTTTCTTAAATATTTTGATGAAAATATAATGAATTATTCATTTGTTCGTATGACGTAAGTCGTCTGAATTCTTATACCTACAAAATGTAATCGAATTTCAATATTCGGAATGGCCTGGCTAGAGATTATAGTAACCCAGCGATGTAAAGGTTGATAATTCTGCAATTGAACATTTTTGTACGATATTGACACTCCATTTTTCATAACACACCCAATCTTTTTAGATAAGTTCTGAATTACCTTGTATAGTTGTTATCTAATGGATCTAAATCGAAAATCTAAAATACCTGAAAATGGAAAATTACGTCAACATTCAAATGGATCCTAGTGACCTAATGGCATTTTACTTGTACCCATTTCTCGTTCATTGCAAGTTTTGTCTCAAACATAACAAAAAGAACGACGCAAAGTTCTATATGCACCTACATGGTGTTTATTTATACTTATTTTGACAGCTAAATAGAGTATTTAGATATTCGTAAGTTTTTCCGGTAACATTTAGCCGTACATCCAGTAAAATAAATTCACGCTTTGTGCTTTGGGTGTGTTTAAATTTTACACATTCGAAACAAACTGCCTTTCGTCACGTAAATATATTATAATGCAGTACATTTAAATTCATTTTAATTTTGGAAACTCCGCTGACCAGTCCTAACAATGAAAGACACTGTCACAACCAACAGTTATAAAAAACACATTACTATCAATTCTAATTAGGCAAGGTAAGCGGTGCCTTGGTGTCAGCATCCTTTCAGAAACGTCGAGTCGAACCCTGTTCTGATTAGTTACTGTTACAGTAAATATTTGGACTTTATTGGGGTGCCATAAATCGTCTGGTGGCACCTTAAGGAAAACAAACACTAGGCCCCTTTGTTCGCAAACCACTAAGAATGCTCTCAAGCGGCTTAATCCCCTAGCAATATAGGTTTCCTGATTGTCCTCTTTTACTGTGTCAAGGATCTCTCGAAATAAAAACATGGAAGGACCTTCGTTTTGACTGGAACTTCGCAAAGATTTAGGTTAAGGCCGCCGTATTTCACGCCGTAAAATGATCAAATTTGTGGTGTTTTTAGGTACAGAAATCTCGAAAAATAAAACACGTAGAGCAAAAGTAATATCACAAATAAAGTTATTGATGTTTTGTTTATTCCCTTTTACTATACTTATAAATTCTCCTCAAATAATATAATAACTTTTAAAATGTATTTGTATGACACATTATTTTGCCAATTTAACCCCACATTTTAACAATTATTTTCACATGTCGCAGAACCATGTAAGTTTATTTTTAAATTGAATCAAATGTCTAACTATAAAAATTATTATAAAAATTAAAATTATTTGAAGTTAAATATCGACAATGACAAAAAGTGACAGCCTGTCAATGAATTAAATATGACAATACCTACTTGAATAATGTTCACCTTTTATGTAAAAGTTTTTATATATTTTTAGGTATTAATAATATTGTGTGAAACTAACTACTCAGTGGACAAAAGCCCCAACCTGCGTTGAATTACACCCACAATATTTACCCATATATTCCTTATTAGTAGCTTTTCTAACATTTTTTACTGTATTAGAAAGGTATTTTAAGCTAATATAAATCAAATATTCTACAATTCCTATCAATGACGTCATATGTATGTTCTCTGATACCAAATATCTAGGTATGCTATGAACAATGCCACAGACAAAGCTCTATTCAATAATTATCTAAAGAAATTAATTTAATTTACTAACCTGCTTTAATGAAACACTCTATAAATATCTAACTTCACTTTTTGGCAGTGGGAGCACGACAATTCAACCACAATAGATGAGATCTGACCTATTTCTGCATTTTTAGAATTGCATCTTCAGGTGGCCTCCTTTAAATTGAATCAAATGTCTAACTATAAACATTATTATAAAAATTAAAATTATTTGAAGTTAATATTATTAATACCTAAAAATATATAAAAACTTTTACATAAAAGGTGAACATTAATCAAGTAGGTATTGTCATATTTAATTCATTGACAGGCTGTCACTTTTTGTCATTGTCGATATTTAACTTCAAATAATTTTAATTTTTATAATAATTTTTATAGTTAGACATATACGTTTATGTTATAAAAATATTTACATCTACAATTGAAGTTAAAAAAGTATTTTGAAAGATTTCTGTACCTAAAAATTTGTTGGTTAAACCACTTTAAGCCATTATATATTCGTTTTACTTCGGTATCTTTCAATATTCGCAGATGGGATGAGATAACGTTCCTGTTACTTGCTAAACTCTATTCAGATCTTAAATGTATAAAATTACTTGTAGGTATTTGTAAAAAAAACTATTTCAAAAATACGGTGCTCTTAAGGTAATTTTGAACTATAGAAATAAATGAAATAGACCCCTAAGTTTGGAAACCGACAGGTATTAAAAAAACGTAGAGGTGAAAAAAATTTAAACTTGGATCATATTATATATAACCTCACTGTCACTCTATTGTGTACTAAAATTTCAGTTAGTTTCATTACCCCATTGTTTAATTATTAATGGAAATGTTGAAAAAATTATGGTTTTCAGTCTACAGATTTGATACCTCTCGTTTTAACTAATTATTTATTGTTAAAAAATTTACAAGTTTTTACTCACGATAAGGCCAACTATTATCTTTAGTACTGTGGAGGTCATTTGTCTCAAAAGTTTTTCTTTTTAAGCGAAACAGAAGGGAGTGCTGTCAACAATTTTTTTCAGATTGTTCTCTGCAGTTATTACTAGTCAGTTTTTCTTCTTTTTTTAAGGAACTCTATATTTACTCCCTTCCGTTATGCTTAAAAATAACAAAAAGAAGAGCTTTTGGTACAATTGACCTCTACAGTACTAAAGACAATAGTTTGACTTGTCGTCAGTAAAAATTAGTAATTTTTTATCAATTAACAAAAAAATTACGTTAAAGTGAGGAGTATCAATTTTGTAGACAAAAAACCGTGATTTGTTCAACTAAAAAATGGAATAACGAAACTACTTGAAATTTTAGCACATAATGGAGTAATACTGAGGCAATATATGGCCTAAATTTCAAATTTTTTTGCCCATAGGTTTTCTCAACATCGGTTTCTAAAATCAGAGCTCTATTTCATATATTTCGATACGCATAAGCAGACCTACCAACTTAAAAAATACGGAAACATTGATGGATCAAAGACTATATTTTTATTGTGCCTATTTAGGTAGTTAGGTTTCAAAACAAAGCAAAAACTTCAATTTTTTTGTTTTCCTTGCCTACGTAAAACCTAGCACATAATGCTTAATTTTAAAAATACTAACGGCGAAGAGAAAAAAAAACTATTTTATTTTAAACGTTTTTGAGAAATTATTTCATTCTAGAAATATATTTGGCAGATAACCCTTCTGTAAATCTAATTAATCTACAAACAACTCTCATAAAACCTTTATAGAATAAGAACAATACTAAGGAGCATTTAAATTGTTGCATGGGTAACATAATTGTGTGGCAAAATGCTTAATGTATTTTAAGTAATCGGTATATTATTAAAACGAATGGTAAATACCTACGCCGACGAAAGCAATAACTGTGACAAGTGAAAGCATTGACAACCTCCCTTCGATTTACGGAGAAAAGGACCCTTTTTCGACGTCTGAAACATCTAAAATTTGCCACACTGCCCGTGACGAAGTGCGCTTCGCCCACCTGTCAAAATACGACAAAATATTTTACTTTACACCGGATTTCGTACACCTTTGTTTCGATTTATTTTTCGAAACGCACCGCGAGACTCCTTACCTGAATGCTTGAACTCAGCTTGGCGGAAACCGTAACAAATCCAACACTTTCTGTATAAGTGTACGTAGAAGTATTTAGATGCAGTGTTATGAAATTGAATATATGTGGAAATTGGTAAATATATAGGAAAAGCAACCACTTTCCCTTGCAATTGATGTATTTACTTCCTTGTATCTTTTGTAAACTTGTTTGCATATACGAGTAGTAGGCGACAAACCAATGAACATACTATACCTCATATTTTCTCTTCGATGGTGTAATTCAGGTAGATCTTTTTAAGGTATAGCCAAATGAAGCGTTTACCGTAATGCATAATTTTGTCCATTTAAGATCAAATTTTGAATGCTTCCGACGTTATTTGACAATTATGTTTTTCATGGAAAAAAATCGCGATTTTAATTATGTTTTTAGAATTTATGTAAGAAACTACAGAGCTTCTAATAATTTTAATTAATAATTTATAAATAATATAATCAATCATTTTTGATAACTCAGACAGATCCAAAAACGGAACTTGCAAATTTCTGCATTCAAAACTTCACTATGCGGAGAGCTATCCCAGCTAACAATTTCCTGTTCTATAAAAATCGTAAGAACGTTTCCAGAGCAAATTTTATAGAGCAATGTTTGTTCTAAGAACATTTTCAAAACGTTCTTATAACACTTATACCATAAAAATGGGCACCGTTCTATATAACTTTTTAGTTCTTTAAGCTATTCTGTAAGGTCTGCAGGAAATACTTATAGAATTGTTGAATAAACGTTTTCACAGGTCTTCAAGAATTTTTATAACACAGTTACAAAGCAATCTCATAAAAATTTTATACGACTTCGTTATACAATTTTTGTGTTGCATGGTGTTCTACTTAGAGAACTTTAATATCGTTTAATTGTATCTTTTAAAAATAAAATGATTCTGTATTAGAAATAATATGGATGAGCCAATAAGAACCAAGATAGAAGATGACCTAATCAGCCTGCATACGAGTACTCGTATCATTACGAATTGCTTTGTTGGTTTGTCCATCAGGGAGCTGTACATTTTAATGCGGAAAAAGTTTTATCACAGTATAGGGAGACCAGTAAAAACACTCGGGCCGAAATAATATGTCACGCATAGCAGCTCGCGCATCCATTTCAAGCTGTAGAGACCTCAGTTTACATCCAACTCTGGGAGTGCGAACATCGGTTATACAGAGCCGTATTAAAGCAATATTTTGAGTCTGATCGAAGACATAAATAAGTAATCTATAATATACTGTACAAACCATAAATGATATTTTACTGCTATTGCCTTACCTATTAACTTATTTCTTAAGTATAACATTGGAATATAAATACTTCTCATGAAAGTGTGTGTTTAAAATATACATATTTATATTTTTCACAAATACAAATTTTTATTTTAGAGCAAAGTTCAGTGCAGAGGCTTCTAATAGAGAAGATTTATTAGAAAAGCTGCTCAGGATTAGTAATAGTTCATACGAACTATGTGAAATACATTTTTAAAATAATATGTTTTCTAACGATTCGCGCAATAGATTACGCAAAGAGGCCGTTCCAACGTTTCCTGCACAAGACGGCTCATCTTCATTTTATGTAGATGATCATATTTCTTGTAGTCGCTATAATGAGAGTAAGTCTCAAAACAAAATAATAAAAAATATTTTTTTTCTAAATTTACATTTTACTGCACTTTTATCTCTAATTTAACAATTTTCAAAGTTAAGCAAACATAATTTTTCTGTTCTGATCATTTAAGACGAAAAAAATTCATAATAAATTATTTGTCCGCTAAACTTCAAACGTCAAATTTTAAATTTAAAAAAATCCCAAAAAATGTAATTATCACTAATAACAAAAAAAGTAAGTAAATAAATAAAAATGTTTTGTAGTGCAATAATATATATTTTAAACTCTTTTTTTTTAAAGAGTCCAAAGAAGTAAATCAAATTTTCACACTGTATGTTAGTAGCAGTAAATGATGTTTAGTACATGTTGAATTACCCATTTATAACTGTATAAATTATTACATAATGTGAATAGATATAACGTAAACTTTCATGTGGAATAACTACACTTTCACGCGCAAATAAAAATTTCTTATTCCGGTCCTGATCACCGATTCTGTCAATTCTATCGGATGTGCTATCGCACTCACATTTCGAGGTCATCGCAGAAACTGAAAGCAGTTCAAAGTGCCGACAATGGAGTGAAGCTGCTGTTCTACCTATGCTGTGGTTTTATCGTGAAATGTGTAGTACATAATGGTAATTTTTTGACGCGCCTTCAGGTAACCTTATATTTGCTATGATGCTGGAAATTTTATAAAAAAAAATGTTTTCTAACTTGATGAATTTAACAACCAACTGTATATAAAATAGTCAGAAAATAACTATATCCGTATTATTGATGTCATTTCACCTATTTATATTGTATATATTTTTAATTAAGATTTGTTTTCTTTCTTCACAATATGGCGACAGAGAGAAAGACTTTATCTTGTACTTCCAAAGGATTCTCACTAATATGACATTTTTGTGTCGATTGCAATGATTATAGAGCAAATATGCTTCGTAAGCAACTACTATAACAGATATATGCCACTTAACAGTGTTGTCATATTTTATTGTGGTAATCAATTATTTCAATCTTATTTAACAAAGCTAATAAAATTCTTTAACTTCAACATCTAGAAGTGTAAATGAATAAAGTTTGGAATGGTCTAAATTAAATATGTTACTAAATTTCTATAAGGAAATGAGTTTATATTAGTAATCAAATAAATCTTTTCTATCGTAATGAAATTTTCCTTCTGCAAGCAGATAACAATTTCTACAAGTCACGACTATGCTATACAAATTTCCCTATTATACTTTGATCAAAATATTTCGCACTTTTATAGGCAGGTCTCGTCAGATGAGGGTATGGGAGACCTACATATGTATATAAATGTTAGTTCAATAGTGTCTTTTAAGGAACAAAAAGGCTTTTGTTACGTATTTACTCTATAATGATTTTATAACATCTGTATTATTATTCTCTATAACTGCTTTAAAAAGCTTTTTCTCTTAAGTTCGATAGCAGCATCCATATTTGTAATTTGTTTTCCGCAGCAGAATTGTAACTTAACAACGCCTTACACAATAGTTCTATAATTAAACTATAAGCGACATTACAGAATAATTTTATAAGAGTGTCACAGGAGATGGTATAATTCTATAAAGCACTCTTTTGCATCGGTTTTACAGCAATTTGATTCTATAAGCACCGTTGCTATAAAATTGTGTTATTGTACACACTTATAGGACTGCATTAGCAGTTATCTTATAAATGTTCTATAAATTATGCTCTTAGAACGTACTTGCAACAAAATTTAAAAAACAATTTAGTTTCTGAAGGCAAAATAGCCTCATGTGCCACAATAATGCAACAATTTAGTATTCTAGATAAAACTATAAAATATTAACAGAATATAAAGCTCCTATTACCCTCAATTTATAGAACTACTTTGCTAGCTGGGATATTAATTATTGAAAATGTCATATCGAGTCAAATGTAGTCAAAAGTATAAAAGAGTTTACTAAAAAAATTGATTGGGTGTAACGGTTTTCAAGAAATAGAATTTTGTATGTGAGTCGGTTTTTTTTTCTGAAAATTTGACTTCTTATATAATCGAACAATTATAACCTTTTCGATGTAAATATTTTCAAGAAGCTGTCATATCTGGTTGTACCAGAAGTCATCACCAACTTCCTAACCCTTGTCGTTTTCGAAATATTTACAACATTTTGGAAAATAAATTTTAATCGCTCTGTTTGGAATAAACTATATCCAATGCTATGGAAGTTTATACAAGGATAGTTGGATCATTTTTAAGTTTTCTAATAATATCGTGCGAGTGACATAATTTTATATTGATTGATGTTATAAAATCAGTTGCTTAACAAACCGTCAAAATTATTGCTTTTAATGGAACGTCCTGTACATATATTTTTTTTTATAATTCTAATTTTAAAATTTTCATAGCTATCTCTACAAAGAGATAGCGCGTTCACTTAATTTTAATCAAAAATCCTTTTTTATACAGAAATAATAAATAGAAATTGTAAAAGCATACAGGAAGTTATTTAAAACTAAAATAGTTTTGACGGTTGGAAGTTAACAGAATTCGGCACTAGATTTTTTAACACCATGTATGAAATTATGCCACTCGTAAGATATTGTTATAAAGCTTAAAGATTCAACTATCCTTGTATAAACATTATTTCTTTAACTTCTGTAACATTGGATATAGCTAATTTCACACAAAGTGATGAAAAATTATTTCCGAAATATGTAAATATCTCAAAAACGGCAAGGATTAGGTATAGGAAAGCCTGATTGGTATAACGTTATAAATTTCTTTTTATAATAACGAAGTTGGTGACGACTAGAAGTCGTCACTTCTATATAGTATATCAACCCGATGTGAGCTTTTTGAAAATATTTTCATTGAAAATATATATTCGGTTATATAGGTTATACAGTATGCGCCAAAAGTATGGAATAAATTCAATAAAAACGAAACAATTATTTTTTGGGAAAACTCCTTGAACAGGTCGATTTTTAATTTAAAAAATACATATTTTAGCGTAAAATGCGATTTTCAAATGTCATTTGTTTTCGAGTAATGACGTCATCGATTTTTTTTAAATGGCAACACCATATTTTTTTTCTTGATTCTGTCTCTATCAGACAGTACTAAAATTTTACCTTCTTACATAGAAAAGTTTTCGAGTAAATGACGATTGAATATTAGAAAACGTTAATTTTATCCATAAAAAAGTAACAATTCTGAGGTATGTAAAATAAAATACAATTGATTAAATTTTATACTTAAATTAAATGTTCGAATTGCCATCCACCAACTTCTTGACAATGCGCAAGTCTGTGAAGAAATTCTTCTTGCACATTATGAATGATTTCTGGGGTAACTCTGCATATTTCGTCCCGAATGCGATTTTGAAGTTCTTCTAAATTACGTGGTTTACTAATGTACACTTTTGACTTCAAGTATCCCCATAAAAAATAATCAAGAGGTGTAAGATCTGGCGATCTTGCCGGTCATTCTATCGGTCCGCGTCTGCCGATCCACCTCACAGGAAAACAGTACAGGGCGCGCATAGTGCGGAGGTGCACCGTCTTGCTGAAACTATATGGTATCGTCAGGAATGTCAGGGTCATTATCGTTAGGAACAATTACTGCAAGGGCTGGAACAAGGTCATTTTCTAGAAACTCTAAATATCTTTGTCCTGTAAGGGTTTTTTCAAAGAATAAAGGCCCGACTATTCTGTCGTCAACTATTCCAGCCCACACATTTAATTTCTGAGGGTGTTGGGTATGTGCCTCTGCCATCCAATGAGGATTTTCCCGACTCCAATATCTGCAAGATTGACGGTTTACTGTACCATTCAGACAAAATGTGGCCTCATCTGAAAAAAGTATTTGCCGCTATAAATTTCTATTTCCTTGACATAAATCCATTAGAATTTCGCAAAAGTGTAAGCGGCGATCGGGATCATCTTCATTGAGTTCCTGCACAAGTTGAATTTTGTAGGGATTATATTTTTCCTTCAAGATACGTAGCACTGTGCTCTGACTAGTGTCATTGTTTAATGCAACCAATCGTGAAGAATTATTAGGATTATCCGCCATACTTATCAAAATGTTCTGTTTCTGATTTTCATTAATGCTTGGACGTCCAGGTTTTGGAATATTTACAACATTGCCAGTTTCTCTAAATTTACACTCTACCTTACTGACTGTTGATTGGCTGATAGGGCGATCTGGATATTTTTCATTAAATAAATCGCAAACTTCCTGCTGAGTTCTAGTCATATTCCCGCATCCGATAAGAATTAAAATTTCAATTCTTTGAGTAACAGTTAAATGTGCCATAATACTTTAAAGTGACTAATAATTTCTATGTCGCTTACAATACTTATTAGAAAGTCGGTGTGACAATGACACTTTGCAAAGATTTTCACCTACGTGATCCATAAAAGAACTATGGAATTCGAAAAACTAAACTTGATAACGTTTTTGCTTTATTTTAATTGATTTACGTTTTCTAACATTCAATCGTCATTTACTCGAAAACTTTCCTATGTAAGAGGGCAAAATTTTAGTACTGTCTGATAGAGAATATTTCAGAGTCAAGGAAAAAAATATGGTGTTGCCATTAAAAAAAAATCGATGACGTCATAACTCGAAAACAAATGACATTTGAAAATCGCATTTTACGCTAAAATATGTATTTTTTAAATTAAAAATCGACCTGTTCGAGGATTTTTCCCAAAAAATAATTGTTTCGTTTTTATTGAATTTATTCCATACTTTTGGCGCATACTGTATATATCTCAAATTTTCAGAAAAAAAGAATAATAATCACTACAACCATGAAAAATTCTAACGGTCCATCGTCCCAATAACCAGACCAGAGTACAATTAAAGGCGTATATTTCTACTTAGTTATATGACTTATATGTATGTTTTTACAACTATTATCTTAATTTGTATATCAAATATACACATTATCTAAAGCACCCAAGCGTGTATGTTGTAGTAATTTGTCTGCAAAATTTATTATCTACACTATTTTGTAGCTATATTTTTTGGTATCATTAAGTAGGTATTTAAGTATCTAACCATCGAAATAAATTTTCGTATAAGGGTGTGTTTCTATTTTACGAAATCATGCCAAACTGCCCCTTGTCACGTAAAATTAACGGTAGGTAGGTATATCTACACTCAAGAAAAAGCAAATCTACAAAGTTACATTCACTTAAAAATCGTAATAGAAATCTTTATAATTGCTACAAATTTGTTCAATAAATATGTTACTTCACAGCGCACAATACTATTTATAGCATTCTACAAATTACTTAGCTATTTTAATCAAATTAGTGTGCTCATTAACCAGTTCAGGTCTCTCGTCTAAATGGCTCGTGATGGACTAATACACACGCTAACAGCTAAAAGCGTTTCCTGTGCACCAACACCTATTAAAATTCCGGTAAAAATAATAAATAAATAGAAATATGCCCGTCTGTTATCGCCTTAAACAAACCGCACTAACTAGCCAGTAATAAACTTTCCATTACGACGCGCAATCAAGTTCACTTAGAGTTGAAACAACCAGGTGTTAATCGGCGTTAATTGTTTTTAACGCCCCAAGGATGCTCACGGCCGCCTGTGTGTCGTTAAAATTTGAAAGGTGCATAGGTAAGAGTTGGGAATTACAGTCTGTTTAGAAATGAAAGAGAGTAATAAAAGCTTATTATGTATGCAAATCGTAAATAAATGTAGTACTGGTGCTTGTATTCAAAAATTTTAAATTATGTATTATCGGTATAGATGAGGTGTACTTTAAGCATCATAATCGGGTTAAGAGGGTTTTTAGTAATTCAAATAAAATTATTCAATATTATTATCAAAATATTTATTTGAATTTAATGAATAGACTTTTATTCCACACAAAAATATATGTATTTTGAAAATTCAAATTATGGTGAGTAAATGTAGTGTTGTATAAATGTACAATAAAGAAAATAAAAAAGTAGGTATATTAAAATTCATCCTCTGAATATTCTAATGAATTATCTTCGTCTCCTAGATTCATAACGATAGGTTTAGGATTTTCTCCTCTTCTTCTTGTACATGATGTATACATCTTTGCCAGTTATCTGCAGTTACTCGTTCCAAAGAATTTTTTAACAAAATTTTCACATCACTAAATTTAAACGTCGTATTATTTCGCGCTACATCTCCTTTTACCTGCGCCCAGACTAATTCGATTGGGTTAAGTTCACAGTGATAAGGTGGCAACCGTAGTACCGTTATTTGGCGATTTGTTGCCATTTCATCGATAATATATTTTTTCTGATCTTTATTAAGATTGACAAGTGTCAAAAGTTCCTTTTTCACCATATTTGTTTGAAAGGAAATGTTTTTTTCGGATAACCATTGAATTATATCGGCTTTCCTCCAAGCAGTCGTAGGCGTCCACTCGGTCTGCCGTGAATGGTAACTGGCATTATACATGACAATTGCAGACTCCGGAGGAATAAGATCCAACATCTGTGTAAAATACTCTTCGAAAACATCTGCGTTCAGTCTTCGTGAAAGTCACCTGTATTTTTAGATTCAAATAAAAGTAAACCACCATCTACAATACCACTAGCACTAGCTATATGTGTCACTATTAATCTTCGCCCTTTACCTGAAGGTGCCTTGAACCGAACCCTGTTGAAAGTCCATCTAAAAATGCTTCTCGAAAACTTTTTACATATTATCTTGCCATACTTTTGTTACAGTATATCCCTCGTTGACCCAAATTTCGTCTAGATAATAAACTCTTTACTATTTTTAAACCCGACTATGTACTATCTTTTTATATTACATTGGGCCCGAAAGGCGGTATTCTCACGGCGAGGAGCGTAAAAAATATGTTTTTTGTCAATAGGTGGCGCATGGGGTATCTGTTAATTTAAAATTACTATGAATAAGCATAAGTTTTGTCAACACTAATTACCGATAAAGCTAAAGAAGTAGTGCTTAATTTATTACCCGAGTCAAAGGAAATATACAATTTTCGGTACAAGCTTTATCAATTGCTCCTCTTCAAAAAAAGTAATAAAATAAAAAATAGGTACAGTGAAAATGCAATTTACACTTTTTACACATTTATAAGTACTTACATATCCGAATTATCACAAAAATATAAGTCTTCCACATTATAGTCAATTCACTCAATGTTAAAATAAACTATCTGTCTATTAGGAAAAATGTTGATATTGGAAGTTATATGAAAGTAATCGATTACTTAAAAATCAAGAAGATTACATTACATTTTTAATGGAAGCTCCAGATATACTTAATGACAAAGGTAATCAATATATATAGGGTGAGTCAGGCATAATGTCATTAATTTTAAGAGGAGATAGGAAAAAATGAGTGATGGGAATGCGAATACGCGATTAAAAAAATCTAAATGCATATTTACGCCGAAAAAAAAATTTCAAATCATTATTTAAACCCTCTTTTCAGACTGTCAGTGACCGCTCACAGCCTTGGTCGTTTACAGCTCACAGTTCAACTCGATGTCGATTTGATGCAACGTTGTGAAGTTGAAATATTTTTCTCGTACCTACCTACCTAGGTTTTAGACATCACAAATAAACGGTTGTACTGACTATTTTAGAATCATCATTTTTTCTTGCTCAGTTCAACTTCAGCCAATAATAATTTAAAATGTTAATATCCAATGAAATCAAATAATAATAATCGAATAATTTTATTAAAAATTGCAAGTAACGCGGTCCACTCAGGTTTTCCGGTAGAAAATACGGCCCAATCAAACGATACCCGTACACTCCTGCCCATACGTTGACAACAAATCCCCTCTGAAAGCTAAACCGACAAAGTAGCGTGTGGATTTTTCTCTGAGCAAATGTAGCTGTTATGACTGCACAAAACTCCAACGTGTCTAATAATAAACCGAGTAATAAACTGTTTACGTACATTACATAAAACCTATACCCAATGGGTAAATTATTAAGAGAAGCTAAAAAATGTTTCGTGTTTAAATACTAAATAATAAAAAACCTTCGTGTTGTCGACAGAAAACTATCCAAGACTGAAATGGCACGCCGCTAATCTAAGCTATCGAGAGTGAACCTTGATCTACCATATTATTAGGTCAATAACCTAGTTACCTAGTTTTGGTACTGTTATTTAACGACAAGAAGTAAAACTATTTTTTTAATCTAGATACATGAATGAATTTTCCTTAAATATTGATTTATTTGTTAATAAAAACAAATGTAGATAATAAATAAATGTTTTCGAATGTTAGGTTATTACAGTTTAATAATTTTGATATTACGTTTTAATTTATGTCAATTTTTAGTATTACTCGTAAGTACAATTAATTATTCAGTTTGCAGTTACGTACATCTAGCCTAGAAATTTATTGTTTTTTAAGTAGTATGGTACTAACTTGTTAATTGCACTCATCCGTCCATAGCACTTTATTCATAAAATTAGGGTCAGTCACATTTCGTAAACATTCTCCATATAACACTACCATTTCTGCATATTCGGAATTTGTAAAATTATGTAAAACTACTGCTTGTATTCTCTCTATCCCTCCTCCAAATGTGTGGCGTGATCTACAAATTTGGGGGGAAAGAAATGCGGGAAATGCAGGTAAATTTGAATAACACGCTGATGTGTTAGACGATATTATGTATGTAAACATGATGTGGCAACGATGTTTAATCCGGCATTGGATGGATCCAGATTGTCGTATGGGTGCGTCCTCAGAAAGTTCGCAGCGCACCAGGAGCGTCGTGTTACTGATTTTTATAGGGTGATTTGTTAATTTTTTTAAAGGTCGAGTAAACAATTTTTTTTTCGATTTTCTGCCTTTATTAGGCCTCCCAAATACGTGGTTAAAATTAATGACATTATGACTGACTCACCCTGTATATCTTATATAATATATAAGGATATTAAATTAAGAATTCTTTTTTTTTTTGAGAATTTACCTTTAATAGTTGGATAAAATATCGGTAAATTGGCGAACCTATACAATTAAACTCTTCAAATTACGAGATGTGACAAATAAACTCAAATTTGGCGTTATTATTATTTTGAATAAAATATCAGTTTAACAAAAAAATACGCTATTGACAAGTGATCTTTTATTTTTTCATTTAAATTTAGAACAAAAATATTGCATCACTCATTTTAACCGCGCGTTTCTCAGCGTTTCAAATTTTAACAGGACGTGGCGCTAATTGGACGTGTCCTTGTGGCATCGAGAAAAACAATTATATCTTTATTTACTGGCACTCAGTTGTCTGGTAGATCGACTAATTATGTTCATTGGAACAACACTAAGTATACATACTTAGTGTTAAAAATCTTACTCTTTATAACATATGGCAATGTAATTATTTTAGATGATACTAATAATTTGATTTGCCGGTACGTGGCATTCTAATAATACATGTACTAGATACAAAAAATAATAAGCAACAAACACTATTTGCAATTCTGAAAAAAAAAACTCAATTAACATGATTTCAATGTAAATATATATAATTCAGTTCTTAAATGTCTAAAATTACTTGTATTTGCAAAAAAACGCTATTTCAAGAATACTCTAAATACATTCCCCAAATTTGTAACAGAACTTATAAGGACTTATTTTTTTCCGGTTGTGACAGCATTATGTTCGAGGTGTACGTACCGTTTTTTGTGAGCCGAGCGAAAGATAATGACAGAGAGAACGTGACTTAAAACAGGGGAATAAAAAGATCTACTCGGCGAAGGCATCCCGCGACAAGAGGCGGCCCCGCAATAAAACCGTCTCCTCTTATTCGGGAGCGAAACATTTAAAAAATTGGGCAATAAAATGTCCCTGACAGCTCACGTAGGGCCCTTCCGAATTCCACAGCAAAAAAGATGCGCACGGTCGCTTCGTACACAAAGAAAAACAATTTGCACATTTAAAGGTACGTATTGCGCTCAGTAGCGTTCAATTTTTTTGGCAGGTGACGGCTGAGTCATAACTTTAAAATTCCTGTGCACTAGTATTAATTCATGGTGTAATTATTCTTTAATTGGTTGACAATAGTACCAAAATAATTGAGATTTTTTTTGTTATTAAACTGAGCACTCACAGAAGGACTTTCCTTTATGGTGTGCAAAAAATTTTCGATGTCGTAAAATACGATGGACTCGTCCACGAGCTACGTAGGTGCACCTTCT
This sequence comes from Monochamus alternatus, assembly GCA_037114965.1. Taxonomy (NCBI): domain Eukaryota; kingdom Metazoa; phylum Arthropoda; class Insecta; order Coleoptera; family Cerambycidae; genus Monochamus; species Monochamus alternatus. The sequence continues at coordinate 10,058,832 of CM073427.1, forward strand.
CTATGAGAAGGAAAGTTGGCTATAAAACGGCATACCTATGTGTTGATGACAAACAGTGGCGGCTCGTCATATGAAGCAACTGAGGTCGGGCCTCACTGTAAAATTTGGCATTCACTGTATATTTGAATACCCCATAATTTCCAATTCGATTGCCTACTACATTTATCAAAAATCAATGTAACGAAATAAAATAATTGCTTCAATTTTAGCCCTCGTTATAACGTACCTCTGGTTTACATTTCAATATCCCGCCTTTTCTGTTTCTACCCCCGTGGGGAGTCCGGGCCACCCACCAATCCCACCACAGTGAGGCCGAATTTTCCGAGCATCAAATTGCGTCGCACATGTCTATACGTTTTGGTTTCCCCCACCACGCGAGATGGTTAAAATCGATGATTTTCGCTCCATGTCCGCTCGAGACTGAGGCCCGATTTCTGGCGCCTCCAGTTTTTAGTTCAGCGGCAAATGGACAATGTGATAGTGACTGGTGACCGTAGGTAATTTGTGAACTGTAGATTATTTACGTGTGTGACGCGGTTAATCGATTCAAGTGTTAATACTTTTATTTATGTGTTTTGAATTTCCAGTGGTTAGTGTTAGTGGTTGAATAGTTGAATGTGACTTGTGATATTCTGAACATTAGGTGGTAAGCGCGGTGGTAAAGTTTTAGGGACAAGGCAGGTAGGATTAATTTAAAGAAATAAAAAACAACTTCCTTACAAGGTAAGACTAAATTTAACATAGAATAGGAACCTAATTTAAATATATATTATCGATAGGCTCGTCGATAGTTATTTATAATAATTAATCCCTCTCACGATATTGTTTTATCTCTATTTGAAACGCCTTTTTCAATACGTAATGAAGTAAAGAAATGACAAATTTTGAACAGTCGGCCAACGCTTTAAAATATCCGGAATATGCAAACAAATTTTCGGAAATACCGTTTGATTGTTTACTACAAATGTATCCAAACATATTTGACATAGATAAGTTGAAAAAACGAACTTTATGTTTTGTATAGAGACGAACAATTTTATAATTTAGAAGTTCACAAAACGGTAGAAATATTATATAAGGAATTTAAAATGATAGGTATTTTCAGAAATATATAAATTATTTTGCTTAGTTTTAACAATTCCTGCAATAAGTGTTTCAGTAGACCGAAACTTTTTGTACCTTAAGCGCATTAAGACTTACTTAAGAAATACGATGACACAAGAGCGCTTAAACAACTTATCGATGATGGCTATGGAAAAAGAACTGTTGAAAAGTCTTAGCGCCGATTCTCAATTTTATAAAGACATTATAAATAAATTTGTGAATTTAAAAGACCGACGAATAGACTTGTTTTATAAGAAATGAAAGTATTAAAACATTTTTGGTAAAAGTGGCTTTGTTTTGTATGTAAATAGATAAGTAGTTGAAAATTGGTTTTTATATTTTTATAAAAGGAATATTACCTCAGGGGAGACGTGTAAATTTATTCCTATTTAGGTATTATTTGGGCCTCATCTCTTGCAGCTACCACGAGCCGCCACTGATGCTAAGGCTGAATTTTGACAAGCATTTCCAATATTGAAAGATTAGTAATTTCTTGAGGACTATGGAAATCCAGGTTCCTATTCGCATTTGTCAAACATGCGTACAGGGTATTCGGAATAACTATGAAAGTCTTCTGAATGATAAATTGAACCAAACCATACATACACTGAAAAAAAATGGTGTCTGTAAAAAAAATTGTTTCATGTAAATAAATTATTTTTTTGTATATGACCAAACAAATATTTATTTCCTGATACCTGATGAAGCCCACCTCAATTGTTATTCAGTATTTATATTTAGTTCATTTATGTACAACCGGCAACAGCGTCAAGAAACAGTACCAAGTTGTAGTTGAGGCCTTTCAAGGGTCAGTTCCAGGAGCATCCCTAGCACTATTGCAGTAGGATGTGATCTCTTTTGGTTTAAAATAATAATTCATTATTGTTCTATGAAAATTAATGTCTAGTGTGCAGTTTTCTAATAAAGTTATAAAATAAACACAGAGTCGTGAAAGTTCTACCAAAATTTACTAGATAGGTTACTCATCATCTATAATACCAAATCGTTTTTTTCTTTTTGAAAAAGCAAAAATACAGTTATTTTGCGTAAATAAAGTATTTGTTTAAATTAAAAAAACATTAGGTATTTCCTTTTCAATAATACACTTCTGGTGTTGATTTAATTATATTCTATGATAAAACAATATATGCATATTTCAAATAATTTTTTTCCAATTAAACATCTCCTTATTTAAAGGCTCCTTCAGAAAATAATGTAGTGTTGCTGGCAACATCCCCACCACCAGTTTAGTTTCAGTGAAATAATGATCTGGGTAGTTAAAGTTAGAAATTTTGAATTTTATCCGACTTCAACAACGAATACAATTAATTTCATTGGCTGAAAGTCACTTGACTTCGTGTTGCTGGTAACACTCTGTAGGTAGTTTTAATCAACAACTTATTGCTCAGGAAACAACTGCTAATGCCCCGACCAGCGTCAAATTACACCTGAAAAATCTATAGCAAATAGTCAACATACAACGGTTTCGAGCTTATTAGCACTCATCAGTACGCCACAGGTAAGTGGTGAATTAACTGGCGACTAACCCTGGCTGTCTCTCAAACCCGACATACCTAAGCACGATATATATAGCACAGCTACATCTAGCGGCCACCTATTAACATGTATTTTTTATGTTTTCATAAGATGTTCAAATGGAGATTTGTTTCATTTAAATTCGTCAGAAAATGAAATTTTCTTATGAAATCAATCAATTTAATAAAAAAAAGTTAGCATCACACTAAAAGAAGATCAGTAAAATTTAGTCTTTGTTACCTGTTTCCCTTCCAACCTCTTTGGTTTTAGACGTTTTTTTTTGTTTTTAATCAGATCCTCACAGTATCGGTATTTATATTCCGTAAACGCCGTATATCCTTCGAGAAGCTAAATTCAGAATCAAAAATAACTCCAAGGTCTAGAATTTCAGATGGCCTTTTAAGAATATCACTATCAATTTTATAATTATCTATCGTTAAATTTTTGTGTCATAAAACAACATTACCTCACAGTTCGATGCATTCAAAGATATTTTGTTATCGTTACACCAGTCGTTTAACATTTTTAGGTTATTTTGAAGGTTAACACAGTCAACTAAACTTGAGATTTTGTGAAACTGTTGAAGAGCATCTTTATAAACCATATACGCAAAGTTTCTGCCACTGATAACATTGATAAAACCTATAAAAAGAAGAGGACCCAGTACCGAACCATGCGGAACACCAATTATACTAGAAACGAATTAATTGGAGAAGAAAAAATCATTTTATCCTTTTCGGCAAAACACAAAGCACCTGGTCAGCTTGAGATCTCTTAGGAAATCGCTTTTACTGTTTCAAAGGCGCTATAGTCTGTTTAGAAATGAAAGAGAGTAATAAAAGCTTATTATGTATGCAAATCGTAAATAAATGTAGCACTGGACTTATATTTAATATTTTTATATTATGTATTATCGGTATAGATGAGGTGTACTTTAAAAAAAACTTTGTGTGACAGGGTTGTACTAAATTGTAGCAGGTAGCTAAATTTAATCCCCGACAATCCATCTTTGTCTATGCCGCTTCAATTTCTCGGTCCATTTCTCTTATAAGTAAACAATATAAAAACAGCATTCCAAAACTAGAGGCTACTTTCCTCTTCTTTTTGTACATGATGTATACATCTATTGCACTAGCACCTCTTCGTATATTCAGCTCTAAGACTGGATTGATCTGTCACAATACACTGGCTCCTGCCCTATGATGTATCCAGTAAAATATACTAATGTACACCCATTACCTGTTAGCATTAGTGTTACCCGATAATTGCCTGAAACGAAATATTACCACGCCCATGGCCGGTTCTTATCTCGGGGTTTTATTACTCTCTTTCATTTCCAAACAGACAACTTTGTTTTCTTCGTGTACGTTCCCCTTTTTGGTCTGCTCGAAGCGGGACGGTGGTTCTTAATAAACGTTCACGCATTCACCAAGTTTAATGTGTATTAGGGAACGGCAGCATCCACCGTAGGAATTTGTTTTATTCCGATTGCGTCGACGAATCCGAGAGGAGAAAAAATATCGTTTCCTAGAGCGCATAAAGCTGCACCTAGACCGGCTAACTTCTTGGAAATGGCGTAGTTGCAATTGTGCAGAGCGACAGGCGGGGGATAGCGTATAGTTTTGTACAGACGATGTTAATTTTTCATTTTCAAAATACTTTCATTTGTCTTTTCTTACAGAAACTGGTATTGTTTTATACACATTTGGAAATAAATCAGAGTTAAGGTAAAAAATATTATCAAATTGTTTTTTGTCAAAAATGGTTTGGAATAAAGTGGGTCAGATTGTGACAGATGAGGCAAAATTCATTGAAAAATAAGATATCAAGATTTAATAAAGAAAATTTTTACTCGACCTTTCAAAAGATAAACAAATCCCCCCCATAACAATCGGTAACACGAGGCTCTTCGTACACTACAAATGACGCGTATGAGCATTGAAGCTACACAATGTGGATACAAATTGTGGAATATTGCTTATATTTCTTAAAATATTCGTTATATCAGAAACATGTTTTAATAAAAGTGTTAGGGGAAATTATTTCCCGTTTAGTGGTATCAAGCAATCTTTCGTAGCACAAAAAATGTGGTTGCCAAGGTAACCGACTTAATTTTTTTAAACGGCACCATATACTTTTTTTGGTGAAAATTAATACATTGGGCCTTTCTAAATACGATATAATACAATTTTAATGGGGTCACATAAAAAATACAGAAAATTCAATTTTTATACCTATTTGATATCAATTTCCGCTCTTCAGAAAATCCGGAAAAACCGGAAAATTAAGCGTGAACTTAGCCCCACATTGTTTTTGAAAATTAAAAAAAGAGTTGTGCTGAATTGTGCTAGTTATCCTGATCATTGTACCATTCTAAGAAATTTAATATCTATTTCCGTTCTCTGGAAAAACCGCAAAAACCTAAAATTTTGACACGATCTTCCTGCGCCTTCCATTTTGCCGGAAAATTAAAAAACTTAATTATGCTGAATGGGAACAAAATAGAAGGCTCAGTAAGGTCTTGTCAAAATTTTCGCTTTTTCGGGATTTACCAGAGAACGGAAATATATATCAAATTTCTTTAAACGGCACAATGTTCGGTACAACTAGCACAATATAGCATATTAACGGAAAATAGGATTTTCGCCAAGTGGGGCTACGTGGAAAACACGGTTTTTTCATTTTCTAGAAAAATGGCTATTATTTTTCTTTAAAGTTTTTTAAGGCTGGCGTTTCAAGGACAAGTAATCGTATATAAATATACACAAAAAAAATACACCAAGTAAGTGGAGGTTCTTATTAGAGTAGTACTAAAATATAATACTGAAATTGAATCATTTTCTTTAGCTTCTGAAGGGAAAATGTGCTAAAAACATGAAAAACCCTGAATTTGTACCTTATCCCTGTGTTCTATTCCCCGTGAAAAATACTTGATAACTTACATAAATTCAAGTGTCACTAGTTTTTTAAAGGAATTCTGCGGGATGTGATAATGTTTATAATGTCGTATACAATTTTCTCAATCTGCAGTTGACTTGTAAAAGTCAGGAGATTTTATGATAAAATATAGTAGGTGAAAATGATGCCCTTTTTTCTTATTCTAAATGATTTGTCAGCCTGGAAATTGTTTTACATCCTGGAGAAAACTTGTATAATTGACATAGTGAAGAGATATTCTTTCTAACTTACTTAATTTTTTTTTAGACTGTCTCAACAAACAGCTATAAAATTCGTTGAAAATTTGCGTATAAAACGGCGCCCTTAAGTTTTTACTTTAAATCCGGCACAATTCAACATTTTATATTTTACTTTATCAAAAAATGGGGGCTAAGTTCACGCACATAGTTGAATTGTCGCCATTGGTCAGTGACAGTCTGAAAAGGGAGTGTAAATAATGGTTTGAAAATATTTTTTCCGGGGTAAATATGCATTTAATTTTTCTTTCAATAGCGTATTCGTATTATGCTCCTTTTCCCCTGTATTATTATTCCAAATGAGGACGACTGGTGTTAAACAAATATTTTTCCTAGTCTGCTGCCATTTTCCCCCGGATGAAGTTTCCTTTCGGCAATCGATACACGTCTCTTCCCGACCCTCGACTCACTTTGATTTTATTTACAAGTGATGTAGAAAATTGGATTCCTCGCCCTCCCCTGAGGTGCGATCCGCCACCCCCCGATCAATCGATACCGAACCCGCCCTATGACGGTCTCGGATAAGGGTCACTTTTCCTTCCGGGGCATTACGCGGCAAAAACTCAATTCGGCCGCGAGTTGAGAGGGCCCGCGGTTAATCGTGCAAGATATCCGAGACGCCCGCCTCTGTTCTGCTGCCGGGTAATTTTCAGTCTTGCCGAATTTAATAGCTTGATTCCTTCTCTCGAGAGATTGGATTTGTTTTCTAAGGCCCGGTTGCTTCGTTCGACGGTAATTAATTGTTCCGGTCTGTTCAAGCAAAGAATCCGGACTGGTTCGAAACTGTCAAAAACGCCTGTACAACTAATTCCTGCACGATGTTTACTGAAAACAAAAATTCATAATTTTACTGGTCAAATATTTCTGGCAATTCGACTTTCACTGATAAAAATACTGGAAAAACTACCAAATACATACTGTATTACGCTGATAAAACAGTTTCTGTAAAATTACGTTATTTTACGTCGGCTTTTTGTTACCAAAATATACAGGGTGATTAAGTCATAATGTCATTAATTTTAAGAGAAGACAAGGAAAAATGAGTATAATACGAATACGCGATTTAAAAGAAATTTAAATGAATATTTACTCCGAAAAAATATTTTCAAACAGTTATTTAAACCCAGACAACTAGGTGCCGGCCTAACGCAACATTGTCAAATTTAATATTCTCCTATAGTACCTACTATTAATGCTATACATTATTTTTTTAAAGTATGCTATAATATATCAAACATATAGTTTCAACATAAACAAATATTTAATATTAGAATTACAAAACTCCAACGGATCAAAATAAACCATTCACACTTCATTGCATAAAAAGTTGGCAGTTCAAATTCCCGTTTAATACGTTACCGGCGGAATAAGCCGAATGTTCGTTCGTTTTCCTATCTAGGCGAGCCCGCCATCGAACTGCATTTGGAACAGATGCACGCGGTACGACTTCTTCCCTTCTTCATCCATCAGTTATCATTTCCGCGTGGTAGGGGTTGGTGAGAGATCTTCCATCCACAATGCCATTTAATGGTTGTAAGATGAGTGCCTTTATTGGCCATTAAAGTTGTTGAAGTGCGCCTCATATAATGGCCAGTATATGCTTCTGTGTTTGCGATATTCAGCAATCAAGCAACTATTGAGGGTACATTCGGCAATGTGTTGATTCCAACAGGCTGAGAAGTACATTTTTTATTGATGTATCTTAAAAATAATATGTCTTGTGTTAAGCGAATTGGACGCAGAGAAATATATTTTCTGCATTCAGCATTCACAAAATCCTTCTTCTACAATTGTAAATTTTCTTGAAATGCCCGTCTTGGTGTCGGGTATTGAAACAAGTAGGTAACTGCCAACGTCCTGTTCGTCAGTAATTTTTAAATTTGTCAATTGGCAGTATCGATAGGCACCAGAAACCCTCATTATTAGTGCAACCTAAAATAATTCTAAGTGCACTATACAGAGTGTTAAAAAAAGAGTGTAAAATATTTCAGGTGGTAATAGTATGAACCAAAATAAGCAGAAAAGTCTTAATAAACATGGGTCCGCAAAGTAACGGTTGCGGAGATATGGACCACTATTCGTTTTTCAAACATTTTATTTTATTAGAAATAAACCGACAAAGGAACGACATCTTCGTCTCAACGATATTCGAACTCTTTCGAAAACACCCTCCTTGGTTTGGATTTCTTGACACTTTTGATTAATCCGTAGCTGCAGCTCTTCCAGGCTATTTACAGGAGTACCATACACTAATGTCTTTAAATATCCCCAAACAAAGAAATCTAGAGGGTTCAGATCAGGCGATCTTGGAGACCATAAAACAGGTCCGGCCCTTCCTACCCATCGATGTGGAAAAGTTTGGTGTAACTGCTCTCTAACGGCCATGGAAAAATGAACTGGAGCACCATCATGCTGGAACCACATTTGTTGCCTCTGATTCAAAGGAATGTTTTCCAAAAACTCATACAATGTGTTCTGCAGAAAGTTGAGGTAAGCAGCGCCTGTTAATCGGTTTGGTAAAACACCAGGACCTATAAACCTGTCACCTACAATACCCATTCAAATGTTTAATGAAAAACGTGCCTGATTCTATCGTGCCTGATTCTATTAGAGCATGAGGATTTTCGTCGGCCCAAATATGCGTATTGTGAAAATTAAGCACACCATTTCTTGTGAACCCGGCCTCATCAGTAAAAATAATGTTTGCAAGAAAACGAGGGTCTTCAGCATCATGACGTAGAATCCAGCGGCAAAAAACCAAACGTGCTTGATCATTTATTGGATTTAAGGTCTGTACTCGTTGCACATGGTATGGATAAAGCAGTTGCTCGTGAAGGATTCTCCAAACAAGAGGACCACTAATTCCTCGTATTCAAATAGACCATCTATTCCTGCAGATTGTAGGCTTATATTTTATCTAGGGTAGGCTTTTAATTACTATTCGGCAAATGATAAAAACCAACAATTTCCGTAGATAGGGACGTAGTTGACAAAACATAAACATAACCTCTCTGAAGGTCAAGAATCTTGAGTTTTTGCATGTCGCCAACTTACAGCGGAAAAATTCCCCAACTTCTTAAGTCTACAGTAATTTTATGTAAACAGAGTAAATAATATTTAACACCATACAATTACAATACAACAGTACAACTGCAGTGCCATTGCACTAACGTTTATCTGAACGTTACTTAAGCGGGTAGGCTCTCAGAGATATGCGGCACACGATTTTGTAGGAAAAATATACGGGCTGTATATATATTTCTTTGTGTTGATTGCTATAAATTGTGAGCAGGTTTATAACATGAGTCACTCTCTACAATATTGGAAGTTTTTCTTCCCGATTTTAGTGTTTTTGACATATGCGATCTATGAGACTAAAAAGAGACAAAAATAATACATTTCTGTAAGTACTGCCTGTTTTGTGATGTATTTTATTATTAATCAACCGAAACGTTGATGAAATAAATAAATAAGTCCTTTTGGAGTTGACCTCTTTCCTACCACTTTCCTGTTAAACCAATTGTTTATGTTTTATTTAATACATATATTAGCAAATCGAACGTGGCAGGTGTATTAACCAGATGGAGGCCGACGATACCTAGGTGCATTATGCATGCTTGCCCACCAACGCGAAATGATACTTCTCAGTTCATTTAACCGTCATTATCGCGCGCTTAAAAGTTACTTAAAACTTTACGATTAGTATTAGGAAGTAATAAACGGCGAAGTAACGGCGAAATGGGCAGGCGAGCGCGCGGGTCCGTGTTCTGGGTCGGTTTTTGTTCATCGGGAGGTCACGATACCAATCGTTAATTTATATGTAAGAGGCCTGCTCGGATATGTATAATTAATCGGAGTTGATTAAATACCCTAACCGATTATAATCCGACACCGTATAATTTCTTGTAAGCGCATGCAAATTTATGGTTTTTTTTCATCAGGATCCGCGTTAATTATGTTATTCTGATTGAGTTAGTAGAGTGTGTCCGTTTCGTCGGAATCGCATCGACAGTTTTTGTGAAAAAAATACTCGATCAATTTTCGTCACTCTAGTAATGACCTTTACTGTTTAGCCACACATAAATACCTTTAACAGATTTACAAGAAAACTTAATAATTCGTAGAAGTATACATAGTACCACTAAGTACAACCACAGATAAATTATATATTAATTTATCTGTGGTACAACATTTTTAACCACGTGGTCAGGGAGGCCTAGAAACTATTTCGGAATTCTACCTCGATAGCTCTGCATCACACTCAATTCTTTCGGAGATCATATTCATATAACATTGCTAAAATAATTAATAACCTTATCATACAAGATCTAAGTCACTCAATAAGTTTAAAAAATATTGTTTTGAAGTTGCCTTAACCTTAACAATGACCTTATTTCATATTCTTGTTTCATTTTTTTTTCTTCATAATTTTCATATTTAGGTACATGGAACACTAACACTAACACTTAATTACGTTTATATATTCTACGAATAACGTTAGGCGTAGTTTTGATAGAAACATCTAAACAACGTACCGGTTCTATGATATTTATGAATTGTATAATATTTAAATTGACACAAGCTGCACGTGCACACGTAACAAAATATCATTTTTCTACGTTCATGCAAAAAACAAAACTTTATTGAACTATATTTAGTGGATAAAGTGGTTCTTTATTGCACTAGTGCATTCATCTGTCATTCTACTACAGCGTTTTGTCATAATGACAAACATAAACGTTCAAATCGACGCCATATTTTCCTAGACTTAGTGTCATCTAAATAAAACATTTTTTGATTTTTGCATGAACGTAGAAAAAATATTGTATGCAACTCATACAAAAAATGTTTATTGCACCCGACGTTAGGACAACACGTCGGCCAGACGGTCTCGTTGGACAATTTCACGTCGCGTGCAATAAACACTTACTTTTTGTACTTGTTGAATAAATAACTATTTATACTTAACTGTCTTACGAATGTCCCACAAAAAGTCCTTATTAATGAGCCGTATATGTTTGTCTACAACATGTTAACAACACAACTAAAACCTATTAGGTTAGAAAGTAAGTGGATGTGCCTCTACGCATGTGCAACAGAAATCATATGAACATTTCTGTAAAATTACCACACTATTTCTGAAATTTCCTTATTTTATTAGGTAGAAACAGATACACTTGATTATTTCTTAATATACAGGGTTAACTATGACTAAGTACAAAAATTTTAACCACGTGCTCAGGGAAGCATAAAAGACACTAGACAATATTTAAAAAAAGGGCAAAATCCTCTTTTGTCAACTATCATGTCGTCAGTTGATTGCAGCGTTTCTAAATGCAGGAACAACCAAAATTAACATTCTTATTAGTAATAATACTTGATAGATAGGTAACAGTTAATCTAGTTAGCTGCAGTATTTTGCATTTGTTTATAGTACAAACGGGCAAAACAAAATTTTCACTCATTACAACACTCACTACCGATAAAACACACTTGCCATATAGGTACAGTTAGTTAAAATGCCTAAGTATTTATTATAAGCAAATTGAACGAAAAGAATAGATAATAGAAAACTTTTAATATACCCGCTGCAGTCTTGTCCCATAACCTAGAAAAATAAAACGGCGAACTATATTGTGGCAAAATATACAGGGTGTTAAAAAAAGAGTGTAAAATATTTCAGGAGGTAATAGTATGAACCAAAATAAGCAGAAAACTCTTAATAAACATGGGTCCGCAAAGTAACGGTTGCGGAAATATGGACTACTATTCGTTTTTCAAGCACAGGCACGACATCTTCGTCTCAACGATATTCGAACTCTTTCGAAAACACCCTCCTTGGTTTGGATTTCTTGACACTTTTGATTAATCCGTCGCTGCAGCTCTTCCAGACTATTTACAGGAGTACCATACACTAATGTCTTCAAATATCCCCAAACAAAGAAATCTAGAGGGTTCAGATCAGGCGATCATGGAGGCCATAAAACTGGTCCGACCCTTCCTACCCATCTATGTGGAAAAGTTTGGTGTAACTGCTCCCTAATGGCCATGGAAAAATGAGCTGGAGCACCATCATGCTGGAACCACATTTGTTGTTCTGATTCAAAGGAATGTCTTCCAAAAACTCATATAGTGTGTTCTGCAGAAAGTTGAAGTAAGCAGCGCCTCTTAATCGGTTTGGTAAAACAACAGGACCTAGAAACCTGTCACCTACAATACCCATTCAAATGTTTAATGAAAAACGTGCCTGATTCTATTAGAGCATGAGGATTTTCGTCGGCCCAAATATGCGTATTGTGAAAATTAAGCACAACATTTCTTGTGAACCCGGCCTCATCAGTAAAAAGAATGTTGCAAGAAAACGAGAGTCTTCAGTATCATGGCGTAGAAGCGAGCGGCCCAAAAACCAAACGTGCTTGATGATCATTTATTGGATTTAAGACCTGTACTCGTTGCACATGGTATGGATAAAGCAGTTGCTCGTGAAGGATTCTCCAAACAAGAGGACCACTAATTCCTATCTCGGCTGATATTCTCCGCACACTCGTACCTGGATTCTGCTCTACCAGTGTTAGTATTTTTTCTTCTGCTCTAGGAGTGGATACCGACCTTGGTCTTCCGGATAAATGGCACTGTTTGCTCAAGGAACCGGTATCACGCAATTTTTGGTGAATTCTTCCAAACATGCGTTGTGAAGGAATCTGGCGATTTGGATAAGCGTCAACATAAAGACGTCGCGCATCGGTGGCGTTCCCATTAGCACGACCATACATGAAATGCATGTCTGTTAATTCTGCGTTAGAGTAACCCGCCATAGCGAAAGAAAACTTGTGCACTGAGAGCAACTGTCAAATACGTACTGTTTATTTCACTAAACATCAACCAACTATTATAAGAAAATACACAACGTTTTTGCAAAATAAAAAAGGGGCTAAAAACATGAAACATTCCATATCTCCGCAACCGTTACTTTGCGGACCCATGTTTATTGAGCCTTTTCTGCTTATTTTGGTTCATACTATTACCTTCTTAAATATTTTACACTCTTTTTTTAACACCCCGTATGTACCCGTCACAAATTCCTTTATTTAATAACTATAAAACGTTAAATTAAAATAAGGCGCTAAAAACTGAAGAACACAACACTACAACGCACACACAGGAATTGAATTATAACATGACAGCGAATTTTACCGTTGTCATAGGCGGCGTTAAATAAGAATTTAATATAATATCGACAAAAATTTTTGTCGCTTTATAAACAAGTTTGGAATTTTTTTGAAGGCTGGTTCCATTACTTCTTAATTTTCTCTGTTTCCCCTCCAGTAAATATTATGTAAAAAGAGTAAAACAACGCCCATTTTTATCAGTGTAGAATAGGTAGGGTACCTAATTAATTTACAAATACCTGCATACGCTAAAAGGCGCCTCGAAAAACAGCGAATAACTCTTCTTTTGTCGACGGAACGACAGAAGACCCCTTATCTCTGGAGATACCTCCATAACGGCAAGAAGAACCCAGTGTACGTGTGTGGCACAGCCAGGCGCTCAACAAACTTCTTAAGTAACACCATTAGCATGGAGATAGTTATCGCGGCGGCCTGGGAGATCTCTCTCTGCCCGCCGCTCATTTACTATATATTTTATAAGGACTTAACCAGCCGCAGCAATCGCTCAACGGGTTAATTGATAACGCGGACGTGTCTCGCGGACGTTTTTTGAGCTCGCTGTATGATAGCGACGCTAATAACCTAGCAACAGTCGTAATAATGAAGTAATATGAGCGTGTCGAGCAAAAAGTTGGCAGTAAACTTGAAGCTGGCACTCGCGTTAATAATTTTGTCCATTAAACTTTAAGGATTAAAGAATAATTGCGATTAGAAAAACGCTACTGGCTGTAATTGCGTCTTGAATGATGTAAAGCGATATTGGAGAATATATTAACGGTAGATTAGAAGCAATAAGCGAAGCTTGAACTTGAATATACAGTATGCGCCAAAAGTATGGAATAAATTCAATAAAAACGAAACAATTATTTTTTGGGAAAAATCCTCGAACAGGTCGATTTTTAATTAAAAAAATACATATTTTAGCGTAAGATGCGATTTTCAAATGTCATTTGTTTTCGAGTAATGACGTCATCGATTTTTTTTAAATGGCAACATCATCTTTTTTTTCCTTGATTCTGAAAGATCGTTTAATTCTCTATCAGACAGTACTAAAATTTTGCCCTCTTACATAGGAAAGTTTTCGAGTAAATGACGATTGAATGTTAGAAAACGTAAATTTTATCCATAAAAAAGTAACATTTCTGAGGTATGTAAAATAAAATACAATTGATTAAATTTTATACTTAAATTAAATGTTCGAATTGCCATCCACCAACTTCTTGACAATGCGCAAGTCTGTGAAGAAATTCTTCTTGCACATTATGAATGATTTCTGGGGTAACTCTGCTTATTTCGTCCCGAATGCGATTTTGAAGTTCTTCTAAATTACGTGGTTTATTAATGTACACTTTTGACTTCAAGAATCCCCATAAAAAATAGTGAAGAGGTGTAAGACCTGGCGATCTTGCAGGCCATTCTATCGGTCCGCGTCTGCCGATCCACCTCCCAGGAAAACAGTTGTCCAAAAAATATCGTACAGGGCGCGCATAGTGCGGAGGTGCACCGTCTTGCTGAAACCATATAGTATCGTCAGGAATGTCAGGGTCATTATCGTTAGGAAAAATTACTGCAAGGGCTGGAACAAGGTCATTTTCTAAAAACTCTAAATATCTTTGCCCTGTAAGGGTTCCTTCAAAGAAGAAAGGCCCTACTACTCTGTCGTCAACTATTCCAGTCCACACATTTAATTTCTGAGGGTGTTGGGTATGTGCCTCTGCCATCTAATGAGGATTTTCCCGACTCCAATATCTGCAAGTTTGACGGTTTACTGTACCATTCAGGCAAAATGTGGCCTCATCTGAAAAAAGTATTTGCCGGTGTAAATTTCTATTTCCTTGACATAAATCCATTAGAATTTCGCAAAAGTGTAAGCGGCGATCGGGATCATCTTCATTGAGTTCCTGCACAAGTTGAATTTTGTAGGGATGATATTTTTCCTTCCTCAAGATATGTAGCACTGTGCTCTGACTAGTGTCATTGTTTAATGCAACCAATCGTGAAGAATTATGAGTATTATCCACCATACTTTTCAAAATGTTCTGTTTCTGATTTTCATTAATGCTTGGACGTCCAGGTGTTGGAATATTTACAACATTGCCAGTTTCTCTAAATTTAGACTCTACCTTACTGACTGTTGATTGGCTGATAGGGCGATCTGGATATTTTTCATTAAATAAATCGCAAACTTCCTGCTGAGTTCTAGTCATATTCCCGCATCCGATAAGAATTAAAATTTCAATTCTTTGAGTAACAGTTAAATGTGCCATAATACTTTAAATTGAATAATAATTTCTATGTCGCTTACAATACTTATTAGAAAGTCGGTGTGACAATGACACTTTGCAAAGATTTTCACCTACGTGATCCATAAAAGAACTATGGAATTCGAAAAACTATACTTGATAACGTTTATGCTTTATTTTAATTGATTTACGTTTTCTAACATTCGATCGTCATTTACTCGAAAACTTTCCTATGTAAGAGGGCAAAATTTTAGTACTGTCTGATAGAGAATTAAACGATCTTTCAGAATCAAGGGAAAAAATATGGTGTTGCCATTTAAAAAAAAATCGATGACGTCATTACTCGAAAACAAATGACATTTGAAAATCGCATTTTACGCTAAAATATGTATTTTTTTAAATTAAAAATCGACCTGTTCGAGGATTTTTCCCAAAAAATAATTATTTCGTGTTATTGAATTTATTCCATACTTTTGGCGCATACTGTATGGTAGAAAGGATATAAAACGGTGGCGACTCGTGATTTTTTAAACGAATGAGGCAAGCCGATTGGGACTTCCAAATACGAACTACAGATTTAACATTTTTTGGAAACTTTTTCCTTAATCATTAGGGGAGAGTGGGGTACCCCTTTCAATTTTGAGAAAACCAGTGGTGCTATCTAGGTTGTGACAACATATTATAGTTTCTTTGTTGTGCGATTGTGGGCAGCACATATAGTTATTCTGAACAAGCTTGATTAATGGTGATTTTCGATATATTATTTTGCGACTCTTATGAAAGGTAATCGTCTTTAAAGTAAAAAACTTCGTGTACCTGTGATGTCATTGAAACGTCGGACAAGAAATATAAAATTAATAGCCACAGAAAATAGAAAACATAGGGAGTAAAACGACGGTTTTTACTCCATGTCAAGAAAATGAGTTAATACAACTTTCTTGATTTGAAAAAAAAAAAATGTATGGCATAACAACACTAGATCTTCGCAGTTTAGCATTTCAGCTGGCTGCTGGTAAAGACTGGCGTCCTCCGCGACTGGAAGTTTGCGGAGTCTGGAGTCTACTTCTGTTGATCGTGCAAGAGCTTCCAATAAACTAGCTGTCACTAAGTTTTCTTTTTTATTATTTTTTACACAAAACTGTTATAGAATGTACCTTATTTTTCTCTTAGAAAACATATTGCGTAATAAAATCATTTGTTATTATGTACCTACTGTTATTAATACATAACAAATCTAAAATAGTATTACTATGTGTAGGATTAATTTACCCCATACCTGGGGGCAAAATAATTATTTTACTAGGTATGCATTGTGCACGTTGTTACTAAAACTATCCAATCATTTAGCATTAGTGGCTCTGCTAAAATGTTAAGTAATGTATGCTCCTTCTTTAATAGAGATGTTGAGTTTTTAATAGTTATCATAATTCCATTATAAGGAGTTTTCTCTTACTCTCCCTTATTTATACGTAAATTATAAAATATAAATACAGAATTATTTGAAATTCCTCTACTTTGTTAGGCGATAAATTCATTTAAGCAAACATTTTTTTCAATTACCTTACAATTTTCCCGAACTTCCAAATTAATTAATTTGTTATTTCTATTTTAAGCGCATCGTGCAATGCCGTTATAATATCATATTTACTTAGAAATGTTAATTTACATAGAAAATACAATGAGTACCTAATTTTATTATGATCTTAATAAATCTTGCGACAACTTTTTATATAGAAATATCCATTTTTGCTATTGTTGAAAAAGCGTGCTTATTTAATGAATAATTAATAATATCTTTAGTATATTCCTCATGATTTCCGGTTCTTCGGCGGTACTTGAGACCTCGGTTATTTCCATTTTACATTAAACACAACAGTTTTAAATGTCTCTTAACTAAAATCAAGTAACTTTTGTTGGAGCCGAATTGACAGTTGTGATGGATGCCTAGCAATAATATCAACAAACGTGGTTTCCATATACGCCATTTACTACGCGACAAACCTCTAGCAATGTGACATATTTTTTCATGAACCTACATTATTTTTTAATTAGGTGGTTAGGAGTTATGTAACACAAGAGTACATCATATTCAGAATTAAGATAAAACTTTGCTAGTAACGATAAAATAATCCACGCTTTGTCAGCCGGATACCGAGCAATCGTTTTTTGTATTTTAAACAATAATAAATGCTCCAAGCAAGTGGTTGCGAAAAATACGTTGGATCAGATCCCGTACAAAATAGCAAACTATCTTAAATTGCCAAACCCAAAGGAATATACCGAGCATTGTTTTCAGCGTTCTTCGACTTCTTTATTAGCCGACGCTGGAGCAGGTATAACTAGTACAATTAAATTGTATTTATTGTTTGTAGTTCTTTATTTTTTTCATAAAGTGTGGTACACAGAATGATATTTTACTTCAATAAAAATATAATTCCAATTATTCTGTTGGATAAATAGAGATTTTGATATTATTCTGTATGTTGTGCAAGTAGTATAAATACACGTGATGTTTAAAAACAATCGTAGCCCAAATTAAATAATATTTGGCAATATTGGCATACAGGCTCAGCTAAACATCACAAACGCGGGTCATCGAGCAGGCCGCGCCGTGCCGGCCAGCTAGCGCCACCTGTACGCGTTCTCACGAAGCGTCGCGGGCGCGCGGCGGGACGGGACCTCGACGTGTGTGGTCCGCGCGAGTTGCCCGCTCACGAGCGCTGCTAACGATGCCCGCTCCATGCGTCGCTCTCTCTCCGACACAGGCGCAGCAGGAACGATCCGGGCGGATCCTGCAGGGAGGAAAAAAAGTCGCGCGGCCGGCAAAAAGCGCCGGCATCTCATTACCGCCGAGGACGAGATGCGACGGGATGTGTCATTAGGTGTATCGGGAATCGAAGGCGCGGTCGTTTATTTATCCGCGGGGCCGTAATAATATCGTAATGGGTTGTAAACGGGGAATCAGCTTGTTTGTTTCTTGCGGCTCGAGGCGGGTTCTCAGGGGCTTATTTCGCTCGCGTTTTGCCGTCGAAGGGATAATTGAAAGCAAATACCTATCTAGGTATTTGCTCGTTTTATCTTCGGACAGGCTCGCGGGTTTTCATCAGAAGAAACGCATGAAGAACATTTCCATACGTCCGCTAACAAGGTTTTAATTGCTTCATTTTAGAACAGGTACACGCGACAAGGTACCTGTCACGATTGTCAACGAGTTTTACATTTTGCAATAGGTATATGTATTTTTAAACAGAGTCAGTACGAATACTAATGAACAAATGCTGTTGACAAAATTTATAGATTATACAGCGTTAACTATGACTAAGTACAAATATTTTAAGAAGGCATAGAGAAAATTAAGAATTTACAGAAT
The DNA here is from genome assembly GCA_037114965.1 of Monochamus alternatus. Lineage (NCBI taxonomy): Eukaryota > Metazoa > Arthropoda > Insecta > Coleoptera > Cerambycidae > Monochamus > Monochamus alternatus. The sequence continues at coordinate 10,077,448 of CM073427.1, forward strand.
CACTGTTCAAAAAATTCCAAACTTTATAAACCAAAAAAAAAATTGTTTTTCGATTATATTAAATCCTTATTTGACGCCGCTTATGCGGCACATCAGTAAAGTTCACTGTCATGCCACAATTCAATTCCTGTGTTTACGTTGTAGTTTTGTGTTCTTCTTTAGTTGTTAGTGCCTTATTTCAGTTTTAAGCGTTTTATAATTATTAATAAAGGAATTGGTGGCAGATATTTTTTCAAAATACTCGTGTAAGTTCGCCGGTTTATTTTCCTAGGTTATGGGACAAGACTGCCGCGGGTGCATTAAAAATTTTCTATTATCTTTAGTACACCAAAAGTTTTCAACCCAGTAGGTGCTATCTAAGCTTTCTTTCATTTGGTTCTCATGTAAACTGCTCTACGAAGCAGAGTTCCTTATCATTTAAAATATTTTTCTAAAACACTACTACATACACAGTTAAAGAAACTTAAAGTGTTTAGAGTGAAATGTCAAATAAGTGAGATAATTTATACATAGGTATACAGTGTGTCTCGTTTTTTTCAGGTTAACACCTCTGGAAATGTGAGAAGGCTGTGGAATTTCCACAGTTATTCAAAACCCATCAAAATACCCGCATACCAAATTTGATCGACCAAATCTATTGAGTGTTTTTTAATGTGTCAACTACCGAGAAACGTGTTTAATCTGACAAGAGTATCTTGTAGCGTCAAATGAAATCTTACTAACAAATGTTTCAAATGCTTTATTCAAATATTCAACAATCTTAAATTTTTAAATGAATGTATTGTTTGAAATATCAAATCGGAGGAAATGCTGTTTCAATTAATAGTGCTAACATTCTCGCAAGTTAGTGAGGTTGCACTTCCATTAATGACACTCCCAATAATGATTGAAACATTCTTCTTACTGCTAATACTCTCTTCAACGTAACTAGTCGCCACAGCTGGCGATTTCCATCCTACTTGTCGAAATGCATGTTCAATGTATTTCTCAGGATCATAAAATTTATTTAAGATAACGTGCCCTTTGCAAGGGACATGATCCAAATGTATTTATACTAATCACTTGATTGGTGCACTTTCCATGTCACACATTTCACATCTTCTACGAGAGCCAAAGATGTTGCAAATGGCTACCACCTTCAATAATAAATTGCTACGTATACAGGGTGAACCTTAAATAAGTACAAATACTTTAACTGCTGGTGTATTTCGTCATATAGATCAGTCTAGTGAAAGTCATTTTTAAAAATTTTTAATATTTACGGAGATATTAATTTTTTAAAAAGATACCCACATTTTGAGGACCGCTTCATAACCAACCTAATGAATCATATGATTTGTTGCGAGGTTGCTATATCTCCTCTAATATAAATATTAAGTTTCCTTTAACGTAATAGTAAAGTAATACGGTTAAATTATATTTTAAAAATACTTGTTTGCAGCATAAGTACAGTAAAGTTGGATATGTAGTATGATACGCAGTATGATTAACATACATTTTAACTGCTTAACTGACCTTACTATAAACGATTCAAAATGAATTTCCGCAAGTTAAATACATACTACCATAAAGTATTTAGGAAGATATCACGTGATATTACTATGTTCAATGTTCAAAAATTATACATAAACGTGCACACAAGCTTACCTGTTTGTTAAAAAATTAACTATTTAATCAGTAATCCACATTTCACAAGTTAAATGTCATTGTATACTGTTAGAAAGAGACACAAGACACAATTTCCTTAAGTTATTTTATGAAGAATAACGAAAAACTATGATTTTCACCCAGCATATTAAATTTAATTTTCGCCACATAACCCCAAATGAGTATTAACCATTTCGAATCCAGAACCATAAAGTGACTTCGCTCTTTAATCAGTGAAACAAATTTTAAAACGTATGCGTTTAATATCAAGAAAAGCAAAGACATTTGTGTAACACTGGCAACACTGTGAACCACACGTTCAATCTGCAGTGCTATGACTAATAAATGTATGAAAGTCAGCGGTCCTCAACAAGTTTTCTACAGAAAAATTACAAAATTTATTTAAAATTTCACTTTTTTTTCTGATTTTTTTGTAAAAAAAACTATTAATTATGTGTTCTACACAGTGAACTATACTGCTGGTTAAAATATTTGTACTTATTTAAGGTTCACCCTGTATAATGTCCTGTACATCTGTGAAAAGCTTTCGCAAGTCGTCTTCTTTGAATACATATGTCTTCTTGGCTCATCCTTGCTAATTGCCTTCATGAATGCATGCACTTTCACAAATGAATTTAAATAAACCTCTTTGTTTATCTTCAACATATTTTGTAATTTCGAATGGATAGCTCACATAGTCGACGCCCTGCTCCGACATTTTTAGAAGGTAAGCAAGTACATCTCGTTCATCTGTCTTTTTATAAGTAAGCGTTTTCCGATTTTTGCGGTATCAATCGCGATTCTGCTTTACTATTTAAGTAATCAATGTTAGAACTCATTTTTAAACAATATACAACCAGCAACAGCTGTCGTGACAAGAATTAATCTTATGTGACGGATTACAAATTAATTTTTGTTTTTCTCATTTTCACGACAACAAAAAGTATACTGATATCACATCACGAATTCAACCATTTCACAATATTAGTTCTTATTTCAATTATTTGTAGTATTAATATCAGTATTTATGATTTCAAAGTGTACCTATAAAGCGTAAAGCATTCTTAGATAACTGGTGTTTAAAACATTTTAAATTCTTTAATATTCACTTATACCAAAGTTTATTCTATAAACTTTGCTTATACCTTAATATACTATTTAATGTAATAATTACCCACAGTATTCAACCCAGTAGGTGCTATCTAATCTTTCTTTTGTTTGGTTCTTATCTAAACTGCACTATGAAGCAGATTTTATTAACTTTTAAAAAGCTATTTATGATATACGTGTTAAAAGTAAGTAACACGTATATCATACAATATTTTTTCTACAAAACAATCGGAAGAACTTTAAACTCAATAAAAATAAGAAATCAAAAAATACCACACAGATCGCAATGTTTATGAACCAAAATTTTCGTAGCAACAAGTGCTTTTGATTGACCTACTTGTAACACGCGTGTCAAACAATGACATTTTTAACATCAAAAATGACAATTAAAAAGCCCACTTTTAACAGTTTTGTAGAAAAAGTATTTTTTTAAAACTACTATAGATACAATTGACAAAATTAACTTTCAACTTAAAAGTGTAAAGGACCAAATCTTAAATAATTGAGTATTTTGTTTCAGCAACCATTCACAAAATCTCTTAAGGGATAAGCCTTTGGTATTAATGACTCGGACACGCTGTACGAATATAATTGAGCCTCGTGTATGTTTAGCGATTTGCTTGGTACCTACTTATTAGAGAATTTTCTTCAACAATCTCTAAAATGTGTTCCTCTGCTGCTGCAATACGCCGTGGACGCCCTTCATCTCTTCTGTACTGTATAATAGACTGTGCTTCAGTGGTTTATTTGGTCAGCGGTCCTCAAAATGTGGGTATTTAAAAAAAATAATAATAACTTTCACTAGACTTATCTATATGACGAATTACACCTGCAGTTAAAATATTTGTACTTATTTAAGGTTCACCTTGTATATCGTGTCTTGTCGCCTCGAAAGACTTTTTTTTAAATCTTGCTTGTCTTGCAATTCGGGCTGTCAAGTCTTGTCTTGCGGGACCAAGCCAAAACCAAGAAAAATCAAGACAAGATTGCTAACGCTAATTAGCCATTGACCACGTTCATTTGAATCCACGGATATGCCAAGATAGTCTATAAAAGCACGAGAAAAGGATCAGTGTTATAAACTGTCAGTGCAACGTGTTCATTTCACGAGATTGCCATAAGTCTCTTCTCCATGGTTTCCGCGAATCCCCGCCCAACCGACCGACCATCAACCAGGTCAACCGCAAGTAAGTATTATTAATTCTCCGCAACGGCCATGTCCAAGTGATCGCTAAATAATATTCGCCGAGGCGAGGTGCACTTAGGGCCGATAAAGCCGGCCGGCACTTTATCGGCGAGCGCGCTATCCTTTCCGGGCGGTGCCGATGGCGCCGCACGGCGGCGGACCCCCGAACCACTAGCCATCTTCGCGTAAATGGCCGGATCGTGCCTTATCTGCGACCCCGCTTGCACCACTCGCCGTGCGGAGATACCGTGGAAATATACGATGCAAACGGAGCGCTGTGTGTACGATGGTTGAGGCGAGGGCGAAGGAGGTTTCCACCACCTGTCGTTTCGACGATGAGTAAATAACAAAAACAATATTTCTTTCAGATTTTATCTTAACGATAGGATGCAACTATGAATGGGTGCCTAATATGTTTCAAACACGTAGTTTAATATGGAATCAGATGGCATCATTTTATAAATACCTCAAATAAAACTATCTATATGGTACTTACCTAACAGCAGTATCGTCGTAATTGTCGCGAGCGAATCTATATTGTAAACTAAGGAATAAGTGACGCTTACCAATATCGTTAGTTCACTACATCACCACTAATAATTATGGGATTACTTACACAGTATTTACACTATGACCCACAAAAATCGAAAAATACAAGAATTAAACGTCATTTTACATCATTAACATCATAACCTGCACCTATATCCACAGAAACAAACCGCACTGAACGGCGTGTATCGTCATACCAAAGAGATCCTGTCTTCGGCCACGTGGTTTTGTTAACAAATCTTTTATGAACAGCATTGAATGACTTTTGAATTTACTAAACCAAGTGTTATTTCATCAATATATTTCATTGTTTTTACCCAATATGTTAACCATTTAAAAGTGAGTAAATAATAATTGAAATAAGCAAAAATCTGTAAATGTTGAGTTATCAAAACGTTGGTGTGAAATGTTTCGTATAATTTTTTAATCATAATCATGCATTATTTTAATAGTATGCACCTACTTACATTTTTTATTTAATTTACGTTAACAGCAAGCAATTATTTTGAATAATGTACCGCAGTATTTAATTAATATTAATCAGTAGTAATAATTAATTTTTGACCGACTGTTTATTTCTGGTGAAATAAACAATGAATATTCATGATTCATAGTTTTTTCTCTATTATCTATTTCCTTTCCGTCATAATTTATTTAAAGCCGCAATTTTGCATAATATGTCTTAATTAAACAAATCGAAATTTAAAAGATTAATTATATTTCTTACACCGGTATTTATTATACAAATAGAATATACATGTTTTTCATTACGCGAAGCGTGTTATTATATTGGTTTTCAAATACAATTAACACTTATAAATAATTAAACTATTATCGTTTTATGTACATATTCATATATTTTTTTAGTTCCATTAATGAATATGCAAAATAATTAAAATATAGTGAGTAGTATCAATAGAATATTTCAGCTTTTCTAATATAACGAAATACAAACAATAATAACAATAGCTAATAATAAAAAGACAAACAATTAGTAAAACATACAAAATCATTAAGAATATTTATCGATGACGTCAGAAAGACATTTGGCTTCGATAAATGTGTCAATGGTACATTTATTAAAGATTACAAAATATTCTTATTTTAATTTTAAAGAGGTGTAACTCGTTAGGAGCACATTTTGATATCTACATATATTAGGATCATACATGTACAATCTCATCTGAAAAAATATTCTTGACTACTGGCTTTAGTTAAAAAAAAATATTTACGTCAAAATATTAACATTTTATTATGACCATTGCTTACAAAATTTGAAAGAAATATATTTATTTGTTTAGATAATAAAGAAAGTAAAATGTTTTCTTTTAAGCTCAACGCTCTGTATCAAGAAAACGAAGTGTCATAGAGAAAAACTTTATCGGAAAAATTCCTATTATTATTACGAACGAAATAACGGAAATACCTTGTATAGAGAGGCTAACAATAGCTAATAAGATCTAGACCGGAATATGTTCAAAAAGTATTCAGCATAATATTTTGTGCATTCGGAAAACATCTTTGGTATTACGTTGCCACGTGATATTATGTACTTTGTCACGCTTCCATCAGCACCTTATCCGTCAATTAGGCATTGTTTTTAAATACACAACAAATACACGAACAATTAAATTTACGAAAAGCAAGTACTGAAAAATTATTTCAAAACTAATCAGAGTACCGTAGCCGTATGTAATATATTTTGATATCTGCAGACGCCATCTGTAGGCCACTAATGCAAAGTGCACTTCACGGCGATAAATTTTTAAACTTCTTGTGTTGTTGGGAAATTAAATTCTGTTAATACTAATAACAGCAACAATATTAACAGTAATCGACGACGTTTGCATAAAATAATTAGTAATATTTTAAACTATAACATCCCAAGATGTTTACAGTATGTATGTGAAGTGTATCTTAGACCCTTAGATATAACTAACCTTCGCATGTTCTTTGAGGTTTGGACAGTATGCAACTAACAATGTACTTATTTGAAATTTCTTGTCTCAATTACTTATGTCAATCTGTCCACAAAATTTAAAAAATATAAGTTTTTTTTACAGAAAAAGTCACTCCTGTTGAAGTTGTAAATAAAAGTGGGCACCCAACCATATCAGATTCATTTTAATTATAGGGTAAAATTTTCATTACAATTTATTAATTTAAGTAAACATCATATTACTAAATAGACTTAGCATGGTTAAGGATTGGATTTTGGGAAATAATAAATGATTGTTATTTAAGTATTTTTATTTAAATATAAATATTTGATAGGTATCTAATACCAACAACTTTATAACAAACATATTTAATAGTAGATCTACTAATACCAACAGGTGTCCATCTACTTGTTATTTGTACTTTAGTAAAGTATTACATATATAAAAAATGTACCTAAGTTATAGTTTCAATAGAAAAAGTATCACTTACCTTCAAAAACAGATATGAGTTGGTCAAATCCACTCTAAAAGCTGGCTAACATTCATGTTCATGTTCATAGCCGACAACATAGAACAGATAAATAGAAATTAGAGATGGGTAGTTCGCGAACGAACTAGTACAAACGAACTATTCACTTCACTGAATGAAATGAATCATTCCTTCTTGTCGGACTGAATCATTCTCTGTCAACTAAAATCAACGTTGATTCTAAAAAATTTAACAATGTAATTCAGGCGAGTCAAATTCAGTCCTTCTATACTTATTCAGTAGTTCACTGAATTAAATGAAAAATTGCAGCTGACGATTAGACGTAGACGGTATCGGATATATGACTCAATGACCGGTTTCAGTCGGATCACCTATATCGAATGGCTAGTTCGGTATCTTGCGACAGAATATTTTCTAAAGCAGAGTAACAGAAAAACGAGCTCCATTAAAATTAGACAAAATTTCTAAAATTTTGTTTTTAAACGCGAATTTTTTAATGTTTAGTATTTATTTATGAAATTAGTTTTTTTTTTATTTTAAATATTACTTGTTTTGTTAATTTAATACAATATTTTCACACCTAAAATTATATTTTATTGCCTATATTTAAATGCTTACCTATAAATGTTTTAATCTAAAATCTAGATTTGTCTGTAATCTCGAAAGCATTGTATGTTATACCTTTGCCTCTAAATTACGATACCACGCGAGTCATGAAGCAGTGCCGTTGTAAGCAAACTCGACGTCGAGATTGAACGATCGGTGGTCGAATTACAAAAATACAATTCTCGACCGTACTGAATCAAATAAATTACTCAAGTGAATGATTCTCTTAGGTGAATGAGACTGAGAATGAATTCACCAAAATGAACTAAAAGTCCCATCTCTAATAGAAATGGAGAGTGGAGAACACGCAGAAGGACGGACGGTTTACTTATGAAAACACTGTACTCCAGCGCAGTTGCAGTAGCGACCTTAAGATCTAGCGTACATCCCTACACAATGTAAAATGGTATACTCCAAAATTACTAAAATTCATAAAAGAAATTGTTACAATTGTGTAACTCTACTGCAGGGAAGCCTGAGACTCCACCAAATGTCACGTAATGAGTGTGTCCTGCACCACCTATAAACATATAGAAATAATACCTCTCTTATATTCTTGGGGTATTCGCTTGGCTCCTGCGAGAGGTAAAGAAACTCAACAGATTTATTCAAACAAACATACCAGCCATACTTACAATAAGACCTTTGCGCAGGGGAGAATCTCTTCTAAAGATCAGAGCCAGCCAACGGCTGACCGCCGACCTTTGGCCATGGACTGGCTGACATTAGCCCAGTTTCAATAGTATTTATACGCATTCGAAAAATGCTGAGTACATCAGAATTATTCTACCTATTGAAACAATGGGAACAGCCAACAAGAAAGATAGACATTGTTTGGTTTGATAGTAACCTTTGCAACTTGACACATTTTATTGTTTTGAATTTGACTTGTGTAACATTGACACACCTTCGATTGTAAATATATTTATAAATTTGATTCAATAAAATAATTTAATATGTAAAGGTTTTCAAAAAGTAATTTATTAAAATATGTGTCCAGCTGTAAACCATCTCTCTAAGATCCTCTTTGTTGACAATATAATTATTTTTATAAAATATTCATTAAATTTAAATCAAATTGTTACAATCTTGGCTACAATTTTCTGACACAAATTTGTAGATGACATTGCAAGCAGTGGATGGCATTTTATTTTCCAATTGTATAGATTATACCTTCCAACTAACATTTAAGCATAATAGACTACTGCACAAGAAAAATGAACTTAAATTGATCGAGATTTACTACATTTCGCCATAAAAATAGTCTTCAATGTTACAAAATCTTATAATACCAAAATTTTAGTCAGAAATTTGTTAACTAAGAGTAATCTAATGACTTCCAAGTAAAACGAAATATGTCAATTTATACAGTTCGAAATTACATATTGTTTACCTTTTCTGTGTTTTCAAATGCTAACATTCCAATAACGTGTAAGAAGTTATAATTTACTTAATTTCGCCTTGAAATCTGTCTTCAATATCCAGGGATTTTTTAAATAATTATAATAGGTAAATATTTGCATATTTATTACAAAATTGTAAAACTTATTTTGTCTTCAACTATAGTGGATAAGAATAAGGTAATAACTAGTTGCCATATTAAATCCTTCAATTTAATAAGTCCTATTTTTATTACAATATTAAATATATTCAACTTTGTTGATAACTTCTAAAAAATATTTGATCATTTCAATTAACCTAATAGAAATATTGTTCTATATTATGGTACAAATTAACTTATTAATAATACTTCGACGTAAATGTTTCTTAAAAGGATATTCTAGTGAGCAAGCTTCTTGTTATATGTATTCAGATAGATATTTTCATGCAATAGGGTGTTGAAGTTGTTTTGTGTTTTGATGATCTGCAATAAAAATCTACTTGTGTCGTGCGAGTAAATCAAAAGATAAAGTCCAACAGGCGGCTTACCACACAATATTTTAGAGTTGTAAAAAATAATTATTGGGTTCATATTTCGCCTACCAAAATCGAAGCCAACATTGCAGACTTCAACCACAAAGTTAATATTTTGCTGCGACGTCAACATTGGCATAGGCAATCTGCCCTATAGGTTAAACTTCAGACAAATTGACTTCACAGTTGATTTTATTTGAGCGGCCATGTTGTAACAAACGCTAGATGTTTTGTTTATTATTTCTAATTGATCACTCATTAAAATTGCGTTAATAGAGATAATGTTATTTAATACATTTATGACGGAAAATTATTAAACACATTTTATCACGAAATACATCTAGTTTTTATTTTAGCTAATTTTTCAGGATAATAATATTATTAAGAAGCAATAGTAAAAATGTATATTTATAAGGGGCGTTATTTTTATGAAAGTTTGGTCATCACATTATATGAAAAAATTCCTGGGTTGTACAATTTGTTGAATAGAAACCAAAAATACAGACTTTATATTATATTAAAATCTAAATATCTATAAATACTCATATACTCCTACTCTACTTGTAGCTTTGTAGTCTGACATATTCTTTCTTTCTCTTCCTATCCCTGTTCGCTATTAGAATGTATATAAGCAAACATATAATGTTGTCTCTCTCTAGCAAAAGTAGGTCATATAAAGGGCATAATTAGGGTATATTTTGGTAATAATGTGTTGAAATTTTAACATAAAATTAAGTCCAATTATCTTATTGGAATAAAATCCTTGCCGACCAATTATTAACTTCCATATTACTTTAGTTGTTTTCCCCACTTAAGGAAAAAGGCCAATGAATATAGGTAAACTTTCCTTATGCGGAATTGGTCATGAAAAGTTTATGACCAATTCAGAGGTCAAGTTAAAGTAATTTTAACTTTAAATGTTTGTTGGGCTACAATTTGTAAAAAAAATGTTCTGAACATTATTGTTTTTAAAATTCTAAAGGCATTTCTTTCCGTGCATAATTAACCCTGTATATACTAATGTTCCACTTTTCATCTAAATTTTGTAATTTGTATTTCACACCCGACCGTTGGAAGTAGACTCCTCCGACCTGCCCGCCGCATAATACGGCTGTACTCTCGCCAACGGGACCTCCAATTTAACCCCCGTAATTGTTCGGGCCCGAGCGAATGCCGGCTTTTAGCGGGAATTAGCCAATATTACACGTCGCCCGAGTGTTTTGTAGATTTACACTATGATTTAATGGAATACGCTGCGAGATTGTCCCCGGGTCGCTTTGCATGTGTATAATCATTGGACGGGAATTGCGGATAATGCCTGGTAATGTAAGCCTTGTCTCTGCGTTCTCTTCTCGAGCGTTTAGTGTTTTAAAAAATCTAATTACCTCGTCGTCTAGCGTTAAACTGAAGAGTGTGATGGAATTAGCCATTCCCAATAATATGGCAGAGAATAAAAATGACCAGGGGGGTTGTTCACCTAAAGATAGATAGTGCAATGTAGTAGTAGTAGTATTTATTGACCATGTTAAATTACATTAAATCTGTATCGTCAAAGAACAACTTTCTGTAGACACAGAAAACACACAAGAACCAAGCACAATAATTAACATAAAAAAATAACATTGTGAATACAGTTCAATAAAACAAAGTAAACAAGAGACAATTTAAACATATTAAAAACCTGGTGCAATAAGACCATTACCACAACATATGCATATCAGAACTATTTAAAAATTCATCAATAGAATAAAAACAGTGTGATAGTAAAAAAGATTTTAATTTGTTTTTGAAACTAAAAACATCCAACGATTTTAAATTAGTTGGTACAATATTGTACAATCTAAGATTTAAGGAATTTTTCTTTGATTTGGTAAGCCGGTATCGTGGAACTATAAGGTGATCGGAATATCTAGTTTCATAACTATGACAGTGGGAATGTGTAACATAAAGATGTTTCTGAGAATGAATCTCAAGCAGAGTGGCATATATGTAAAGACAGGGTAACGGCAGAATCTTAAGTTCTTTAAAAAGCGGGCGACAGTGTTCAGTATAAGAAGAGTTAGGTATTAAACGTACAGCTTTCTTTTGGAGTTTGAATATCTTATGGGACGTTGTACTGTTTCCCCAAAGCATTACGGCATAATTTAAATGAGAATGGAAAAGTGAATAATAACACATTCTCAAACAATACCTACTCAAAAAGTGCTTCAATCTACGAATTAAAAAAATGGCACTAGATAGTCTACCTCCTAATTTATCAATATGGACATTCCACGTAAGAGAGTCATCGAGGAACACACCGAGTACCCTTGCAGACCCACCATCAGTCATACCGTTATGTGTAGAAAAAATTAAATTTTGTGTTTTAGTTTCATTTAACTTAAGTTTATTTGCTGAGAACCACATCTGTGCTTTTTCAATCATTTCATCCGAAAGCAAAGTAAGATCGGTCAAATTATACGCAGACGTGAAGATGGTAGTATCATCAGCAAATAACGTACTACGAAAAGGTTTTAAGTATTCAAATACATCATTAATATAAATAATGAAAAGTAAAGGCCCTAAAACAGAGCCCTGTGGAACTCCGTGATGCCTTTCTTCATAACCTGAATAAGAATTATTGAAACAAACAATTTGCTTACGGCTACTGAGGTAAGACTGCAAAAGCTTTAACGGTACACCCCGGATGCCATAGAAAGATAATTTTTTTATAAGAATAGAATGTGAAACACAGTCAAATGACTTTGTCAAATCACATAATGTTACTGAACAGTGTTTGCCCTCTTCAAGACTCTCAATAATATTTTCTACCATCTTACATATAGCCTTAGTTGTGGATAAATTGCTTCTAAAACCGAACTGATTCTGGATAAAGAAGTTGTGTGTTTCAAAATAATTCATTAGTCTAATTTTTATAATACGTTCTAAAACTTTCCCAAACAATGGAATAATTGATATTGGACGATAGTTGCCTGGTTCATTTGGGTTACCTTTTTTCAGGAGTGGTATAACCCTACTATCTTTAAAATAGTCAGGAAACATCCCCTCCGAAAAACATTTATTCGCAAGAACAGAAAGAGGAATCACAATTAAATCCCAAATTTGTTTCAGTATTGGAGCATTGTGCATAAAGTACGGAATAAATTGCTTATTTCGGAAAATACGAACATATTCCAAAAAACTCTTTGGACAGTTTTGCGCGTCTCTATCAAAAAATGATATCGAAACCCTGGACTGAAGGAAATCGACAAATATAAAAGATTTGCTGAGATAATCTGTATCATCGTTGGAATATTTCTTGTCAGTGTTGCAATATCATGTACCTAGGTACCAAACACAAATATAAATACTCTTCCTAATATTTAGAAGGTGCTAGAAAGTGCAGTGAAAGAGCAATTGCTGAAATAACTTACTCATTGGCAATCAGTCGGGCTTTAAAGAAAATTATTCTTGTGATACTGCGCTTCTACTTACAATATCTAAATGGAAGCAAATAATTAGTGCTAAATATGTGGTTGCTGTTTTTCTTGATTTCAAAAGAGCCTTCGAAACGACAGACAGGGACATTTTATTAAATAAATTAAAATACTATGGAATTAATGGTACTGTATATGAATGGTTTAAGCAATATCTAAGAAATAGAACTCAGAGGACGAAAGTAAGTGGTGGTATCAGATAGGATTGGAAATGGTATTGGTGTACCACAGGGTAGCATTTTGGGACCCATACTATTTATTGTTTATTTAAATGATATTAACTATGTTGATGGATTTGATCTTATGAATTTGTTTGCTGATGACACGCTTGTGGCTTGTTGTGGTGATGATTTGGGTGAGGCTGTTGATCGGATCAATGCAGTACTTGACAGGAAGGTAAAGTTTCTTAATATGAATAAACTAAAATTAAATGTTAACAAAACTATGGAAATTAAGTAGGATTAATTATGAATTATATCAGGCAAAAGTTGGTAATGCATCCATCTAGTGGGTTCATGAAATTAAATATTTAGGATTTGTTATTGATGAAGGTTTGTCATTAAAAAGTCATTGTGAATATGTCAAAAAAAAAGTCTCAAAGAAACTTTATTTTTTCTCAAGAATCGTGTAGCATTTGTCTTTTTTTTGCTAGAAAAACTGTGTATAGTACGATCGTGCAACCTCACTTTGATTATTGTTCTTCACTGCTGTACCTCCTGAATACTGGCGATAAGCGATCGTTGCAAAAGCTTCAGAACAAGAATTATATTACGTCGATATACGCCGATAGGTGATATGTTGCAGATATTGGGATGGTATTCTGTTGAAAGACAATTGTATTTTATGACAATGCAATTCATTTTTAAAATAACTAAAAATATGTTGCCTGATTATTTTGATCAATTTGTAACCCACAATAATCAAATCCACGGGTATAACACGAGAAACCAGAATGACTTTAACATTAGGTATGCACATTTTGGTCAAGCTATGCAATCGTTGTTTTATTTTTATAGGTGTTTGAATGATTATAATAGATTATATGCCTAGAGAAGGGAAGAATGCTCGGACACTGTATGTCTTTAAGAAAAAATTATTATCAATATTGTGAATGTAATTCTTTGCCATTGTTTCATTATATTGTGAATATAATTACTGCTGTCATCATTGTTGTTGTTAATTATAAGTTTTTCTTGTAAAGTGTACGTATATTTGTAATCCTTTATTTGTATATTAGGACATCCCTACTTAATAAATGATTATTATGATATTACATAATAAAAAATATATTTTTCTAGGATTGTGCAAAAAGTTAGTACTTTTTTCACTATCTACTGTGCCAAAAGTGCACTAGTGCAAAAATACTTAGATACTCTATTGATTAAGAGTTTAATCTAAAAGTAATATTTTTTACATGTAATTTGTAATTTGTTTGTTTGTAATGCTTGGCAGCCACTGACGGTATTTATTTCATATAGCAACATAACGTCATCCGCATATATCAAATAGTATACACACGTATTAATATTATTTAAGAACGTAACAAACAAGAGGGGCCCAAGCGTCGAACCCTGAGGGATGCCAGACACTTGTTGAAATTTTTGAGGATAGTAACCACGATACTATACGAACTGAAATCTATTTTGCTGGTAAGATTTATATATATAGGCAAATTTAAAAGTTATTTAAAGATTTGGCGGATGCGCTGGTGACAAAAGAATGTTTCACATTTTGGTTTAACCATTGACTTTTTAAAAAGTCAATGGTTTAACTTATATTTTAATGATATAAAATATACATAATATTATTTATATGAACAAAATCTAAATATATTTAACGTATCTATATAAGCAGAAATAGGCTTAAATCGATCATATTTATTACTAAATAATTTTGTGCATGAATTTGAGAAAAATATAAGTCGCATTTATTTGTATCGTATCCCATCTTGTGTACAAATCTTTTGGTTATTGTTTGTCCTTGAATATATAGAGTGTAGAGTCTCTATTATGCAGTTACAGTATGGCCCATTACTTACGCAACAATTTGACTTTACTTTTAGATAAATTCCATGCATCATGAGATTTAGATGCGTTTTTCTCAGAAACCATTGCTTCTAGCCTTCATCAACAAGGTGTACCTTTTTTAACTAGAAAAAATAGGAAAGAAAATGTTTCCAGTCCAAAATGAGATACAGCGTAGCACAACAAAGTCGTAGCGATTTAAAGAGGTCCAAACCATCGTTGCTGGCGCCCTCTAGCAAATACACCAAAATCGTCGACATATTCGAATTTCTAGTCCCAAGCAACCCCCCATATACCAAATTTTATAAAATACGGTCGATGCGATGCGGAAAATAATAAAGAAAATGTGATTTATATTTTCAACTTTGACACCCTGTACGAAAAGGAGCAACATTCGGATACGTCATGTTTGGCTTAATCGCTTTATTTTGAGGTCAGCAACATGCCCTTAAGCTCTGTCCCATTATTAACGAATCACCCTGTATAAACTGGTTACAAATTGCCAACGTAAAATTGTGTGAAATTACAAACAAACAGTACAATAAGCAAATCAACTCGGAGGATAATTTTGTTTCTACCTCTTACAGTTAACGATATATAACGAGCCCATAAAAACATCCCACCCTGTACAAACGCGACGGACCCGTCTCCATGATCGATCACATAACCAGCGACGAGAAGAATGTGAATGTCGTCGCAGTCGCCCAGCTATGGAGATATCGACCGGCGACCTTGACTTAATCAAATCGGGCCGTGGAACGACCGTGATTGACAGCCGAATGACACCTGTCAAATTGAGCCATTGTGGCTGCGCGCGCCCACGCCGACCCCCCTGACTTTTATCGCGAGATGATCTTTCAATTTGCTTTGTTGTTCGGACTGGGAGAAGAGTCGACTCACTCATGTCGATGTTAATGTACGAAGAAGAGTATTACCGTCACCGCACGCAAGGAGGTATCTCTTGGAGTTCCACAATGGACACGTTTAACATAATATACGACTGTAAAATATAAACGTGACGTTCCCTGGCGGACCGTAACATTGAAAGATGATAGGCACAGTGACTTTGCAATGTTAGAATAGGTGTACATAACTGTCAAGTTTTCTCATATAGAGGGTGTCCCAAAATTAACCTTCCAAAATTTATCTACAGTTAAATTTACGACTAAAGGCTGAGATTAGCAACCACAGACAAGTGACAAAAACTGTTGGCACTTTGAAGTTTGGGGAACAATTTTTGTCACCTTGAATTTAAGTCATGTTGACAGATAGCCGGTATAATTTACTAAGAAATAATCTTACGGCATAAGATTTGATACTGAAATGGGAAAATGTTCTCGGATCGGGTAGTACGCGATTTGGATACCGCTCTTGGTATATCCTGGCTTTGTATGCATTTCCGTCGGCAACCCCATAAGTAAAATGCATGTCAGCTAATTCACCGATTGTAAAATTTACCATTTTTTATGAAATTGTACCTCCTACTCTAATAATAATTTTTTAATAATGAAAAATCAATGTCAACTTTATTGCGAAAAGAAGCGTCAAAAATTATGTCACTTTACCCAGTCCACAGTATACTTAGTATACTGTGACCCAGTCTACTAATTTTTATTTCATTTGCTTTAAGGGGGCATTTAATGAGCTTACCGTTTTTTCTAGTCAAATATTCAATATCATGCCTACATGAACATCATTCGTGAAAGTAGAAAATTAATTTCTGCCCCACAAAAAGTGTTTCCACGCATGGTGGATGTCTACAAAATGGCAACAAAATATCAAAAGCAGTCTCAATGAACTTGGGGAAAAAACTTTTTTGGTTTTAATTTTTTTACGTGGAAATGGTGCGTCGTATGAGAGTAAGTCTAGGGACCGAATTTGCTGTAAAATAAATGGAAATTTTAAAAATAATTTTAGTTTTTAGAAAAGGCAGTGACGTACCATTTTTTTCTTCAAAAATGTTTAGTTAAAACCTCCTACGGACGTCATTGGCAAAGATTTTAAAACAGTTTTTACATCAAACAATGCTCCTTAATGATTAATAGGTGTGTACAAAATTTCATTAAAATATCTGGAGTGATAAGAAAATTATAATAAAAAAGTAATTTTTTTCTTAAAACTGTAACACCCTGTAGCTCAAAAATTAAGAGGTTTGGGACATATGTTGATATTAAGTTTTCTTCTTAAAATGACCGAAGAATTCACACCCTTAAGTATCGGCATTCAATTAATAAACACCCTGTATAAATTGAATATTATAATTATTATTATTTTTGCTGTGTTAATAAGTAACAATCTTGTTGCTTGAGATGACCTATAGTTCAGCGTTATACACGGGGCCCACACAAGTTATTTAGGAGCATGTGATTGATTTATTAGCGACAATTCACCTGGATTAATGGCATGCTGACAAACGTTAACTCGCAACAATGCCGGTGTTGACTTAAAGTCAACCGCCGCCGGTTGTAGCTGGCCACGCAATACGCGGATCGGTCTTTAAGGTGATTAGTAACGTCTCGACGAGCTTTAAGTATTAATGCCGGAATTCGAGTAGAAAAGAAGAAAAAATATACAGGCTGTATCACTTAAGAGGGCCACTCCCATGTCTCTCGCTTAATATGCGAGACACGTCAAAAATCTTTAATTGTTTTTTGTTGCATTTTTGGAGGCCTTTATGCGTAAAAACAAATTTGAGATCCATGGCCAACTTTATGAGTAATAACAAAAAAACCTGTAAAGTGCCCAAACTTTAAGGCTGTCTAACTTTTTTATTTTAAGAGATAGATAAAACTTATTGGTAATAAATTTTTATTGCAAAATTGATGCCTTCCACTTGATATAAACAGATTTTTGAAATATCGTATGTGGTTCGCTGCGCCCTCTACAGCATTAGTCATTATAAGCAATGCAAAGTTTATAACGCATTATTAATAATTCTGTGTTTACTACATTAGAGAGTTATTGGACATGTCATAAGAATAATCAGTGTTTAGGTTTGCCTTATGTTGACATCTAAGCATGCGCATGTGCTATATCATTAAGGCAGCAGTAATAAGGACACTGTTTGACCATATTTATTTATGCATGATTAAGGTAACGTCGAACAATCCGTTATTTGATCCGGTCGTTCGGTCATAATCGGTCATACCCGTTCTTCTAACCTACAATAAATATAAAATGTTTTTCGCTTTTTTAATTAGTTCAGATGCATGTCTGAAATAAAATGAAATGAAGATAAGTTAATTTATCCTCATTTTCTCAAAATATTGACTTACTACGACTATTTTCTAGAGCATTTTCACAAATAGCAGCAAGGAAGTAAGGAATTGCGACCTGACAGTCAGGCTGCACTCAGGACCCTTAGCTTTCCACCTCGTTCAGGAGTGCGCCTGGGTCTCTGGCCAAACAAAGAGATATGATATGGGTTCTGGACCAAAATGGAATCCGAGAATGCAGACCAGCTAGCTCGTTTCGGATATGGGGCCCTTAATAAATGGGCGTATCAAACATTTGGATAGAATTGGAGAAGGAATAGAGGATGTAATCAGGTCCATGACTCCTTCTATGGACCTAACAAATCTAGGACGGTGTCGCCGCTGAACCTCAGCCGAATGCCACTGAAATAAATGTTGGGGGTTCTGACAAACCACTGCAGACTCAGAAGGCATCTAAGTTTGATAGGAATAGAGGAGGATCCTTTATTGGAGTGTGGAGAAGGGGACGTTTCGCGGCTTTTGGCATACATGATATAGGAGGAGGATTAGGAGTTGGAAATGGAAGAAATGAGAATCCTGTCATGGCATAAGATCCTGGCGTTCCTTACGGCGTTGGGATAAGATGGTAGGGTAAAAGGCAGAAAGGTCCTACATGTGGCTTAATTTCCGAGCTGTTGCAGTCCTGGTCACTACTACTATTGCACTGCTAAATCAGTGATATTAAGATCATCTCTAAAATTTAATTAGTAATGACTATTAAAAGTTATTGTTTTCCAGTATAATCCAGTATATTTCCTTGTAATAAAATAAAAATAAAACTATTTATTAAAACAGTGTCGAGAGTTTCTTGGAAATTAGAGACATATTCACATGCATTAGGATAAATAAAAAGTTATTTCTATAAAGATAACCGCATTTAATCCAATTAGTATTTTCCAGAACTACATCATCAGGCAAATCTATCAAGGACAACTAAGTGTACATTTAAAAGGATGTCTCAACAAACATTTAAAGTTAAAATTACGTTAACTTGACCTCTGAAATGGTCATAAACTTTACATGACCAATTCCGCATGAGGAAAGTTTACCTATTTTCGTTGGCCTTTTTCCTTATGTGAGGAAAAAAACTAAAATAATATGGAAGTCAATAATTGGTCGGCAAGGATTTTATTCCAATAAGATAATTGGACCTAAAAGAAATACGGACCAATTTTATGTTAAAATTTCAACACATTATTACCAAAATATACCCTAATTATGTCCTTTATATGACCTACTTTTGCTAGAGAGAGACAACATTCTAATAGCGAACAGGGATAGGAAGAGAAAGAAAGAATATAAGTCAGGCTACAAAGCTACAAGTAGAGTAGGAGTTAGTATATGAGTATTTATAGATATTTAGGATTTAATATAATATAAAGTCTGTATTTTTTGTTTCTATTCAACAAATTGTACAACCCAGGAAATTTTTTCGTATAATGTGATGACCAGACTTTCATAAAAATAACGCGCCTTATAAATATACATTTTTACTATTGCTTCTTAATAATATTATTATCCTGAAAAATAACCTAAAATAAAAACTGGATGTATTTCGTGATAAAATGTGTTTAATAATTTTTCGTCATAAATGTATTAAATAATATTTTCTCTATTAACGTAATTTTAATGAGTAATCAATTAGAAATAATAAACAGAACATCTAGCGTTTGTTACAACATGGCCGCTCAAATAAAATCAACTTTGAAGTCAATTTGTCTGAAGTTTAACCTATAGGGCGGATTGCCTATGCCAATGTTGACGTCACACCAAAATATTAACTTTGTGGTTGAAATTTCCTCCAAATAAAGACATTTTATGGTAATTTATTACCAACTAAATTATTACTAGGTACCTACATATAAAATTCTACTCTTGGATTTATTTGTAATTGAAAATTCAAATTAAAGCCAATATCATGTGTCTGTAATAACAAAAACAAAACATATGTTTATCGACATATTAGCATTAGCTTGATTTATATAATCTGCAGTGTTGGCTTCGATTTTGGTAGGCGGAAATATGAATCCAATAATTATTTTTTACAACTCTGAAATATTGTGGGTTAAGCTGCCTGTTGGGCTTTATCTTTTGATTTACTCGTACGACACAAGTAGGTTTTTATTGCAGATCATCAAAACACAAAACAACTTCAACATCCTATTGCATGAAAATATCTATCTGAATACATATAACAAGAAGCTTGCTCCCTAAAAGATCCTTTTAAGAAACATTTACGTCGAAGTATTATTAATAAGTAAATTTGTACCATAATATAGAACAATATTTCTATTAGGTTAATTGAAATGATCAAATATTTCTTAGAAGTTATCAACAAAGTTGAATATATTTAATATTGTAATAAAAATAGGACTTATTAAATTGAAGGATTTAATATGGCAACTAGTTATTACCTTATTCTTAACCACTATAGTTGAAGACAAAATAAGTTTTACAATTTTGTAAAAAATATGCATATATTTACCTATTATAATTATTTAAAAAGTCCCTGGATATTGAAGACAGATTTCAAGGCGAAATTAAGTAAATTATAACTTCTTCTTACACGTTATTGGAATGTTAGCATTTGAAAATACAGAAAAGGTAAACAATATGTAATTTCAAACTGTATAAATTGACATATATTTCGTTTTCCTTGGAAGTCATTATATTACTCTTAGTTAACAAATTTCTGACTAAAATTTTGGTATTATAAGATATTGTAACATTGACGACTATTTTTATGGCGATATGTAGTAAATCTCGATCAATTTAGGTTCATTTTTCTTGTGAAGTAGTCTATTATGCTTAAATGTTAGTTGGGGTGTCTAAGGAAAAATTTCTAATAGGACCTATTTCTACTACAAGGAAATATACAACAGGCATATACTCTTACTATTATACAATAAATTATACAATGATTTGTTTTAACCGTTAACACTACGAAGGCGAATTACGACTCGTTTTCGTATAAAGCGTAAACAACCGCAACGGGTGTTCACTAGTCGCGTAATCCTTGTATGCTTATTGGATAGCAAAACGGCGGTTATAGTTGGGAAGAGAATAAGGTTTACCTGCTCCCGTCTAAATTTTCAATTCAATTTGGTAAATTATTTGTTAGTGTAAATTTCATTAAATAATTATTCTAAATACTAGTTTTTAAACTTTTTATAAATATTTTTACACTTTCAACATTTTTACAAATAAAAAGTGTTAAGTTATGTATGTGCATAAATTATTTTACTATTTCCAAAATAGAAGCGCGTAAAATCGATTTCTTGCTATGATAGGTACTCTCCCTAAATATGGTTGCGACCTTGTAGTATATGAAAAATATGTCAACCTGTTACCCATCAACGTCAATGTTTACCTCATGTTTTACAATCTCATCAGTTATTTCCGATTAGACATGAAATATATGGTGCAGCAGCAGAGTGCTAACTCGACAGTCTTTATCGGAGACTTTGCGGCTCTTTTTTCGAGCGATCTATCCTATTAAACTGCGCCTCAAAATGGCCGCCGCTGTCACTGTGAAATATCAGGCTAATCACGATGTCGTTAAGGCGTTTTTGTGGGAACCGTGAAATTCCCAGAAATATGAAACCGACGTCGAGCTATGATCTCGTAATGGACAAAGAAAAACGCTCCGTTCTTTTTCTGCGTTATAGCAATCAGGCGATGGCTTTGAAGAAGCTTGAGAACAGTTAGTTAAATTGATTTATTAACAAGCATCTAAGCATCGGCGTCATAATTTCATTTCGCTGCGAGTATAAGCGTAAACATAATTTACCACAAATTTGGCGTCAGTGAACCGTTGCTGTGATTTGAATATATTTTTTGTCTTTCGTCTCTTGAGATTATTGTAATGCTAGTGATTTTTGTTAGCGGATATTCCTGGAATACCGCATAGAAAAAGTATAGTAGAAATTTTAAGGTGTAAATAGATTTTTTTATATAATTTGCATAAAGATGCGAAAACTGTAGAACGGAAACATGATCAACTTTGAGACACGAACTAGAATTTACTGGTTTTCGATTGAGATAAATTAATGAATCTGAAAAATAACACCACTTTAAAGTTGATGAATAATGAATCTAGTATGTCTTCTTTACTGAGGCACATTTTATGCTGTAGAAATTACAATATTTAGTTTGTCTGTAAATGTTATGAAACAGTTTTAGCCGTTTACAATAGTTTCATAAATAATCTCATATGTATCTATCTTTTTGCTTTTTTGTTATTTATATTACGGTATTTTTATTTGTACTATTGTTTTTATTTGTTACTGTTATAAGAGTGTTAAAAATACTTGACATTTCTGTTAACTGTCAGATTAGTTGTTTTCTCCATGGCACACTGCAATTAATTTATTTGGCTATGTAACGGATGTTGAATGTGGGGCACGTTAGGAATGATCGAAATCGATTTTACTGAAAAACAGTATATCCTATTGAAATTTAACAAGAGTATCTTTTTTATGTTAAATACTTCAATCTCAATATTTTCGAGTCAGAAACATAAAAAATTAACTACAAAAGAGATATCATTAAATTTATCTCTGAATCTTGCATTTTCCCACGCCCCTGTAGAAAATTTTGAAATGTATTTTATGAAACTTATTAAGCACGTCAAGGTTAATATCTCACCAAAATTTAGTGGTTTAATGTTAAATCGTTTTGATTTTACGCATTAAAAACTGTTTCCGAGGTTACCCCTTTAAGTGAGCGTGTCTCCCTTAGGAGCCGCCACTGACAAAGGTTTTCATAATTTTCGACTTGTTTTACAAGTTTTGAATACTTACTACTGTTACACCTTGTATTCCTACAATAGAAATGCAATAATTATTTTTTCAGTTAATGTCCACTTAAACATTACCCCTTTATTTGCAAGACTTCTTACCATAGCAATATTTATATATGTCTTGCCCCTCAAGATTTCTTTTTTCAATTTTGAAAAAGCTGGACAAGATTGCCACATTTTCATAGGTTTACATTATTGCTTGGCATAATTAAATCAATGCATTTCTAGCGTAAACTATAGCTAATATATGATTTATTAAATATATGTCTCTTTGTCATTCTATACTAACAAAATGTAGAGGAAGTATGGTAAAGTCACTCACTGTTCTACACATTGTTCATTGATACGAGTATACTAGTCCCGCCACTACAATAAATTTCGGTGTGCAGTGTTGCTACTAGTCGGAATTTGTGATATATTTGTGATATTATTAGGTGTTATATTGTATCAATAGACATTGGCATTGAATAAAGTGCAAAATAGAGTCATAAAATGGGCACGGAAAGTGCATCTCACCGGGCAAATGGAAGAAGTATTGCATTATGCCATTATGTACAAGTACCATACAGAGCCTAATAAGAAATATTTCACCGTGCTAAAAAATGTAGTATACAGCGATAAAGCGCGATGAAAGAAAGCATTACAACATTGTTGTTTGTGAAGTTTAATTGAAAATACGAAAAGATTCATAGAAAAAATTAAAATGTAAAGTTGAAAAGAAACTTTTCTATTAAGCTGTCAGAATGTATACAGGCCGTTTAGAAAATCAATGGTAAAATGAACTTACATTTTTTCTTATTTATTGTATTCAGCGCTTTATTCCGGTTCCAAATAACATGTTCTGTACTTGCTGTTACCATTTACATGATGTAGAATGTTTTTTGAGGCATTCATAAAATTTAGCTACATTAAATTACCTGTAATAATAATAAATAAGGATTTAAAAAAAATGTTTAAGGAGACATAAAATCAGTAGTAAATATCAATAAAAATTTATTGAATTAATTTAAAGAAATATTAAATATCATTATTCATTACATTTACTTATTATTTTTCAAATGAAAACAAATAGTTTAATGTGAAATTAGATAGCATAATTTCACAAATATCAAAGTAAAATCATCTATCTGGTACATACCCAACAGCATTGTCGCCGCAATTGTCACGAGCGGATCTATATTGGAAACAAAAGAATAGGACGGGAGGAAGTTACGTTTAACAATACCGTAAGTTCACCACATCACCACTAATAATTATCGCATTACCTACACGGCATTTACACTATGTATCTATGACCTACAAATGTCACAACACCGTAACCTGCACCTGCATCCACGAAAACAAACTGCGCTGAACGGCGTGTAACGTCACACCAATAATGTCGCATTTTCGACCACGTGGTTTTGCTTGCCTTCTATGACAATTCATCAATGTTAATATTTTATTAAATAGTTAGTTATAGAAAGTTATTAAATTATTATGTGATTGTTGCCGCCAAACACATGTTCTTCCCTTTCAATATGTTTAAAATATTACCCTGTAATACATGTCAAACCAATATAAACTTAATGCAACTTACCCATTGTTTTTGCATAGGTAAGTGTATAATCAATTGAATTTGTCAACACGTCCTCGAAAATATTTTGCGGCAAATAAGCTACGTGCGACGCAAGAATTTTAATTTCCTCCCTTTCGGCTTTCTTCGTCTGATACATGCACAACGTTCGATGCGAAATAAATGGTCATTTATGAATAACTGGTTTGGTCTCCCTTAGTCTATGGATAGAAAAATGATTATTGGCTATCTCTCAATATGAAGAAGGTACCAAGAGAGTATAACTTTTTTAGAAGTACTTACCAAGCTAACTTATTTCAAAAACATCAACACCCTTCCGCTTTGTCTATTTTATTCATATCCACATTATTTATTGGGTTCCTAAAGCTGACTACTTTCGGTGTAAAAAGTCCAGATCCCTGGGTTTGAAAGCCGATATTGCCAAAACGTAGGAGCGAAAAAAATTGAAATTTGGACTATGGTGGTAGCCTCACTATTATTGTTATGCACAATCGAATCGGCATTTGTTTCTGAATATTCTTTTTTTAGTTATTAGAAATAATGTACCAAAAAACACGATTTTCGGGCGGCGAAACGTAATCCTGTCACTGCAACTCGTCATAACTTTTTTATTTATAGGCTTTAAAATGTGCAATTTTAACTGGTCACACATTAAACTGTGATCTTTGGAACTGTGTCTCTTCTTAGAATTCCTTATTTTTGTTTATCTTGCGTAAAACATAAGTTAATGGTATCTTCACAAATACATCTTTTTTTAAAATACAAAAACAGTCATAGAACATAGAAAAACCTTAACAAAGAAATGTAACAGTTTTGTGAATTAATGCACCTGTAAACAGTGTATGGGTAAATATCGTTCTCAATTATTTCTTACGCGTTCCGTTCAAGCGGGGTAAAGTGCGGCGTAGCGGGGTTCGCGCTGTGACCAGTGTCGGGTGCTTTTTTATTTCAGCTTTGTTAAGATCTTAGAAAACATTTATTTGATACATACTTCTGTATAGCATAAATATTGTCATTGTTATTATCTTAGGTTTCTTGACAATAATAATAATATTATTCTTGTGGATTTGTGATTTTATTAACTATTAACTATAACATATAAAGTTTCATTTTATTATTTATTATTTATTTATATCTCATATACATTGTCATAATATAAGATTTTTTCGCATTAGCTTGAATATAAAAACGGGAATGGTATATTTTACATGCATATGTCTAAGTCGTCGTTATCATCATCAGGTATTTCCTCGCCACCATCATTAATGTTATCGTCGTCTTCGTTGTTCAAATTTATCACTAATGGCTCTACAGCACTTTTTTGGCATGTTCAACACAGTTGCGCCAAACAGAATTTGGTATATTTTCCATGGTCGATTGGTAAAGATTCAAAACATCTTTTATTTTAAATATAGAATCTCGTTTAACGACGTCATTTTTAACATAAGCCCATATTAGTTCAATAGGGTTGAATTCACAATGAGCCACGGGAAGCCAAAAGAGAAAATAATTTTTTGAGATTTCCTTTACTAATCCATCATTTTTAACTACACAGAAAAATATTATTGTTCTTGCAGATACCACTGAAAAATAACAGTAACAATTTATATTTTATAGATAAATATGTATGAAATAAGTAAATATTTTCTAAGATATTATCAAAGCTGAACTAATAAAGTACCCGACACTGGTCACGTCGCGATAGACGGCCGAGCGCAACCGCGCAACGCCCCACTTTACCCCCCTTGAACAGAACGCGTAAGAAATAATTGAGAACTATATTTACTCATACACTGTTTACAAGTGCATTAATTCACAAAACTGTTATATTTCTTTGTTAAGGTTTTTATATGTTTTATGACTGTTTTTGTATTTTTAAAAAAGACGCTGTATTTACGAAGATACCATCAACTTCTGTTTTACGCAAGATAAAAAAGCATAAGGAATTCTAAGAAACAGCACAGTTTAATGTACTACCAGTTGAAATTGCACATTTTGAAGCCTATAAATAAAAAAGTTATGACGAGTTGAAGTGGCATGATTATGCCCCGCCGCCCGAAAATCGTGTTTTGTGGTACATTATTTCTAATAATAAAAAAACGAATATTCAAAAACAAATTCCGATTCGATTGTGCATAACAACAATAGTGAGGCTACCTATGGTCCAAATTTAAATTTTTTTCGCTCCTACGTTTTGGCAATATCGGCTTTCAAACCCAGGGGTCTGGACTTTTTACTCTGATAGTAGTTCTTAAAAATTTCATGTTTTCTTCTTCCAACAAAGAGTTACATTATAAAAATTACTTTTGCAGTCATATCTATTAGAGGTTTTATTTATTTTTTATGTAACTACTACTATCACCACTCAAAGTTTGTGACATACTTTACAGGGCACTCTGTTTTACTATATTTTGTTTTTTGACCCTGTAATGGAATAAATATTCTGTTGGGTTTGCATGTTCAACAAATAAAATAAATATTTAACAACTTGTTTATGCATTTTCATTTTTAGGATATCGATATTTTTAACACAAAGTGAAAGCACAAAAAAATGTACAATTTATATATAAGAATTTGTAGCTTTGAATTGTCACTAACGTACACCTGTAAAAAAAATTAAACAAACCCATATTCCTGACACCAAATAAGAATTTATGGGTATTAAAACACATAGCATACAACAGTAAATGAATTCCATGAATTTTATACAAAACTGTCTAGAACGCATAACAAAAGCGGATATACAGGGTGTTCCTTAAGTAGAGGTCAAAAATCCAGAGTGGTTAAATATAAGGTTTCTTTATGAAAAATTAAGAAAATCAGTTTTTAATTTCTAAACTGTTTGAAATAATTTAACCAAATTCGGTGTGCATGTTAATTTATTTGATCAAGTGCATATTTACACAATTACTTAAATTACTTAAACATATTTTAGGGAGGTCCTGTAAAACAATACAAGAAACCCTCATCATATTTAATATTGTGTATTGTCAAATTAAGCTTATTTTTAAAAAAGATTAAGTTTTAATAATGGCTTATGCATATTCAAATACTGAAATGGCCAATATGGTTTACATTTATGGACTTGCAGATGAAAATGGTACTGAGGTTAGAATTTATATGGAAAGATTTCCAATTGATCCAACTTCAAATCCAAGATTATTCAGAAATATTTTCCAACGTGTTTCGCAGTCAGACTCATTTCAGAAAGTTCCAATTCCTGGAAGACCTTTCAGTGTTGGAATTCCTGAATTGGAAGAATCTATTCTACATGAAATTGAAGAAGACCCAAATACTAGTCCTACTAGGAAGATCGCTGCACTTCTTATCATATCTTAATTTGGTATGTTCTGAAACATCAACGGTTATACCTATATCACATACAAAGGGTTTAAGCCTTACTGCCGCAAGACTATCCTGCTCGCCTGCAATTTTGCCACTGAATATTGCAAAAAAAAAAAAAATTGTTGACTACCGCTGGCATATTGTTTAGGTACCGACGAAGCTAATTTTTCCAGACACGCTATAATGAACTTCAACAATGAACACGTTTGGTCTCATGAAGACCCTAAAGCCATAATGAAATTTCGATTTCAACCTCAGTTTTCTTTGAATGTATGGGTGGGTATTATTGGAAATTCTCTTGCTGGGCCTTACTTTTTACCAAGAACTTTAACCGATGTCTCCTACAAATATTTTCTTGATAGCGCTTTACCTGATCCACTTAACTATGTTCCTTATGCTCTAAGACAAAGAATGAAGATGATGCATGACGGAGCTCCCCCACATTTTAGTTTGACTGTTCGTGTTTTTTAAATGAAATATTTAGTAATAACGTGATTGAAGTCACTCAAGAACCAGGTCACTCTTGGTCACCCAGATCACCTAATATGAACTTTTTGATATTTTGTTATTGTTATTGCTAATTAATTATATTGTTATTATTTTAAGTAATTCAGTATAGTAAAAATGCACTTTATCAAATACATCAATTTTGTTGTTAATCGCTTTGGAATACAAAAAACTGTAAAGAAACAAAAAATAGAGGTAATACAATGGCGCACATGATATTTTATTTGTAAATATTACAAATGTATAATAATACAGAGTGACATGTACCCACACCTCCGCTACTGGTTAGTTTCTAAAGCTGGTAATTTTTTGATTCACACTTACTGTTACTTCATACTAAATATGCACACCAAATTTGTTAAAATATCTCAAGCGGTTTAGAAATTAAAAACTGTTTTTTTTTTAATATTTGACACGTGGTAGCTGGACAAAAAAATCTTATTTTTGACCACAAAATACGCCCTTGGATTTTTGACCTCTACAAACATGCTGCATAACTTGTTTGAGCATTTTAAGGATACTGATATTTTTTTATGCAAAGTGAAAGCACTAAAGTTAACAAAAAATTTAGAACTTTGAAACGAATTTGTATTTCTCGCTCGTCACTAATATACACCTGTAAAATTATAGGCTCCTTAGATAAACTTCTACTGAAGGTGTAAAATAAAAATTTATGGGTACTAAAACACATACAACAGTAAATGAATCGTTGAATTTTATACAAAACTGTCTAAAATGCATAACAAAAAAGGATATATATCTCGACGTCCCCCGTAGATTAAATAATAAACACGTTTTTCGATCGTCTTATCAGGCAACATTTTACGCGACCGTCGGTCCGAATGGTACCCGGGTACCCATTAAAAACATAAACAGAAATAACAACGCACCATGCAGACCGAAAGCCCATATTTACATGTAAAGTGGTTTAGGTCAGTGGAATTTACATATATCCTCTCTTGAATTATTTATTAACTTATATGTACACTCTTGACCGCTTCATCGTGACAGGCCATGAGATACGACACTCCGTTTGATGGGTTTTACGGCAGACGGCAATTATTACCTACCTGGGAAGTGTATTATTTATCGCTTTGGTAATTCCTCATTGTAATATCTTGATTAATCGTCCTGCCGTGGAGAAATTAAGAAGTTGAGGGGCTATTCACAGCGGTACGGCTAGTTGAAGATGCCTAACGATGCAATCGTCGATGTTTGATTATCTAATAATGAAAGTAATACATGTCGAACTCTATCCTCTTGATCTGATAAGAGTTTATGATGGAAGTGATTGAAGGTAACATTCATGTATGGAAATTAATTTGTAATTGTATACAGGGTGTGGGGTTTATAATGTACAAATAATATAAAATAGTTTTTTTGACAATACTTGGCATAAAAAATGGAAAATTTCAATGTTTAGGTATATTACATCTCATCGATATAAGGGAATATAAAAAATTTCAAAAGACGCCGCAACTAAGTCGTGAGATAAAGCGGTGAAATATAATTTCAAGCAAGCTACATAAAAATCATTAGAATATGTGGATACCTATTCATTTATTCGCCTTAAAAATAGAGAGTCTCAACCTGGTACAAGTAGAGATCAAACGAATACTGATCGAGAAGAGAAGTGGAGGTTAGGACGGACGACAAACAAGCTCAGTTAATTAGATATAATGTGTATAAAAATATGAAACACAATGGAGGAGAACAAAGTGCATTAGAAAAAACGGCTTATTTAATAATTGTATTAGACAACACTCTATACCATTCAAGACTTTTTCAGAAATTCAGAGAGGATTCCATATATAGACCCAAAAAATATTTAAGAAAATCTTAAATGTATAAAATTGCGAATGGGGCTAGTTTGAAGAAAAATGCGTTGCGGCCTCAATTTTGCAAAGAAATACGTTATTTACGTTCCTGGGCGCAATTGCGGCCTGCTTAATAATAATATGCCGCCCCCTCTCCCGCACAAGTCTCCGACTTCTGGGCTAATCCCTGTGATTAGAATGAGGGGTAGAGATATTATTATTATTATTATTATTGATGAGATGGCAACGGCTCAAGGGCTTGCCGTGCCTCCATACTATTGTGTTTTTAATCCCATTAAATTAATATGGATACTAATACCTCTTCAAAAATTTGGCAAAACAGTTATAGATGTTGGAAGAAGCGAGCTGAATAAAATTACATCAGCTAATTGGAAAAAATACATTGAACATGTGATAAAAATTGAGGGATACTATAAAAGCTCCACCAATTAATTGGGTTAATTAAAAATGATTTCAGCATAACTGTTAATGAAGAATCGGATAAAAATGACGTTTAAATTATTTATAATTAAAAATTTCAACATAATCTGTTTAGTTGTTTTAATTAAAAACTATTGTCGTAGTGAACCGTAACTCTTTTACAACCTTACAATATGATCAACATTTTACATTAGGAAAAGTATATTATTTATAGCTGCCAAACCATAATTTGCGTGTAATAGATATATTTTCAAATTATTTCTGAGCTTATACTTTGCTATTTACAACGAAAGCATCCTGGTGTCAAACATACTTTTTATTTTTAGAAAATTCGATATAGTGAGATTAATATCTTGACTCAATATCTCTCTCAATATCTTGACTTTTTTCTGAATATAATGAGATTATTCTCAATATATTGACTTTTCTCGTAGTACTATGATATTTTTATTTATTTATTTACATTCCACTAGCGATTTAAGTAGTAAAAGCATGTTAATTTAGTCATAGGCGTCGCACATATTATTGAAAAATGGGACCAGTTTTTCGAGAAATAACATTTGCGATTTTTTTAGATAATTATTTTTATGGATTCTTATTCAGCTTCGTTAGAAACTTGTCTGTACCAAATTTTGGCAACTTGCAGTTGACGATTCTTTACTTTTCAATAAATATCTTGAGAATTTATGTCGTCACTTTCAGACTTCGAATAATATCGAATTTCAATCATAAGCGTGCCATATCAGATTCAAAAGGAAACCTCTCTGTGTTAAATAAATTTGAATGAAATGTCTTTACAAGTATTCAAGATATGAGCATACAAAAATTAAGTTTTTATGTCTGTTAATTTTAAAACTATTAGACAAACAATTTAGTGTTACTACTAGTATTAAGCTTAGTATCACATTCTCGAGAAATTTTTTTTTCACAAACATTTTTTAAAAATCTGCCATAACAATTTTTACATTTATTAGTGTATTTGATTTTTTTTATAACGATATTACATAATTATGTGTTCTTTATTAAGTATCTGAAACCTGTGACATAAATGTTTGAGATATTTAATCAAAAGTAAAGAAGCGTTGAAGGTAGGTTACCTAAATTTGGTATAAAGGGGTTTCTAACAAAGTTGTATAAAATCCATTAAAAATAATTTCCTAAAAAAAATCGATAATAAAATTTTTCGAAAAATAGGTAATTTATAGGTATATATAAGCTACGAAAAACAATTAGATAACAAACTAGTCTATAAAATGTTAAACCTTTGAGAACAGGTTGCTAAAATTTAGACAGAGGAGTTTCAAATGAAGCTAAATAAGAATACGTCATAAATAATTACCTAAAGAAGTGGCAAAAGTTATTTCTCGAAAAACTGGTCCTCTCTTTCGATTCTAAGTGCAAGGCCTATGACTAAACACGCTTTTACAACCGAAATCGCTAGTGGAATGTGAATGAATACATAAAAATATCACAGAAGAAAAGCCAAAATATTGAGATTTTTCTCATTATATTGAGAAAAAAGTCAAAGATATTGAGATTTTTCTCATTATATTGAGAAAGAAGTCAAGATATTGAGAATAATTTCATTACCTATATTGAGAAAATACTCAAGATATTGAGAATAATCTCAATATACAGTTTTCTACAAATAAAAATTACGTAATTTACTTCCTGGGAAAGTTAACAATACTTTTGTACTGATTATGTATCAAAATGTTGCAAAATATTCACTTTCTAGTAGGTACTTATAGATCATACCTATTTTATTGCAAAATATGTACGGGTGCGGGTAGGTGCCTGTGTATGTTGATGTGATCCTAGTGAACGGCCTATATGAGTTACAGTTATTTAATAACACTAGTAGGATCCCATCTCACCTAACGCATTTTAATGACTATCAGGGCATCAGGGAGGGCCATTAATTCCCAAGATGGCGTCGGTTTTTACGGCCAGGGTGCCCCGTCAACGGCCCAAATAATAAATTAATAACGCGGTGGGCCTTCGGTATATGGGTACGCACAGGGTCGGCTTAGCGCAATTCCTCCTCAAGGAATATCTCCCATTTGAAAAGAATGGCTCCAAAATGCATTTTTTAAATTTAAATTCGAAACGAGGCATTCATAATATCTATTTGTAGGTCTAATTATTTTCAAATTGGCTTACAAATATACGAATAAACAACATCGTCAAAAATTTTCGCTTCATTTGACATATTTTCTTAACACATGGTTATTCATATCGATAAAAAAATTACTCGACCTTTTAAATTGGATCAAATCTACCCATACGGCGCTCCTGTTGACAACAATTTCCTAGTCATGACATCACAGAGAAATCGAGCGGTAAAACGAGCAACGTCACACCAGCGTTGCCACATCACGGCTAAATGTTTGTCTTCTTTCACAGGCTAATACGTACGAAAGCAAGGAAATAAAGAAGCATGTTGAATTTTTTGTAACTGATTTTAATTTAATAGCAATAGCAACAGTGGTGTCCTCAAAGCACAAAAATTTCATCAAAGCCGGCCGATCTTCTTGAAATGTTGCGCATTGCCATTATTTAGCATTCCGAATACCTTTTCAAGTAACATTTTGTTGTATTTTCGGCGGAAATAGCACTTTACCTGAAACCATCTGATATTTAAAAGATGCATGATGTGCCATAAGTGGCACCCTCTACCAGTGACGGCAAAATCAGAAACAAATTTCAACGACCCCAAAACTTCGATCTTCAAAATGTATTCAAATATTTGGACGTTTTAAAAAGTTAATTACAAATATCGAAAATAAAACTTTAACTTTGATACCCTATATCTATTTAGCAATCAACTTTTGACTATATTAAGTTTGGCTACATCGCATTATTTTGTCGTCAGGCATCTACTCTTGCTTCATGTTGCATTAATTTCGGGGCACTGAATAACCTCATACGTTGAACCCAAATACAGTGTCATATGACTCATATTTTTAACTTTACCGCCTTAAGCTCTTGGCCCTCTCCCTTGAACCGGTCCTGACGCGCCGGCCACGGCATCCCAGTCGAGAGCGGCGTTACAAACGACACTAGTCTAGAGAGCAGTGAGTGCCCGCCGACCAATCACCGCGATGCCACTTGGGTGGTCTGCCGCATCGTCCTCGTCGTCGTCGTCGTTTTGTTTTGTCCGCTGTCCGTGCATGGCCTTCTTTGTGCCCGTCCGCCGAATTGAGTCTATCTTATCATCTCGCTCCCTGGCGGCTAATTATGCCGCGGCGGAGGCCACCGATCGCAGTCAGGGCTTGTACGAGGGGAGAACGAATTTTACCGCAGCCTAGATCAGTTCGTTCAGATGAGCTGAAATAGTAAGTTGCGCGTAGCAACCTGCGCATCATTTCAGGGCGCAGAGTGCAGAGATCTTTGATTACTCGCCAGCTGTAGGCATACAGGATCGGAAAGTACAAGTCTTTCCATCGCTTTTGTGTAAGAGGAACAAAACAAGTCCCAACGTTTCACGCATTAAACAATACCATAATACTTACGGTGCATTTTTAGTAGGGAGATTACTCTATAATATCAAATTTTGCACATCCATTGAGGGACGCAACAATTCGCCGGCCATCGATATTGAGTTGGTGAGCAGAAAGAAGAATGTTGGCTGAAGGAAAACTAGACGAAAAGTAGAGAATAGACGTACTTATTAGATTTTTTTTTATTAGTTCCTTATTTTGCTCAGTTAAAGCACGCCTCAGCGTTTTTAAATGCAATTTTTAAAAACGCGCGTCTTTTAAAGCTACCGCGGCAAAATCAACTACCCGAGAAACGTGAAGTCTAAATGTCACCTTTTTAATTATTGATCTGACAGGAGTACCTTGTAGCGTCAAATGAAATATTACTAACAAAAGTTTTATTCAAGTATTCCACAATCTTATTTTTTTAAATGAATGTGAAACGTACATTTGGTACTGTTTGAAATATTAATACTTTATTTTTTTCGATGGAAATGCTTAATACTGAACATTTTCGGAAGTAAATGAAGTTGCACTTCCATTAATGGCACTCTCAATAATGTTTGAAGCATTCTTATTGCTAATACTCTCTTCAACGTCACCAGTCGCCACAGCTGCCGATTTCCATTCTACTATTCGTCATAATGGTAGCGAACGTACGTCGATACTCATGTCCAGTGTATTTCTCAAGATCGTCCAATTTAAGGTAACGTGCAATTTGCAAGGGATTCAAATGTGTTAATACCAATAACTTGATTGGTGCACATTCCCTTATCATACAGTAAGAAAACTCGGTCTGTACCACAGAAATCATAAAATATATAGAACGCCTAACGAGGTATTGAAAATAGTCAACCTGTGGAGAAAACGCGAGTTTGGTAATATTGCAGTAACTTGGCTTTCATGAGTTGGTTACATTAACGGGGTAGCTTCACACTAACAGACGGAAATTTCAAAATATGAAAACTTTCCAGTCCAATTTGTGATTTCTATGGTCCATGTTTTTACAAACATTCCGTTTTGGATTCAGTTGTATGCTGGGATTAAAATGCAGCGTAACTAACTGCTTATATTAAGTTTTCCCTAGATGGCTGCTTTCTAAGCCCCTCCATAGTCTAACTATTTTTGAGTGCCTAATGTAAAGGCTTCTGGCTTTCTATATATTTTATGATTTCTATGGTCTGTACTTACATTTTGGGGATGCAATGATAAATACTGCTTCCATAATAATAATTCCATCTAATTCTATCACTGTCAGCAACAGTAAAATGTCGAGTCTTCACTTTCTTAGATGGTTGGATAGTAATAAGCAATACGCTTCTTTCTTCCTTGATGTTATCTAAGCGTAAGTCGCGCAATTCACATCTTCTAGAAGAGCCAAAGATACCGAAAATGGCTATCACCTTCAAAAATAAATAAGTAATGTCCAGTGTATCTGTGAAAAGCTTTTGCAAATTGTCTTCTTGAATACATATGCCTTCTTACTACATCATCCTTGCTAATTGCCTTCATCAATGCATGCACTTTCATAAATCAACCTCTGTATTCATCTTCAACATACTTTGCAATTTCGAATGGATAGCCCACATAGTAGACGCCTTGTACTGTTCCGACATTTTCTGAAGGTAAGCAAGCACAACTCGTTCATCGGTATCTGTTACCTTTTCCTCTTCCATCCATTTGATGAACTTGTATTCTTTTTTTACAAACGTTTTAATAATAATAATAATAATAATAATAATAATAATAATAATAATACACTTTATTAGCCCAACAGGTGCAAACCCAATTGCAGGACTAGCTAGAATACAATAAACTAATTTCAGATATAATTAGCTCTAATAGAAGCACAAACCTGTGAAAATACAGATACAACAAAGAAATAAAGTGTGTGAAAAAAATTAAAAAAAAACAAAAATAATAAATAATAATAATAAATCGTTTTCCGATTTTTACGGTATTAATCGCGATTCTGCTTTTCTATTGAAGTAATAACAATAACAATACCTATACAACTAATAACAACTGTAGTGACAAGAATTAATCTTATGTTACAGATTACAAACTAATTTTTGCCTTTCTCATTTTCATGATGTCACATCACGAATTCAACCATTTTACATTTATTAGTCCTTATTTCCATTATTTGTAGTATTAATACCAGTATTTATGATTTTAAAGTGTACCAATACAAAAAATGCGAAAAGCACCAGTGGATAACTGGTATTTAAAACACTTGATAAATTTTTCATTTCAATTTTTTAGTTCCTAATAACAATAAGTTAACTGTATTTTTAATGTAAATTTGTTATATTTTCAGAATAAATAAAAGAAAAAAAAAATTACTCTCCAAACAATATTGTATATTAAATTGAGTCCTCAACATCCCGCGATTTTTAAATAAAATATTTCAAGAATAGATTGGAAGAAAAAGACCTACTGAGTAGCCAACACATTTATCAGATTTATCTCAGTTGTACTTTTTTCCTTGGGGCCTACTTAAAAGTTATAATTTTTACGTAATTAAATTTATTTTATTAATTCTAGCCAAAACAAAAAATAAATAAATTCTGCTAAGCAACGCATTCTATAGTATCCATGAATTTTTAGACAGTGATTTCAAAATAGCAATCGTGATTCAAACTTTGCACATTTTGGTTGCAATATTTTATGACATTATTTTAATCTGTATCAATGAGCTGTTTGGTTTTGTCTTTTACATATGTGTTTTAAAAATTACAACTATTTGCTTTTATTGCTCACACTATTTTGTTAATTTTTAAACCATTTTGTTATCTATTACATGTCAACACTTATCTGTGTATGTTTTTACTATGAACTGTATGATAGATATATTGTAACAATTTGAAATATGCACATAGAAAATGACATGAAAATAATACCTGACCGAACTTAATGTTGAATAAAATAAATAATTATTAGTGTAAATTTATTAAAAATATAAATAATTGTTAATATGGATATCACGGATAGTAACAATAAATAATATTACATAACATAAAAATAAAAATTTTAATAATTTTATTATCAAGTAAAAATTAAATTTCATAAAATTTGCATGACGTTGACAATTGTTATCACTCAGTACATAAAGAAAAAGGAATTTAAACCCAGAGCAACTTTATAATGAATGAAAGGCGAAAGTCTATAGATTAATCTGATATACATATTGTAGGCAGACGAGTAACATTATTAAAGATATACCGATTCAAGATAAACCATATCATGAAAAATAAATTTAAATGTCAAATTATAAAATTAATTTCCGATCTGTCAAGACTAAAGGCGACTTTGCAAGAATCTCTTGTAAATGACCTAAAACACCAAATAAAGAGTATTTTCATTAATAAAATAATTAAAATTGTATAACAAAAACAAAAGGACATTGATAAAATGTATTAGTTATAAGTAGTGTTGTGATAATGTGCATTAAAGAGACATCCAAAGACTGTGAAAATACATGTGAAAGGACCTTTAACATGGCAATCTACAGAAAGGATGAAAAACAAAGAAGTTGTTGATAGTTACGGCTTGGGTTTTGAACAAGGTGCAGCATCGCAAGATAGCTCGCGAAAATTTACAAATTATATTAGAACAAACAAGTATAAATTAAGAAAATATCTACTCACCAGCGAAATTTAATAGTATCCATTCTCCAGGAAAGTTATTTTGCCACTACAGGAAAATATCAACCATCTCCAGGGAAATTTGCAGTTCCAAAGAACACTACAGGACAGTTTCCAGTTTCCAGAAAGGAAAATTATAAAGTTTCCAACCTCAGGTACCTTTAAAATAAAGTGCACTATAAAAATTTCTATAGCTATAGTAAAATAAAACAGATTTCATTTCTCTCAACCTTTGCAAAGTATTAAGAATAACCCACAAGACTTACCTGTACAAAATAAGTCTCATCCAAGCAATAATAGCAACGATATTCACAAATTCGAACAAAAACTATAATATTTGTCACGTATATCGCCATTATTTTAGTAATATAGTAGGAATCTGTATTATCATATAAAATAAGTACTCTCTGTAGGTATGCAACTACCATTACAAATTAGAGAATATCTATTAGCATAATTCCTAAAGTTTTAATAAAATTCAATAACCAAGTTCTGATTTATAGTGATTTGTTAAAATTATCAAGAAAATATTCTTTATCGATCAAATTAATTTAAAAACCAAAAATCATTAATCTTTCAATTGTGTTACTGTTATAAAATAAAAGCCCTGCAAACTATTTGAATCGACTCCTGAGTTAAGTTTCTTTTTGCTGTGTTGATTTTGTGAAACTGTGTCTAGCAAGGGATAAAAAAAATAAATTTAATTAAATAACACACACACAATAAAATATTACAATATATTTTTCATTTTTTCTGGATAATTTTATAATATCACTGTAAACTTCTTTTCTGAAGTGTGTAAACACTTTGTGTATGTAACACCAATATCTATCTATCATAATCCAAAAAAGTGTGTATAAGAGGCCGGTTACTTAATATGCAAAAAAAGATATAAAGATATTGCGTTATTCATTTTGCCAAATTCAACGTTCCACAGAAAAATTATCTTCACTTTGTAACACAAGAATTTCCAAAGTAAACATAATAATTATCCTCCCGAATCAAAGGAGAAAGTATTTTAGTTGAAAAAATCACTTCGTCAGTATCCAAAACACACCCTAAACAGACAATAGACCTTGAGGCGCATACTTGCTACCTGCTGCATTGTTCTCTCGCAGATAATAATAGACTTGCGCGACGAGAATGGGAACTGTAACTAATGCACTATCAATTGTTTATTGTGACGTTTCCAAGATTGGGAAAATGGGAGTGAATGTGCAACGGCGCAAATCGATTGGCCACAGGGCCGGGATAATGCAACTAGAGATTAAACAATTTCGAGAAAATGGAAATTTATGACACAGTTTTGACGGGACCGTGTTAGCGACGCGGGCAGGTGATTTTAAAAATAAACACTGCAGGTGTCCCAGGCCTGCGGCTTAAGTTAGGCTTGAACAAATTTCGACTGTCTGAATTTACTTAGAAATTGTTGGATTTGATCCATTCTGAAGATATACCCATGGGGACATACTAGAGAAAAATATACAGGGTGTCAAACTTGGAATTTAAAAAGTTTTTTTTTTTGTAATAATTAGACTGTCTTTGAATATAACTATAACTATAACAAAATGTTCGACTTATTTCCTAGAGGGCGCCACATGTGAGTGTATTTTTTTTACCCTAACGTTATCACGTTTTTTATTAAATCATCTTAAATCTACATTACTTTTGAGGAAAAAAGTTATACTTGTCATTAGGGTTGGGAATATTTATCGATATATCGATAATTATCGATAATATCGATAATACAGATCAAAAATCTATATTATCGATATTATCGACAATTTATCGATATTATCAAACATTTATCGATGTTACCGATAATATCGATATTATCGAAAATTTTCAATATTACCGATATTATCGTTATACAGGGTGATTTTAAATAAAGTAGCAAAAATGAGACCACATATTCCTTAGGTGAAAATAAACCGATTTAACCTAACATACCTATATCCTAAGTCGCTTAATAAAAAAGATACAGGGTGTCAAAGTTAAAATTTTTCTTTCGATATTTGGAGATAACTTCTTAAAAAATTCAAATATTTACTTAAAATTTGTAAACCATGGGTTTTTGCGGGTGATAAATTCAAATTTGTTACTAATTTTGACGTCACTAGTAGAGGGCGCCACCTATGACACATAATGTTTCTTTTAAATGATACAACTTTTTTGCAGCTTAGTGTATCCATCTGACTATAGAAATAATTGATTCTCCTATCTGTTTTATTTGAAAAAGGTATACCTTGCTAAAGTCGTTAGGAGTAACCATTTTTGAAATAATCCTATTTGAAATGCTGAGTGCACCGAGTAAAAACTATTTTGGTTTGAGGTAAAGTGCCTTTTCTGCTGAAGATACAGCAAAATATTACTTGAAAAAGTTGTTCAGAATGGTAAATTATGAAGACGTGCAAAATTTCAAGAAGATCGGCGAGGTTTGATGAAACCATTTTTCAACAAAGCACAAAGATTTTATCAAAGCAGGCCGATCTTTTTGAAATCTCCATCTCCATAATTTACCGTTCTGAACAACTTTTTCAAGTAACATTTTGCTATATTTTCAGTAAAAAAGTCAATTTACCTGAAACGATAACAGTTTTCAACCGGTGCACTGAATAATTCAAATAGGACTATTTCGAAAACTGTTACTCCTAACGACTTCAACAAGGTATACCTTTTTCAGATATAACAGATAGGAGAATCGATTGTTTCAATAGTCAGATGGATACACTAAGCAGCAAAAAAGTTCTGCTGTTTAAAAGAAACATGATGTGCCATAGGTTGAATTTCTCACCCGCAAAAACCCCTGGTTTACAAATTTTATGTAAATATTTGAATTTTTTAAGAAGTTATCTACAAATATCGAAAATAAAATTATAACTTTCACACCCTGTATCTTTTTTATTAAGCGACTTGGGATATAGGTATGTTCGGTTTATTTTCACCTAAGGAATATGTGGTCTCATTTTTGCTACTTTATTTAAAATCACCCTGTAGTAACAATAATATCGATAGCTATCAATAGTTTTGATCGATAATATTTTAACTCACGAAGAACAGAAGAAAGTTTAGCCGTAGCTTGAAGTCAATAATGATTTATGCGACTTATATGTTAACATTTTTGTAGGTTTTAGATTTGTTTATACCATAGGTCAGTAACCTAAATTTTAGGGAACAATCACGAAGTGGGCGACATCTGTTGAGAGAATGAAATCCTTCCGGGGACAAATAACAAAGGCCACAGATCTTATAAAGAGAAGCGACAACTTGTCGATAGAACCACACACTGTGATATAAAAATTATTCATTATTTGAAGTTATTACTTCAATATTTTAATTATTTTACACTTTAAATAGTTCTATAACACTTTTCCATAAGGACTGACAAATAACTACACTTAAAACACCAAAAAAACACTACTATCAGATGTGTCAAACATGTGATAATTGTCAAGAGACGTCAAGTAGATTTCAAAACATTGTTTTTCACACCCAAATCGCGCCATCTACTGGTAATGTTTCCTATGATTCACAAACCCCGGCAACGAGCCTGTGGCTCTTTGAAATATGGCAACTTTTACCTTATGGCTTGATGTGGAGTGAATGCGTCTGTCAGTTTGTTATAATATCGATAATTCGATAATATCGGTTTATTTTATTTATCGATAATTGATAGTTCCGAACCGTTATCGCCCACCTCTACTTGTCATTGGTCTCAGAAATTGGCCATTTTTGAAAAATAGCTTTTTAACAATCAGCTGCATTGTTCATTGTATAATATTTTAACGTAGTAGGCGTCAAAATTCCCTTTCAAATTGGACATGCTGAAGGTAGATCGACAAACAATAAAATTTGCACTGACGTAAAATTCTATGGATAGTATTTTCAGCAGCGTCCATTGAAATTTAATTGCCAACAAATAACAATCATCTCTCATATCTGAATATGAAAACTTATTGTGTCAGAATTTAATTCTTTTTTAAGGAATTGATTTTAACCAAAACTGGATACGTACCTTACATTTAGAAATACTTATTAACTTTAAAATATTTTTAGTCTAATAATTGTTAAAATTTAACTTACTATTGTTGCCTACTGCATTAAAATAATGTACAAGGAACTATGCCAATTTCTGAGACTAATGAGAAGTATACATTTTTTGCTCAAAACAATGTAGGTTAAGATAATGTAGATTAAGATTAAGATAAAAACGTGATAAACGTGATAAAGTTACGCTCAGATTTAGGGTTCAAATATCTATTCACAAATTTTTAAGTTGATACAGTATAGTTATTACAACAAATCCACTCTATATAAGC
Organism: Monochamus alternatus; assembly: GCA_037114965.1. Classification (NCBI taxonomy): domain Eukaryota; kingdom Metazoa; phylum Arthropoda; class Insecta; order Coleoptera; family Cerambycidae; genus Monochamus; species Monochamus alternatus. The sequence goes on from CM073427.1 coordinate 10,119,579, forward strand.
AAAGTTTATGAATAATTATAAGCTGGGTCACTTTCCAAAAATCTTGTGTTTATCTATTAGGACTGGTTCTAATAAGATGTCGGTTAGATTGATTACAATTGTAGTCAACTGATCTGAGTTTGATTTGATAGTGTTTCATGTGATTCGTTGTAACTTTTAATATTTTTGGAGATTCAAACTTATTCCCTTACTTGTTTGTATGAATGCTGTATATTTTCATAGCAAGTCACAATATTAACAAATTGTTTAATAAGATGCTAAACGAGGAATAAATGATGTATATATTTAAAAGCAAAACTTATTCTAATGAACTACCTACACATTTGAATCAAACTAAATCAATATTGTATAGTATAAACTGAGTTTGAGCACTACACAGCCCTGAATATATCAATTTTTAAACTGTTATAAATTTGAAGGACTTAAGGTACCTCGTAATAAAATAATCCAACGGATTTAAATATAGAGAACGTGGTGGCCAATTTACATTGTCATGGCCCGTACCTACCTAATCATTTTGCTGATTTAAGTAGCTCCTAACATTTTATGAAAACGTGGTATTGTGATGCTATCGTCCATAAACCACATATCTCTCCAAGTTCCAAAGATAAAACCTTTAGTACATATGTCAACGAATTTTGTTAGTTACAAATAATGTTTCCTGTTACCCTTTGCGGAAGAATGACAGGACAAATAATATATACATTTAGTAATCCCAGCCCACACAATAAATTTTAAATTCGTTTTGAAATTTTGTCCTAATTAAAGTTACTCGTTTTCTTGTGAACTACATTGAAAACATTGATGCCACAGTTCACATTAATTTCACTTTGCTTAAAGCCGCTTTGCAGTTCACAATTTTTTTGCAATGGATTGCAGGAAGCCCTTGCACTTGCGATACCATTCCTAAAATTTTTACTTGCAGTTTGTTTTACTGTCGTCAATTAGCAATTGCAATAGAAGTGATACCAACACTTCAACCCGAATGCACACTAAAAGCTAAACTGTTTATTCAAGTTTGACAAGTGCAGCCTAGGAATTATTGTATATTGTCACGGAATTTGCCCCACTCACACCCAAATCGACGACTGTGGTACCGCGAATTGCTAAAGGTACCTATTCACGTTCAGTCGGCCGGCAGGCCATGGACTGTCCGTCCAGGCCGGCCGGCCGCTATCGATATTCAAACTACACCTGTAGTTTTGCTCACCGACTTCGTCCGACTGTTCTCTGCCGGTTTCGATAGTGGTCTCACATTTTTAGTATTTCACTATACACACCACACAGTTCTGAAACATGTCACAAGAAGAGTGCGCAGCTGCAATTGATATTATATCACACCATCAGAGAAAAAGGAAAAGGAAAATAATTTGGATGAAGTGGTTAAAAAGACGTAGCACTTTATATCACATGGAGCTGATACGAGAATTCTTGATAAGCTTTCGTTCGCAAAGCTCTGTTGGCATAAGTTGTGTCTTTTATTTTCCATAAACATTTATGTTTACGGTACAAATCAATAAAATCTTTTATAAAACTAGGCTGGTTTGCCATTTTTTCGGCGTCGTCGTCAAACAAAACTGATAAAATTTCAGTCTGGAGTAAAATTAGCCCTGCAGTCCGATGCCGGCCGGGGAACTACTACACACGTTAAGTTCTAACAATGAACAGGCCGCCGCAAGGCAGCACCAGCGACTTGTCTTTTAACTTTGTGTGTGTAGCGAACAGCGGCCGGCCGACCATGGCCTTTCCGGCAAATATCGGCCGGCGGACTGAACGTGAATAGGTACCTTAAGATTGCCCCGATCGCCCCTAGACGATTCTGTTAAACAAACAAAATGCCGTGGATCGAGACGGGACTGGAAAAATGGGGAATCGACGAGAAGCATTCGAGGCGTTCGGGAAAATGGATCTAGAGATGCTAGAATATACCTGGAATATTCGTTGGGTCTATAAAAGAAGAATAAACGGCCGAGTTAGTTAATCTTGTATTACAGTCTGAATTGAAGTGTTTAGTTGGAGAGATCAAAGTGATTTAGATAGCGATTAATTAAATAAGTGTTTAGTTGAGTTGTAATTAGTGTTCAGTAGTGTACTGAGTAGTTAATAAAGATAAGTAATTAATTAACGGATTGTTTTTCTGGCAATAGAAAAATTCAGATTAGGAAATCCGTGACAATATAGTGGTAGCGATACTAATCACTAAATTATTCGCCAGAACTGCAGAAAACCTGCAATAAAAATCGAGCAACACCTATGTTTTGAAAGTGCAATAGTCTTTCAGATACGACGGCTTTTGCAATAAGCTACTGTTCAAAGCGTATGCCTACTTGCAAGAGACTTCCAAATTGTAGAAAGAATTGCACACTGTAAAGCGGGTTTTATTAGCAAACCGACAAAAAACCAGGTACATTTCCAGACCATGTGATAAAAAATCTCGAATATGGTAGGTATGACGTGATAATATGTTCTTTAAGTAGATGTATATTTCTCTATCTAATCGTCTGTTGCTTTGTACCAGATTTTCTCCTACATGTTGTAGAAGTTGTTCTCCAACAACTTTTAATAAAAACATTTCGCCCATAAATTAACATAATAATGTCATTGGCGTAGATTCCTATTTTAAAAAGGTGCCATTGTGCTCCGAAACATCATTTCTTTTGTCTGTTTCATAAAATTATCACCTCTTACTTTTCAAAACAGATTGTAGAAAGGAACGAAGACTTTCTCATTACTTCTTCAAACATTTCGTCGAGCTCTGGCAAACTTCTTTATTCCCCAGAAGAAAAGGGGAGATACACACAATCAATCACCCAAAAAACTTCGTCCCGATCGGTCACGACATTCTGTACAACATTCGCGATGGGCCTCGGACAATAAAAGTGGTCGACGAGGGAGGAAAAAACCGACACAATGGCTCTCGACACGTAAGAAAGAGCGACCCATGTCGGACAGGAATTCCGACCGGCAGCGCAGACGGCCACCATTTTTTAGAAAAGGTGGTTGTCTTCGGGGAACGCCAAATCGGCTGGTATCTGGGATCGCATCACCCTAAGTAGCCCATAAATCGGGAGTTTAGGGCACCCGGTACGGCCGCCAGCCGTGGCCAGTTATCATTCGTTACGAGCCAGGGTTGGTACCAATCCGTACAAGTCAGGACCGTATTAAGGGCAAAGGTAAGAGAGAACACAACAGTACTAAAATTGCAAATAAGAATTTAATCAAAATCAATTTCTAGTGTGGTGCATTTTAGACATTCTTGTTCACACTAACAATTATTTGTAATATTACAAGGTGGATTGTTGATTATTTATTGCCTAGGTTACATATCAAGCTGTTTACAGGCCTTTTAGGCCCAGAGCTGTGTTATTCTCTTCCACTCCATTCTGTTCTTCGCCTTTCTTTTCCCATCGGTGACATTTTTCTCCCTTAGATCTATTGCCACTGCCTCTCTTCATCGCTTCCTCGGTCTCTCTCTTTTTTTTCTTGTAGTTAGGTTTACTCCCTACTATTTTCTTAACTGCCCTTTTATCTTCCATACAGTGCTGTCGGTCTCAAAATTGTTTTATACATTCTAAATTTTACTCCTTCTTGATTTATCTGCATTCCCACTTAACGTGCTTCCTCCACAAGTTTTCTCGTTACTTCTAATTCCCTATTATCTCAGCAATAATGGCCACGTCATCTACATAACTTACTATTTGGTGACTTTTAAACAATATGTGTCCTCCTCTGTTCAATTGACTATCTCTTATGACCTTTTCTAGTAGTAAATTAAAAAGAAGCGTTAGGAGTGGGTCCTTGTCTCAGTAGTGTGTCGTACTGTGCTTTTAATATCCACTATCGGTATTTCTGGACCCGCCCATATATTAATTTCGGCTCCTGTTGTTGGTATTACGACTACTACGGTCGGAATCGTTCCTCAGATAATGATGGTTTTCCGAGACGTCCCGTATTCGCCTCTGTAACTGATCGCAAACCATGCTTTCAAAATTTCTAATAAAATTCGTTGATAGGTTTTACAAATTTTAAAAATTTCAATAAATAATGTAGGGGGGAAGGACGCGTGGAAACTTCATGAAAAAATGCCACAAAACCCTTATAACATTTTTTTGAAAACTCAAAACGGGGTTGCAGAACGTAAATTTTTCAACTTCCTTATTTCAAATGGAACACCCTGTATATTTGTCATTTTATTATTCATTATTGTCATTAGTTTATTAGCCTGAGTATTGAACCTATATTGAAGCGAAACGGCGTTGCCATTCAACACCACATACATAATAACAGTATGTTAATTAAAGTTCGGTACTGACGTGATATATTTTTTCTAATGGGAAAAATTTGAAGTATGTAATTTAAATATGTATGCACGTTCATAATTTGATACATATCACCCAACGTCAAAGGGCCGAAATTATCATTGGCCTTTAAATAATGACGTTCGTTTGAACATTTTTAAAAATTTCAATAGAACGTGATTAAAGATCATCAGAAAATCTTTAAAAAGAGTTCTTTTGTTATATCACCTTAAAATTGGCCGTTTTAGAAAAAAACGACTTCGCGTATGTCTAATGAACAGTCGTTCACTCGCACTCATTTTCAAAATTAAAGAATGGTATATTCGCTAGGGTTTGTCGAATCTTTCGGAGAAGAATTAATTTATGTACTGACAGAATAGCATTTCGAAAATTTTTTTGTGAATGTATTATTTGAACTTAAATTAACAATAACAAAAATAATGTGGCTAACCTGTGTCGGTTTATTTTAAAGTGATAAAACAACGACCTATTTTAAAGATTTTGTGACGACTTTTAATGTTTTATCCAAATTAAAAAAGTTCAAAGAAAAAAAATTCTAAGTTATTATTTGAGGGCCAAGGACAGTTTAGGCCCGTTGACGTTGGAGGATATGCGTCAACTTAAGAACTGGAACAAAAGAACACTAGTGACACGTGTACAGAATTAGAAAAAATCAGTAGACTCACAAAACATTTTTTTTTGAAGGCCTATAACCTTGTGAACTTTGATTTTTCGAGAAATTGTTATAAGGATTTGTAGCAATAATTTGTCGTGTAGAATCACCTCCCGGAATACTGACGATCATTTCCAGACCTGTATACCTAACGTTAAGTTTAATTTTTTTAATACCGCCTCAAAGAAGCCAGTCCCCGCCGCTGCCTTCGAAAGACACTGCCGTCGCCGCCTGCGCCTAAAACCCTAAGTGGCTTATCTCGGTTAATTTGTTTCCAGGTTCCATTCCCATGTTAAAATGTCGTTGAGAAATGGGCCTTTTTAATTAAAGTCAGAACGTTATATTCCCACTGAAATTCGAGAAATATTACAGCTATTAAACGTCCGTGTCCGGCGATTCGGGATTTTTTATTAGGTAGGCCCCGACACACGATACGCAGGGCCGTTATTAATAGAGGTAGCCGTGGGTGCCCTTTTCCAGTCGCCTGGGAGATAGTAGGCGATGATAAGGAATGGCACTGTGATGATAGCCATTTGTCTAAAATAGCAGAAGTTGGATATACTTGTATGCCCATTAATATTCACGGAAAGTTTACACAGGTATCAGGGGCAGAATGTGTCGATGGAAAAATAATTCATTGTACAGTGTGCCTGTGTAGGAATGGACTAAGGAGTGGATACCACTTTCCTAAAATTTTGTAGATACTTATTAGAGTGGATCATCTCACGAAGTAAAAACCGAAGTTAAATTATAACCAGTGGTATAGATATGAGGGGACTGAAACACCCTTTGAGAAAACTATTTGGTAGGCCTCGAAAACGGTTAAGGTAGGAATGTCATATGTCATATTTTTGAGATCAGACAAAAAAGATTAATTCAATAACACATGACCTTCCATTAACATATATATTATTGCTTCTTGTACCCCTCAACTTCTGCACGCCACTGTGCTTCCATTAACTTATTAAAGGGGTCTCGTTACATCTCTACAACTTTTATTTGAAACTTTATTTTGTATTTCTGATAATAACGATAATAAAGAGTGGTCTAAATATAAAGAATAACCCTGTACCTTTAAAAAAATATGTATATATATATAAATAAAATATTGTTATTGATTCTATTAAGTGAGAATGATCGATTATACAACTGACACAAATTTTAATTTAAAAATGAATTATTTCGGTATGGTAAATGTATTTATTTTTTATTAATAACTGTGGATATTCCGAAAAAAGATCATAGCAGGCCGTGAAATGGTAACCTTTGAATAAGTACATCTATAGGATTACAAAAAAATAATCCAAAACGCAATGTTCGAAAAAGTTTACAGTGGTGTGTAATTGAAAAATGTAAAATTTTATAAAAAAAAGGCAAAAAGAGCAGTACGAAAATGATTTAAAAATACACTTCTTCACACCACTGGAAACTGGTCCACTGTAAAACCTGACTTTGCAAAGCAAAGCCAAGCATGTCGGCGACAAAAAATTAAAAGAAATAAATAAAATTGTACAGCACCTATTTTATATCAGCAAATTCGACTACTCTTGTTATTGTTAATACTAATTAATTTGTAGTTTTAATTAATAAAATAATTTGACATACTTGAAGTTACAACAATTGCTCAAAATTTTGTCCACCGACGTCCAACACATTTGGGCCCAGTTTCTACGAACTAACACAAATGTTTCTGCTTTTTGTCTGATTTGAACGTTTTGACAGCAGCTCTGATCGCCCCACTAGTGTCCACTTCGGTACAATACACTTCCCTTTTTAAATCCCTAGAAAGAAAAGTCCAAAGAATTTAAGTTAGGAGATCATGGCGGCCATGATACTGGTTCTCCTCGTCCAATCCGGAGTCCATTTAAGGAAAAGCGATATTGGAAATGATCCCGTGGATCAATCCCAAACGTGAGTCTTATGAATGTTATATATCCAATTCCGTGTAAAAATAGCTTCATCTGTAACTAACACGTCAGCTGCAAATCTGAGATTTTGAGAATTTTGTTGCAGCGATCATTCACAAAATTTAATTCGTAAGAGATACTCCTTTGGTATAAATGCTTGGACATGCTGTATATCGTACGGATATAATTGAGCCTCGTGTATGATATGCCACACTGTTGATTGGGATATTGCTTGTACTTGTTGCCTGGTACTTGTTCGAGGATTCTCTTCAACAATATCTAAAATGTGTTCACCAGCTACTAGAATACGCCGTGGACGCTCTGGACCTTCATATCTTCCACGATTCGGTTGCAAATTTCCCACGTCACGCCCGCGTTGCACTATCGCGGTAAAAGTAGCTGCATTTGGCATATGTCTACTAGCAAATCGTTCTGCGTACAGACGAGAAGCTGCTAAAACATTTCCATGAAACTTGAAAAACTAATGTAAACACTATCGTAAATAAGTTAATACTACAATATTGGATTTCAATAGCTCTTTTCCAACACGGCACCTGACTAGTTTGAAACCTGTCCGAAGCCGTCAGTCAGTTTAATATTAGATACAACTCTGCTGCAGTAAGTCGGTGACTGATTTGGCTATCCACTTGGGACAGGTTTCCAACCAGTCAGGTGCCGTGTTGGAAAAGAGCTAGTATTCGGAATTGCCTGTATTCCGATGACACTAGAGACTACAAGTAGCCCAGAGATGTAAAGGTTGAAACTACTACAATTTCAATAATATTTTTCTCGGAAACTATAATAATTTTACAAATTTTTTTTCATGATGCTTCTATTCCCAATTTTTTTTAGGCAAGGAGTGAATCACGGTGTATATGCATCTGGTGAGGTATGTATTTAAACCAACAATGGCAATGGGGTAGGTTAACTTTTACGGTAGTTTCGCCACGCAGTTTTCCACAAAACTATTATTTACTATTTATTTTAATCCATTTAATAAAATGTTAAAGCAAACAAAATAATTCGCACAGACCGCACCTTCAAAAAAGGAATATATAAATCACGTCTTGTACAACGGATAGGTCCACAGACCGATAATCCCAGCATAAATAGACAAGATAGTTAAATCTGTTAATGTACTCCGCCTCACATCTGTCCGTGGGGTGGTCCCCTTTCTGTTACACAATGGAGATAACGCTTACAAAGTGGTTGTTGTTGCATACAAAGCGATGGGGATGACGCTCTGCGGTGGTAATGATTGTGTTGCTTGTGTAACTCGCTATAATTTGTAAAAGTTGTCTTTTTTGCAGTCTTATGTACAGTATTTACAGAACGGCAGATGTTTCAGTGTGTACGGACTTGTACGGCATATTCAAACTGGGTTTTTTGGCAATATTGGTTTCGATGTCATGCAATTTTTGATTTGATGATTTCATTCAAAATTTTGAAGTTCTTTTACACAAGGAGAAATGTATGAAACATTTTACGCCGATTGTGTATTCTAAATTAGTGACAAGAACATTTTGTACAAATAATTGTAACATAATGAGTCAGAGAATTATTTTTTATATTTTATGGTTTTACGATTATTCCGTATCTTTGATGGAAAAAATGATTTTGCCCCATTTTTTTAAACATCAAGCTAGAATTCCGACATAACTTTTTTTTTAGTTTTTGGACCTTCCTGAGTACGTGATTAAAATATTTGTACTCAGTGGTGATTAACCCTGTATACTTGTAGGGGATTATAGTTAATAAGATAAAAGTAGCACAGGATATAACTAGCGCCCTCTATGTTCTACATCAAAATTAGTCGTAAACTATTTTTTGTCCTGGCAAAAACATTATACTGAAAATTTTACACCAACGTTTTCTAACCAATTAGAAGCTTGTATTTTGTTCCGTTGATAATTCAAAAATTTGTTGGAAATTTGCAACTTAACACTGAAAATTTTTTTACGTTTATGTATAGAAACATTTTGTCTGTCAAACAGCTTAATAATTTAAAAAGTTTTATTCTTGAGTTTTAAGTGCAACATAGACCAAGAGTAGATCCCTGACGACAAAATAATGCGATGACGCTGAGGTTACTTTAGTCAAAAGTTGATAGTTAAAAAGATACAGGGTGGCAAAGTTAAAATTTTATTTTCGATATTTGTAAATAACTCTTTAAAAAATCCAAATATTTGCATATATTTTGGGAATCGAGGGTTTTTGGGGGTGATAAATTCAAATTTGTTTCTAATTTTGACGTCATCAGTAGAGAGCGCCACTTTTGGCACATCATGCTTCTTTTAAACGACAGAATTTTTTTGCGTCTTAATGTATCCATCTGATTATTGAAACAGCCGATTCTCCGTCCTTTTTTATCCTTGATGAAGTTGTTAGGACCAACCGTTTTTGAAATAATCTTATTTGAAGTATTCAATGTATCAAATGAATGCTAAATAATTCCGTGGTCCGTGAGCCGTGGTCCTAAAGGTTCCCTCTGCCCCCCTGGCTACGCCCATGATTAGATATATATTTTTTAATATTTTTAATATTACTAATCTTCATCTTCAGATTCTTGTGCGCACAAAGCTACTGACAAGCTACTCACAGAAAGCGATTGCTTCTTGTTTTAAAAATTTTCAGATATTTATATATATTTGTAATTTGAAACTTTATATTATTAATGCCAAAGGTTTTTTTTAATAGGGTTCGGTCAGTCCGTTGACAAAATCCTTAACCATAGTTCTGTATAATAATGTATTTATTATTAGTTGAAAAAAGATCCAAATATCCATTTAGACACTTGTTTCAATCAGAAATAATGATTCATTTTCGTTATATTAAAGCAATTTACTAGACCTTTCTACAGTTTAGTAAAGGGCCTACTTGTCATATAACTGTTATGCGAGAAAATACCGGATTTGGCCAAAATACACAGATGGGTCCTTTTTCATCTAAGCTATTCAGCTGCGTAAAGTCAGCCGTGACGTAGACCGTCTGAATTCTTGCCACAACTATACAATAAAGTTTATTAAATCGTGACCCTCTCACCTTCCTTTACGGCTCTCCCAAGCCATTATTAATCCAAAAAAATGCCGTGCCTTGGAGTCCGTCCTCTTCAAATACATATGTTTCCGGAGATATGTGGATTTAAATACGAATGCCCTAATCCCGAAAACGCTTTCAACTCTCGACCGGGACGACTAATTAATGCGGACCCGCGTTCCCGCGATAAGGACTGCTTTATGAGCGCACCGGGAGGCGGCGGGCGGAGGTTCGTTATCCGCCAGAAAGGGTTGCCCAATGCTCGAAGCGCACCGAGTGATTTAGCGGCTTGGCTGGAGTTAATTTAATAATTGGTTGCGTTGGCTACACCAAGAAAAGATAATAATATAAACTGCTGGCCACTCGAACTTACACAGAGATTTTTAGGCAAAATTTAAAGTTCAATATTTTCAACAGGAATACAACGAGACTTGCAAATTTTAAGAGCTAGTTTTTGTCAGATTAAGCTGCATGACGTATATTTATCGTAGAACCATTGGTTTATTATATACGGGGTGATCCATGAAGTCATGCAAAAAATCGAAGTTTGTATGAGTGAAATTTCCGCAAAATAATTTTTTGGTCGTTGCAATATGGTTCGTTACTAAGGTAACATCAATATCTCTAGATGTTTCTGTCAGTTTTTGGATTAAGGCCCTTAGGCCTTGTACACACTACTCAACATAAAATTTGGGTAGCAAAATTTTTAAAACTTGACATTGGATTGACGGTTCTTGATGATTTTTGCAGATTTGGAATCCTTATTTCACGTAAATTTTCTATGGTTTAAGCATTTTATTTGAGGGTTTGAAATTTACACATTATACCGGGTAGATAATAAATAAAAACGTAGGGTACGACGCGCTCTAAGGTTTGGCATTATTTAAGTTTTTGTAAAAATTAATTCTCACCTCAAGTTGTTTTTATTTAATGTTCTTCTCACTTATTTCTAAAATAATGTTAGCTTCTTTGAAATGGACAAGTCGCGTAAAAATTACACCCGATCATAATTATGGGCATGGGGGTGGACAAAGAACTCTGTAAAACTGAATGATTCCTTGAGACAAGAAACTGGAATGTGAGTTTCGGACATAGCAGTGAGAAGAACATTAAATAAAAACAACTTGAGGGGAGAATTTATTTTAAAACTTAATAAAAAATAATGCCAAACCTTAAAACGCGTCGTACAATACGTTTTTGTTTATTATCGACCCAGTATAATGTGTAAATTTCGACCCTCAAAAATAATGCTTAGACCATAGAAAATCTACGTGAAATAAGGATTCCAAATCTGCAAAAATCATCAAGGACCGTCAATCCATTGTCAAGTTATAGCATTTTAAAAATTTTGCTGCCCAAATTTTATGTTGAGTAGTGTGTACAAGGTCTAAGGGCTTTAATATAAAAACTGACAAAAAAAGTCTAGAGATATTGATGTTACCTTGGTAACGAATCATATTGAAATGACCAAAAAAAATGTTTGCGGAAATTTCACTCATACAAACTTTTTGATTTTTTGCATGACTTCATTGATCATCCCGTATATAATAAACCTATGGTTTTACGATAAATATACGTCATGCAGCTAAATCCGAAAAAAACTAGCTCTTAAAATTTGCAAGCCACGTTCAAAAATTTGCATTCCTGTTGAAAATATTGAACTTTAAATTTTGCCTAAAAATCTCTATTGAGTGGCCAGCAGCTTGGTTACTGCTCAACTGATATATAAAAAAAAATAATAATAATACTGTAACCTCTCTGTTGGGTTAGCGTAGAAACACGTCACGTATACAAACAAACTTTATTGTCACTCTTGATAACAGAAGAAATATCCCTCAACAAATTCACAACTGTCAAATTCTTTATTTTGACGTTTGTCATTCGCGTCTGTCTGCTGAACATAAAATGCCTGCGACGAGTTCTCGAAGTTTCTGAGATCTCGAGAACGTGTCGAGAAACAAATAGAATACTGTCGTTGTATTATGATAAATCATTTTGAGTGTAGTAAAAATGGATAATGAAATTCTGGATAACTTTGAGTAGAGAATCTGTTTTATGTTTTCAATTCAATTTCATATACTTACATAGACATACTTTTTTGGTGAGGTATAGGAATGACAAAGAGGAGGATATTGGCCTGGTAATACTGTAGAATACACATCCAATTTACACAATATTATGACTCATAAAAGCCTTAATATTGCAGTGGGTCAGCGGTCCTCAACAAATTTCCTATTGAAAAGAAAAATTTATTTAAAATTTGACTTTTTTTTATTTGATTCTTTTGTAAAAAAACTATTATGTGTTCTACACAGTGAACTGTACCGCTGGTTAAAATATGTGTACTTATTTAAGGTTCACCCTGTATAAGAGACTGGTAAAATGTAACTATTTAATTTTAATCTAACTATTTACGAACGCTTGTTGGCAATAATTTTGTACAATTAAACTCCTTTTCTCGGTGTAGGTTGATTCATCGGGTTATGTAGGAACAACTATCTGGATATGCCTATATGGAAGAGGTTCGTGATCAACTAGTATTAATAGCGGATAGATACAAAGCGTGTTACATGTTTCGTAGTATATCTTACCATAACATTATTAGACACTTACATGAATCAATATATTGTGAAAATATATGAGAATTCAATTAATTTACAACCGGTTTGGATATATATGGAGAGTGTATACATGCAGAAATGTGGGCGGAAATTCTGCTATCAACAAGAACTTTTTGTTGTTAATTAAGTTTCCTTATTTTCATAGGATACAAATATTTCTTAGTCTTATACAGTGCTTTCGAAAAGTAACGAATAAATTGTGAAAATTAAATTTTAAAATCTTCAAACATTATTTTCTTGAAATTTTCGTTAACACCAAAATGTTTCATGATGTATGTATGTGGAATGACACGCTCCTTCAAATGGCATGGTCAAATACAAATACAAATGTGGGTCGTATGTCAAAAAGTGCCTTTTTTAAAAACAAAATCGACGTGTCAAGGATTTTTCCGAAAACTTCTCAATTTAAAAAATAATGAATTTATTCGTTACTTTTCGAAAGCACTATATAAGAATGGATATCAATTTAATTAACTTTAAAAAAGTAAATTTAAAACTACACAGATGTCGCAGAATAAGAAGAATATAATTCTAACGTACATTAGGTATATCTTCGAAAATTGGAAGTTCAAATCGAAACAACCATCCCTTTGTATAAAAAAATACATTCACATGTTTAGAGTAAATTAAATTTATTAATTTTATTATTTTTAAAAGCTTTTATTGGGAAAATGAAGTACCTACCTACTTTATTACCATTAAAATTTACTTTCGTATTACAGCAAAATAAAATAATAACAAATAAGTTAAACGCAATTTTCTCTAAAATGGTGCATGTTAGTGGCATGCAACAAGTACACCTATTTTAAAGCTAATCGAAGCTTGTTTCAAAAGACTAAGCATTTTCAAAAAATCTCTATCCTTAGAAAATCTGAGAAATAATATAATAGCACAGGCGCTCAGAAGACTTTGTATATTTAACGCAAAAATCAGATATTCGTGTTTAACCCACAAAAAAACAAAATTTGAGTACAATTACCCAACAAATAATATTATCGTAAAAAATTGAAATAAAAAAAAACTTTTTTCGAAAACTGTCATCAAAAGTCGACATTTTCGTTAAATTTTCAGTTGGAAAAGTAAGTCTTTTTAACACGCTTATATTAGCTTCACCTGTATGTATGTATGTATGTATGTATGTAACGGAATCTTTCAGCGTAATTTTCACCAATTTCAAGAAGTCTGATCAGCTTGAAAATTTGCACAGGGGTCAAGGACTAATGACAATACAATTATTTAATAACTTTGTTCTAATATCCTGACTAGGATCATCAGAATAAAAACTATTTAGATTACTTTGCAGGTTAAGTGTATACAATCCATCAGTGTTGTTTCCAAGCAGGCAAGGCAGGGGCAGGGGACTGTAATAGATTCGTGCTCTTGCTTTTCACGTATAGATGGCGACCTGACAGAATTAGTTTTCGGTTTTCGCCTAATTTTAAATTAAAAATTTTTATAAATAAATAAAAATTTGATAATTTATAACAAAATTCAAATAAACATTTTGATTTAAAAAATTTCGAAAAAATACAGAATTCAAAATTAAAAAAAAATTCTAAATATAAAATTTTGGAGTTTAAAAAAGTTTTGAAATACAAAATTTTGTAAATAATTTTGGATTGTGGAATTACATGATAAAATCAAATTTAAAAAATTTTAGAAATAAATAAAAATTTGATAATTTATAAAAAAATTCAAATAAAAATTTTTGGAAAAAAATTTTCAATTGAAAAATTTTAAAATCCAGAAATTTAGAAAAAATTTCGAAAAAGACATTGAATTTTAAAATTTTGAAGAGCGTAAATTTTCAAATTCAAAGAAATTTTGATTTGAAAATTTTGGCAAGAATTTTGAAGAAAGTTTTGAATCTAAAATTTTGTAAAATTAGAAAGAAAAAAAAAAGATTTTGATACGAGAACGTTGACAAAAATTTTAATTTGCATATTTTATAGAAACAAACAAAAATGAAAAATGAAACTATAACACAAAGAAAGAGGAGACTGGAGAAAAAAAAAATGTATAGAAAAACTATATGAAATGGAAAGGTTACGTAAACATGAATGAAATGAATTTAGATTTATTGTCAAATATAAGATATTTTAAAAATTAAGGCTCTTAATTATAATTACTTTTGTTATTATTTTGAGACTAAAAATTAAGAAAATAAATTATAGTTTAAAAAAACTAAAAAAACACGCTTTAATAGTAAACCGAACTAAAAAGTAGAAAATAATTTTGAAGTATCAAGAGTTTGTTACAGCAATAGAAAATTCCGACAATCAATTACGACTAATTAATTGGGAATAAGATTAAATTAGAAATTAAATTATTAATAAAATAATTCAATTATAGTAAAAAAAAGCGTGGGGTGCAATTTACTATATTTTCATAATGACTTTATTTTTATAAATAGCTGCACTACTGAAATAATGGTAACATTTAATATCAAGCACCCCACGCTTTTTTTTACTATAATTGAATTATTTTATTAATAATTTAATTTCTAATTTAATCTTATTCCCAATTAATTAGTCGTAATTGATTGTCGGAATTTTCTATTGCTGTAACAAACTCTTGATACTTCAAAATTATTTTCTACTTTTTAGTTCGGTTTACTATTAAAGCGTGTTTTTTTAGTTTTTTTAAACTATAATTTATTTGTCACCTAGTTGCAAAATACTTTTATGTTCTAGAATCTAGAACGTCAAGTTTTTTCGTTGTAGAACATATAACAAATAATTTGACATATTTTTAAACTTATTTATGATTTTATTAATTAAATAATACATATATAGATTTCAAGTAATATAAAAATTCAATACAAAATAGTAACTGCTATAAACAGGACGATTACAATTCATTTTGCACTACATATACATTGAAAGTGCCGATATTGCAGTGAGCTAAATTTATGTCAGATCCAGTGCTGTTAGATATCGTAGCTTTTAGCTCTGCATGTTCAATGAGACTGCACAGTATTTGCGGTATATCTTAATTTGGTTTGGACTTGAAATCACAAAACATTTTGAAGTATGAGTTTTTGAATCGGGAATGCTTATAATAACAATTGAATGTTTGTCTTCTATATCATCGATCGTTATCTTCAGTAGTTCATCTCATTTCAAAGCTCCACAAACATCAATTATTAAAATGATCTGAAAAGTCCAAAATTAGTTCGATTCATTTTAATTTGAATTACCTTTTCTAGCAGAAATATATGTATTATCACGTGCTTCTTGTAAAAATCTTTGAATTTCTTCTTTCGTTTCGATTTAATTTTCAAATATGATATTAATTTTGGAAATTATCTGATATTTACATTTTGAATTAAACACTCTTAGAATATGAATTACAATATAGAATTCTGACACTACTTTTTCAAACAACAATTTTTAATATTTATTAGGTTGCTATCATTATGATAGTCACCGGACCTAAACCGTCTTGGTTCAAACACGATTCAAACCATTTCAAATATAAATTAAATTGTTGTACATAACACAATTGCCTTATTTTATTGCAGTTTTCGATAAAATATTGTTTATATCTCGAACGGAAAATGCTTTTGGGTTCTCGAATGGATATTTTGCCTTGCCACTCTTCAAAACAACTTCCATTCTTGAACAAAAAAGAACCATTTCGCGTTCTGAATACACAAGTAACTATTTCAGGCTTATAACATCTTAAGAAAGCAAAATTGCACTAAGTTTTTAAGGATTTAAATCCAAGGACTAGCTTCCTTAAAATATGGCCATTCTACACTCTGTAGTAGTTCTGCTCTAACAAGTAACCTATAATACATAGTAAAGTGAACTCTTCTATCATAGCAAATTGCTCGGCTGGCGCTTATTTTACCAATTTGCAACTGCAAAAACTAGCTGTAGCTATCAGTGGCGTATTTAGGCATTACGGCTAGAGGAGGCCTGGGACTTATGTCTTTTATTTTAGTAAGTACATATTACCTTACGTGTAGTAAAAAAAAAATTGCAACAGTACTTGAAAAGTCTATTTTCTTCTGTCTAATTATCTAACACTATTTAAATCGATTTGATGTTTTCGATGGACTCAAGACTACCAATCCATTAAGACGATTCAGAAACGCATATACATCTGGCGCTAAAGCTTATAGGGGAGGCACTGGGGCCCCCTATAAATACGCCACAAGTAGCCATGAAAAAAGTTCTCAGTGTAGACACCATTTTCAACATACAGGCTTCCAAAGTAGTTAATAACGTTTAATTTACTTGAGATTGAAGCATTTTCGGCTTGCTGTCGTCCATGTAAGTAAACGAGTAAGACATTTTACAAGAAACTGGTCCCCAAAAGCTGTGGCGACCGACCGAACACGCTGTCCAATCGAAATCGAGCGGGGCAAAAACGGCGGACATCATTTCCAAAAACCAGACATGCGTTCGTACATTACTTCTTCGTCTCTGGTCGAATGTAAGCGACGTCCGTGGAGAAATTTCGGAATTTGTGTTTAATTGTCGACGGGGAATCGCTAGCTAGTAAAAAGGCCGGCTGTCTTTTTTTTTAGAAATTCGATTCAAAGGAAAGTAATTTCGGAAATACCTTAGGCTCGTTGTACTTACTTGTTCGAGAAATTCGGTATAAAAAGGACGTAAATAAGACAATGGCAGCCTTCCAAGTTGTGGTCTAGCGAGAGAGAAAGAGAATTGTGTGTAAAAGTAAAGGTTTATAATAATATTGGGAGTCAGTTATACCAATTAGTTATGATTCTAAAATATGTTAGACATTTCTGAACTTGAACTGATTTAGATAAAGCTTAGTCCAAAAGTGCTTCGTTTAGAAGTTACATGTACAACAAACACATAAAAAAAATGTTTTCTTGTTATGGGCATAATTAAGAAATGAAACGTCGTAGTGTAATGAAATTTGGTACAGGTATGTTTTAGATATCTTCCATTTCTCAGTTGGAATACTGCCTATGTAGAGGCATATTTTCAAAATTTGACAAAATACAAGTAATACTAACAATTTGAAATTAATTACACTTTACACAATGATGATTACTAACTCAGTACAACAATCTGTCAGGCTTTTGCACAAATTTTATTTAATTTGAGTGTATCTACGTCAGTTTGACAAGTGATAAATTCATAGAATTAGAAAGTTTATTTCGTAAGTATTTTAATCTGCGGAAATTTTTAAACGCGTTTTTACCGGGGGATAGAATTACCAGGAGTATGGAAACGAATCGTAGGAGCGGAACGCCAGAACACGGAACAAACCAACAGTGAAAACCACCCACCGCAGCAGAACGGTCCAGTTAACACGACCTAAGTATATAAATACCGACTAGACATCATATTCTCCAGTTTCAGATCTTCTGAAGAAGAGAGCGACATGTCTCTCGAAACGTCAAGAGTCTTAAACCGACGACGTGGCCAACAGCCCGGAAGCAGCCAAACCATTGACGGAAGCCTACAAACCAAACTATTAAAATCTTGTTTTAATTAACGCATTTTTTCTTGAATACCCAAGCAGCAAAAAAGTTCTGTCATTTAAAAGAAATATGATGTGCCATAAGTGGCGCCCTCTACTAGTGATGACAGAATTAGAAACAAATTTGAATTTCTCGCCCGCAAAAACCCTTGATTTACAAATTTTATCTACAAGTTATCTACAAATATCGAAAATAAAATTTTAACTTTGACACCCTGTATATTTTTTATTATGAGACTTGGGATATAGGTATGTTAAATCAATTTATTTTCACCTAAGGAATCTGTGGTCTCATTTTTGCTAGTTCCTGTATAGATGTGTTAAATTGAAATATTTGGGGAACTCCTAGACCTGGTTCTTATGCGGAACACCCTGTATGTTAACCCAGATTTTGAACGACAAATATTTCCTTAGTCCTAAAACCGTAAAAAAATTCGTTCTTTGTTCCAATAACAATGTTACAAAGCCCTAGAAGGGCCATGCCTATATATTTTTTTAAGTTTAGATTTTAATCTCTGAATTTAGACTTTAATCTCTGAATTCAGACTTTAATTATGGGAGAAGTCGTAGCACTCAGAGCTTTCTAGATAAGGAATTGTGATTTAGAGGACATAATATACAGGGAAAAATTAAACTTTACGATATTTGTTATCAACTATGAAATTTTACAGTCACAAGCAGAAAGTAATCCACTCCATCCAGACATTAATGTCTGAATTCAGACATTAGAGTCTGAATTCAGAGTTTAAAGTCTGAATTCAGAGATAACAGTCTGAATTCGGAGATTAAACTTTGAATTCAGAGTTTAAACTCTGAATCTAAAAAAAAAATTGTAGACGTGGCCCTTCTACGGCTTCGTACAATGTCACCAACACTGTCGATCCAACAATCCTTCACAGAAGGTTATTATAAGCGGAATAAGAAATCCAGAAAGCTTTCT
Organism: Monochamus alternatus; assembly: GCA_037114965.1. Taxonomy (NCBI): domain Eukaryota; kingdom Metazoa; phylum Arthropoda; class Insecta; order Coleoptera; family Cerambycidae; genus Monochamus; species Monochamus alternatus. The sequence goes on from CM073427.1 coordinate 10,138,520, forward strand.
TTATAGACCACTTAACTGTAGAAGCCTTCCACTGAATAAGTACTTCTTATTTGAACACTGAAACAATTAAACTTGGTAGAGTTACACTCGGCGCAGGTTTATGTAGCTATCTGAAAAAGTCATATTTCTGTTTTAGATTGAAATTTTTTAAAGGCATTCATCTTTCACTTGTAATTAAGCCGTGAAGTTGAAATAACATTGTGTTTCATTGTTGCTCGTAAATAGACGGCATTTTCTGTGACGAATCTACGAAATTTACTTGTCGCATGCTGTAATGAAACGTCAGTGTGACAAATCTGATAATTATCTGGCTGGATACAGCAATAAGCACACGTTTATGTCTAATGTTAGTAGAAATCTATACCTATGTAGGTACTCACATAACTTTTATCATTGCATGACTATTAAATATGTATATCTAGTGATTCTCAACTTTACTGTACCGTCGTACACTATTCATGATAATAGAAAAATAACAATCCAACAAATGCAAATGAAAAAAATAGGAAACATCTATCTCTAATGACAAAAATAACAATTTTTCTGCCAAAAATAAACTTTAATGTGACACGCAATATATCTATAACAAACTTTGGCAGATATAAACACTAGGTGACCCGGCAAACGTTGTTTTGCCATATGAATACTTTGGCAGTTAAATAAAAAATAACTAACTTATTGTAAGTGTGTGGAGATGTGGTATATGACTAAAAGGGGAATGGAGGACTGTGAACGATGACGGCCTATAAGATTAACAAAACACGAAACATTCATTTTTTTAATTATTTCGCGTGCCTGCAATTTTACTTGTTTGACGGCCCAAATTAGCCCCTTTACGTCTTGTTGGCATTGTTCACTGTACAAAAAATAGCCATATAGTAAAATAATAGCCGTTGTTGGCGGGAGCTCGTGACACGTGTTGCGTACTTTTGAGGTTATGAAGATCACTTAATTAACTAATAATGAGAACTACACTTAAAATTAATAATTTTATTAATTATTGATAAAATAGGAAATAAATAATTATGGCCCAGCAAATTAATAATAAATTTACTTGAGAATTACACTTAGAAGGTAAAATAATAATTGTAAACGTCACTATTACGCTCGATTCATACACAATAATAATGGTCGAAATCTGTGTAGGGAGTGAGAGAAGGTTTATTGTGAGAGAGACAGGAGACCGGCTTCGTTCTCATTCCTACTCCGTGCTGTTTACTGGGTGAGAAGTAACACCGGTAGATGCCTGGCGGGGATAACTGATCTAGTGATAATCGATCAGTTATCGACCAGGGTTAAAAATGATTAAATTACTAAAATGGTTATTAAAAAATAGGGGCTTGTGATAGAATGATGAAAATTAAGGGTTGTATGTATTTTGTAATGCAATTATAAAAAAATAAAAATAAAAAATGTCCAAAAAATAAAAAAAAAATGTTTGGGGTGAACCACCCCTATCACTTAGGGGTATGAAAAATAGATTACGACCGATTCTCAGACCTACCGAATATACATATAAATTTTCATAAAAATCGGTAAAGCCGTTTCCGAGGAGTATGGCGTCTAAAACTGTGACACGAGAATTTTATATATTAGATAGATCCGATTCGTTTTCGTTTAGAAGTTACAAGAATTTAAAAAAAAATTATTTCATATTTCAATCAAAGTAGCCTGAAGTAAAAATGGTAGTAGCTATGACAATAATTGTTATTTTTGTCATTTTGTTGGTACTAGTACCGCAACTTCAATTAAGTGGCTATTACGTACTAAGCACTAAATCTACCACCAGTAGTATATAATCCTCAATATTGAAAATTACTTCATGGTTTTATAATATTTGGTGGGCGGTTTGGTATCTGGAACGTTATGAAAACTAAGCAGAAGCACCTTAAAGTTGTCCAAACCGTAAAGTGGATATTAAAGGTAACGCCAACCAAGCCATATCACTTACATATTTAAGAAGTGACAGTAGGTTGAAAGTTTTTGTAATAATTTTGGCAACGTATTGGGAACCTTTAACAAACCTTTAATATACGGTACTTCATTATACAATTGTGACAGTTGTCGTCACGTTATTGTTTAATTCAATATGGAATAACCTTTACCCAATAGTGACCTGCTTCCTACATCTTCTTCTAATGCTTGAGAAAATACATTGGTTTGTTATTACCTTTATTCTATGCCCATGTGTAAGATGGGTAGCAACAAAAATCCTCTCAGAAAGAAGACTTTCTGGCATTCGACTACGTTTTATAGAAAACTAACAGAAAGTGCTATATCTCTTAAACATTACTGTCTTTCAAGTTGAAGAGCATCTTTAAAATTTCATAATTCTGAGAATTTTAAAATGCACCTAAGCGAAGAATACTGCTTTTTTATACTTTCAGAATTTTGAATAGATGAGTGGTTTAGGCAGAAAAAAATTTGTTCGTATCTCAACAATATCAGAATTCGTTCTGCAACAAATAACGAAAGTTCCTGTCGTATCTACATTTTTCATAATTTTCGTTTTATGACACCCACAATTAGTGTTAGAACCTAAATTGAAACATAATAATACCTATGTTAAATAATATTTTTATTGAAAATTTAAAATTTGATGGCAAAGAAAATTACCCAATTCAGGTATTATCTCAGAATGAAGATTTTGTCAGTTACGACTTCTATACTTAACAGGGCAGAATAAGTGTTTTCGGGGACACTTATTGGATTGTGTCTTAAAGTTTATCTTTGAGAATAGTTTAAATGTTCTAGCCAGAATGATGTTCCGTCATTTTACCACTGGTATGGAACACAGAACAAATACCTTTCTTCTCATTGTAGACACTATTTTAAAACTCATTGTACATATACACTAGACATAAAAATGCACGAGATGTTGACATGAACTACAAATTTTGCAATGTTGAGGTTATGACGAATTAAGGTAAAGTGACGAAACAACGTTATTGTAGCGTTGCTACCACCTTCAAGTGGCTGGAAAATTGATGGGTTAGTTCCATTCGCCACATCTTTGATGAATGTAACTAAAGAGAGATATATTCTTAGTTTCTGCCACTTTAAGTATACACATTAGGTACTTATACAGGGTGTTCGGAAAAGACGTGTACAACGGAAGACCACAGACTTCTGGGTTCAAAATAAGCCAATTTAGCCCAATTTATTTATTTCTAAAATTGCTACGTTTAGCCGCTAGAGAGCGCCAAAGTTCGCGAAAAATTTTTGTTCATTCCGAATATCTCGAAAACGACTTAATCGATTTTAACCATTTTTAGACTACGCACTTATAAGTCTAACCGACACTTTTTGACATTATTTAAAATATTTTGCAGTCATTAGAAATATAAGAAAAATCATGTATCATGCAAATATAAGCACATATTTTTTTAACGTCCTGTACAATTACTCTCAGTTTTTTTCTATTAGTAGCTGACTTTATTTAGAAACTTTTTTTATACTTTCACAATTTTGAATAGATGAGTGATTCAGGCAGGAAAACAATTTTTCGTATCTCAACAATATCAGAATTCGTTTTGCAATAACAAAAATTCCAAAACTCTCATTTATATTTTATTTAATAAATACAAGATAATAAGATATTAATATAACAAATAAACAAGAGTTATGATCTCTTTACAATAAATGATCAAAGCGAAATGATCTCGTACGCAACAAGTAATCCGTTTTACGAAGTTGTCTTGGACTAGCCTAAACAATTACTCTTCATTATTAACTGCATAGGCATATACTTTGGTTTTTACTGCACCCCACAGAAAATAATCGCAAGGGGTTAAGTCTGGTGTTCGAAGTGGCCATTTTATAGGAGCATCGTTTACTCTTCCGATCCACCTGTTAGGATACAGATTATGTAAATACTGACGAACGAGTATTGTAAAAAGGGGGGGGTACCATCGTGCATAAACCACATGTAACGGTAAATCGTCCAATAAATTAACTTGCTGTGGAAGTACAACCGGGCCAATAATAAAGTTGTCGATAATTCCCGCCCACACGTTTACTCTGAATTCATATTGAAAATGTCTTATTTCAGTACAGTGTGGATTTTCATCAGCATAAACATGTTTGTTATGATTATTAATAATTCCTGACCTAGTAAAACATGCTTCATCTGTAAATAAAATGTTTTTGCTGAAGTTGATATCACAGGCTCTTTGATCTTGTATAAAATTACAAAATGCTAAACGTTTTTCAGGATCAATGGGTAGCAATTCATGTATCGATTGAATGTGATACGGATGTAGTAACTGCTCCTTCAGGACATCATGGTTTTTGGTATCCGTATTTCATGTCCAATGCGTCTTGCACTAATTTTTGGGTTCTCTTCTATCTTATCCAGGATTTGTTCCTCCACCTCTATAGTGTTCGTGGTACGTTGACGCCCTTGAACCGCATTCATTTGGTGGAAATACCAAATTCGCGAAGTCGCATTTCGATGTTGGCAAAAGTTTGATGATTTGGCACTAGTCGATGAGGGAATCTGTCCATGTAGACCCTAACACTTTTGCGAGCGTTACCTTGACAAAATCCATAAACCAAAAGCATATCTATTTGCTCGGAATATGTCTACGTATCCATGATGAAATAATGAAAAATGAAACAAATAAAGTAAGATCTAAAGTATTTGAGTAAGAAGAATACACCGAGAGACTAATTTCAGTAGCTGATTAGATTTGACACACAACTGACACTTGAAATATTCGGGCCAACTTCTGGTAGGTACCTCATCGTTATTTGTTGCAGAACGAATGCTGATATTGTTGACATACGAAAAATATACCAAACGAAAAACAAGTCTCTGATTAGCTTAAAAATATAGGTGTGAAATATTCAATTTAAATATAAATACAATCATAATATCAACACGGTGGTGCGTTGCCCAGTGACTAATGACACATTATCGCGATTGCTTGTAGAGCTAACGACCCCATACTTCGAGGAAGGAACATACACTTCGATTAGCCGAGTTCATAAAAATCTGAATCATAACATAAAACCGATACTTTAGTAGTCGACTTGTAGACTAAACACTCATACTAAATGAGCCAAAAGCGCACCCTGGGTCGTTTTACGATCCAAACAGTGTAATTAAGGAAACGTCTTATCAGCAGCAGAGCATTAGCTGTCGTGGCAACGCGATACCTTGTAGAAAACCTGAGAACAAGTAGTCGCTCAGCGTGTTACCGTATAATTAAAAAATAATAACAATATTTCATGAAATATTAACTAAGAGCACAATGTTGCTTTTTAATTATACATACTTCATCTGAAAATATAGGGTTGAATGACTGGTTGATTGGTAGACGTTATAAAGTATAGAAACGACCAATTTTACATAATAAGTAATAACCTTGTTTATGGTAAGACATACACAAGGGTAATACACGAAATATTCGAAACCTCGGGGGAAATAAAGTCTAAGGGGAATTCTTTCAGTCAAGTGGAGGAATTAGTTTTAGTGCAGTAAAGCTGGGCCCAGACCCAATAAATTTTGCTTTTATATGCTGGCTGTCCTTTAAATAGAATATACAGGGTGTTCCGCATAAGAACCGACACAGAGCAGATGCATGTAGGGATTCCAAAAGATTATAATTTTACCAAACATATCTATACAATGCTTTCGAAAAGTAACGAATAAATTCATTTGAAATTGAGAAGTTTCGAAAAATCTCCTGGCACGTCGATTTTATTTTTAAAAAAGGCACTTTTTGACATACGACCCATATTTATGTCGTCATCGTTGTTCGAGATATGACGTCATCGACAACACGCACTTAAATTAAAATTAAATTTTAAAATCTCCAAACATTATTTTCTTGAAATTTTTGTTATGTAACACCATAATGTTTCATGATGTATGTATGTAGAATAACACGCTTTTTCAAATGGCATGGTCAAAATTGGGGGTTGCTATTTAAAAAAATTGTCGATGACGACATATATCGAACAACGATGAGGTCACAAATGTGGGTCGTATGTCAAAAAGTGCCTTTTTTAAAAACAAAATCGACGTGCCAGGGGATTTTTTCGAAAACTTCTCAATTTCAAAAATAATGAATTTATTCGTTACTTTTCGAAAGCACTGTATTTAAGTTTTATAATATACCTAAAGACATATACACATACAAGTTTTATTTTAATCCCTTATATCGATGAGACAAAGTAATACCCTTTCGCTCCATCTACTTAGTGAGCGCGTAGTACAAACTATACCATGAAGAAAACACGACGACGTCCCTTTAGCGTTAGCAACCCCGGCCGTCTATGACGATTATTTAACGTCGGGGATCGATACCCACGGGACGGACTTCTTGCCGACGATGGGAATTGCAAACGGCCGTCCGGTTATTACCTCGCGGAAAAAAAGGTAAATTAAGATGTACGGACGAGGACGGGTTTTGTATAAGGCCGAGTGGTTTTGTGTATCGCCGTCGTCGTTGTCGGGTTTTCTCGAAACCGATTACGGCTTTATATGGAGCGCGTAACGATGGTGCTGAAATATATAGATGTGCACAGTCTCATGAAAATCAATGGTCTGATCGGAAAGCAAAATGAATATCCACTATATAGAATTCATTTGTTGCTGCGTTAGCACAGCAGAATGACTATTTCATGACTTGTCTTCGGTGTACTTGAAGAGCAACAATTGCGGCAATGATAAACAATAATGCTGGTATTTCTTACTAGGATACGAAGAATAACTTTTTTAGTAATTTCCAGAACTGGTCTAAGAGCAACCTTGATGTGATTGTTAGGTTGCTGCCAGTGAAATATTTCTTCTTCGAGTAAATTTTCAGGTGGTTACTGAGTTATGGTGAACACATTTAGAACTTATTAAGATAATAGCCCAGTTGTACTTTGAATTATTAGTTAGGCTTCACATTTAGCAACAAATTTCTAAAAAACACTGAATATTAAATTATTATATATATTATTCCTACCATTAGAGAAGTTAAATTGGTCTAAAATTTCTTTAATTAATTTATTTACACCATACTTTCATCATAGACCTCAGTATGTCCAATATAATGGATACAAATCAGATTATTATGTAGACTCATCTGGTGTACCTCAAGGATCCACTTAGGCCTATTACTTTTTATTATCTTCGTAAATGATTTAAGTGTTAGTTTAAAGTGTGGTAGGCTATTATCTGCTGATGATCTTGTTATTTAGTGAGGTTAACGATTTGAGCTATTGTGTTGCAATGCAAGATTAAGTATGTTATTGAAAATTAATGTGAGGTTAACAAACTTGAAATGGACATTTCCAAGTGTAAAGTAATTACTTTTTCTCGTAAACTTTTACCAATTGAACTTTTAAGAGCAGAGGAAATTAAAGATTTGGGAATAATTTTTGATAGCAAATTTAATTTTTCAAAGCATATTAACGTTCAAGCCAATGTAGCTCTGAAACTGCTTGATTTCATTGTAAGAAATTGCAAACATTTTAGAAATATTGAAACTTTGAAAATGTACTTCTCTCTGATACAAGCAAAGCTTAAATACGAAGCCATTGTTTGGAATTCCATTTATGATATACATTAAAACATTTGAAAAAGTTCAACGTAGATTTATGAAAATGTTATATCAAAAATTGATAATCATTTTCCTGAGCGAGGTTATCCAAATAATTTAATATTGTTAAGGTTAGATATGGTATCTTTAGAAAAGCACAGCGCAATTATAACATTATGTTTCCTATATAAACTGTTAAATTATATGATTAACTGTCCTATGTTGTTGTCTAAAATTGATTTCAAAATTACTAGATTAGAATCACGTCAAAATGAAATATTTTATTGTCCTGCAAGTCGTACTAATGTTCTTAGAAACTCCCCTGTTTACTCTAAGCTGCATGATAATTCAACAAATCTCAACTGTGACTTATTTTTTTATCTTTCACTTGTTTCTCACATATAATAAGAAATTTAATTGTTTAATATTAAATTTTGCAATTATTCACTTATTTTTATATAGATATTTAATATTTTCATCATCCAACGATTCGGGAACAGCTTATCTAAATAAGCACGGACAGGTGTTGCATAATGGGGAGGTGCACAGTATCGTGAAAATGAAATTTTAAAATCTTCAAACATTTTCTTGAAATTTTTGTTATGTAACATCATAATGTATGTATGTAGAATAACACGCTCTTTCAAATGGCATGGTCAAAATTGGGGGTTGCTATTTAAAAAAAATTGTCGATGACGTCATATCTCGAACAACGATGACGTCACCAATGTGAGTCGTATGACAAAAAGTGCCTTTTTTAAAAACAAAATCGAAAACTTCTCAATTTCAAAAATAATGAATTTATTAGTTACTTTTCGAAAGCATTGTAAATTTCCTACAATTCCTATCAATGAATCGTGGAAGAGATGGAGGTCCAGGGTGTCTACGGCGTATTGTAGCAGTGCGGCGTATCATACACGAGGCTCAAGTATATCGGTACCATGTACAGCAAGTCCATTTATTAATATCAAGGAAGTGGAAGAGGAAGTCAGGTACCATGACCGCCTGATTTCCTGACATTAAACCATTTGGTCTTATTTTTGTGGGAAAAGGACAATGTTAAAAATAGCCGATTTTTGGCTTATCCGGGGGAACGCATAAATCATAAATAAATCTATTGATCTCTCAAATAGCTTTAAATGGATAATCATTAATTATTGTTATAAAATTCGTGTAACATGAAAAAAATGCTTGAAAATGATATAAACAGACAGTATGTCAATATAAAAAGTGATAAATGGCTGTAAAAGTGCCCATTCAATGGCGAAATAACGCCAATTGTTCTCACTTTGCGAGCGCGTACTGAAAAAATGGCATTTTATCCTTGCGCCCATTTTTCAGGTCGCTATAGTATAAATGAACCTTAAAAGTGATTTAAGCATTTTTTTCATTCTAAACGAATTTTACAACAATAAATAATGATTATCTATTTTAAGCTATTTAAAGGCAGTTTATATAGATTTAGGGGTGCAATTAATATTTCCCCACTTACTTAATGTACTCTAGTATCAGTTTTTGCATTTTTTGACAGTAATCTATAATTTTTTTCTAGCAATAGGCGTTCCCTTGAACATTTAAGCATTATCTATTTTTGATGTCGAAGTAAGCCCACCATTAGCTTTTGAAAGTCGTTTTTTTAATTTTTAGGGGTGGAATGGAAATTTTTACAGTTATTTATCACTTTTTATATTGACATACTGTCTGTTCAAATCTTTTTCAAGTATTTTTTTCATTTTACACGAATTTTATAACAATAATTAATGATTATCCATTTGAAGCTATTTAAGGGTAGTTTATATAGGTTTAGGGGTAGTAGCGACATTTCCCCAGCTATCTGACGTATTTCTGGGCCATACTAATGTTAATTAACAATAATAAATTGATTTTTTTATGATTTATGCGTCCCCCCGGATAAGCCAAAAATCGGCTATTTTTAACATTGTCCTTTAAAAATGAAGTATATTGCACACAAGTGGATACTATTGACGATTTACGCAAACGTATCTTAGCTGCTGCCAATAATTTACAAGTTCAAAACGGACAAGAAACAGAAACAATTGCGTATGTTAGTTTGTAGAAACTGAGTAAGACGGGTTTAAAATGTAACATCAGGTATGCCAAACTATTTTACTAATTAAAACCATAAATTAATTCTATTTTTAATAAATAACAATAGCGTCAAAAGCAGTTGAATTTGCTGCATAAAAATAGGTGCAGTAAAATGTTATTTATTTCTTTCCTTAGGAATTTCTTTAATTTTTTTTCTGGTTTCAGATTATACCTTATCAGGTTTTACAGTGGACCAGCTAGCATTGTAAGAAGCGTATTAATCTTGATATTAGTATACCTTTCTTTCCGTGTGTATGAGATGAGACCTACCCAGACTACCATTTTTTGACATCGCTTAGGTTCGCATACCCTTTCCGATCATCCCATACAGAGCAGGCTCCGCACAATGGAGGCGCGCACGCGGTCAGAGGGCAAATTAAACGCTATTATCGTTATCTGGCATCCACATCTGATATTTACGTAGCGGACCACCCGCTCGCAACGATAGGGGAGGGCCCGCCTGCATGCCCGTACTCGTTGTATGTATCGCATAGTTGCGCGTCATCACTTGTCAAAATGCACAATGACTAATGCATTATGCATGCGTCCGTATCTCCCACCATATCTGTCGCTTGTACCTGCCAATCAAGGGAGTCGCGGTCGCCGCGATTGTTTTGTCTCTTTACCCGTAGTTGGGGAGCTACGCCGAAAAATTTCTTCTTAGACTACTTACGAAATTAATTATAACATATTTATTCTTTCGTCTCATCGAAATTCCTGAAAATAATTATCGTTCGTGTTAACTTAACACACCTCTGTGTTCTACAGGGTTAACTATGATTAAGTACAAATATTTTAAGAGGGGATAGAGAAAATTAAGAATTAACGGAATCACCTTTCAAACAAATTCCAAACTTATTTATAAAGCAAAAAAAAATTCGTCATGCCACAATTTAATTCCTGTGTTTACCATGTGTTTACGTTGTAGTTTTGTGTTAATCTTCAGTTTTTAGTGCCTTTTTTAATTTTTAAACGCTTTATAGTTATTAAATAAAGAAATTTGTGTCGGGTGCAGATATTTTTCCACAATATAGTTCGCCGGTTTGTCTTTCTAGGTTATGGAACAAGACTGCCGCGGTTACATTAAAACTTGTCTATTATCTATTCCTTTCGTTCGATTTTGTTATAATAAATAGGCAGTTTATCTAACTGTACCTACGGGAAGTGTGTTTTATCGGTAGTGAGTGGTTGTAATGAATGAAAAAGTTGTAGTTTTGCGAGTTTATAATGATATGAAAATCGAATGCAAAATAGTGGAGCTAACTGGATTAACTGTTTCCTATCTATCAGGTATTATTACTAATAAGTAATCTCTAATCTCTATGTTGGGTTAGCGTAGAAACACATCACGTAGACAAACAAACTTTATTGTCACTCTTCATTACACAAGAAATATCTTCCAAACAAATTTCACAACTGTCAACGCTTTACTTTGACGTTTGTCAATCGCCTTCGTCTGCTTAATATAAACTCTCCTCAGCGGCGATACCAAACCGCATATATATCTTTTTAAGATTATCGAATTTTCTGTGACATCGAGAACGTGTCGAGAATTATAGAATATAGTTTGGACGTCAAAATAAAGGCATCACAAGAATTATAAATTATAACGTAAACAGGAACGTAAACTAAAAGGTAGGTGAGCTTCCGTAACAGTATATTTTTTTGTCGTTTTTGTCGTTTCAGCAGAAATGCTGCAAAAAAACGGCCGCATGGTAGTAGATATTGTTGACAGATTTAAGCTTTATCTATGTATCTAAGCCATTTCAGTCGATGCTTATCATAGGCGTCGACTCTCCGTAGGAAAAGAGGGTTTTGCCTCATTTTTTAAATATCGAGCTAAAATTCTGGAATAATTTTTTATTGTATTTTAGGCCTTCCTGAGCACGTGGTTAAAATGTTTGTATTTAGCCATAGTTAACCCTGTGTATCCCTACCGCCAGTACACATTACGCCATTTTGGTCGCATCTCTTTGTTCTGTTCAGTTAGAGTATTTAAATTTAAATGTGATTTGATTGAAATTCAAGAAAATAGTAAGTAACTAACAATATATATTGGTGATAGTTGTGATCATTCAAAACAACTGAAGATTTTAAAGAAAAAGAATATGTTTAGATCAGCACGAGTTAATATTATTATTAATTCAGTAATAAAGTATATTTTATATAAATATTTGCATATTTTTGATATTTAGCATTCTTATACTCATTCTTATATTCAATACATTTTTTCTTAAAATGACACTAAATTTAAGATTTGCTTCAAGAATATTATAAAATGTGAATAAAATATTACTAAATATAGAATAGGTTATTATTCTACTGATGAGAGCTAATAAGCTCGAAAGCGGTATATATCTTGTGGGCGTCGATGAATGACTTTAGTTGTTTGTTGTTTTTCAGGTGTAATTCAATGTTAGTCGGGGCATTAGCTCGCAGAGTAGGTAGTTGTTTCCTGGAATTCCGTGTTCGCAACATATCGTTATCGCCGTACGCGATAGAGGTCGCTAGCTTTTAATGGTTTATACCGCGATGTAGAACGCTTCTTGTATTCCCTACTGTCGAGTTGACAGACTTAAAACTGCTAAAGTTGTTCGTCAGTCACCTCACTTATGGCATACTGATGAGAGCTAATAAGCTGGAAATCGGTATATGTCTGGTGTGCCGCCGATGAATCACTGGCTGTTGCTATAAGTTTTCCAGGTGTAATTCAATGCTGGTTGGGGCGTCAGCTCGCAGAGTAGTTGTTTCCTTTTGACTTTTCTATAAATTCTTTACATTTTCCTCTTCAGCTACTTTTCTTCTTCTTCAGCTCTTGCTCAAGCGCCTCAAGATTGATTTTGAGTATTTGGATACTTATTGACACTGGATACTATCTGAGACCACCATCGAGAATCGGAGCTTATACATTTCATTACTTTATCCTGTTGGTATTCTTGTTTTTTGCTTTCAGCGCCCAGCCTACGCCGCCCCGTCACCGCTCGGAGGAGGAAAAAAAGCAATGAAGATAGCCGGTCCTCTCTTCGGGACGCGCCGTTTTGTATTGTGTCTAATTTATGTCCTAGTTAAATGTGTTCAGTGATTTGTCGTGCTGAGCTGCCCCTATCTTGATCGTCGCTGGATGCGGGCACAACCGCAGGATTCACATCGTACGAGATGAGAGAGGTATCTGCTGATGCGGTTATCGTCGGCGGGCCATCTTCTGGACCCCTCGCGGGGTTAAGACGTGGAGGTTTTGTGTATGGGCACCGGGAAGGATGTTCTCTCATAGGCGGATGTAGGTATTAGACCACCAACTGCAGTATTTGATATTTTACGCTGCGACAAAAGCAAAAGAGATCAAATATATATCTATGTAGTTTTGGTCAAATAAACTGAACCGCCAAAAATCTAGAGAGTGTTATAAACCCCGCTCACAATTTTTAGCAGTCGACGCAAAGAAACATACATGCCGCCCGTATATTTTTCCTATGAAATCGTGTGCCGCATATCTCTGACAGGATATCCGATTACACAGCTTCTTCTGCAGCAAATACGTATGCGTCAGATCGAAAAAGTTAGCCTTCTATTGGTTGTGACGAATTAACGGATCCACATATTCTATTTCCAGCGCTATCATAGGCGGGCATATCTTTCGAGCGGGCAAAATTTCGGGTATATCTTTCCGCTAATTTAATTGTGAATGTAATTTATTTATTAGTGATTTTGTGTTCTTAAAAATGGAGAATAACCAACAGTGAATAGTGTGTATATATAGTGCAATATATTCTAAAGGCTTTTATCCTTATGGATGCGAAATTCGCGAATATTTGTGCGATTTATTTAATGGTGTACTTTTTTGCAAAATTTGTCAAAAGTTGATTTTCCCGCCATAAATAATTAAAACAGAAGCTGTAAAATTCGTGCAAAAATCCGTGAATTTCGCGTCAATGAGGACAAGACTTAAGTGTGATATCTGCGGAGTGCGCATCAGGTAGGTGTAAGTGGGTGGTAGTGCACCATCGCTGTGCAAAAGGATAACATTCAAATTTGTGGAGAGGATGGCACAGGGGAGGCATTTAAAGCAAACTGTTAATGTGTTCGGTTCACTCGACGTCAATTTATTTTTGATAATTTTGTGTGCATTGAACCCTTCTCAAGTGGTACGTTTAGGTAATAATGAAACTTCCGTACTCATCTCTGCGCCGTGAATTAGACCTTCTTATTATTTTCGAGCTTGGCTAATTGATAACACAAGAGAAAGCCTTACATTAAAATAACAGTCACCCAAAATTGACAGATATAAGAGTTAGGCTGACAATCAAACAGTTGGCTTAAATGGTATGGAGTGAAAAAAGGACTGTAATTATTTCTTTACTATTTTGTTAAACAGAGAGATAATGCTATCTTAAGAAGTTTTCATCGTTCTCTGTTAATTTGGTTAAGCTACGGGTTAATTTTAAAGTTCTATTTCAGTTTCAAATATATGCAATATTGATGCTTTAAAATTATAATATTCAATATGGACAGCTCGTACAGCTTTAAATTGTGTTGATATTTTGTGTTCTAACTAGTTATTGTTTTATTACTTCCTTTCATGACAAATTTTTCAGAGAAATTCGTAGCTACGATTCTCCAAAAAGCCGCTCTTCAATTATGGTAGAGAAAAAACATGTTTCACCGTTATCCAGACCTAAGATTGCTAAATCCGTGGTGTGAGCAAGTTAATTCTGCTTAACGATGTAGTTAGAACTGAAATTGGAAACAGACAAAAAGTTCAGTTCTCCGTGATGATGACTTCGCTTTGAGAACTTAACATCAATATTAGATCCCACACCGGCGTTGCCAGATCTCGATCAAAATAACAATCAGAGACAATATTAAAAACCGCCTATCCTAAATATTATCTAAATATAAAAATAAATACACTTGTCAGCGGCAGAGACCCATTGGGTTTTTTTAGTATATAATATTTCGATTCATCATCATCCATTTAAACAGGTGGGAGTATACACATTCACCGCCCAATGATATTTTCCGTTCTCTTTATTTTGCCTTTAACGTTTCCCTCACGCCAACGCACTTCTTAGTGCCTATACCAATATAATATCAATGATCAGGTAGCCGTTGTATCAATTAGAGAGTCCCGCAATGAGTGTGCAAGATTTAATTTTATCGAGTAAAGATTTGAGATGCTCTCACTACAAATGGACAGTTTTATTTAGATCGTGCACCACTGGGAATATAACCGTCATTGTCGATTGTATAGATGTATATTGACTTACTTTGTTCTTGTATGTAAATCCTGAGGGAAAAGTTGGATTTTTTAAATTATATTTATAGAAAAAACAATTCTTATTTTTGATCATAAAATCTAAATCTGCTAAAGTATTGCATACTAATTATGAGACACCCTGTATACTAAGAGCATGTTATACTTATATTGACGTTTGTAGAAAAAACATTTTTAATTTTGTACACTTCCGATATTTAGGTAAAATTTTCCGAGCTGGCAGCACTGCCTTACTTTCTAAGTAGGTTCCTCTACAAAATACCAAATTATATTTCAGTCTAAAAAAATCCGTGGAGGCCTCATTGGTCTCCGACATGCTCGTTTGTTTCGGCAACGCCTGTTGTTTAATTTGCGCCGCAAATTTGCCCGACCGCGGCCTGTCATTACGCGCCAGGTCTATTTGACAGCTGACGGTCATGGCCGAGGAAAGAAATTTCGTCAGCGATTATTACAGGGGCCCGGTGGCCTGCTAGACGCATTTGGGCCTGCGGGATAAAGTAATTTCAGAACGAATGCAGATAATCTATTTATAACTAGAAGAACTCCACAATGTATGTTAATCAGTGGTGGCTCGTGGTTTCTTTAGACGGACTGACAAACTGTTCCTCTCCCCTAACTATATTCTTTGAAGCTATTTATTAGTGGCATAATTTAAATATCTCTATGGAAGCAGATAAGCAAATTTTAATCTGTCAAATTTGGCTTTTAATGCAATTGCAGTTTTTGAGAATGAAAACAGAGAGTTTTTCGAAACGCCAAAAAATACGGAAATGCGCGGTAGTGAGGTAAGGATTTGAGATACTACTATAAAAGGGCTGTATTATTTAGATCGTGCACCATTGGCAATATAACCGTTATTGTCTATTGTACAGATGTATATTGACCACTGAAATGTACGATATGGCATGCTTTTAGTTCCATTGCGCATCCAAATAAAGGTACCACACCTAGGAGCAGACAAAAGGAGGCACACGAAACTCAGCAAAGAAATAGTTCATCGGTTATGTATGTTTGTGCGAGCGAGACAATCCTCTGCACGTACGATATGAATTGTGTTCTTAATTTTCCATTATTTTGTTTGTAAACACTTCATTGGCGTACAGTGTGGTTTCTTCTTTTATCTTGTTGTCGTTAGTTTTATTCTTTGTGTATTTTTATAGGTGTTATTGTTGGAACATGTATTGTTTTATAAGGGGCTGTAAAATTAACCAGCATATAGCACCAAATAATTCTTCATATCCAGAATTCAATTTCTTCTCAATTCGCAATCAGCTAAATCTTTATTGCTCCGCCATTGCTAGGAGGCACAAAACAAATATGACGCTGATCGTGAGTGATTCCATTGGCGCAGCTTTTCGAGTATTCCGGTCACCATATATAAAATTACATTTCAGTGATATTGGTTTACTTTGTTCTTGTAAATACTGTACACACAAAATTAATTAAATCGCTTCATTCAAACCGAGGAAAAGTATTTGAATGAAAGAAATACGTTTCCTTGTTGTAGCACAGTCTCGTTGATTATGTGTGACTTATAATAAAGTTGTGAATTGTCAAATAAATTAATTTGATCAATCATTTTAAAGCATTTCTCAGCTGCCTGAAAAGGGTTACGGATTGATATTTTTTAATTATTCGAGTAAATTTGATTTATAATAGTTATTTAGTATTTAGTATTTATTTGTAATAATTACAACTACAATTACAAATTCAAGTTTAGAAAAACAGAAACTTCAGTTAGACTGATTAGTCAGTCTGTTTGAATGTTTCTATTCTCTGTACAGACAATAGCATGTAATACTTAGGTATAAGTAAATGTAACTAGGTTTGTAACATACATATACTTATGTATACAAAAAAAAACAAAAAAAAAAACAAAAAATTGAGTGATGATATGTGTCAAAAGCGACATTTTATTTTCGAAAATAAAATAATTACACTATATTGCTTGAAGCTATTTATTTGTGGTATAATTTAAGATATCTATAGAAGTAGATAAACAAATTTTAAATTGTCAAACTTGACTTAATACAATTTAAATTTTTGAGAATGAAAACAGAGTTTTTCAAAAATTCAAAAAATTCGGAAATGCAGGATAGTGATGTGATTTTTGTTATTTTTTACTTATCTGTTTTTTCAGTTTGAGATTTTTAAAAATAACCCTTGACTGATCCTTTTGGCGTAAGGGTTTATTCAATTAATCTTTATTTTTTCACAAGTGTGGCAAAATACCCAATTAAACTAAAGAAAATGCAAAATTTTAGTTAGCAATGGTATTTATTTTACGAAAAAATACAGAATGTTTAAAAAATCGAACAATTCCTAAAAACTCGAACTTCATGGAATTTAAAAAAAAGATGAAACTTTCAGCATCAAATAAAGACGATCCGATTCAACTTTTGAAAGCAGGGTGTTGAAAATAATGTCAAAACTAACGAAATTTGACATTTTTCAAAAATGAAATCTCAACCACTCTTTAAAATTATAGAGTGCCGGGCCTTCCCCGCTATAGAAACGTCGTGCAGCAACGAATATTTGGGTACTTCTAGCAGGCTTTTTTCATGGGGTGGTTGTCATTCATCTAGCAAGACATAAGATTCTGTACAAAAATACTTTCGGAAGTGCTTCCAAGAAGACAGGCGACCCTGTATGTTCTATCATTAAGGAAATATTCGAGTTTCAGAATAGTAGAGAGTGACTAATTTACAACACTTAGATGAGTAGCAAGGGAGGTGAGAGTTGCAGAGGACAAGATTCCCTAGGCGCTTCACTTGAAAGAGGTTCAAAGAACCAAAATCTACTAAAAATGCGTTGAGGTAGGGTGAATCTAGTACTTTAATAGTTTTAATTGTCGAACGCCATCCTTTTACACTTGATGCGCACTCCGCGGATATCACACTTCTTCAAGTTTTCTCCAAGGTGTATACCTAAAAGTGTACAGGCTGACAAGTCATTTAGTATAAGAAAAAAAATCATATTTTCACCTGTTATGTTTCATTATAAAGTTTCCTGAATTTTACATTCCAACTGTACACCAAAAAAATTGTATACTTCGTTATCACTCACCGCAGAACCTGACTTTTTCTGTTTTCGTTTGCAGCTTTATTATGTTAACTCCCATAAATGGTTAATAGTTGTCCTGAAATTTGAACATTTAAAAACTATTACCGCTCAGTTTATTAGGGACAGTATATTGCAACACTACCCGCTGAGTAATTAATACTTTGTAAAATTGCTGCTTGCATCAACCTCAAGTTAATGACAATAAATTAGCGACTGGTGAGCCGACGAGAGACAGCCTAATAAAAACAACCACATCACCGCTTCCATATCTCGATGGGACCGAGCAGCATCACCCCTTGGAAGTAATCACTCCTTGGAATTTATCACATACTAAAATTCTCAATTGCAGCCGGGTTGTGTTTTTAATTATCTCGAACTGTGTACCAACAGGTATCTCAACCATTATACGGGGTTTGCTGAGGTTTCCAAATTTAAATTGTTTTAATGAAACAGTATACAGATACATGCATTTGTACCATACATTATAGTTCGTCTTTTACCTACATAAATAAAGCGGAGGTTCGTTGGAGTTTTAACGGCACTGGGTTACACTGTAGTGTGACCCGCTTCGTATTGTAAATTTAAAAATGTCTCGCCTGCATGCATATGCCTACAAAATTTATACAATTATAGAACGTTTTTTTGATCGAAACTAATAAAACGTGTTTGGAAAACGATTTTGTTGAGCTAGAGTGTAGAAGACACATTGACAGCCAAATGTATAAGAAAAACCCATTGGTCCAGCTAAGAAATAACTTGGGAGCATCTCTTCATATACTATGTAAACATTTTTGTGTATTAAAGTGCAATTACATATTATTTTCAACAATTGTTTAATAAATAAAGCCGGGTCCACATATAACGAACGAATATGAACAAATATGAATGATCGTGTTTATCGGTGCTCCACGTAATTTGTTTGTGCTTGTCATGACGTCCACACTCATTTGTTGACGTCTTACGTCACAGCTGACGTTACACATTTGTTTTTATTGTCAACGTAATTTTCGATATTTGGTCGCGTTAAAAACAATAATTTTTTGCAATTTAGTGCAATAAATAATGCAAACTTTTAGTGTAGTATATAGTTTTATTACTGTCAGTTGCAGTTTCTTAAATATTTTGATGAAAATATGATGAATTATTCATTTGTTCGTATGACGTAAGTCGTCTGAATTCTTGTCGCGAGTATATTCATGTTCGTTCGTTATATGTGGACCCAGCTTTAGATACAAAATATTATAAAATTTTTAACTATAGTTATGGGTTATACTACATAGAAAGAAACTAAAAATACATATAAATGATCTGAGCAAGGTACTTATTTTAAATAGGATGTCCGAAAACTCCACGCCTAAAATGTAGGAGATGATACTATACTCGAAAAAATGATGTGTTAACTTCATGTAACATTTTATAGAGATATAGTTTCAGGTAAAATATTTCTAAAACTGCAGCGTCCTAAAAGGTAGAAAGGTCACGTGTTAGGTAAAAAAATGATCATAACTAACTTTTTGTCTTTAATTTTGTTGAAATTTTAATCGTAAAAAATTCAGCTAAACAAAGGACACTAAGTTAAATCATCTCAGGGACTTAATTTGACCCCTAAATTTTTTTGTGAACTTTTTGGTTTATTTTTTATACAGATAAATGCAATTTATAATTACCATTTACTTCAAGCTGATTATTAGGCAAGTATTTGTTCCTGAAGATAGAAAGGAATTGTATTTCAATTTGGGTGTACATTTTCTGCATTGATCATAAATTAAGAAATAAGGCAATTATATTAATGACCATAAAACCATTATTGTACAATTCGTTATGCGTTAATTCAACTATTGTCTACAAAAACGATCCTAAAAGTTGATTTAAAGAAAAATGCTAATATTTTTTTATATTATTGAAAAGAATCGCTATTTAAATATTATCCTGACCGCTACTTGCTATTTCCTTATTCCGGTGGTTACTAAAACAAGAACATTGTTATCACATTATTGTTGTGAAACATTTTCTATTCTGGCGATCTTTGGGATTTATTTCTTAAGCTGTTTCTTCTCAAGTTAGTTTAGAAACAATTCTAAGATAAAGTGTACAAAAATTTACATTTTACATATTTACTGATCTTACAATTTATATTTACAAATGATATTATTTGTGAATAAAAAAAATCCATTTTCAGAACAATTATATCAAGAACCATTTTTTCCCCGCCTACTAATAGCTAAATTTACTTGCCTAAGTCCAATAAAAATGCTTATATGAAACTGTGTTTTCGAAGTGAAGTCTTCTTATAACTGTTATGCGTCATACAAAAGACTAATACGCTTGTGACAAGAATAATTTTCCCTAATTTACTGTTTTCAGTCTAACAATTCATAGGTATGACTGACATTTAGAAAATTTGAGTAAAAGTATTTGCAAAAAATAATAAAATTTAATAAAAATACGTGTGAGATATAAGTGGTCCGCTTACTTCCTGCTCGGCCTAAGCGGCTCGACTTACAGGAAGCGACCTACATTGCAGCAGATACTTAACGCAGACCTCTCGCCCTGGGCGACGAGCCATTAAATCTGTAAATGATACTGCAGGAAACAACTATTCCTCGGACTAATGCCCCGACCGCCATTGAATTACTCCTGCAGTATCTGTGTGAACAGCCAAGAACCCTTGTCGGACACACCACCAGACATAGACCGGTTTCGGACTTGTTAGCCCTCATCAGTATGCCAACTGCATATATGCAGAAAGATTCAAGTGATTTTGTTTTGACGCCTCTAAAGCTTTTAAAATTGTTTAAGAACGTGGACTCGCGTATGACGTCAGTGCCTCTCTCAGGTTGCACTCGCTACCGTTTACTTTAACTCAACTCTCAAGATGAGACAACCTATCCTTACTCATTTTTTGCGCTGTTATTCCGTTACATCATTGCAAAATTGCAATTATTTATAATCAAACTGACAACTGATAGTATATTCTGAAATTATACTAGTTATACTCCATTCCAATTTTGAGCTAAGCTCAAAACAAGGGTTTTGTAACATAATATGCCAATATGGCGCGTAACAATTTCCTTTTTGAAATTACATTACAACATTGGCATATTATGTGCGCCTCTTTTTGCGTCACCACTCTCTATCACTTTTAATTTGTCTTTGCAATGAGCTATTTTTCCAAGGATTTGGTGTAAGTCAAAAGTTTGCCCAATGTATTCAAAAAAGGGGAAACGCGAGTTATAGAAAACTACAGACATATAACGATTCTTTGCTTTGCTTAACTTCAGTAATTTATTTGAAATTAGTTGTACTACATCAGATACATTCAAGTAAAATTAAGTTTTCAAGTTTTTAGCATGGATTTGTATCCAGTAGATCTACAACATCCAATTCATTGCATGTTACTACTAATGCGATGAATCAAGGTAGTTAAGTTGATGTAGTGAACATGTCAAAGACTTTCATCAGGTTAGATCATGGTCTGTTATTGCGTATGTTGTCATCTTTTGGATTAACTTTAAATTTTTTAGCTTCCTTTGAGTCATATTTATCAAAGAAATTCTTGAATGTTAATTACTTTGGTTATAGATCCATAGACATATATGCGGCATCTAGTATTCCACAGGGATCAGTTCTCGGACCTTTGTTATTTGCCATTTTTATAAATGTTTGTACATCATTTGCTCTGTTTATATGTTAAAGACTTAATAATATTTGCTGAAATTAACTCACTTGACGATTGCTACTTTTTACAGGAACATCTTACAAGGGTAAATTTATCGTGCCAGGAGAATAAAAAGCCACTGAATATGCAAAATGAGTAACACTGTGTATTATTGTATTTTCTCCTACCTTTTAATTGGATTATTCTATCTGGCAGTGTATCCTTTAAAATAAAATAAATAGAAAGAAAATAGATAATAGAATAGAAATAGAAGCATTATAAACGGTACTCAAAATTCGCTGCAGTTTCGAATGTAGATTTACTTTCAATGGTCACCAGAATAGCACCGATTAAGCATGTTTTCTGACCAATTATGCCTGAGCACTGAAACTTCACCCAACCTTTTCCTGACCTCGGAATAGATTTTCCTGAGAAAATAATCGAGCCTGTTAGTCGCGTAGGCACCCCTCGAGCGTCGCTGCTATTAATTCCCGGATAAATGCGAATATAATTACAGGTTACGAATGCGTTAGCTGCGCGAAAGACTATTTTATGTTACGACAACGGGCTATTTCACCGTCCGAGAACACATTGTTGCCTTGTAGATATTTTTATGCGTTCGTCACCGGCGGTAAATTTCCTCTACGCACGCACAATTTGCATTTGGAGTATCGGACGGTATTTTAATTATCCGCAACTTTTCTGGGATTATGGCGGCATCCGACTAGTTCTCATAGTTCCATAACGAGCTTTCCCAGTAGGCTTCCCTTATCGCGAACGAATTATTCCTCAATTGGACTTTATGAGCAATTCCGATGTTTCCGTCTCCATAGAGGAGGGTGAAAACGAGACGTAGAATATTTACTTTTCTTCAGAATTCGAAAACCCACTGCCAAGTTGTCTCCTGATACCTACGGTATGATTATTTTCGCAAATGCTGATACTATAATAGGTACTTGAAAATTATTGCCTTGTTGAAGTTGCTTCTTATCCACAAGGCCATGTGTTCTATTTTTACATGGGATTTTTTTTCATACAATACAGTGTGGCTGTAGAAGGTTGGGAAAAAATGGTAACACAAGTTCGGTTCACTTTTGGAAATCAACCAACAAAGATTTCCCGATTACATTGCTAATATTAAAATTTAGTATATTCATTTAGTACTGTAACAATATGTCTTGTTTAGTACAGTTTATCATATGACAAAATTAAAGCACTCATAAGGGCCTGTCAAACACTAGGAGGGAATTGGAGAAGGAATGGAGGATGTAGACAGGCCCACGACTTCTTCAATGAACCTAGTAAATCTAGACGATGTGGCTGCTGAGCCTTAGTCGAAGGTTCCTGAATCAAATTGTGGGGGTCCTGACAGGCTACTGCACACTCAGAAGGCATTTGAACTTGATAGGCATAGAGGAGAGTCCCTTATGTCCGGAATGTAGAGGGGGAGGAGACCCTTATCCATTTTCTAGGATATTGTGCGGCCCTTGGAAGCCTAAGATATAGGATTTTTGGCGGTGAGGCGATGCAAAGGGAAGAGATTAGTGGCCTACCATAGATCAAGATCTTGGCGTTCATCAGGGCGTTGGATAGGTTCGAGGAAGGCCAAGGGCAGATAGTACACTGAAAAAAAGGCCAGTAACTTTACAAATATACTTTGTAAATATATTCTTATAATTGTCTTAAAATAATTCTAAAAATGATGATGATATTACACTGACGCTTGTAATTTTACACGAAAACTGCCAATATACAACAAAACCGTAAACTTAATATGTAATTATAATGTAATATGTACATTTATAGAATATATTGTAATACATTTACAATTAGCAATGTAAAATCCACTTTTACATTGTAAAATTACTGAACATACCAAATTTACTATATAATTGACTGTAAAAATATACTTAATTTATGTGTGAAGATACTACTAATTTTAAAACGCACTGCCATTAACCGTTGAGAGCGTTGGGTGGTGACGCCCTCATTATTTCTTGCTTCATTTCGATGAATGCAGCGTGTACCTAGGACCTAGGTACTTACATAATTAATTTAGTGAGTAGTGACTAGCAATATAATCATATCTAGAGTAATCAGTGAGTGTTTTTAGTACTATAAATAGTTTTGTCTAGCGCTGGTTGTAACATAACCTAAATAAAGCATGCTTTATTTCGACAAATGCAGCGTGTACCTACGACTTAAGTACTTACATAATTAATTTAGTGAGTAGTGACTAGCAAAATAATCAAATCTAGAGTGACTAGTGAGTGCTTTTATTACAATAAGTAGTTTTGTCTTGTGTTGCTTATAGCATAACCTATATGAGATAACGTAATTAGGTATGTATTTGATACAGAATTATTGAAGCAAAGGAACAATGGTATTTTTGCATCTACAAAAATCAGATACCAACTGTAGATTGAACTCTGTTCATCTTACATATAAACAATATATTATTTTCTACGTTAGAATTATATTTAAATTGTAGGTACCTTTATTACACATTAGATCTCGTTTGAATATTATAAAATATTTATTTTTTTTATGTTTACATATACAAGAAACTTTATTATTTAATATATACAATATATAGATTTACTTTGTTATATATGTTTTGTATAACGTTAAGTGTCCTGTTTTGTAAAAATGGCCTAAATGTATAGGTACCAAATTAAATAAAAAATATCGAAAGACCTTAATATTTTATTTTTCATAATCTAACTATATTTATTCTAACATTATAAACTCTTTTTTTACTGTTTTAGAAAGGTATTTTAAGCTAATATAAATCAAATCTCCTACAATTCCTATCAATGAAGTCATATGTATGTTCTCTGATACCAAACATCTAGGTATGCTAATGAACAATTCCCCAGACAAAGCTGTATTCAATAATTATCTAAAGAAAATAATCTAATTTACTCACTCTATAAAAATCTAACTTCACTTTTTTGGCAGTGGGAACACGACAAATTCAACCACAATAGATGAGATCTGACCTATTTCTGCATTTTTAGGATTGCTTCTTCAGGTGGTCTCCTTTAAGTTGAATCAAATATCTAACTATAAAAATTATTATAAAAATTAAAATTATTAGAAGTTAAATATCGACAATGACAAAAAAGTGACATCCTGTCAATGAATTAAATATGACAATACCTACTTGAAAAATGTTCACCTTTTATCTAAAAGTTTTTATATATTTTTAGGTATTAATAATATTGTGTGAAACTAACTACTCAGTGGACAAAAGCCCCAACCTGCGTTGAATTACACCCACAATATCTACCCATATATTCCTTATTATTAGCTTTTGTAACATTTTTTTACTGTTTTAGAAAGGTATTTTAAGCTAATATAAATCAAATCTCCTATAATTCCTATCAATGAAGTCATATGTATGTTCTCTGATACCAAACATCTAGGTATGCTAATGAACAATTCCACAGACAAAGCTCTATTCAATAATTATCTAAAGAAAATAATCTAATTTACTCACTCTATAAAAATCTAACTTCACTTTTTTGGCAGTGGGAACACGACAAATTCAACCACAATAGATGAGATCTGACCTATTTCTGCATTTTTAGGATTGCTTCTTCAGGTGGTCTCCTTTAAGTTGAATCAAATATCTAACTATAAAAATTATTATAAAAATTAAAATTATTAGAAGTTAAATATCGACAATGACAAAAAAGTGACATCCTGTCAATGAATTAAATATGACAATACCTACTTGAAAAATGTTCACCTTTTATCTAAAAGTTTTTATATATTTTTAGGTATTAATAATATTGTGTGAAACTAACTACTCAGTGGACAAAAGCCCCAACCTGCGTTGAATTACACCCACAATATCTACCCATATATTCCTTATTATTAGCTTTTGTAACATTTTTTTACTGTTTTAGAAAGGTATTTTAAGCTAATATAAATCAAATCTCCTACAATTCCTATCAATGAAGTCATATGTATGTTCTCTGATACCAAACATCTAGGTATGCTAATGAACAATTCCACAGACAAAGCTCTATTCAATAATTATCTAAAGAAAATAATCTAATTTACTCACTCTATAAAAATCTAACTTCACTTTTTTGGCAGTGGGAACACGACAAATTCAACCACAATAGATGAGATCTGACCTATTTCTGCATTTTTAGGATTGCTTCTTCAGGTGGTCTCCTTTAAGTTGAATCAAATATCTAACTATAAAAATTATTATAAAAATTAAAATTATTAGAAGTTAAATATCGACAATGACAAAAAAGTGACATCCTGTCAATGAATTAAATATGACAATACCTACTTGAAAAATGTTCATCCTAAAAATGCAGAAATAGGTCAGATCTCATCTATTGTGGTTGAATTTGTCGTGTTCCCACTGCCAAAAAAGTGAAGTTAGATTTTTATAGAGTGAGTAAATTAGATTATTTTCTTTAGATAATTATTGAATAGAGCTTTGTCTGTGGAATTGTTCATTAGCATACCTAGATGTTTGGTATCAGAGAACATACATATGACTTCATTGATAGGAATTGTAGGAGATTTGATTTATATTAGCTTAAAATACCTTTCTAAAACAGTAAAAAAATGTTACAAAAGCTAATAATAAGGAATATATGGGTAGATATTGTGGGTGTAATTCAACGCAGGTTGGGGCTTTTGTCCACTGAGTAGTTAGTTTCACACAATATTATTAATACCTAAAAATATATAAAAATTATAAACTCTTATTCTAAATTGCATAACATACTAGAAAAAATAGTAAAATTATTGTTGGAGCTGTGAAACCAGAATTTTTGTAGTCGACAATAATATGAACCATTACCTACGTTTTTACTAATCTATCAAAAAGTAAAATATATTCGTTATATTCGTAGCGTACCACTTAGGTGTATCTACATGTTTTTCTAAATTCAAAAAATTAAGCAAAATAAGGTACTTAATTTATTGAAGATATAATAGGTATAGCTGTAACTACGAATTGGCTAACTGAGTTGAATTTATATAATCGGTTAGGAATAGTACGATTGTGTAAATGTTTTTCACACAATTTGTGCAAAAATGTGTAATAGAACGAATATTTAGTTTAGAAGATTTTTCTTTTAAAATAACATCCTGATGAAGTGATGTTATTGAGAAACTTACAGAAAAGTCTGACATGATTGTTACGTAAGGTAAGTAACAATTGTTAATTCTGGAATTACTATTCAGAAAATTTATTAGGTATCTATGTCAAAACACTGTTAGAGATTTCGTGTGTTATAAACAAGATGTCATTAAAGTAACTGTCTTAAAATTGACTGTAGGGGTTTCTATACTTTTAGGAGGTTTCTTTTATTTGCGGAAAAGATAGAGAAAACAATAGTCCAAGTGTCACGGAAAAAATTTTTGAGAAAAGTTGAATGACGAAAATTTCATTTCAATATCTTGATTCGCTTTGATACAGTACATTTGTTAATTTTAGGCTTTTTTTTTGGAAGGTATTCTATATTTTTTTATTTCTAAAAATATTTGTACTCTCTAATGAGATTACTATATTCAGTTTTTTTTGTAGAATCTAGTGGCTTACACAAACTTCTAAAAAAAATAATAACATCATATACAGTTTTTGATATGAAGTTTTGTACTTGATACGTAGGTATGCATAAAAATATTTTTAAGTTATAAATATACTAGCAAATTCTTTTTGTAAATAAATATTACAAAAATATTCACGTAAGATGAAATAAATTACAAGTGGAATAAAAATAAATTAAAACACATATGTTTCATTAAAAAAATATGAAAGTTTGTTATAACGGAAAACTAGAAGTGATAAAAAAGAGTAAGCCGCTAAATATTTTTATAAGTAGAAAAGTTTCATAGAAAACGGCCAAAATTGAAAAATATCACGTAGGTATTTTTTAAACAAATCGAAATGTGATTCTCGCAATTCAACTTTTCTCGAAAATTGAGCCCGAACCATCTGCTTAACTTTTTTCTGTCATTTCCGAAAATAGGAGAAACCTTCTACAGGTACCTAAGTATCCAAACTGGACCATCCTGTACAATAAATAAAAATTACATTGTAGTTATAGTGAAAATTGTTTTATTACAATGTAATTATACAATTGATTGTAAAGTTACTTTGTACTTTTATAAGTAATTATATAAGTTACATTGTAAAAATTTTTGAATTGTAAAATTACAATGTAATATTACAGTTACTAAACGGAAAATTACATCGTAAAATAAATTTACAATGCAATTTTACATTTTAATTGTAAAATCACAATCTATAAGAAAATCACAGCAATAATGAATGGTAAATAAATTGCCATCTATTTTTACTGTAATTATTTTTTACAGTGTAGAGAGGTGATGGGATGGTAGGGTAGGCAAAAAGGGCCCACGTGTGGCCTAATTGCCAGGCTGATGCCGTCCGATACACTACTATTAAGGCACTCATATTCCACCCTGTATTAGTTTTATGTGTCATTTTTTATTTCTAAAAAACATGAATGTGTTATTTATTAAACATACATATTTTGTGTCGCTGTATAAACATATCCAAAGCCATAGTACTCTCTAATTTCGCGTCACTGCGAAAACCTATATCAAAATAAAAACTATACCATTCTGTGTATGTTTCCGGCGAGGATGAAAGCTGACATTTCGTATACGACCTATCGGCAACTTTTTCTGGGAACCAACCATATGCCCCTCAACATGGAGGCCTGTAATTTAGCCGCCACTCAATAAAAATATACCGCGAGTCAAGAGACGAGTTTATAACGACCCCGAAGTGGAGAAACGACGAAGTCAAATACGTAGTTAGGCTCGCCCGTACACGCACGGATAGGTGACAAAATAATGACAGCATGCCGGATATGAGGATGGCGTAATGAGGGGTTTTCCTCGCGGAATGAAGTGCTTTTAATAAAGCGGATTTTTTGTCCAGCCGCGCCTCCATTGTACGGGCCACTGATGGCCCCTAATTAGGTATTTATTACGAGGAGACGATTTTTCATTTACGCCTCGTCGGTGGCGGCCTAATTGGCGGTTTCGTGGGTGATTAAAAGATGATTAGCCTACTAAGCATACGGAACGGTGTCGTGTACGTGTATATGTGTGGTTCTTTCAGAGAAACCGGAAGAAATTTGTACGTTTCAGTATTAAATACCGGTGAATTCTTTTGTTTCCTTATAGAGGGAGCTGCTTGGATTACAACTAAATTGTCAAGGGCAGTGGCGGCTCTTGACTAGTGAGGCATGCGGGCTGGGACTGTGTCCGAACTACAAAATTAACATTTTTTGGAAACCTTTTTCTTAATCATTATTTATAAGTAAATTAGAAAATACAGGATTATTTAAGGGCGCCGTATTCTTGAAATAGTGTTTTCTACAAATACTAGTAATTTTAGACATTTAAGGACTGACTTTAACAAATAAAAGGAATGTTATCACATGCCCAGTAAACACACATACGTTATTTAAACGTATTGTCAACGTACCATTGGTTGATAATTCGTGTTTCGTTACAAAATCAACCATTATTTTATGGTTAGAAAAGTAACGGTCTAACACAACGTTTAAAATACGTACTTTTTTA
The DNA here is from genome assembly GCA_037114965.1 of Monochamus alternatus. NCBI lineage: Eukaryota > Metazoa > Arthropoda > Insecta > Coleoptera > Cerambycidae > Monochamus > Monochamus alternatus. Next base: position 10,167,756 of record CM073427.1, read on the forward strand.
ACAAAAAATGTTGGAAAACCTTTTGTAACGTTAAATGAACGTTATTTAAAATATTTAAATAAAATTATGTATTTGAACCTTTATAAAACGTCTGTGTCAACTGATTAATATATTGACATTGAACAAAAACGTGTTTCTAACGTTTTAGAGTAACAGGCGCCGTAATGCTTACAAAACGTATTATAAACGTTTTGCACTTTATAAATATTTCGGAACAATATCAATCCAAAATAAACTTTATACATTATATTTTAATAAAAAGATATATAGATACTTAAATATACAAATAACTTTATAGTAATTATTTTTTAATAAACCTCACAAGTGTTAAAAAACAGTACAATTAAAACGTGTATTATACGTTATAATCATTCGATCAAGTAAGGAAGCGAATTGCCGTTTATTACACGTGTCAATTATAATGCCGTTAAACGTTATGTACGAATTTAATGACCTTATTGGTAGATAAAGATCACGTGTTACTCACATACCATTTCGAGTTATTTCTTGTAAAAGTTTGTCAGTTGCATATTCAGCATTGTACATACCTACCGTGATCCATGAAATATTTCCCTATTTTATTTTGGTAAGTATACCTACTTCTATAAGTATTTAATTTTATTTTATTAATATAAGAGTATTAGATTTTTTTTACATTACATGTTACAAATAATTATATAATGGAATCTAAATTTATTCCACTATAACTTTTCAGACTTGTGTTTCAAAATACTTACAAAGGCAATGACATAATTAATAAGAGTAGGCGCGTGAATTTTGTATTCGTACTACATTAAATTACTTTGTAAAATATTAGAATTTAAGATATAGTGATATATTTCTAATCATTATGATTTAAACTTTTTTATTTTCTTTCTTGACTATCTGCTTCGTGGTCATATTAAATGTACATATATTATGTTATTATTAATAGCATTATTATTATATTAATAACTATAATAGATTAAACTTAGACATGTTTAAAGTTTAGACTTTCTTTAAATAATCAATATTATCCAATGTAAGTGAAGTTATTAATATGAAACTTGTTCAAACCTAATTTCATTGTTTTTAGGTTCCAATCAGTAGCATAAATAAGATATATTATGTTGAATTTCGAATGTGAATGAACTGTAACTATTGTAACAAAAAGAATAATGGGAAATAGGTATATCTCTAAACCAAATTAAGAGAGAGAAAAAAAAGTAAATCACTCACCTTTCTCGTAGTGCAGACAGGCTTACGAAACCTTGTGGGAAAGGGTATTGGATGGGAAAAAGGTTCCGTACACGAGATTTATGTATGCACTACACAAGTGATTTTTAATATATTTTTTATAATATATATGAGAATGGTTACCACTATCAAAAATACTGGGCTTAACTTCCTTCACTGACTAAGTATTGATTCGTTTTGTTTTTCTATCGCGCATGAACGCCTTTACGCGGCGAAGTGGAGGTATAGGCAACTATATATACAATTTTCTATTATATTTTAAATACAGGCCTAAACATATTATTTTGGTATTTTTATATTCTGTTGTATTATGTACGTATTATTATTTATTTAATAAACTATTGCTGATATTAAAACCAATTATTTTTTATTACCTACCTAAATTTTGAATTAAAAAATAGGTTTTGATATTTTTTAATACTCTTATTTATAGGCATATAGGGAGTTCAACATTCGAGCCACACTATTGGAATATTGATAATAATTATTAATAGGAACAAGATTAAATGATAGAAGATTTTGTAAATATTTTATTAATATTATATTAATTCCCTGATAATTACTTATTTAATACATGGTGGTCCAGAATGTACCGTAATAACACGTTAAAAAATAAGGGACCTATTTTACATAAATTTTTGTTCAAAACTCAATAATAAGAGGGATGCAACAATAATCATTTTTTTAAATGTCTTTCAGATACTTTTGAATTATGGGTTCATGGGTAAGTACCTATATGATAATTAATTTTTTGTTTGTTTTGTTTTGGATAGTAAGTATTTTTTAATTTGAAATTATGTATTGCAAAAAAATACTTACCACTCAAAACAACGCTTTAATCTTAAGGGATGGAATAAAGTGGTAACATAAAATTAATTGTACTAAAACCTGAAAAAGTAAATTTATTATAAAAGTATTATAGTTAGTTAAGTGTTATAGATATTTAAAGAAGTGGTTTTTATTTTGTGGTTTTACAGGATTATATCTCCATTATTATTCAGTTTTGAAATATACTATCTAATCTAGTATTTATGGTAGATAATTCTGGACCACCCTGTACAATGCCACCAGAAGGATCCAAAAACAACGTAAAATACGTTAAAAACACGTCTCTAAAACATCTTTTTGGACATTAAAATAACAAGGTGTAAAACCGCGACATTTTTAAGTTGATTGTACGTAAAAAAAGACACGCTTTTTTCAAACGTTGTATGGACATTATAAACGTTTTTCTGACGTATATGTGTTTACTGGGTGCCACCTGCAAACATGGTGATTCAGAACTTATCTAATAAAATTTGGGAATGAGGATTTTTTTATATTATCTTATTATAAAATTGCAAGCCTAGTCTTAGTTTATATTGGATGTATCATACATTTTACCATTTTAACTTTTTATCTATAAAAAATATAAGGTTTAATGAGAACATTTTCTCATTGAACTACATATACCTACAGGACAGAGTGTAACATAAAAAGGTCAATTTTTTAGGCATAATAGTGCATGATCCTCAGAATTCCAAAAGAAGTAACAAAAAAATCAGTTTTTACGACAGAACTGAAAAGGTCACCTCCATACAAATTTTACCCCCATTCAAATTTGTAAACAAGTAATTAAATGTTACTTTTCGCATAGTAATTTTAATGAAGTTATTCAATCTACTATGGTTTTTAGGATTCTTATGGCGTCATTAATATGCATTTCTTTAGCCTTAGCCTTCTTGTTTATAAAACGCTTTTTATAGTAGACAAAGCATTTTTCTTAACAGAAAATTTTAATATTTATTTACTAATCAAGATTTCGATATACGAAAGGCGATTCTTAATTTTAGAAAATAGTATCTACACATGACTTTATAGGTATCTTGTATACACTGATATCATAAAAATAGTTTTGTAAAGGCAACGTTTTGAAATACATGTTATGACAAAATGGTCAAGTGTCAGCATTTGATCCAACCGATTTATGTGCTCTTGAAAATGCGCGGATTTAAAATTACGGAAAGGTATTTCTCTCAACATGTCGGTGAAATCGATGACATATTTATCGATAAAATCCCAACGATTCAACCGCATTCAAGATTCAGTACAGTTATCACAAAGATGTAAATTTGTCAAGATGTCGAAGATTTTTTACTGTATTAGAAAGGTATTTTAAGCTAATATAAATCAAATATCCTACAATTCCTACCAATGAAGTCATATGTATACTCTCTGATACCAAACATCTAGGTATGCTAATGAACAATTCCACAGACAAAGCTCTATTCAATAATTATCTAAAGAAATTAATCTATCTAAATTTACTAACCTGGTTTAATGAAAACACTCTATAAAATCTTTGTGCTTTGTTGAAAAACGGTTTCATCAGACCTCGCCGATCTTCTTGAAATTTTACACGTCTCCATAATTTACGATTCTGAACAACTTTTTCAAGTAATATTTTGCTGTATTTTTAACGAAAAAGGCACTTTACCTGAAACCAAAACAGTTTTTACTCGGTGCACTGAGCATTTCAAATAGGATTATTTTAAAAATGGTTACGCCTATACTCGCGTCAAGAATTCAGACGTCTTACGTCACGGCTGACGTTACACATTTGTTTTTAATGTCAACGTAATTTTCAATATTTGGTCGCGTTAAAAACAATTATTTTTTGCAATTTAGTCCAATGTATAATGGAAACTTTTAGTGCAGTAAATAGTTTTATTACTATCAGTTGCAGTTTCTTAAATATTTTGATGAAAATATAATGAATTATTCATTTGTTCGTATGACGTAAGTCGTCTGAATTCTTGTCGCGAGTATACCGACTTCAGCAAGGTATACTTTTTTCATATAAAACAGGTAGGAGAATCGATTGTTTCGATAGTCAGATGAATACATTAAGATGCAAAAAAGTTCTGTCATTTAAAAGAAACATGATGTGCCACAGGTGGCGCCATCTACTAGTGACGTCAAAATTAGAAACATATTTGAATTTCTCGTCCGCAAAAATCCTCGATTTACAAATTTTATTTAAATATTTGGATTTATTAAGTTATTTACAAATATCGAAAATAAAATTTTAACTTTAACACCCTATATCTCCGTTAATATTGAGTTTTCGAAAAATTGTTATAGGACTTTGCGACCCTAATTTTTTGTGAGAAATCACCTCCTGAAGTCTTGACGCATAATTTCCGGACACCCTGTATATAGCGTGCAGCAAGCAACAGTAATGTTATCTCATGCCACCTGCCAATATTCAAAGGTACCGAAGTGAAACGAACATATGTGGACAGAAAGCGGTCTAACCAACAAACCATTTTAGATATAGAAATTTTTCAAAATCCGTATTTTTCAAATTCAAATACAGACGTAAATATTGCTATAACATAAGCTTATATACATAGTTCTGCATATAAGATTGTTCACTTTTGTTTATAAGTACGTGAAAATAATTGTTAAAATGTGGAGTTTTGAATAGCATAATAATGTGTGTCTTACAAATGCATTTTAAAAGTTATTATATTATTTGAGGAGAATTTAAATAGATAGTAGAAGTGGGTAAACAAAACATCGATAATTTTATTTTCGATATTACTTTTGCTCTACGTGTTTTATTTTTCGTTGTTTCTGTACCAAAAAAAAACACAACAAATCTATCAAATTATCATGGATATAAATAAATTACTCACGACAATATTTCAAGAGGTAGGTATTATAACATTCAGCAATGAAACGTAATTTATTTATTACGAAGTTTTCTTAGTGTAGGCATATAAATTACCTGCCAGATCCTGCATCGCATTTATTGGTATCCTCGAAAGAAACATTTCCGCATAAAAATACCCAAAGAAGGACCAAATGCCTAAATATTGGCGAGAAACTGCTTCAACGTTCTGCGGCAGGTTTTCCAAAAAGCTATCCCGTCCGCCGAGCGTTATTGGGGTCCTTCGACTCCATGGCAGGTCCATACGGCACACATGGTGCCGCGGGGCGTTCCCTCGACGGCCGACCAATGGCAGGAGGCGACGTCCCCCGCCGCCCGCCCGTGCCTGTTTTTTTAGGCCAGCCGGTCCGTTAATCACCTGGCTATTAAGCCGGGAACACGTTGTCGACCGAGAAGTGTAAGCGCGTTATCGTGCGATTGAGCCGATTTGAGTTTCTAACACGAAAAATACGTATGGAGGAATGCGGAGATGCAAATGCATCTACTATAACTACATTTCCCAGGTGTACTGTACCTCAAATTAGTCAAGTGTATTTTGAAAAGCGTAATCTGTGATTAGCTGGGTATTTCAGAATATATAAATAGTATATCAATACTCAAATGCATTTCAGATAAAACGCCAAATATTTCATACTTACAATAGATGATACATAATTTTTCCTGAGATGCAATTTTGTAGCCGCAGAGGGCGTAACCCGAAGGTTACAGAAATACACCGAGTTTAAAGCTTCTCTCTCAAGATGGTAACTATAACTAAGTACAAATATTTTAAAGGGGATAGAGAAAAATAAGAATTAACGCCTATCAAAACATTTCCAAACTTATTTACAAAACGAAAACAAAATTTGTCAAAACTATAGGTATCAAACCCTTATTTATAGGTATATTCCACCAAAGTCAAAGGTGTCAAAGATAGTGACAGGTCACCGCGTTCATACTAGTATCAATTGACACCGTTTTGAAAGAAAAAAATATTTACAAAATGTAGATTACCTATTATTTAATGACTTGATGAGAAACACGATATGGTAGCACAAGAAGGCCTACCTTATTGATATTTTTTTCCAGGATTCATATTTGGAAAAATTTTAAGAATGTTGAATCATTTTCTGTTTTCTTACTTGTTTAAATCAAAACTTGTCTTTGCAAAGGTTTTTGTCCTCCTTCCCTCTACCGCTCTTTTTGTTCAAAGCGCACAGGATAATAAAAAAACACGCAAATGTACACAAATACATAAAAACACTGTCACACGTTTACCGCCAAAGCATTACAACAGTTGTTCAATATGGTTCAAAGAACTCGGAAAATGTCTTTGGTATTACGCTGCCATACGATAAAATGCACTTGTCACACTTCCCATAAATCAGCACCTTATCTGTTATCTGTCATCTAGGTATTTGATACGATATGTTTGTAAATACACAAAAGATAAGCGAAAATTTAAATTTGAAAAGGAAGTACCTACCTACCAAAAAATTATTTCAAATTAATCACAGCATCTGATGTCTGATATCGCCATATATAAACCACTAGTGCAAGGTGTGTTTCACGCCGATCAAATGCAGAATATAACCATTTTAGAATGGTGCACAATATCAAAAATGTAAATTCATCTTTAATCATAAAAGTACCATATACAAAAATCAAAATAACAAGAACTTTTGTGGTTACTAATGAAGAAAAGGTAGATCTTGTGGGTTTATATCGCAAGTATGCAGATCTTTGTCTGTGTCATGTCAGCCATACACCGTCGCTTTTCTTATTTTATAGAGGCAAATGTACAATCGTTTGCAATAATAATGGCACTCTTTAAAATAAATTTTGCGATTTATTTTGAATTGCTGACGTATTTGTAATGAAATTTACTTTCAACTTTTAACATTAGTTCTTAGTTGTTTCACTCAGCAACATAGATTTAATGAAATTGCTACTTAGAACTTCCAGAACTTCAAAAACTATTTTGAAGGAGTGTCATTATTATTGCAAAAGCATGTACATTGTACATGTACGTCCTACATTAATTTTTATCCATAAAATAACGGGAGCAGACACACTTGTCTTTTGACACGGATTTTCTAATTTTTATATTTAATATCCATGCTTTACATCTACAAGTTCTCGATTTTCAGATTGTATTGTCCAGTAAACTTTATTTCTACCACAGGGAGAAAACGCTATCCTATTCCCAATTATATGCCTTTTCAACCAATCACACACTATGCTCAGTATTCCTCGGACATAACTTCGTTCAGTCCAAATATAACCTTGTTATTGAAAATTAAACTTAACATTGTTTTAACTATAAGCTTCTTTTGAAAATCATTAACGATTCAATGGAATACTATCATTCTTTACTCTATTAATAATTATTGTTTTAATAATAAACTGTCAGTCAGTCAACTATAAGATATTTTAGACAGAAGTTGTAATATTTTTGAAAAATATATATTTGTCTACTGTCTTAATGATAAATTATTATTGCCTGGAATATAGGATATTATGAAATGTATACGTTTTTATATTTGTCACATTTGTTTGTTTCATTTTTTCTAATCATTTCCGACATATTCTATAAATTCAATTACATATAAATATACTTATAATTTATGAATATTTGTGGATTATAAAACATTAAAAAGCATTTAAATGACAAACATTTTATTATTTTTAAATTTTGCAATACATAGAAATAAAAAACATCAATAAAAAAATAAAAATTGATTATGTACAGTAAACTATATCTGATCATTCTGATGAAGCCGAAGAATGGCTGCATATGGCGGTACGAAAAATACAATCTTTATAAAAAAAACATATATATTCGTCATCAGTGCCATGACTAAATTTAAATTATTTGAGGAATGGATAATTTTAAGGGAACAATTAATAAAACCTAATGGCAATACAATCTGATAATAGTTTCATGTTACCAACAAGTTATAAGTACATTCCAAAAAAAAAAAACAATGGAAACGTTCAATGCTAAGGTAATAAACGTAATACTTGCAGAATTGGACCTCCTACGGATTGGTTTGTGGTAAATTTCCAGTAGTCTTTTCCCTCTTTGGCCCTGCTATTTGAAGGAAGTAACCTTGGTAACAGGTTTATAAAAAAACTTTTGAGTCTAAAAAAAGTAAAGAGTTAAATATAAGAATACATGTTTTGTCGTTTATTGTATCCTATTTTATTTTTACTCAGCAACAGAAAATACATCAGTAATACCTATTTTAAAAAATATAATTAGTTACCTTCAGAAAGGTTTTCAGAATTTTCTTCCAGAATATTAAGAAAATCCTGTAACACTAAACTTCTTCTTCTGTTTTAATGTACTTTAAAAAACAAGTCCCATTTAGATAATAACATTTATTCCATTCTAAGATGAGGATATTTAAAATCACCTTCAATCTACAACACAAAAAAATATCCATTTATATGTTTTAACAAAAAATATTGGCAGAAATTATAATTAGGTGTAGAGAGATCGGAAGTATTTGAACAAGGTATTATAACATAAACTAACATATTACATAGTTCTGCATCTATGTGAAAGTATTATCAAAATGTGGGGTTAGAATAGCATAATAATGTGTGTCTTACAAACGCTTTTTTAGAATTAATATTTTATTTGAGAAGAATTTGAATAGTAAACTGTAAAAGTAGATAAACAAATCATCATGGACTTTAATTTTGATATTACTTTTGTTCTATGTGTTTTATTTTCCGAGATTTCTGTACCTAACAACCACCACAGATTTGATCATTTTACGGCGAGAAATACGGCGACCATAAGGTTTCCTAATATTGGATTCTTGTGCAATTACCTTCCATTTCATATTTTTATATGTTCATATGTTTATATTATATTACTATTTATTTGTTAACTAGTGCTACTTATGCAGTTAATACTTACGGCAAACACAGGAATCAACTCCTCCAGATTGTGATCACCCAATAAATCCTTCGTTTTAGATTTACCCTCGGATTTACCTATGTATTTAATTGTTACTGGTAAATACTAATTACAGTTACTAAATGAGCTTTTATGCTTTTATAAAACGTTATGAGAACGTACAATACTTACAAATAGCGGTGACAGCGGGTGCTGACTATGCTAGCGGTGCGGTGTAGGGGCAATGGATGATGGCGCGATTCTACAACTATTTATTTCAACAATAGCAATCATTGAATCAGAAGTCGATATACCTGAAGTAATAAGAGTAATTTCTCTTAAGAATACTACGTATTAATAATAAAGTATTACTCTTTGTTGTGATTATATATTACATAGTTTTAATTATTTTTTATGTTTGGGCAAGATCTCTTGCCTTCTAATCATAAAAAATAGTACAATATGCATTTATTGATAAGTTATTATCCATTAGCAGTGTCCACATGAGTAATTAAAACAGAGCTGTTGCTGCCTCCTCCCAGTGGGAGACGATTAAAATATCCCATTTAGATACCAGCCTTGGAGGTTCGTACAACTAGAATTAGTATCGGGTCCTTCGTTATTAATTATGCCGCCGTATCGTACAGAAAATATCGCCCCGAATGACGTATTCATTAGTGGCCGATGCAATATCCAACTGACAATTTAATTTATGCGACCAGCTGCGCGACTCCTTTGTTTTTTTTTTCGGGCCAAATCAGACGAATATTTCCGAGGTGATCAGTTCTCCTTCGATGGGCGGCCTTGAAGACGGCCACAGAGAGCGTCTTAGGGCCGATTCGAAACGCCAAACTGGTCGAAGAGGTTGGTTTTCGGAGGTGGTTACTCGAACACAAAAACATCCAGGTAGAGACGCAATCTATTAAAATGTATATCGAGGCGATTCTAAGTCGTCGGGTAATTTTTTGGATAGTTACAGGTTTTTTTTTAAAGGACCAATCCAATTTCCTAAAAATAGTTGTTCTAATAACATAAAATACTTTTTTAGTACGTTTGGATTATAGTAACGCGTTTGATACATTGGTACCTGCTACTTTTTCTAGATATCTATCCGCAAGGCGCCAGAATGTGTATTTAAATAATTTTTTCTCTGATGTACATGATATACATAGAGGTGTTCCCCAGGGGAGTGTTTTGGGGCCTTTGTTATTTTCAATATATATGGCTGATTTTTCGACTTTTTGCGACATTCTAAATCACATCAGTAGGATAGTGTCCAATTCTCATAGCTTAATGTTAAATGAGAAGAAAACCGAATTATTGATATTTGAACCGCGTCGCAATGATATAGTGAATTATTATGATTTAAATATAATTTTGAACGGAAAAACTTTAACCTCTGTTACTTGTAGTGATTTGGGAATTTACATTGATACAGATGTTAGATTTTAGAAGCATATATCGAACTTATTACAAAAAACATACTGTAAGCTGCAAACTCTATCTCTATAAAAAAATTCTTAGCACTGATGTTAAACTAAAATTGTGTGAAATGTTGATTCTTAGTAGTGTAGCCTATTGTGACGTAGTTTACTGGCCAGCTATTTTAAATAGAGATAAAGAAAGCCTTCAGAAACTCCAAAATACTTGTTTAAGATTTGCCTAGTCTGGAAAAATATGATCATATAAGTGTTAAGTACAAGCAATCCAAGTGGTTGAAACTAAATGAGCGTTATATGGCTCATATGGCATCTCTTGTTTATAAAATTAATGATTCTGTCAAATACCAAAATCCACTAGATTTCCTGGTCTCTACACTGTTCCAAGGCATTACACTTCTCAATTTCTCAAGTCATTTAGTTATAATGTTGTTAAAATTTATAATATACTCCCCTCTGACATTAAATCTGCTCCTAGTTTACATAGTTTTAAAAAACGGGTCAAATCCAGCGGAGGAGCACTGTCCTGTTGAAAAATCAAATGATCTTCATCATACTCTGGAACATTTTCAATAATATCAGTCAAGGCAGGGTCAATAGCGTCTTCCAGTAATTGCAAATACATTTGACCAATCAAATTACCAGGTAGAAAAAATTACAAGAATTATAAAATTTAAAGTCTATTGTAAGAGCTTTCAAAATAAATATTACTCAACCCCCAATGTCATTTAAATATTTTGGGGCAATTGTTACCCTTGCTTAGGGGTTGAAAGTGGTGGAGTCAAAAATACCAGCAAAGAATGCCCCCCTTTAATCTAAAATCGACGGGTCTGAGCGTTTTTCTACAATCTTGACGCAGTTCCTGAAAATGGCTCTGTTTCGTTTTCATCTGGCCACCCTGTATATCATTTGTAAGGGACTGGTTAGGTGGTAGAGCAACAATAGTGTTGAACCTCGTCATTCCTTTTGTACATATTTTTTATGTGTTCATTAAATTTCAATAAAGACACAGAAATCTCGAAAAATAAAACGCATAGATCAAAAGTAATATCAAAAATAAAATTCTTGATGTTTTGTTTATCCACTTTTACTATTTAAATTTTTCTTAAATAAAATAATAACTTTTAAAAAGCGATTGTAAGACACGCATTATTTTGCTATTCTGACCCCAGATTTTAAAAATTATTTTCACATACTTACAAACAAAAGTAAGCAGTTGCCCCTTGTAAGTTAATATTCCAGTTAAAAATACCGGTTAAGAGGTAAGAATTTTATTTTTTTTTACAGTTATTTCTTGTTATTTTTGTTTGTTTCTATGTTTTTTTAGAAAGTATGATTACTTTTATGTGATATTTTATGATTTGGTCACATTTGCAGGTATAATAGGTATTCCATTTTATTTTATTTAGGAGTGTAAATCATCTGCTATAGCACCAAAGATTTTACGAATTTAAATTATTTTTATGTTTCATTAAAATTTAGAATAAACTATCTACCCGTTATTTTTGTTGCCCCCCCCCATGAAATTTTCTCTGCCGGCGCCCATGGTTATACGGCAGAACTATGCAAGTTTACGTTATAACAATATTTACATCATCTACAGTTCAACTGAAGTTAATACATATTTTGAAAGATTTCGGTACCTAAAAATTTGTTGGTTAGACAGCTTACTGTCGTTATATATTCGTTTTACTTCGGTATCTTTGAATATTTGCTGGTGGCATGAGATAACATTGCTATTATTTGCTACGCCCTAGATTATTCAGTTATTAAATGTTTAAAATTATTTGTATTAGCAAAAACACTATTTCCAGAATACGGCGACCTTAAGCTTATGCTGAGAAATACAAGGTGTCTCAGGTATTACTGGCATCCGTAGAAGGGGTGATTGTACATTTAAAATAAGTTAGATTTACCCAAACATACCTCGTCATTCATTGTCTCCGAGATACAGGGTGTCAAAGATTTCGAAATTTTTAATATATTCTTTATTTACTTGGAAACCTTTCTTGATAAAACAGCAACAGTTCTAGGTCGGAATGAACTACCTTAGGTCTAATTACTCACTATGTTTAAATATTCCCATTATCACCAGTAACGTAGAAACCCTGTGGCAGTTTTCTTTCATTTAAAATAAAAATTGTACGCCAGTGTCTTAATTATAAAAAAACGTAAGATACTTTTTAATTTAATTATTTTGAACAAATAATTCTTTAAAATGCATCGTATTTAGGTAATTGTTATTTAAAAATATTTCTGCATTTCGTATTATGCTTCAGTAATACAGGGTGTCCCGAAATTAATGGACTACAGACGAAGCTTACTTTAGTCAAAAATTGATGGTTAAAAAGATACAGGGTGTCAAAGTAAAAATTTTATTATAAATAATTTTTTTAAAAATCCAAATATTTTGATACATGTTGGAGATCGGGGGTTTTTGGGGCGAGAAATCCAAATTTGTTTCTAATTTTCACGCTACTAGTAGAGGTCGCCACTTATGGCGCATTACACAGCTTAGTGTATACATCTGACTATTAAAACAATCGATTCTTCTACCTTCTTTATCAGGAAAAGGTATATAACTTGTTGAAGTCGTTAGAAGTAACTGTTTTCGAAATAATCAATGCACCGACGAAACATTGTTTGGTTTCAGATAAAGCAACTTTTCCGCTGAAGAATTGCTAAATGTTACTTGAAAAAGTCACTCCAAATTAATAAATTATGTGCCAAATTTTAAGAGTAAATTTTCAAGTTTCCTTCAGCTTTTGATACAAATATGCACAAACTATGAAATTAAGAGATATTTGAAATGAGCAAATATTTTAATACAATGCATTTTAAAGAAAATCAATCAATGCTTAAAATATCTCGTCTATATACGTTTTTTTTTATAATGAAGAGCGGCGCACCCAAATATACATTTTTTAAAATGGAGACACTGTAGATTTCGTGCCATTCAGTTGCACTGTTTTTCCCTTCATCCTGTGATAATAACCCCAACGTCTATTGGTTTATTTTTACAACAATTTCACGTTCTCATTTACAATTTATAAATATTTAGTATTTTTGCATAGATATTGTAAAAATACAATGGTTATTTACAAAAGAATGTATAAATTTACAGCAAATTAAAAAAAAGTAACAATACAAAAAAATGCGGTTTTACTATTTTTTAAGAATTTTTTGTATTTTTACAGTAAATGTTATTGGGCTAATACACCATTATTCTGGAAAATATATTCACATACAAATTTTTCTGTGTATAGTTATTCTGAATTCTAAAATATTATAGAGGGTCTATGTAGAGCTACAACTTCACTACAAGCGGATTTCATGAATCGTGTTTCTATCATCACACTAGGGTATTACATCCCTTTAGCGCCTCGATTATTAGTCTAATGAAAATTCCTAGAAGGCTTATGAAACCTGCGAGGGGCGTCAATATTTGGCGATGAACAATCTGACGTAATGTTTCAATTTTTTGCCTCCAGAATTAATGGGCAAATTATACGTGTGAGATGAAACAAAACAATCTGGCTCAGCACGACACGCAATCTTCAAGAATTTAACAACATAATAATGATCATTATAATGAGTGTACTCGGTACGTCCAGATATTATTTCGCAGTGCAGATATTTATAATTATTGTAATTTAGGAACTGACCCGACTGTATGATGCGGTGTTAAATGTCTGCACGTATGCATTTAAAGGTTTAGTGCTTTTATATCAGTGCAATTTGAATAAATTACCGCAAATTTGACTTTTAAATATATGTCCATAACCTCGGATAATCTTTCATTGAACATATATAGAACCAGACATAATTTATTTTAAAAAGCAATTAGAACCAATTTGTAAAATCCTCACAGCCTCCTAGAAAAAAATGATTGAAGCTGTATTTTCATTGTATTTATATCGCTGGGTTACTGCAGTCTCTAACGTCATCGGAATACAGGCGATTCAGAATACTGAAATCCGATTTCAATATTAACGTTTTTGCGATAGTGTTTACATTAGTTTTTAATTAGTGTCAAAAATAGCTCACGTGTATAGCAACTCAGAGTTGCTTTAGCAGTTTATCGTCTGTACGCAGAACGATTTCCCGGTAGATATTTATTTATTTATTTATTTAACACGTATACAAACAGGCACATGCCCAATTACTGGATACGCTAAAAAGTATAAATAATGTAGAAAAACAATACCATACAATAATATAACATAATGCTTCTAACAAGCATACAAAACCTTAAATGTATATTACATGTAAAGCAAGTTGGACATACCTACATTATTGCTCAAAAAGGGAAAAAAACAGAATGAGCATAAATACCAAAACAGAAAACAAAACATAAACAAAAAGAATGTATTATTTATAAATAGCAATTTTTAACTGCTGAATGGTACAAAAAAAATATATCAACCGTGGTCTCTATGTTGTTGTACTGCGAAATCATTTGATACAACGGCGATGACATCAGAACATTAGTGCGTGGTGTGGGTAGAGATAAAACGTTACTGCTGCGAGCGGACTAAGTGTAATTCCTGACAATTTAATAAGTTGTTCAGAACTTTATATAAAAATATAACCTGATGCGCAGATCTCCTAATTGTAAGTTCGTGTACATATATCAAATCTTGAAGCCCACTGGAGGATATACAGCATGCGCCAAAAGTACAAACAATTATTTTTTGGGAAAAATCCTCGAACAGGTCGATTTTTAATTTAAAAAATACATATTTTAGCGTAAAATGTGATTTTCAAATGTCATTTGTTTTCGAGTAATGACGTCATCGATTTTTTTTAATGGCAACACCATATTTTTTCCTTGATTCTGAAAGATCGTTTAATTCTCTATCAGACAGTAATAAAATTGTGCCCTCTTACATAGGAAAGTTTTCGAGTAAATGACGATTGAATGTTAGAAAACGTAAATTTTATCCATAAAAAAGTAACAATTCTGAGGTATGTAAAATAAAATACAATTGATTAAATTTTATACTTAAATTAAATGTTCGAATTGCCATCCATCAACTTCTTGACAATGCGCAAGTCTGTGAAGAAATTCTTCTTGCACATTACTCTGCGTATTTCGTCCCGAATGCTATTTTGAAGTTCTTCTAAATTACGTGGTTTATTAATGTACACTTTTGACTTCAAGTATCCCCATAAAAAATAGTCAAGAGGTGTAAGATCTGGCGATCTTGCAGGCCATTCTATCGGTCCGCGTCTGCCGATCCACCTCCCAGGAAAACAGTTGTCCAAAAAATCTCGTATAGGGCGCGCATAGTGCGGAGGTGCACCGTCTTGCTGAAACCATATGGTATCGTTAGGAATGTCAGGGTCATTATCGCTAGGAAAAATTACTGCAAGGGCTGGAACATTTTCTAGAAACTCTAAATATCTTTGCCCTGTAAGGGTTTTTTCAAAGAAGAAAGGCCCTACTATTCTGTCGTCAACTATTCCAGCCCACACATTTAATTTCTTAGGGTGTTGGGTATGTGCCTCTGCCATCCAATGAGGATTTTCCCGACTCCAATATCTGCAAGTTTGACGGTTTACTGTACCATTCAGACAAAATGTGGCCTCATCTGAAAAAAGTATTTGCCGGTGTAAATTTCTATTTCCTTGACATAAATCTATTAGAATTTCGCAAAAGTGTAAGCGGCGATCGGGATCATCTTAATTGAGTTCCTGCACAAGTTGAATTTTGTAGGGATGATATTTTTCCTTCCTCAAGATACGTAGCACTGTGCTCTGACTAGTGTCATTGTTTAATGCAACCAATCGTTAAGAATTATGAGGATTATCCACCATACTTATCAAAATGTTCCGTTTCTGATTTTCATTAATGCTTGGACGTCCAGGTTTTGGAATATTTACAACATTGCCAGTTTCTCTAAATTTAGACTCTACCTTACTGACTGTTGATTGGCTGATAGGACGATCTGGATATTTTTCATTAAATAAATTGCAAACTTCCTGCTGAGTTCTAGTCATCTTCCCGCATCCGATAACAATTAAAATTTCAATTCTTTGAGTAACAGTATTATGGCACATTTACCATAATACTTTAAATTGAATAATAATTTCTATGTCGCTTACAATACTTATTAGAAAGTCGGTGTGACAATGACACTTTGCAAAGATTTTCACCTAGGTGATCCATAAAAGAACTATGGAATTCGAAAAACTAAACTTGATAATGTTTTTGCTTTATTTTAATTGATTTACGTTTTTTAATATGTAGTTAAAATGTTTAAATAGTTACCTTGGTCTCGAAATTTGGATGGTAGTAGTAACTCAGTAATATAAATTTCACTATTTAAATTAGAACTGGACATACTTCATTATACAGGTACGGTTAAAATTAAGTTTTAGAATTTATACAATTTGACGGTGTTGCCAAATTTGACATTTTACGTTCGCAATTCGATTCAATCAATTTGCTACAAAAAAGCTATACATTGTTTTATTCAATAAATTTTGCTATTTTCAAGATAAACGGATATTTTATTCAAGATATTTAATGATGTATGCAATAATAATAATTTATGAATAATGAAGTTAGTATTCATTCAAAAACATAAAAATTACCTATCCCAACATGTTTTGAAAATGTATACAAACTCGAGGTAGTCATATTAAAAACGTTTCTTAATATTATTTATTATTTTATTTTTTTAAATACAACGTATACATTTTTGTAGCAAATCGATAGGGGAATCAAACTGCGAATGCAAAATGTCACATTTAGCAATATCGTCAAATTGTTTAACGGACACAGCGAAGAGATATTTTTCCTAACTAAGATTTTGTATAGGCTATCTCAAAAGGCAGCTATGAATTCGTTGAAAATTGCTTAAAAACGGCACCCTTAAGGATCTTTTATGAAGCTTAAACTATTATAAATAGTGAAATATCTAATTATCATATCATCAAATGGTATTCATATATTATCATGCTATCTAAAGTTAAACAACCTCTTCAGAAGGGGTTGTTCTATTTTTTTACACGAATTTAACAAATAAAGAGGCCTAAAAGTAGCGTTGCAGAAACCACCAACGAAGAAAACTAGAGCTATCAAATGTATCTTATTAATAATGTCTTCCAGGACACCATACCCTACAAAAGACATTCAAAAAACTTATTTAACGTAACCGTGTAAAGCCAAGGGACCCAAAGCGTCAAAAAAGACATTGAACCTTTTCATTAACCTGTTCTGTACCTCCAGGGACCGCATTCAGCAGGTCTATTCAGAACAAACGCGCACAATTTATAAAGTTAGAAAGCCGAAAATGTCAATTCGGGCTTTGGGTGCGCCGACAATGTCCCCAAGCCCCTAGGGGACGTTTATCCCGGTGCTGACAGTGCCGATCTCTTCCAGATAGCGAATGCCACACAGCTCGTCCCCGCAGGGCGCCCCCGATCTTCTTTTTATCCGTTTTGACGCTAAACGCAGCTATTTACAAAACAGAGGTGAGGCCTTGTCAAAACACGTCCCTTTGAGTCGCCGACCCATTGTTGGTGGGTTTCGGAGATATCGGAGCGATTTCTCGAGATTCTTGGGGAGATTCCAAGGTGGCGTCGAAGGTAGAAGGGCCATTGTTGGGCAATTTTGCGTTTAATCGAAGGTATTTGTCAATGGGAGATAAGCGGACACTTTTCTGTTATCTTTACCGTTAATCTATACTATACACTTCATCCACTTTTTTGCATGAACCTTACTATTAAGATAAAATGTTCTTGATTTTGTCTATAAATTCAAAAATGCACTGCTACTTTCAAACTCAACTTGTTAAAACGACACCACATCCGTGTGTGTTAAAATAAAAACACACGTAACAAATATGTTACTGGTAACACTGAATAATTTTTGACTTAGGTTACTAAACTATGAGTTATTACAAACACGATACTGAGTTATACAGGGTGTTAAAAAAATAGTGTAAAATATTTCAGGAAGTAATAGTATGAACCAAAACAGGCAGAAAAGTCTTAATAAACATGGGTCCGCAAAGTATAAGGACCACTACTATTCGTTTTCCAAACATTTTATTTTATTAGGAATAAACCGACGAAGGAAGCTTTTAACAAACAAAAAACAAAGTTACAGAAGATGTTCAAAGTGCCCGCCGTCCATTTCCAAGCAGGCACGACATCTTCGTCTCAACGATATTCGAATTCTTTCGAAAACACCCTCCTTGGTTTGGATTTCTTGACACTTTTGATTAATCCGTAGCTGCAGCTCTTCCAGGCTATTTACCATACACTAATGTCTTCAAATATCCCCAAACAAAGAAATCTAGAGGGTTCAAATCAGACGATCTTGGAAGCCATATAACAGGTACGGTCTGATCTGAACCCTCTAGATTTCTTTGTTTGGGGATATTTGAAGACATTAGTGTATGGTACTCCTGTAAATAGCCTGGAAGAGCTGCAGCTACGGATTAATCAAAAGTATCAAGAAATCCAAACCAAGGAGGGTATTTTCGAAAGAGTTCGAATATCGTTGAGACGAAGATGTGCCTGCTTGAAAATAGACGTAGGGCACTTTGAACATCTTCTTTAACTTTGTTTTTTGTTTGTTAAAAACTTCCTTTGTCGGTTTATACCCAATAAAATAAAATGTTTGAAAAACAAATAGTGGTCCATATCTCCGTAACCGTTACTTTGCGGACCCATGTTTATTAAGACTTTTCTGCTTTTATTGGTTCATACTATTACCTCCTGAAATATTTTACACTCTTTTTTTAACACCCTGTATTATCAACGTATTTCTTTTACAAACTAACATAGCGAAAGATTATGTGTTAACAAGTTCATTTCCTTATTAAAATACCAAAATAATTCCACTCCACAAATGAGTTTCAGTTACAAAAATGTTCAATTACAAATTGCAAGTGTTTGTGAATATTCCATAGAAATCGTAAAATATACCAGGTGTTCCAAAACAAAGGTGAAAAATTTCAGGGGGTGATTCTTCTTGTTGAAAATAAAAGGTAGTTTGTTATATAAACGTTGGGTCACAAGTCAACCATTAGGGAGATATCGCATTGCAAAGATGGAGGAAAAAAGAGTGTTTTTATTGTTTTTCTCGGAAACGAAAAGCGTGGGAATGATAAAATTTTGTGGAAGTGCTACCATCATCAAAAGACACTTGTGACATATTTTTTCACCGTTTGAACATAATTGGAACGGATTGAAATAAACTACCACTTTCAGTTTTTATAACTATACTTTCAAAAAACTTCTTAAACAACGTAGACAAAATAAATTAGGTTAAGCCGATTCATTTAGAAACTTTATTCTTTCTTATATTTTTTTGATAAAATTAACTGTTTTGACATTAAAAAATAAAATTTAAAGTATTGCACGCCGGGAAGAGGCAGTTTTACTACACCCTTTATTACTCTACATAGTTGGCTGCTGTCAATTTCCGGATGTTTCCATTGTTGCTTTGACAGATAGCAAATGGTTTATACCATTTTAACATTTTGAAAGTGGTTTTCGGGATAATTTGCCTTTCGTTGTGTGATGTGTTTGATTGCGGAGTACGTTGGGATTCAATACTAAGTTAATACAACAAAAAATGGTTATTTTCACAAATTCAGAAATGACAGACATGCAATTTATGTAGATATTTTATTTAGAATACATAACAACAACATAACAATTTCGTACAGAGAAGCAAATTAATTTTTATAATAAGTGTTCAATATGCCTACCTTGCGATGTGAAACATGAATTTACCCTGCATAACATTGACTCTCTAATGCGCTGAAATATGCCTAAATTATTCCGTATAACATTATACATGAAGCAATTATGCAGTTTGTCAAGTCTTCGACATGCTGCACTGGGGTAGTGTATTCCAGTTCTTAGAGATATCCCCAGATACAAAAATCTAGAGGATTTAAATCTGGGGATCTAGGTGGCCAAAATTGAGGTCCACCTCTTCCTATCCAGCGGTTTTCATACGTTCATTTAAGTAAATACGCACATTTAAACTGAAATGTGCTGGGGCGCTATCATGCATGTAGTACATTTCATTTCTTGTTTGAAGTGGCACATCGTCAAGTAAAAGAGGCAAGTCTTCTTGTAGAAAATGGGAATAGAACTCACCAGTTAACCGCAATGGCAGAAAATGTGGCCCAAATAGATAGTGATCAATAATTCCTATCCATACATTTACCGAGAACTGATACTGATGTCTAGATCAGAATCTAGACATCAGTATCAGTTCAATAACAGATTATTGAATGAGGATTGTCTTCTGCCCATACATATGTGTTATGAAAGTTTTGAATTACGTCTCTTGAAAAACTGCATTCGTCCGAAAACAAAATTCTTGAACAAATCCTAGGGTCCTCAGTATTCATTCGGTACAGCCATTGACAAAAAAACATCCGTGGCTCGAAATCTCTGGGTATGAAGAACCCTCAGTACGTGGTATGGATATAACTATTGCTCTTTTAAAATTCTTCATACAGTAGATGCATTAGTATTTAATTCCTGTGCAATTTTCCTTGTACTGGTTTCAGGATGTGCTGCAATAATATTTAGGGCTGCAACTTCTACTGTTCGAACTTCCCGGAGTCGACCTGTACCAAAACTTTTTTTGAATTTTCCGGATTTACATAGCTTAACAAATATACTGTGATGAAGAATTCTACGATTAGGATACGCTTCTGCATAAAGGCGACAAGCATGTAAGGAATTTCCATTTGCCCAGCCGTACATAAAGTGTATAGCTGTCATTTCTGCATTTGTCAAAATAACTATTTTTACTTAGTATTGAATCCCAACATACTCCGCAATTAAACACATCACACAACGAAAGGCAAATTATCCCTTAAACCACTCTCAAAATGTTAAAATAGTACAAAAAATTTGCTATCTGTTTTTTGAAAGTATAGTTTTAAAAACTGAAAGGGGTAGTTTATTTTAACCCTTTCCAATTATTTTCAAAAAGTGAAAAAATATGTCACAAGTGTCTTTTGATGATGGTAACACTTCCACAAAATTGTACCATTGCCACGCTTTTCATGTCCGAGAAAAACAGTAAAACCTCTCCTTCCATCTTCTAACTAACTTCCACCTCTCATCTTGAACCCTATCGTGCTCAGAATAGGTACTAGATATAAATTATCCTAACATATCCTTAAACGCGATCGTTAGCCTTCATTAAATAATACATACTACGCCTTTTGACCTGAAAATAACTCTACTGCATCGAAACTGGTACTCCAATGCCTCCATTGCTCAAATACAAAGCGGAAAGATATCGCGGACACGATCTGCCATCTGCGAATCGGTAAGTCACCGTCGACAAAACGCCGACAACAATTCCCGGGTCCCCTGACGCCGTTCCCATGATCTGAATAGGGCCCAAATGGGATGAGCTAATGCGCGCTTTGTACGATTCCACACAATGTGCTCCCGAAGAGGCCAGATATAGATTACAACACCTCCGAGTCTTGCCCACAATGAGCTGTTGCGAACGGACGGGGAGTTATTGTCGTGATTAATGAGATGGCTTTTCAGTTTGTGCAAGTCGAGTAGCGGGATTGTTATTTGTTGTGTTAAAGGGTCGGGTTCGAGTGGTTTCAATGCGGCTTAACAATGTTGTGTGCGGGGATTGGGCACGAATAAAAAATTCGCATGCGGTTGTGGGTATATCTGCAGATAATTCCTCAAGGTGTAGCGCGGCATCGGATACATCCTTATGTTGCGGAATGCTATTTTATTCTGAAATTCATATCGGTCTAGGTCTTTATGTTCCGTGAATGTAGACTTTGCAGTTCTTCATAATGTTACTGTTATGATTCAAACTTAGATAGACTAAATCACAAAATGATTCAAAGATTGGGGAGTGACCGCAAATAACAAATTTGGGTTTTCAGAATTCAATTTTCTTTTTCTAAATTAAATTTTGAATTTTATACTGTAAATGATATTGATAAGATATTATTTGTTGATTATATATATATATGTATATATAATACAGAATTTGTTGATAAAGGTAAATCTGTTAATATCTATTTTTCTACGTAAAAAATACTAAAATTTTATTAGAAATCTATAGGAAAAAGAGTTTTACATCTTTTTTATATATGTACATATAACAAACTCCGTGTAAATCAGTTATGTTTGGAAAAACGACAATTTCACACAAGCACAGTGTGATTTATGACTTTCCTATAGACGTACCTAATTAGTCTAGGTGATTATTTTTGCACTGCTATACTTTTTTCATTCTTCAGGTAGTATGTAATAACTCTGGAGCATTGGGAGCTACGTAAAAATAAATCTTAATTTTAATGTAATTAAATATATTTAAAACAACACTACTGTAACTTCTTTTTTTGCACTTCTTCATTCATATCACGCGGATTAGCCCAAAAGTAGAAACTTGTACGGTAGTGGGGACAGCATGTTATTATTATGCAAGTCGCATTTGCGCCCAGGAATGACTTACGTTTGTAGGTCCTAACCACCATTTAGTACAGGAATGGGGGAAACCTGGAAAACTTCATTAATTAGGGGGTGGTCAAACATCGACCGGTATCAATCTCTCACATTGACCCAAACCATTCTTCCACCCTACGATACCCGCAGAGAGGGTGCCAATCCTCTTCAATACAGCTGATCTATAGTTTACCGGCTGAGGAATTCGATCCCACAGCAGACCGGCCACATCGATTCAAGTACTGACGCCTTAAACCGCTCGACCACTGACTGAATATACCGATTATTATTAACATTACTGACATGTTTTTATTTAAACTTAGATATGCTAAAACTACGGTTGTTAAGGCATTCTTTTAATGTGTTTTTTTAAGAATTGAATACAGATCCAGAAAGTACAAACGTATTTTCTGGTCTACAACAAAAAAGACAGAAACCGATATACGTATAATTGGGGCAAGAATTCAGACGACTTACATTAGAGTTACGTCACGCAATTATTTTAGAAAATAATTTTAAAAATCACTACTTATAGTATCTTCTACCTTTCGAATTCAAAAAACATTCAGTAACTTAAACATTCATAAAATCGGCCAATTCTCCTGATGGGCTTTCTATAGCAGCCATAGTATAAGTAACAGTGGGTCACTTCCTGCTTGTGGCTATATTCTGGGTCAGTATTGAGTAGTCTGTTACCACTAAACTGTGATGTAGACATCTGATACGTATCGCGTAGACTGAGAAATTGTATGCTTGCTTGATTTTATCTTGTTCCGTTCATCTCCGTTATTTACATAAACAGAAATAAAATAGGATAAATATCGCTTTGGAATGCAAGTGAGTATGTCCATCCGCCTAATTTGTCTTCTGCCGACGCTATTCTTCGTACCTATTAACTTAATATCGATGGCAGGGGATTCGTTGAGTAAGTTTGAGTGTCTTGGAATGAGTATGGAAAATTTGACTTCATGAAGCAAAAATTTGACATCCTAATATAAAAAATGGACAGTATTATGTATTTAGATCATGAACCGTTGGAAATATAACCGTCATTGTCTATTGATATGTTATAAAATAGGTAATGATTACACAATAAGTGTTTCTAACTTGATTAGATTGGTTTAAATTCAACAAACCTTGTACAAATGATTCCGTTGTGTTAAGGCATTAATAAAGAATTTGTTGTTAAAATATTTGGGATAAAAATCCTATGAAATTTTTATTTGCTTCTCATCGATATTTATAGAGACTGAAAGTACCTTGCCTGAACTAGTTATCACTTCAATAAACGAAGTATAAAAAAATCGAGATACTAATGACACAATATACAGCTGTTTTACACAGCCAAATTTATTTAGTAATTTGTTAAAAACATTTTAATTTATTCATCGCGATAGCTAGGCTAATAAATTGTAGTTAATTAGTTGTAATTCTTTTATTTAAGGAATATTAAGTAACATTTGGTTTCTATTAATAGTATAGGATCCCACTATAAAACGACCTTCACCGAGCTGGTTAATGGATGAAAAGTATTTTATATCCAATTAAATATGTCAATAAATACATTGCAAATGGGTTGTCTAAAAAATTTCAGTCCAGAATATGATTAATTAACAATAAATTTTTTTTTTAAACATTTCACTGGTTTGGTTAATAGATAAATTCCATACCAATCGAAAGTATGAAACCCATAGAATATGCAAACGTTAGGTTGACTATTTTTTTCCCGGCACAATTCTTGGGTAGGCAGGTATAAACAGGTAAATCGATACTTGCACCGGTGTGGTTAATAAATTAAAGTTAAATTAAAATAAAGATTATTTCATTACCAACACGGTGGTATAGGGTTGTCTGCGAAAAATCAGTCCTGAATTCCGGTTGTCGAGTTTTAAAAAGTGAAGGATTTTAATATATAAGAAATATTCCCCAGCGAACCATTCCATACGATAGAAGAGTAAGTACACAGCATTGCAGCTGTGTGTAGTTCGTCCATACTGAAAACGAAGACGATCCGTTTATCCGTTTCTCCAATAAATCGAATAAAGTCCGGGGGCGGCGGTACCTATTATTATTAATCTGCTCCTAGGAACCCCTAACCCTCTTCAATGACAATAAAACAACATTTTCGACCCTACTAATGATATGTCGAGATCGAAAACCCGTAAAAAATAAAATTTTCTAATAATCCATTTGCCGCTTCTTATTACGTTTAATTTTTTTTAAGGAAACGATACATATAATCAAAAAAAATATTAGACTTTTCGATAGGTAAGGTGGAGAAGAGCCATAAAAAATTTCAATGATTTTAGACAAATTTCGTGTTTTGAAGGGCCGCCCCCGGAGGGGCGGCAGAAACGTTATAATATCATTTCAAGTCACTACCAGGAAATAATAGTCTATACCGAAAATGAAGACAATCCGTTTATCTGTTTTTCCAAAAAATCTAATAAAGTTCGGGGGCGGTGGTATTTTACCGTCCAACCCGTAAACCGTTGTTTACACAAAAAATTCTATAGAAGCATTTTTTCATATTTTCATAAAAAACATTCGAATATGTATTCGAAATGAAACAGAAAAGGTCGATTTCTCAAATTCGTGACTTCGAGACTCCACCCCTCAGTTATGAATTCGGGAAATCTCCGATCCCGTCCCACAGCCGCCGTTTACTTAGCCTCATGTTCGTCGTTAGGAGTAAAAAAAATTTTCTCACGGCCACAAATTGAATCCGATCGACCTTAAATATTATGTACGTATACCGCGATAAGGCGGGAGCGCATCCGGTAATGTACCGAAAAATTTTAAAAAAACGGGATTCCGCCCTCGGAGCCGCCCCCCAACCTATCGAATCGAAATTTTAAAAACGTGTACTCTTTGAGACGCGGAATCGAAAAAATTAGTCCGTCTTCGCGTTAGGGGTTCCTAGGGGCAGAATAATAATAATACCGCCGCCCCCGGACTTTATTCGATTTTTTGGAGAAACTGATAAACGGATCGTCTTCATTTTCGGTATAGAGGAACCGAGGGACGAATTACACACAGCTGCAATGCTGTGTACTCTTCTATCGCATGGTTCGCTGGGGAATATTTCACTTTTTAAAACTCGACAACTGGAATTCAGGACTGATTTTTCGCAGACAACCCTATACCACCGTCTTGGCAATGAAATAATCTTTATTTTAATTTAACTTTAATTTATTAACCACACCGGTGCAAGTTACTAGTATCGATTGACCTGTTTATACCTGCCTACCCAAGAGTTGTGACGGGAAAAAAATAGTCAACCTAACGTTGCATATTCTATGGGCTTCATACTTTCGATTGGTATGGAATTTGTCTATTAACCAAACCTGTGAAATGTTTAAAAAAAAATAATTTTTATTAATTAATCATATTCTGGACTGATTTTTTTTAGACAAACCATTTGCAATATATTTATTGACATATTTAATTGGATATAAAATACTTTTCATCCATTAACCAGCTCGATGAAGATCGTTTTATAGTGGGATCTTAGACTATAACCTCATAATTCATGAACGAGATAAGTATGTGTTCTATTTCCTAATTCAGGATTTATTTAGTATAAACATTAGAAAAATGCCAAATATATAAATTATAATTTAAATTATGTTAAAATATAAATATTTTAATAAAAAATATGTGTATCATAATGATAATAATATACATATATCTAAATAGATACGATCTAAATCAGAAACAACCTTCAAGAATTGTATGCAAAAACGAAACTAAAAGAATTGAAAAAATAAGACAAATTTTTTATTACACTCCTCCTTAGTGATCGACAGAATTCGATATCTAAATACACTTGCAACTGAAGGTCGATTCTGCAACAATTAAACTATCGACATAAAAAAATAAATCAGAAAAACAGTTTTCCGCATTCCATAAGATTAAATCAACGGTATAGTCAATATTTACAAGCACACTTAACAATACCTGAACTAAAGCCATACCTTTGCGTGAAGAATTAATTTTTTGTTAATAAATGACGAAATACAAATTAAAAGTAAATACAAATTTGCTTCTAATTACCTGAAACTTTAATTGCTTTAACTGCCATGTTTTCAACTGTTTAGATACTTGGTAAATATTTTTAATTCGGTACACAGCATTGCAAGTGCAGATGGCCAGCATGTACAACGTCTTCAGGAGTTCTGCATGGATCTAATCTTGAACCGTTATTGTTTCTGCTATTCATTAATGATCTGAAAGAAAGAATAGTGTTTATAAAAATAGACCAACCACTATTTTAGAAATTCAAGATAGAATACAATAAACTATAGATTACATAAACCAACACCCAAAATGATGCATAATTGTTAACAAAATATTATTCATTAAGTAAATCTTATACAGTGCTTTCGAAAAGTAACGAATAAATTAATTATTTTTTAAATTGAGAAGTTTTCGAAAAAATCCCATGGCACATCGATTTTGTTTTTAAAAAAGGCACTTTTTGACATACGACCCATATTTGTGACGTTATCGTTGTTCGAGATATGACGTCATCGACAATTTTTTTAACTAGCAATTTTGACCATGCCATTTGAAAGAGCGTGTCATTCTACATACATACGTCATGAAAAATTATGGTGTTACATAACAAAAATTTCAAGAAAATAATGTTTAAAGATTCTAAAATTGAATTTTCACAAATCATCAAGTCATTGGATAGCTAAAATCTTATGCAATGCAATGGTATATGCATTTTTGCTTTTTGAACGCGTCTTTTTGAAAACCACCCTTAAAAACAGATATGACTTACCAATTTGGATTTGATTAAAAAGAATAAAAAAATAAGGTTGAAACAATAAATCTTTATTAATTATTTTATCAAGTGCTCAAAATGAGCACCATTCTGCTCCAAGCAATAATACAAAAGAGATTCAAATTGCTCGCGCACTTCTTGAAAAGTTTCTGATGGAATTCTTCTACATTTCTGAATTATTCTGTTGTAAATCGTCAAAAAAACTTTGTTCCTTATCTTTATTTCACTTTTTGTTAAATATTGAAGTACTTGTGGCAGGTATCGGTTTTACTTGAAGTCAACCGCGCCACCGCCAGAATTTTCAATAATAGACATCCAAATAAACAGGTGGATCACAGCTAAATTAGATTACTTGTACAGAAGTTTTATGCTACTGTGTGCGTTGAATATAACAAAAGACAAATCAATAGAGTCTTAAATGAAATGGAGGTACAAGATCTATTCCCTTTAAATCTTACTAGTTATTACTTAAACCTTATTTTTGATTTCTTTAAATTTAAATTGGTAAGTCATATCAGTTTTTAAAGGGTAGTTTTCAAAAAAACGCGTTCAAAAAGCAAAAATGCATATGTTACACACAATACTCGAATTCGGACAATATCCGAAAAAAGTGTGCAAAACTAGTTCTGAGCTCCGAAAAATTCCCAAACCCGAAATTATACATTTAAGCGGTTATTGTATATTACAAAATATGAAGAACTAGTTCTGGGCATTATAAGGTGTTCAAAACTAATTTTGTGCATTTTGAAATGACCAGAACTAGTTCTATTCATTTTCTGAAAGTTATACCAATGAACAAATTAAAAGTAGGGTTATGTCTGTATTGTCATCAGTTATCACACAGTAGTGTTTAAGAATTAACTCGTAAATGTATGAATCGAGCATGTTCTTGTCGAAGAATATATTGTGCAACTCGAAATGTCATCATTCCAGTTCGTGCTCAAATAAATAATACATTTTTT
This sequence comes from Monochamus alternatus, assembly GCA_037114965.1. Taxonomy (NCBI): domain Eukaryota; kingdom Metazoa; phylum Arthropoda; class Insecta; order Coleoptera; family Cerambycidae; genus Monochamus; species Monochamus alternatus. The sequence continues at coordinate 10,196,263 of CM073427.1, forward strand.
AATATGTATATTTTTTTATAGCTATATAAAAACAAAGTTTTATTTTTTATTACAGTTGGCAATACTTGAAATAAAATATCTAAAATAATACATCTGCATTCTTATGTTGTAACTATTCAATTACCATCTCGTTCCGATATATGTACATGCATATTGAGCATAAATCTTAAGGGGCCTCTTTAGGTGTCTTAAAACTAGTTGCAAAATAACTCCCGATTTTGATGCGGCTTGCACCACTTTTCTTAGAAAAAAATCTAGTTCCTAAGATGCTTAAATCATATTTTTTGATACGAATAAACTAGGGTTTAAAACGTAAAGAGAACAAAATAAATGAGCATCCTAGAAGCGATGCATTATTTTATTAATTTAAATTGTCTAGATAATAACTTTGTTAATTTGGAACTAAGAAAATGCAATGGCATACGTTCAAATAGTATCAGGCGATGTGAGATACGAGGCGGCACGCAAAGATGGAAGGTGTAAGGAAAGTCATACGAGTATAGTGAGCTTAACGGAACGCGAACTGTACGAATTTGTATGGCTGCAACTAGCGTGGCCCCTTAATAAAGTATCTAATTGTAGTCCTTCATATTTTGCAATAGTCAAAAACCGTATAAACGTAAAATTTCGGGTTTGGGAATTTTTCGGAGCTCAGAACTAGTTTTGCATACTTTTTTCGGACATTCCGAATTCGAGTATCGTGTGTAACATAACTTTCAGAAAATGAATAGAACTAGTTCTGGTCATTTCAAAATGCACAAAACTAGTTTTGAACACCTTATAATGCCCAGAACTAGTCCTTCATATTTTGTAATATGCAGTAACCGTTTAAATGTATAATTTCGGGTTTGGGAATTTTTCGGAGCTCAGATCTACTTTTTTTCGGACATTGTGCGAATTCGAGTATTGTGTGTAACACATATACCATTGTATTCAGGAAGATTTTAGCTATCCAATGATATATATCACGAGAAGGATGTTTCCATTTAATTTTTTTAAGTGAAGGTTCATGAGTATGAGAGGGTGAGTAGAAGCACATGCGCTTATAGGTTACAAGTTGGCCCCTTAAAAATAAAGATTTACCTGTTTTTGGAAATTTTTTATATCGCAATCGTTTTCGAGATTTCTCCAGTTTCACCCTATATGTACACTTGAATAAAGTTTTAAATTTTAAGCATATTATACTTAAATACAGATTAGCTTTTTTTCCGTATAGATGGTACTATAATTGAATTTATCCAAAATCACCTTATAATCGAACTTTTATCCACACATACTGACCGTCTAAAGTGATACTTTATTCAGTAGTGGAATAAAATAACTTTATTTCACCAGTATAATAATGTCACAGAATTTGCCCCGCTCGCACCCAATTCGACGACTGTGGTATCGCGAAACGCTAGATTGCCCCGATCGCCCCTGAGCGATTCTGATAAACAAACAAATAATGCCGGGTATCGAGACGCGACTGGAAATATTGGGAATCGACGAGAAGCGTTCGAGTCGTTCGAGAAAATGGATCTAGAGATGCTAGAAAATACCTGGAATATTTGCTTGGTCTATAAAAGAAGAATAAACGGCCGAGTCAGTCAGTATTGAATTACAGTCTTGAATTGGAGTGTTTAGTTGGAAATTTCGGAAAGATCAATTAGAATTCAGAGCGATTTAGATAGTGATTAATTAAATAGTGTTTAGTTGAGTTGTAATTAGTATTCAGTAGTGTACACAGTAGTTAATAAAGATAAGTGATTAATTAACGGATTGTTTTTCTGGTAGCAGAAAAAAGTCGGGGTAGGAAAACCGTGACAATAATAAAAAATAATAAACTTATAACAAATCAAATTTAATTTATTTACTTATTAATATTTTACATTTATAGTAGTACACATTTCGTTATTTGTTCTATGACATTTAACTTCCTTTCCGTTAATAACAACCCTTGTAGCATTGTTGCCATCATTTACGGAATGCATAACATCTGCCGAAGTTTGTGAATAATTTGCATGTCTCTTCTTCTTGTATGGAACATCTATATTTTCCTTGTATTTTGGATTAAACTCCAAAAACTCTGACTCCAGAAATATGACTGTGATGTGATTATGGATAAAATGTTGTATTGCATTCGTGTTGTAATTGCCTTTTATACTACTTAAAACACTTACAATAAATAACTATTGTTGAACTAATAGAGTATATTATCATAACTATCACTCACTGATTTGATTTGGCCATATGTCCTACGCTCCTAGAACAAGATTTTCTTATACACTACGCAAATAAAAGCATGCTCTCCTGCCCAAAGAATAAATATCTCAAGAAAGAAAACGCCCGCCGGGACATCATTTATCTATCCCGTTCACGACGTCGTCAGTATCAATTAAGGAGAGGGGAGGAAGTAGACGGAAATGGGGTGGTTCCCTGGAAGCTGAGAAAACCCTTACAAAATCCACAGCTGTGCGAAAACACGTGCACGAGCCGCCGCGACGTCGCTTAACTTCTCTCGCCGAAGATTAACCGCAGGCCTTCCAGACATGAAAAGGAGCACAGATATCTGTCTAAACACGGAGGCCTCGCATTGTGAGCTTACAATGCAACGTGCAGTGTATTGTAACAGTTTGCAGGCTCTAACTATTAATATGATAACAAAGTTGACAACGCAAAATAGTCAGATATTAAATAGCCAATAATGTCTTTTCATTTCCGACATTTTTTAATTTCAGTCAGCAATCGAGTACGGAAAAGACACTTCCCGCAGCTGTAAGGTACAATATTTTACCTGTGATCATGACAATTCTAATCAGGTGAAACAGTTTATTTTAATTACCAGTTTATAACATTAACAGCTAATTATTAAGTAGCTATTTAAGCTAATGGAATATGTAAAGGAGAAACATTGAAATTAAATGTACAATTTGTAGCATTTTGTAAATTCAGTGCTGAAGCATTAGCGGCTTGAGGATGTTCTTCAATCGTATAATTCACTGTTAACAAAGTATATGCTACAGGATTAGTTAACTTTAGTGCTGAAGAAATATCTGCTAGATAGCGGAACATACTGTTACTGTTGACGTACTACTACTGCTTCAGCACGTTCTGATGAGGAATTTAATTTAAATTACTTTACGACAAAGAGAAGTGAAAAATAAATCAAACTCAACCTTCAAACTGAATTGATTGAAAGCTTACGTCAAAACTGTATAGTTATGGAAACGGCACGAATTTTATCGACGATTACTTGTGTCCAGTGTACTTCACCGTTGCAGCAGCTTTACTGTTATTTACTGCTAGACGGCATTTCCACTTAATTCTGCCTACATCCGCTAAATTACGTTGGACACAAACTTTGTCACAATACCTACTGTATAATGTAACAAAAATCGTGCGGAGAAACCCCACAATAAATCGTAGACACCCCTGAATTTTTGACCTATATTTAAGAAACAACTTGTTACACTGACACCGAAACGGGCATTTCAAGAAAATTTACAATTATAGAAGAAGGATTTTGCGGGAATACTGTTGAAATATACAAAAAATATATTTCTCTGCGCCCAATTCGCTTAACACGAGACACATTCTTTTTAAGACACATCAGTCAAAAATGTACTTCTTAGCCTGTTGGAATCAACACATTGGAGAAGGTACCTTCAATAGTTGCTTTATTCCTGAATATCACAAATCTAGAAGCATATACTGGCCATTGTATGAGGCGCACTTCCACAACTTTATTGGCCAATAAAGGTGCTGATGCAATAATTAAACGGCATGGTGGATGGAAGAGCTCCTTTGTAGCAGAAAGTTGTTGAGAATTCCATATCTAACAAACTTGATATTGCAAGGAAAATATAGCTATAGACATCCGTAACTTGTACAAACTCTTCATAAACTTCGGCAGATGTTATGCGTTCCGAAAATGATGCCAACAATGCTACAAGGGTTACAGACCGGCTGCATTCATCTGGTATTAATCTTATGAATTGTCAAAGTTGTGTCGTTAATATTTATAACAAGTAATTCAATTTAATTTAAGCTTAATTATCTATCAATTGTTAAATTGATAAACCTGTTGGTTCTTAATAAAAGTAACCATTAAGCAGTGATCTTTTTTTTAATATTTCAGTAATCCATCGGTCCATTAGGGTCGGTCAGTGGTCGCGCGGTTTAAGGCGTCAGTACTTGAATCGAGGTGACTAGATCGGTGTTGGTTCGAGCCCAGCTGCCGGTAGACCGTATATAAGCTATATTCGTTGAGAGGATTGGCACCCTCTCTGCGGGTATGGTAGGGTGGAAAAATGTTGGCTTGGGTCAATGTGAGAGATTGATACCGGTTGATATTTGACTACCCCCCTAATTAATGAGGTTTTCCAGGTTTCCCTCATTCCTGCACTGAATAGTGGTTAGGACCTACCAACGTAAGTCGTTCCTGGGCACAAATGCGGCCTGCTTAATAATAATATGCCGCCCCTCTCCCGCACAAGTCTCTGACTTCTGGGCTAATCCCTGTGATTAGAATGAGGGGTAGAGATATTATTATTATTATTATTATTACCATTCCATCACTGCACTAGTGGTGTAATGACCTTCATGAGGCTCTTATAAAACAGTTGTAGATAAATAAATTTAATTTAATTTATTATAGGTTTATTACTTTTTTCATTATTCTGCTAGTGAAGTTACTTTATTCCACTAGCGGATAAAGTATCTCTTTAGACGGTTCATATATGTGGAATGAAGTCCGATTATAAGATGATTGTGGATAAAATACATATCTTTAAAGTATGGCCTAATTACGCGACCGAATAACATACCTGCTCGCCCGCCCACAACAGTGCTCGTACAACAACAAAGCCGTTTGATGTTTCTTGTTTCTTCTTCGCCTCTCGTTTCCCGGTTTTATGGGCGACCTGTACCCAGGCGGCGAAGAAGCGGACCTCGGCAGCGGCCGAAAACAACATAATTTACGAGAACTGGGGGATGCCCGGTCGCCGCGGCACCGGCCGACCCACAAAAACTTAATAGCTTATTTATTCAAAACGCGAAAAATCCAAGATGGCCGCCGCCTACCATCGGGCAGGTAACGCGCCGCCGACCCGTCCCGGCAGCGTTAATAGCAGGCCGTGAGTCTATCGGGCCGATAAATCTGGCGGGATCAGACGAGGGGGGGCCGACGTGATCGTCCGCGAAGCCACAGTTTGAGTTGATAGGTATTAACACATCTGGGTAGCTTATACGGACGCTGCAAACAACGAAGTTATTGTCAATTTTCAGGTGCGTATACTCCAGTGTCGAAATTATAGACAATTATATCATAAACTTGCTAATCTGATTATAGTATATTAAGTATCAAGAACCGATAGACGACAATGTTGGAGGAGATTGGTAAACTCTTTACTGTTCGAGATGCCTGTACTGTTGTCTGTACGACCATTATATCAATACAAAAGTGTTAAGTGAACAAAAATATTCAAATTATTTTTTCTAATTTTGGCATATAAAGCAAACAAGTGTTAAAACGTTTTACTTTATATAACTAGTTAAATAATGAAAACCATTATGCAAATGGTTACGAAAAGTTCCTTGTCACTAATTGCGAAAAAGAACTAAACAAAATACAACAGAAAAATAATAAAGTAACTTTTATTTAAGTCACTAATTTCATAAATAACATTTATTAATTATTATTATTTAATTACAAATATTCACAACGCAGTTGGTACAGTTAGTGAAACTAATTCCAGAAGAAATCTTATTTGTTGAACTTGTAGTAATATTCCGTGATATGTTATTGGTATTACTCGGTTCTCCAAGAATATCACCGGAAATTGTTTCTTCTGCAACAGAATTTGACTTCCAACAGCCGTGTTGTTTTACTTTTAAAATATTGCCTCCCAGAATCTGCAAGTAAAGTGGCCGAAGATCTTCTGAAACAGTGCCCAGTGAATAATGCACAATTGGGCAAACTAATCATTTGATAAGTGACCAATAGTATTAATTCCTACTGGTTGTACACCACCTATTTCTATATCTAACAAAGATTAGTATTTTCCGGGCATAGGTTTCTATACTTACTGATAATGTCAACGAAGTTTAGTCCGTCTATATCTCCCGGGTGATTACAAATTCACCAATTCACTCTAGTTTTTGTATTTGGAATATTTCGAAAATACGTCTCCTCATCTGTAACATCTTCAACACGTAAAAATATTAATTCTGACTTCGGACATGCATCGGCTATTCCCACAACCAACACAACCTAAACCAAAAAAATGCGAATTAGTAATCTGACAACTAAATGAAGCAATTATTAGTTACCTCATCCATTAAAGAATTATTGTCATCCACCTCCATCAAAAACTTCGCAATATTTACTTTTGAAAAAAACGTTTGATTTCTTAACGTGGTATCCATCGGACTGCCTTTTCAAAAATGCTATCAAACTATTGTACGTTTTAATGTATATACCTTTTTTTAAAAACATCTCAGTTTTCAATATGGAGTACTGTAGAAGCCGTCAAATTCTTACCTACAAAATATGCCAATAGTACTTTCTGACTGACGTGTTTTACTTCATTATGTTCGCGCCATTTCTCAAATTTTTCATAAGCCAAGTCATATACCGCTTTGGATTTTTCAGGAAAACCGGCACTTTGATCACAGTATTATGCTGTTACAGTATGGCCCATTACTTACGCAACAATTTGACTTTACTTTTAGATAAATTGCATACATCATGAGATTTAGATGCGTTTTTCTCAGAAACCATTGCTTCTAACGAGATCAACAAGGTGTAACTTTTTTAACTAGAAAAAATAGGGAAGAAAATTTTTCCAGTCCAAAATGAGATACAGTGTAGCACAAAAAAGTAGTAGCGATTTAAAGGGGTCCAAACCATCGTTGGCGGCGCCCTCTAGCAGATACACCAAAATCATCGACATATTCGAATTTCTAGTCCCAAGCAACCCCCCATATACCAAATTTCATAAAATACGGCCGATACGATCGAAAAATAATAAAGAATATGTGATTTATTTTTTCAACTTTGACACCCTGTAGATCGAAAAGGAGCAACATTCGGATAAGGCATATTTGGCTTAAGCGCTCTATTTTGAGGTCAGCAACATCCCCTTAAGCTCTGACCCATTATTAATGAATCACCCTGTATAAACTGGTCACAAATTGCCAACGTAAAATTCTGGGAAATTACAAACAAACAGTACAATAAGCAAATCAACTCGGAGGATAATTTTGTTTCTACCTCTTGCAGTTATAGTCTGTTTGGAAATGAAGGAGAGTAATAAAACCCCGAGATAAGAACCGGCCATGGGCGTGGTAATATTTCGTTTCAGGTAATTATCGGGTAACACTAATGCTAACAGGTAATGGGTGTACATTAGTATATTTTACTGGATACATCATAAGGTAGGAACCAGTGTATTGTGACAGATCAATCCAGTCTTAGAGCTGAATATTAACGAAGACGTGCTAGTGCAGTAGAGTAAAATTCGACTTGTGTTTAGTGACTATTGTGCCAGTGGATATAATATTGTTTGGGTAAAATGTCGAGCTTATCAGATTACGTACCTGCTAATCGCGTGAAAAGATGTGCGCTGTCTCAGAATGAGAAGATTATTATATTAAATGTATTTAATGCATTGAAACACCAAAATCCTACCAACAGTGTTGACGACATCGTGGAAAAGTGTTCCAAAATGACAGAGATTGGAAAATCGACTATCTACAGACTATTAAAGGAAACAAAAAAATGAACAAGATACTGTAAATCCCCCAAAATCATCTACATGGAGGTCAAAAGTCGTTATAGATGATTTCTTCAAAAATGTCATTCGCAGAAAAGTACACTCATTTTATTTTTAAAAAGAAATACCAACGCTAAACAAAATTTTATGTGAACTTTCAGAGGGCAACGATTTACCAAAAATCAGTAGAAGCAAATTATGGGCCGTCTTACGAGAGTTGAATTTTTGCTGGGAAAAGCAGAACAGGAAGTCAGTTCTCATCGATAAAGATGAAATTATTTGTTGACGAAGATCCTACTTAAGATCAATTAGAAAATTCCGTAACGAAGGGAGGAATATTTATTATCTAGACGAAACTTGGGTCAACGAGGGATATACTGTAACAAAAGTATGGCAAGATAAAAATGTAAAAAGTTTTCTACTAGCATTTTTGGATGGACTTTCAACAGGGTTCAAGGTACCTTCAGGTAAAGGGCGAAGATTAATAGTGACACATATAGGTAGTGCCAGTGGTTTTGTAGATGGCGGTTTACTTTTATTTCAATCTAAAAATACAGGTGACTATCACGAAGACATGAACGCAGATGTTTTCGAAGAGTATTTTACACAGATGTTAGATCTTATTCCTCCGGGGTCTGTAATTGTCATGGATAATGCCAGTTACCATTCACGGCAGACTGAGCGGACACCTACGACGGCTTGGAGGAAAGCCGATATAATTCAATGGTTATCCGGAAAAAACATTTCTTTTCAAACAAATATGGTGAAAAAGAAAAATTGCATTCATTATGAGATTTAGATGCGTTTTTCTCAGAAACAATTGTTTCTAGCAACATCAACAAGGTGTACCTTTTTTAACTAGAAAAGATAGGGAAGAAAATTTTTCCAATCCAAAATGAGATACAGTGTAGCAAAAAAAAGTAGTAGCGATTTAAAGGGGTCCAAACCATCGTTGGTGGCGCCCTCTCTCAGATGCACCAAAATCGTCGACATATTAGAATTTCTAGTACCAAGAAACCCCCCTATACCAATTTTCATGAAATACGGTCGAAGCGATCGAAGAATAATAAAGATAATGTGATTTATTTTTTCAACTTTGACACTCTGTAGATCGAAAAGGAGCAACATTCGGATAAGGCATATTTGGCTTAATCGCTCTATCTTGAGGTCAGCCACATGCCCTTAAGCTCTGTCCCATTATTAATGAATCACCCTGTATAACTGTCAGGAGGCTGTGGATATTGATCAATTATGTTTACAGAGGAACAATTATGCAGAGTTTGTATCACGGTCTTGTATATAATATCATGTCAAGCGCTCAACGATAATTAATTCCACTTAATCATTATTGAAGCAATCGTCGGGACCATCTTCGTTCGGAAGCCGCAGATGCGATCTCCTTCTGCGCCTTCCCGAATTGCACGGTGGCCGTCGAGGAGCGAATAATTGCCGAGTACCGCGAAATGGGCGTAATGCTGCCTTCGATGAATAAGGAATATTATCTCCGTTCTCCTTTATAGAGTAATAAATTTCAACGTCAAGCTTTATATGCCAGGGAGGCGTTAAGTGAAATATTTAAATTAAAAGTATATAATTAGTAATTTAGTATCAAATATTGGTTTCAAAAAGTGGTTTTCTCCATATTAGTAGACGGGTTAAGTAGTTTTCTATACAGGGAGGTTCGATATTTATGAGCAAACTCTCAAAAGCCGAAACAAGTAGACTTCGGTATAAGGTTTCACTAACGCATATAAAAATTATACTCCACTGGAAAAGCTGTATATTCCAACGTCCACACTAAGTCTGCATGAAAAAAGGTATTGGTTGTCGAAAAATAGTACTCAAAACTCTCATCATTCTGTCTCCATGTCTTAAATTCATAATAACAAAACTTTAGGTTAGCGTTTGCAAACCCTGGCATCAGAAAGACGATATATCAGGGTTGTGAAAACCAGTTACAGTGTCAGTTTATTTGGGTTACTACCTCTAGAGTTTTGTTTATGAACTGAAAACCTCAGAATATATCTTATTCTGGCAATACTTATTTTTAAACAAGTTACAAATGTATAAAAAAATATATAAACTTAACTGTTAATAAATAGACATCAATTTGCCCACAAGTCTTTAGTGAATCATTTTGTAGACTTCAAGTGAAAGTAATCTCACTCCAAAAAAGGCTATTTGTCCTACTGAAGTAAATGTACAAAATGAAGAAGATATAACAGATGCTGTCATTGACAACTCTTCTGTTAGTGTTTGGTGTATAGCAAGTAATCTTCATTTATCATCGAATTTTGTATGGCGGATATTGAACAGAAAAATGTTATATGCATTAAATGAAGGCGATTTCAGCAACGCTTCAATGTCAACGTTTAGGGCATCAGTTTCAATAATAGTTTACTGCCTGTACATGTTTTAAATGATAGCTTAAATACAGATCTGCATAGAATTTTCTTGTGAAACAAACTTATTGATTTCATTGACGACATAGGGATTATATTATTCAAAATATGTGGTATCAGCACGACGGTGCAACCACCACATAGAGATAGACAAGTAACTGCTTGGTTAAGTGATCGTTTCTCGAATAAATGCATAGGTCAACAAGGTCCAATAGCATGGCCACCGTGTTCCCCAGATCTAAATCCTTTGGACGTTTATTTATAGAGACATTATAAAGCAGCTTGTCTACCATGTCTCATTCATCGAAAGGAATTATTAATTAATAGTTCGCCGATGTCCGACTCGTATTCAAGTCGAGTGTGAGCATTTTGAACAAGTCTCTTCAGTAGTCTTAAGATTTGTTAGATAGTCAGCTGAACAAAGAAGGACACATATTGTTTAAAAGTCAAATAGTAAGTTATGCAGATGACGTGGCCATTATTGCTACAGATAGTAGGGAATTGGAAGAAGTAACGAGAAAACTTGTGGATGAAGCACGTAGTGAGATTACAGATAAATCAAGAGAAAAGCAAGCTTTTAAGAAGAGGACAACAACAAAAAAAAGATACCAATTTCAAATTGAGAACACATCATGGAGAAATTGAGTTTGAAGAAGTTCAAGAATATGTGTATTGTGTGCTAATAACAGCCAACTGTGATGAGGAGCAAGAAATTAATAGGAGAATAACAAAAGCAAGAAGAAGTTCGGCAGCAGTCAACCACTTAATAAAACCAAAAAATTTGTCCAGAGGAGTAAAATTTAGAATGTATAAAACAATTCTGAGACCGACAACGCTGTATGGCAGTGAAACCTGGATTCTCAATAAGAAGCCAAGAGAAAACCTTTTAAGGTGATAAAGGAAGATCTTAAGAAGAATTCTAAAGGGCAAGAACACGGAGGAAGGCTATGTAAGGAGAAATAATGAGGAAATATATGCAATATATCAGGCACCAACAATAGACGAAGAAGAACAATATGAAATTATATTGCTTGTAACTAAACAAAAATAAATCGGACGTATGTTCATGTAAGAAAAAATGTTTGACATTAACCCAGTTATACTATCTGCCAAACTTTGTTAGAATAAATACCCTGTATAGATAATAGACTGGATCAAAATATATTAAAATCTACTACAAATTCGTTGATCTCTAATAGTTTAATTATAAAACAATACATTCCTTTCTTCAATAATGAGATGAAATAGAAGTATAATGTTATTATAAAAAAATTATAACGTTTCTATAACGTTTCGTCTATCTAGCAAGACCAATGTATAAAAAGCGCGAATTCCTGAGAACCAGATTACAAAGCCATTACCTTTAGTAGACGGGAAGTTGCCGGAAGTGTCTAGATTTAAATAGATTGCTTCGCCATCACTCTACCTCGGGCTGTTACCAATTTTGTTTGGCTTTGCAAATGAAATCTGTATTTCTCCTCACATAACAGATTATTTTAGACCCGATAAAAAAAAATATTTCCATGGATATCGCAGGAAAAACCACGTCAATGTCTTTACAATATTCTTCAATTAAAACTGGTTACAATAGACAAACGAAAAAGAACAAATTGTTTCAGAATTTTGATTTTGATCAAAACCAATTAAAAATCAAAATAAGTCCTGTCTTTACACTGATAAAAATTATTGGAAATTTCCATGTTTTGTAATGCTCTTTTTACATAATATTTATTGGAAAATTATACATTTTTCTGTACCTATTACTTCCCATTTAAAAGTTATAAGCAATATCATCCTAAAGAAAATACCACCTAGAAATCACATTAGCGGTGGAAGAATCAAGTAGTCGTTGGAAAATAATTGAATGTTCGTTGTTGAAAGCGCATAAATGTCACAAAATATTACTCAATACGAACGTCAAACATATAACTTTTGTGCTTATAAAATGTTTCCACATTCAGAAAAAGTTGATATGTTGCTAATTTACCGCGAGTCACAAAAAAATTCAAGAAGAACTGTAGAGTTATATCGAGAAAAGTATCCAGAGCGCCTCATTCCCGATCATAGAACCTTTACAAAACCAGAGGCGACTTTGTGACGAAATGAAGATGCATTTTCTGCTCATTGGATTGATTAATCGATTGAAAATTGAGCCTCATTCCAATTTTATTTAATTTTTTTGTATCCTCACAGGCCCATACTATCGAATTTGAGACATCCTGTACATCTGCTTACCAATTTCCTTGGATACGTGCATTACCCGCCTGCATCGTGGGCATAAAGACCGCGCCGCGGTTCTACCATCATCGATAAAATTAATAAAATTAAAAGCTCACATGTAAGCCACCATGTACGTCCGTGAAATCCTCGACTTAAGTGCCCGTAAATAGCCAATAAGGCCTCTCATCGTCGAATAACGCGAGGCGGGCCAGCCGTAAAAAATTCATAAATAAAAAATGAGCGGGCCACACAAGGCGAAGATCATTATCCGGCAATCGATGTGCGGGATTTATCGGTCAATTCGAGGAATATCCGACGGAAATGATCGCGTTCGAAATGGGCCGTGCGAGTTGGCAAACGGTAAGTTGTTGATGGTCAGATTGAATCGGTCTTGAGTACGTATGTAAGATTAAATATATGCGCGTTTTAATGGTTTGTTTTTCTCACTAGACATTCCGTTTCCGCTCCATAACTCTTAGAAGAGAAGCGCCAAATAGGCCATACCATTTGGTTTGTTTTTTTTCTTTGAAAAATAGTTATATTAGGATTAAAAGCATCACTTTTGTGGGGAGCTGAGCGGATGCAAGAAATGCGAGATACTTGGATACTTTGTCACACATTAGTCGCCATATTGCTAATTGAGATCATTTGTGTCTGTAAAAATGGATACTAATGAAGATTTGTGTACCTGAGGAGATACTTGCGTGTGCGAAAGAGGTTGTTTTGAATTTTCTCCCAGAGAAATCTCGAGAAATTTATGAATCTGCCCACCAACGTTTCATGGATTGGTGCAAAGAAAAAACATTAAATTGGTGTATATGGTGTATTTCTCAAAATTAGCATATAAAATGAAGCAGTCAACGCTTTGGTTACAATATTCAATGTTGCGGTCCACGTTGGATATAAAGAAGAGGATTGATATAAGCAAATATTTGAAGTTACGTGCTTTTCTCAAGAGATAAAATGAGGGATATATACCGAAAAAATTGGAAATATTTACAAAGGGTCAAGTTGATTGCTTTTTGAATAGTGCACCTGATTCTATTCTATTCTATAATTTATATTCTATAATTTATATTTGATGAAGTTATACGCTTTAAAAATAAAAGAACTATTTTTTTAAAAAGCTGACGTCTAGTAGTAGTAGTTTAGTAGTAGTTTAGTATGACGTCTTAATATTGGGGGCTGCAGGCGTATGCCGTTCTTATGAATTAGTCAATTTAACATTTATTAATGTTGAAGATGTGAAATCCATCTTAATTATAAAAATTTCCAACACTAAAACCAAGAGACCACGTGCTGACAGACAATTATTTAAGTTTATCGAAAATATGTTGCTTTACGTCCACCCGGATTATTTCTCAGATATGTTAGTGGAAAGTGTCATCGAATAATGGTTGTTATTCATAAAATCAGTGCTGTCTCGCAAAGCGGCAAAATTTTTGAAGCTGGACAACTGGAAAGAGTACAGTAGGTTTGTTCCTACACAACATCAAACTAGCAGCAAACTGGCACGAGTTTGCGCAGTACGAATTTAACCGTTCCAACACAATCAATCCGGGAAATAGTTGTAAGATTTTTTGTTCCAACGCAAAAGTGAATGGTTTGGAAACTGTTTGCTGACAGTCAAATCGGTTTGAGGATTATTAGAAAACCACTAGTCAAACGCATGCGCAGATAGAATCTAACCGCTAACAGAAGTCAACTTTTGGTAGGCTAGGTAATGAACGTAACTAAAGTTTTATGTAATAATACTATTTGAGAAAGTTATTATAGTTGCACAAGTAATTTGCAGATTTTTAAGTAGGCAATTCTGTAGTTTTTCAAAATGAGTGACTCTAATGAAGAGGAGCAAGTTAGCAATTACAGCAGTACCTCAAATTCTAGTGATGATGAGATTTATCACTTCCTTATACATGAGTGACCGAAAAATAAAAATTACTTCAAACAAATTATACCCCTAACGGTTACTGCTTGAACTAAACGTGTCGTTCCAACAAAGAAATTAGAAACTGATTTCAAACTAGTACATGAATTGCACTTGCGCATTAAAACAGTGCTGTAAACTATCAGTCATTGTTATGTAGGAACAAACCTAGTGTATACGCTTTACGACGGACGTCTGCTACCTTTTTAGTTGACAGTGGTGGTGAAATCATTTGTCTTAAAAGACACGGAGGATGAAGACCGAGCACTGTGGCGGAAGGTTACATTGAACACTCACTTTTGAATGAAGAAAAGAATAGTGAAAGTTGATAGTGGTAGTGGATAAACCAAGCACCGTTGTCATTTCTAATTTCACAACATCTGAAAATAATATAACTGATAATGAAAACTTGTTGGACTGCTTTGAGAATTGCTCCAAGAATGCCGATGATGGCAGTTTCAGTGGTTTATTAAATTTTAATACTTGTTCAAACTGTGTATCAATGTGAATAAACAAAAATTATTGTAAATATTGTTGAACAAACTTTTATAAATTAAAACTTGATTAATGGCCGGTTTCTCAACATTTGGCGCAATCCATTCGATAACTATCGAGTACATAAATTTATCAGACCGATAACTTTATATTGATTTCTGAACGCATGCCTTCCAAATTTTGTTAAATACATAACAATTGAATGAATATCTTAATATCTGCAATAATCATAGAGGGAGCTAGCAAATGCATAAGTGTTTGCAGATGCCATTTATGGAGGTAAGACACTTTCAAGAAATAATTGTAGATGGCGCCACTATCGCCTACCTAATGATTGCACATCACATTAACTAAATAAAAATATATACAAACCTATTGCATAAAAATAAAGTTATTAAAACCTTTTCTAATACTGATAGTGAATTTGTTCTGGTACTAGACACTTGAATATTAGTTCTCCTATTAAATCTATCAGTAAATTTACAGTTTCTTTAGTTAAGGTGGCCGTATTTCTCGCCGTAAAATGATCAAATTTGTGAGGTTTTTTAGGTACTGAAATCTTGAAAAATAAAATACGTTGAACAAAAGTAATATTAAAAATAAAATTACTGATGTTTTGTTTTTCCACTTTTACTATTTAAACTCTTCAAATAATATAATAACTTTTAAAATGCATTTGTATGACACACATTATTTCGCTATTCTAACCCCACATTTTAACAATTATTTTCACATACTTATAAACAAAAGTGAACAATCTTATATGCAGAATTATGTAAGTTTATGTGATAACAATGTTTACATCTATATTTGAATTAAAAAAATTACGTATTTTGAAAGATTTCAGTACCTAAAAATTTGCTGGATAGATTGCTTTCTGACGTTATATATTGATTTTACTTCGGTACCTTTGAATATTCGCCAGTGGCATGAGATAACACAGTTGTTATTTGCTAACCTCTGTATTATTCAGTTCTTAAATGTCTAAAATTACTTGTATTTGTAGAAAACACTATTTGAAGAATACGGCGCCCTTAAACGAAACCTCTCGAAATTCTCTTGACTATATTTAAATATTCTTCATCTGATGAGGCAGACGAATCAAAATTTTTCATTGCACAGTTATCGTCATGAAAATATCAAAAAAGTTGAGTTAAGCCTTACAATAAAGATGTAAACAAGCAACAGCTAAATCGTTGCGCGCGTGCGTTAATGTTTATTGGACAGATATCTTCCCATTTTTCTTTGGATATCTGTTCGATAACTTATGCAATAGATAAGCATTATCCAATGGTTCAGAAACCGAATTCATGGGATATCTCCAGTTTATGGAATCGATAAGTTTATTGAATAGATATCTACTAGTTGAGAAACCGGCCATAAAACTTTCAATTTAAAAATTAAAAATTACAACTGTAGCTCCTGGTCAGACTAAATTTTTAAATACCGGTTTTAGGCTTATTTAGACGAAACTGTTTAGACTGCTGCTGGCAACCGAAATCGGTTTTTTGGATAGTTCGGTTAACCGGTTTCGGGATAATTCGGTTTTTTACAAAACCCGAAAACCGGTTATTCGATTCTTCAAATAACCGATTTTAGTACTGACAACTGAAATCGGCTTTTTGGATAGTTCGGTTAATCGGTTTCAGACAATTCGGATTTTTACAAAACCGGAAAATCGGTTATTCTGTTCTTCAAATAATCGATTATTTAATAATCTGAGTGTAAATCTGTTCATTCGAACCAAATATCCGAATAATCGCATAATCGATTATTCGGTGGTTTCTTTCTATGAAAAAAGAAATCTCGTTTCTCTCCACTCCCCGTTCCTCGTCATCATTCCACATAGTAGATGTACTCGAGTAGAGAATGTACAAGGTTATTCATGCAACTAGAAGGATTGGCAGATAGCGTAAACATTTTTTTCTGAAAATTTGATTCCTTGGGTAATGCAGTACGAACTTTTCAATGAAAATATTTTCATTTTTCAACGCTATACCACTTCCGGTTATACCGGACGTATAGGTACCAATTTTGTTATTTTAAATGGAACGCTTTGTATATTTTTCCATTTTTGAATTTTATAGTGAATTTTAGTGTCACTTTATATGACATTTATCATCTAAAATGAACTGTTTTGGAGGTATTTCGATTTTTTTTGTAAAATGGCATAGCTAACTTTAAAAATTCATGTTTCAGAAACAATAAAAAAGGTGATCTTTATTTTTATTAGGTGTTATGCTTCGTTTTGATGTATTCATATTCAGCCTGTCATGTACAGGGTCCTCAAAATTAATTGACAAACTTGAGGAAATTCAACCGTGCTTGACCTAAAAATAAAGATTCCCACTTTCACTATTTCTGAAATATGAATTTTTAAAGTTGGCTATGATATATTTGATAATATGAGTATATGCCAAATGAGAAATGTTATATGATTATAAAGTAACACTAAAGTTTACTATAGAATTCAAAAATGCAGAAATTACAGGACGTTTCATTTAAAATAAAAAAGTTGGTACCTACTTCTGGTATAACAGGAAGTCGTATAGCGTTGAAAATATTTTCATTGAAAAGTGTATCGAATTACCTTCATAAAAAAATGTTTACCCCATCTGTCAATCTAACCGGTTATTCGGTTAACCGATTATTCGAAGAACCGGTTTTGATTATCCGGTTTTCACCACTATTCGGGTAACCGGTTTTATCTGAAATCGGTTTTTACGGAACCCGGTTAATCGGCTTCACTTCTTTGCGGTTTTTGCCAGCACTAGTTTAGACTCCATTTTGATTAAAATAACAGTCTTCTGCACGTTTTCGGAATAAATCATGCAATTTCCCCATTGTTAACCAATTACAGCATTCTTACCTTTTGACATACACTCGAAGTTCACATATATGCCACATGTCCTGCCTCATAAAAACCGAACACATTTCCAACTGCTACTCTTTCATCACCTGCGACTTTTAAATTTGTTTACTTGCACTAAAAAGCTTCGAGGCGCTTCTTGACGCTCTCTTCGACCTCGCCTTTCGCCGAATCGAATAAATTAGCCCCAATTCCGGTCGCTATAAGAGAACAATTGCCGCCCCGTTCCCAAAAAAACCGCAGTCGAAGGCAGACCATGCCCCTATTGTGTGTAAAACGCAATAAATATTCAATATATACGCCTTTGTATCGGCGAAACAACTCCAAAGATTTCTGCTTGGCCCGTGGGCGGATTCAGCAGACCGCGAATTCCAGCATTGATTGACACCAGAGAATTGCAGGTTGCGGGGCCAATTTGCATACGTCCCAGCTCTACGTCTGGCCGTGTGTGGACGTAACAACGGCTCCCATTGTCGGATGGAAAATGTAAGAACAGAGGTGGATACTTACTGCCGTTTCAACATAAAATTCTAAACAACTTGCTTCGGTTGCCAGCTTTATAGCTTCATTTAGGTATTGTTTAAAGTGCACTGTATAAACCACTACAGAGATAATCAGCTCATGTATGTCAGTGGTGGCTCGTCGTATGAAGCAACTGAGGCCGGGCCTCATTGTAAATTTTGGCTTTTACTATATATTTTAATACCCCATAATTTCCAATCCGATTGCCTACTACATTTATCAAAAATCAATGTAACGAAATAAAATAATTGCTTCAATCTTAGCCCTCGTATGTTATAACGTCCCTCTGGTTTACATTTCAATATCCCGCCGTTTTTGTTACTACCCGCGTGGGGAGTCCGGTCACCCACCAATCCCACCACAGTGAGGCCCAATTTTCCGAGCCTCAAATTGCGTCGCATATGTCTATACGTTATGGTTTCCCCCACCACGCGAGACGGTTAAAATCGATGTTTTTCGCTCCATGTCTGCTCGAGCCTGAGGCCCGATTTCTGGCGCCTCAAGTTTTCAGTTCAACGACAAATGGACGATGTGATAGTGGCTAGTGACCGTAGGTAACTTGTGAACTGTAGATTATTTACGTGTGTGACGAGATTAATCGATTGTTCAAGTGTTAATACTTTTATTTATGTGTTTTGAATTTCCAGTGGTTAGTGTTAGTGGTTGATTAGTTGAATGTGACTTCTTAAATATTCTGAAGATTAGGTGGTAAGCACGATGGTAAAGCTTAAGAGACAAGGCAGGTAGGATTAATTTAAAGAAATAAAAAACAACTTCCTTACAAGGTAAGACTAAATTTAACATAAAATAGGAACCTAATTTAAATATATATTATCGATAGGCTCGTCGATAGTTATTTATAATAATGAATCCCTCTCACGATATTGTTTTATCTCTTATTTGAAACGCCTTTTTCAATACATAATGAAGTAGAGAAACTACAAATTTTTAATAGTTGGCCAACGCTTTAAAATATCCTGAATATGCAAACAAATTTCCGAAAAATCGTTTAACTGTTTACTACAAATGTATCCAAGCATATTTGACATAGATAAGTTGAAAAACGAACATTATGTTTTGTACAGAGACGAACAATTTTACAATTTAGAAGTTCAGAAAGCGGTAGAAATGTTATACAAGGAATTTAAAATGATATTTTCGGAAACATACAAATTATTTCGCTTAGTTTTAACAATTCCTGCAATAAGTGTTTCAGTAGAATGAAACTTTTCGTTTCTTAAGCGCATTAAGACTTACTTAAGAAATACGATGGCACAAGAGCGCTTAAACAACTTATCGATGATGGCTATAGAAAAAGAACTGTTGCAAAGTCTTGGCGCCGATTCCCAATTTTATGAAGACATAAATAAATTTGCGAATTTAAAAGACCGACGAGTAGACTTGTTTTATGAGAAGTGAAAGTATTAAATTTTTTTTGGTAAAAGTGGATTTGTTTTGTATGTAAATAGATAAGTAATTGAAAATTGATTTTTATATTTTTTCATATTTTTTAGTGTTTTAAACACGTAGGAACAATTTTTTAAATTATTAGATGCTGATATTATTTAGTTTTTTAATTTATGGTTATAGTAGGGCTATTGGCAAACGACTCCGTAATAAAAAATGGTCAACGCGTCAAGGAATATTACCTCAGGGGAGACGTGTAAATTTATTCCTATTTAGGTATTATTTGGGCCTCACCTCTTGCAGCTACCACGAAGCGCCACTGATGTATGTATCCCATTTTGGTCATAATAACATTTACGTTATTTCAAGGTTACATGTTATATTTCATCACCTTCAATGTTTGTAGTATATACTCCTCTGTAACTATTAACAAATAACGGCGATGTTACGTTATGTAGAAATTTATCAGTTTCTGGTTCTGGTTTTCAAGGAATTAGGTGTCACTATAGCATTGAGTAATAACTGTACTTATTATTCAATGACTATAGCTTAACGTATGTGTTATTTGAATTGCAAAAATGGAAGGCTTATTAAATTTACATTTAATTCGCGCACATTGAAAGTAAGGATTTAGAAAAAACTTTATTAGTATAGCTATAAAAGAATCCAAGACTAAAACACAGCGCATATATTAAGATATTTGGATGTGTACAGAAGATAATCGTCAACCGGCTACTGAGTATCGACGTTTTTTTGTATATTGTAACAATAATAAATGTTCCAAGCAAGTGGTTGGGAAAAATACGTTGGGTCAGATTCCATACAAAATAGTTAATTATCTTAAATTGCTAAACCCAAAACAATACACCAGCATTGTTTTCGACGTTCTTTGCCTACTTTATTAGCCGTCGCGACGCTGGAACAGGTATAAGCGCCATGATGGTTAGAAATCAACCACTGTTGCTAAAGGCTATATTGAAAATTTAGTGTCTAACAAAGTGGAAATAGCAAAAACAAATTATAGGCATTAACATGTCCTCAATTAGTAGGTGATATGGATCAAAATTTTCCAAAAATACTAGTGTTACTGAAGTTAAAAAGTAGCTCTGCAGAATAAATAGAAAATGGACAGTACAAATTCTGTCCTAATTAATCGCATATGTATGTCATTCCGCCAAACTAACTTTTCATAAAAATAGTCAGGAGTTATATTATGCAATATTACTAAAAAAATTAACATATCGTCTTTCATTCTTTTTTCATAAAATGTGGTACACAAAATGATATCTTCCTTCAATAAAAATAAAGTACCATTAGCTAAAAGAGAGTGAATATTTAACGCCCGAGAGCGTTAATAAAATCTGCGGGCGTTACAGTGATACTTATCGCCCGAAAAATGTTACTACAAAATATATATTTAACGCCCGGCCGTATATAAAGGTATGAAAATGTCTCGGTATAAAAAATGAATTAATTCCCTTGATAAAAATTTATAGGAAACGAGAAACGAACGGCCGTGCGTATCCAATTTTAAAATGCTAATCAATCATAAGATATTAGCATCGCAGGCAGGAAAATAAACGACCGGGAGGAAAATCCAGCGCCGACGACGAGAGAGAGAGAGAGTCCATTACATACTTCTAATTCACGCTGCTCCATTAGCATCTCATAATTTACCGAAAAAGTAATAAATCCTGGCGGACAAAAAACCCCGGAGAATATCATTACCGGGGCCCCGGCGTGATACGTATAATCCGAGGAGGCCCGGGTTAAAAATGGCCGGTCATTAGAGGCGGAAAGGTAGAACGCGACGTGCTACGACGGCGGTCCGACAGCCGGAGGATGACTGGCACGAACCGGCGCTGGCACCCCATAATGGAGGTAACATGCATCTTCCTTTTGTTATGGACGTGGACACCTTGTTGGCTTAAAACTAACTTTTGATTAATATGTTTCCCGCACCGCCTTTCGCTCGTAGAGCATAACAAACCGGGTCAGTGGCGGGCTCGTCAATTCCCTAAGGGACATCGATCGATGAAAAAAATTGTTGTAGTTTTAGTGGTGGTCGTTATTAATTAAAATATCACATTTAATGCTACAAACATATAGAACAATATGAGTAAAAACTCTAATAAACATAATCCCTTAAGCTGCACCGCTTTGCAGTTATAAATCTTAAAAGTTGCAACTTCAAATGTAGTTTCTATGACGCAATTTTTGGAAAAACATACTTAATGACATACTTCATGACATTTTTCAAAAAGTTCATCAAAAATCGACATTTTCAGTTGACAAAGTGAGTCTCTTTTGTCACCTAGCTGGGATATACTTTTATATTCTAGAACACCAAACTCGTCTTTTTCATTGTAGAACATAAAACAAATGTCAAAATAATTTGAACAAAAAAACGCTGCATGGGACCTAAAAATGGACGAACAAATTTTGGATTTTAACCAATTCGGATGTAAAATTTCCCGCTGAATCCGAATTTGCAATGAAAAAGATGGGTTTGCATTTGAAATTTCAAAATTGGGCCTCATATCTCGTATAAGGCCCCATCGGACCCAAAATCTGATGGGCCCATTCGATTCCTCGGGCGAAATTACTAAAGACCCCAATATCAGAATTCCGATTTTCCACCCGTGCGCAAAATAAATTCACCGTTTCCAGACTTTTGGACCACCCTGTATATTACCTTTTCTAGCATCTATTATCAGGTGCTTCTTGTAAATATCTCTCAATTTCCTCTTTCGTTGGAATTCTAAAGTTTTTTGGATGGACAACTGATTTGTTTTTGCAATATGATATTGATTTTGGAAACTTTCTGATAGGTACTTACATTTTATTCTGGCAATCACTGTACTTTTTACATATATTGGTCATTAACGTCGAAGGTTTAATTTTATGTTCGAAATATGTCAGTAATACCGTTTCGCACACTTTTCGAATTTTCTTCGAACTTTCAATTCGCTGTAGGCAATCTCATACTTTCTTAACGATTTTTTAAGGATTAATTATGAAACAGTAGTTTGTGCCACTTCCAATACTTCACTGATAAATGGTCGTCTTCACTTTCCGAGCTCATTTTGAATTAAACACTCTTAGAATATGACTACAATTTTTGGTTTAGCTGGAGCTTATCGTCGGAGGAACTTACACAAGTAACTGTTGATAACATTGAAGACAACGGAAACCTCATAATGATTGCAATAGCTGACTCTAAAAGTTATCGTGCAAGATCGTTTATACTATCATAAGAAGCAAACAATGGAACTTTCTTATAAATATACATGTACAATGTAAAATATACGAACTTACGACCTCCAATCACTTATCGTCGTTTTCATTAAGTTTACAAAGGAAAATCCAATGCTCCACGCGTCGGATCAACAATTTTGCAAAATGCCTTCCGAAATAGTAGCTTATTTGCATCCTCAAAATCCTGAACAGTACACAGGTCATAATTTCAAGCGTTCCTCGACAACATTGCTTGCTGATTTTGTGAAGAAATTACATATATAAAACATGTAGAATCGGAAAAAACAAAAAAAACTTGTGGAACAAAATTCTTAGCGCTCCTTCAACTTCATTATCTTCAACAGAACTTTCAAATCAAACCACCTTGCAGAACAGTTAAGTTCAGCTATAAATTTGCAAAATGCTGTAAACTGTTCGGTCACCATTGATATCAAGAATAATAAAATAGATTAAACGTTCGTTTTCATTAGTATTAAAGCACTTGTACATAATTATTATTAATTCAATTGGTTTCTTCATTGTTCTATTTGTTTCTTATTTACCCTCATAGAAAAAATATTGTTCCTAACTCGCGCGGAAAGAGAACGGTACCGCTTCACATCATTCGGGCATCGACTGTTACTTTCGGCACTAGTTATGAAAATAACTATTTTAGCATTGCACGCCCTTTATTCCAAAATCGAAGAACTTTAGGATCTATCTTTATAGCTCATTGAAATAAGTCTTACAAAAATCCAAAGCCGTTTATCAATAGAACACTTTGTTTATTGTTGGTTTAGTTCAAGTTCTTATACAATCACTACCGAAGTACACATAAGGGTCCTTGATCGAAAGAGTTGGATGTGCCTCTGGTAACGCCACTGCAAATGACCTGGACGCAAACAGCGTTCTCATAACTTTTTCCGAAGCCTACGTGACTCAATTTGGCCAAAAAACGACCCGACGTAACGCGCCACGTAACCGGAGGAGCGTTAGACACTTCCCAAACTCCACCATAATAAAATTAAATTGTCTAGGATAATTACGTTAATGCGCAGTTAGTTCTGCCGGACGGTTTCTCGTTAGCCGCGGCCGTGTAATTTACAAATGTGGCAATGCCGATGGCTGTTGCGCTCCGAGTGTTTCAATTTACTTGATGTATGGTTTAATTTTAATGGGACTTTTTTCGGCTCGTTATCCAACTGATCACGTCCGAGCGGCGGGCAGGCCTAAAAACTATACCAAATTTCGTTGGAACTAGTTCGGAGTAGAGCTCGTTTTCGAAAAAAACAAGTATTTTCCTCATACACGGTGTCCCAAATTCTGTCCCAAAATCTGTTCTATCCTGTTACCTCAGATAATTGGAAATATCACTAAGTACTCTTTTCCTTGATGAGACTGTTGCTGTCGAATTGTCGGCTGACGAAATACCTCACATTTTGTTTCTAGTCATTGTTTGCTTGCTTGCTTTTCCATATACAGAGTGTTCTGAAATGAATTGTACATAGTAGATGATTTGTGACGTCAAAATAATGTGATTAAGCCAAACTTATCTTGCTACATACTGTATCTTATTTTTTTACAGCAATTTCTCTTTTTCCATCACTTTTACATCAAAAAGGTATACCGTCGTAATGTCGCTAGGAATTGCCGTTTTCGAGATATCTGCATGAATTTTATTTAGAAAGTAGTCCTGCAAATAAGAACAGAAACAGTGAACAACGCTGTCAAAACAATGTATGTCAAATTTCTCCTCAATTATTAGTGTTAGAATACTCCTAAGTTTCTACAGAGTTTTTCATTAGTTCCCCATCGCAACAATTTATTTTAATATTGAGATACAGACACATCATTTCGAAGGAACTCGAGATACTGAACCCTGTCCATTCGATTTGGTAATATGAATGGTTCAATCAAGCGATCATCGACAATCCCTGCACAGATATTAAAGAAAAGCGTTTGGAAATAAAAAATAGCTTCATTATTACTAACACCTCAGCTATAAATCAGGGATTTTGAGTAATTTGTTGCAGCAACCATTCACAAAATCTTGGACAAGCTGTATATGATACGGATATAATTGAGCCCTAGTGATGATTGGGATATTCCTTATACTTGTTGAGGGATTGGTCTAGTACTTATTCGGTAATTATCTTCAACAATAACTAAAATGTGTTCCTCAACTGCTGCAATACGCCGTAGACACTCTGGACCTCCATCTCTTCCACGATTCGGTTGCAAATTTCCCGTGTCACGCCCGCGTTGCACTACCGCTGTAAAAGTTGATACATTTGGCGCATGTCTATCGGGAAATCGTTCTGCGTACAGACGAGAAGCTGCTAAAGAATTTTGTCTTACTTCGCCATAAATTAAAACGATATCCATCATCTTCGAATTGTTATACACGTAACCCATTTTTGACACTTGAAAAACTAATGTAAATACTGTTGTAAAAACGTTAATCGGATTTTAGTATTCGGAATCGCCTGCATTCCGATGACACTAAAGACTACAATAGGCCAGCGATGTAAAGGTTCAAAATACTACAACTTAAATAATTTTTTTCTCGGAAACTAAGAATTTTACAAAAAAATTAAGATATTCACTTTATTTTTGATGACTCATCCTAATTTTGGATAAATTGTGAATTATCGTTCTCGGATGGGTAGGTATAACAATATTTTTAACATTTTCTTTCAACACTATTGTCAACCCCTTTACTAACTTTATTGTATATCAGCCTACTCAGAACACACAACTTGTCCCGAAAATTTAAGACACCCTGTATTTACAGTTTTTATTATTTTGTCGGTAACTCTATTACCTACCAATAGTTAACGGTTGCCTTTTATCAAATTTCTATTACTTTTTTCCAGTGTGCAGACATCAGTTAAGATTTTGGTACCAGCTCAAAAAAGATTGTACAAAAACTTGACCAGCACATGGTTGTAGTTTATTGAGTTCTTATTACAGGTATGCGGTAGCCGACAATTTATAAGCCACAGCTTAAGAAACTCGTTACACCGAAGGGAAAAAATGTTACGATGATTTAGACAGCTCTGCGGTTTTCTCGTCTTAACACTGCAGTACTAGAGGAATTCTATATTTCCAAGTGTTTTAACAATAAACAAATTACAGATTTTTCAAGAGTACTGTTAAATTAATTCCTTAATTACACCGTAAGTAAATTTTCACTCAAAATCAATACTCAATCCGCACCCAACTGTGGTAAAATAGTAACACAATTCGTTGAGTACAGCCCTCACTCAGTTATTTGCTAGTTAAATAATTCTTTTATGTACGATGACAATATAACCCAAACATTTTTTTATAGTTCACGGCTGTTATTATGATCCAGCGCGGTATAATAAAACGTCAAAAATTAAAAATAATAGGCACAAAGCTATTGGCTTATTTAAAATGGGAGTTATAGTTAACGTTATCTTTATAAAACTAGTTACCTTTTTGTTAACCTAGTTAACTTTTTTTGAGTTAATTTCAATTTTAATATCGCAGTTGGAGCAATTTTCTGTGGTAACTGATGCACAAACTTCATTTCCAGTAATTTTTTGTATTTTGTTTTGGTTTTGAGGTCTCAGGTTTTCCACTTAAAAATCTTTTCCAAATTGTTGTGAATTTTCCGGTATTACTACATCTTGCGCAATTTGAACCGCTATTTCAGTTTTTTAGAAATTGACTCCTCAATGTATCCCTTAGCTACAGTTGAAGATTTCCATTCTGCATGGAGTTTTAATGCTACCATGTCTGCCCCGGTTTAATAATAATAATAATACCTTTATTTTCCTCAGAGACAGTAACAAACTGTATAGGAATAGTCACAAATAAATTTAATTTACAAACAATTCATCCAGCGTATAAAAACATTTCTCAGTCAAATAAGACTTCAGTTCATGTTTATATTTTATCACGTTATTAATTTCCTTAATATTATATGGTAAATAATTATATACCCTAAGTCCAAGACCATTAGGTGAATTTATCGCAATTTTATATTTACAGTATGGTATATGATAATTACCATTTTGTCGCGTATTCCTTCCATGTTTATCAAAATTCGTAAAGAATTTAGAATTATTAAAAACATAAACACACAATTCATAAATAAACACTGAAAAAACAGTTAAAAGTTTAAAATCTTTAAAAACACATCTACATGAAGAAATACTACTAATACAACTACTAATTATTTTTTGTGCAATAAAAACATCCGATGTTAAGGTTGCATATGCCATATCGTAGCCTCGATCCGACTTGCGCGTGATATATTTGCAAAAGTTCACTACTTGACAACTGACAGTTCCCTTCTGAAATTTGAATATCTAAATTTACACATAATTTTTGTCGATTGTGAAATCGCACAAAATTAGTTTTCTTTTCTTTACATGTCGTTTGTAAAAACAGTACCAATTATTCAAAATATTCAACGCTTTATTACAATTTTCCTCGAGTACAGAATCGGATTTATTAGAAAAAATGAGAGATTGGTCATCTGCATACAATGTTACAAAGCCATCAGGTATCAAGTTGCCAATATCATTTGTGTATGATATAAACAGAATGGGGCCAAGAACATAACCCTGTGCCATACCCATACTAATTACAGAATTCTTAGAATTTACTTTAGCCACAGTTCCATTATGTGTGCTTGAAAGTCTAACATACTGTTTTATTTCTTTAAGAAAAGAAGATATCCAACATAAGGATTTATTATGAATTTCATAGGCGTGAAGCATTTGTAGTAATTTGTCATGATAAACACAGTCAATTGGGTAAATTTTTTAAATTTATTGGGACGGTGTCCTACCGACTTCTCTTCAAAAATGGAATTAATTTGGTATAGTGTCGAATTTTCACATTTTTATTGATTAAGTGTAGCCTTTAATAACTCTCACCATAATATCCATGGTTTAAATATCTCTGACTTTTCTTTTAAATATAGTAAAAGGGCGTTTCCACGTTCTTAACAAACTTTCTGCCACGCCAATCTATAAACCGTCTATAATAAATTTCACACACTTTTTTTGGATTTGTCGAGTAATAAATCTGATGTAGCTTCATTTGCTGTTTTAATTGTATCTGGATGAGTACAAATACTTTCTTCCTTAGTATCTATCCGAACTCGACATTTTTAACAGCTTTACAACAAAGTATTAAAATTTTAAATTGACAATAATGTGAAGTTAATTACGGAAATTGACAATGTCAGACACCATCGATAGATAACTAAAGTAACGTTCAGATAAACGTTAGTGCAATGGCACTGCAGTTGTACTGTTGTATTGTAATTGTATGGTGTTAAATATTATTTACTCTGTTTACATAAAATTACTGTAGACTTAAGAAGTTGGGGAATTTTTCCGCTGTAAGTTGGCGACATGCAAAAACTCAAGATTCTTGACCTTCAGAGAGGTTATGTTTATGTTTTGCCAACTACGTCCCTATCTACGGAAATTGTTGGTTTTTACCATTTGCCGAATAGTAAGTAAAAGCCTACCCTAGATAAAATATAAGCCTAAAATCTGCAGGAATAGATGGTCTATTTGAATGTTTGGTTAAATCAGAGTATACTAGTATACTGTGGGTTAAATGAGGCCCCACTAATTTCAGCAAGTCATCAAACACTGCCACTGCCATTCGTGTGAAATGAAAAAATAATCGGCATTCTCATTTCGCATTTCTTTATATAAATTATAGAAATCACCTTGCATGTGCTATCTGCGGTTAATAGGTCGCACCCACCATCTCTGAGTTCTTCTTTTAATTTTTTTTTGCATGTATAGTTTTTATACATATTGACGTCGCTGCGAATAAGAGCAGCAAAAGTAACTGTTTCTAAATCAAACCGTCCTCTTCATCCATTTTTTAGAAACAAATCAATTCTAAACTAAATGCCTAAATTAGAATCTAATTTAAAAACTTAACCTGCAAAAATGTGAATCTTCTGTTTACTGTCAAAAAATCAGTTTTCTGATTGGTCCTTGTATGATTGTTGGAAAAGGATTGGTAAAAGCTAAAATGCTTTTAGCTTCTGCCATACAACTGCAATACAAAGGCGTTACTGTTAAGTTTATCTGAACGTTACAAAAGTCACCCGCATTTCTCGCCGTTTTACTACAGTATCTTCGAATATTTGTAGGTGGGATGAGTTAACATTCCTATTATTTGCTAAACCCTAGATTATTCAGTAATTAAATGTCTAAAATTATTTGTATTTTGTAGAAAACACTATTTCAAGAATACGGCGCCCTTTTTAATAACTTTTCTGCAGTACCAATGCAACCGTACTAATCTTATGTGAACGGAGCTTTAGAATATGCTTTCATTAGTAGCAAGATTTGGGGATTAATCAAAATTAAACAATTTTTCACTTATAATTACACAAGAGGTTTGTATTTTACCGGGTAAATTTGGATTGTTTAATGATAAACTGTTGCCTTAGCAATTAGACGAGGAAAAACTGTCAACTATTAAAAACGCGACACCGAAAGTGCAGTGCTTTTAAGTTGCCAGTTTTTCCATTCAAATTGCTAGATTTTACGTTTAGCATTACGTGCAGCTCACGATGAATTAAACTGTACGTAGGTGAAAGGGTTAAATACAATAATCAATTCTTTATAACATTTACTTTGTATTATTTTAGCGGTGGTGTTCCAAATTGTTTGAACTACCGCTTCTTTGTTGTCGTTTCCGTCACATTTTCGTATATTAAAAGCCCAATCTTTCAATATTACATTCAATTTCTCGATGAAAGTATCTGGCTCAAATTTATATCATCATCAATGTATAGCATAGCAAAAAGTAGAAAATGTCGCCAGATTGATGATCGAGTCACAACTGTATTAGCTAGCATTCAGGTATTAACAATTTGACTAATTTCGTTGTTCGTAGACTCACATTACATTGCTAATGTTCAATAATTCAATAAGTTATTGACAAAAACGTCAAACTATTTTTTCTGCAGCGAGAATTGATTTAAAAATGAATAAGTGAGAAAACCACTAGTGCATTTGTCGTTGTAAAAGTTGCTTTTTATATGTAAATCAAGTTGTCCTTTTAATATCAAACAATAGTGTTTTGAGGACTATTTTATTGTACCTATAGTTAATACGTTCATTCATATACTTACACAAAAAAAAGTTATATTTAGATTAAACTCGTAATCGACATTGAGTAATTCTGAACGTACTTTTTTATTTCTTTGCATGGCAACGTAAGTCGCGCAACTCCCTACACTCTTAAGTAATTCCAACAATAAAAAAAGTACCAACACCCCACATTACAAATAAATATCTTTACCAATGGGGTGCATTCCAACCTATACCTGACCCTCCACAAGACAGCATAGGGTAGATAGATGGGCGTGCCCCTCGGACCTAGTTACTGCACCAAATTAGGGACGGTTTGAGAATTCCCGAGGCCCAGAAAATTTATACCTTCCGCCCGGGCTCCATCTTGGCCGTATACGGTCGATGGGAAATAATGAAATCATTACGGAATAATGGGGTACCATTATAAGGCCATTTCGGTACGGTTTGGATGAAGAAGTTATATGCGTGCAGGCGAATGCGGGGAAACAAGAGCAAGAGGTGGTGGGGTAATGGCTGCTGTGATGATGAGGTCTTATCTAGATGTTGGCCGGAAAAAAATAATTAGGGGTTCGATTTAGGGATTCGCTGAGTAGTTCGTCCTAATTTATTTCATGAATATTAAAAAAGGATCATCATTTACTGTAATATTTAGGTACCCACAACACATATTTACAATCTTTATTTAAAACATTGAAACATGATGATAATATTTTTTTTTTTCAAATATAAAAATGAACTTTTTAAAATTAAACATATTTAAATCAGATTATCCTCCTAGGTTCAGGGCTTGAATTCATTAAAAAAGAAGGTGCCAAATTACAAAAAAATTGAAAAGGTAACCTAAAAGTAATACTTATAGATAAGTAAAAAAGAATAGCAGATTAATAAAACTTTATTTTGTACTTGTAGGTAGGTATACAAGGTATCATTTTTATCAGCTCAGCTCAACCTAAAAGACATTAATAAAATACAGGGTGATGCCCAATTTTTTCAAAAAAAATTGGGAATAGATGCGTCATGCAAAATGGAGTTAATATCGTAAACAAATTTTTTGTAAAATCCTTATAGTTTCGAGAAAAAAATTATTGAAATTGTAGTATTTTCAACCTTTACATCGCTGGACTACTGTAATCTCTAGCCAGGCGATTCCGCAAGTTAAAATCCGGTTACCTACTTATAGTATTAACGTTTTTATGATGCAAGTGTTTACATTAGTTTTTCAAGTGTCAAAAATGGCCGTGTATAGCAAAGTTGATAGATATTGTTTCAATCTATGTAAAGTGAAAATGCTAGCAAAATGATTTCCCGATAAACATGTGCCAAATGCAGTTACTTTTACCGCGGTGTGCAGTGAGTGCAAGAGTAATGCAAAGTGGGCGAGACACAGGAAAGGATGTTAAAATAGCCGATTTTTGGCTTATCCGAGGGAACGCATAAATCATAAAAAAATCGATTGATTATTGTTAATTAACATTAAAAATGGCTCAGAAATACGTCAGGTAGCTGGGGAAATGTCGCTACTACCCCAAAACCTATATAAACTACCTTTAAATAGCTTTAAATGGATAATCATTAATTATTGTTATAAAATTCGTGTAAAATGAAAAAAATGCTTGAAAATGATTTGAACAGACAGTATGTCAATATAAAAAGTGATAAATAACTGTAAAAATGTCCATTCCACCCCTAAAAATTAAAAAAACGACTTTGAAAAGCTAATGGTGAGCTTACTTCGACATCAAAAATAGATAATGCTTAAATGTTCAAGGGAACGAATATTGCTAGAAAAAAATTATAGATTACTGTAAAAAAATGCAAAAACTGATACTAGAGTACATTAAGTAAGTGGGGAAATATTAATTGCACCCCTAAATCTATATAAACTGCCTTTAAATAGCTTAAAATAGATAATCATTATTTATTGTTGTAAAATTCGTTTAGAATGAAAAAATGCTTAAATCACTTTTAAGGTTCATTTATACTATTGCAACCTGAAAATTGGGAGCAAGGATAAATTGCCATTTTTTCAGTACGCGTTCGTAAAGTGAGAACAATTGGCGCTATTTCGCCATTGAATGGGCACTTTTAGTCATTTATCACTTTTTATATTGACATACTGTCTGTTCAAATCATTTTCAAGCATTTTTTTCATTTTACACGAATTTTATAACAATAATTAATGATTATGATGATGATTTAAGGATAGTTTATATAGGTATAGGGGTAGTAGCGACATTTCCCCAGCTATCTGACGTATTTCTGGGCCATTTCTAATGTTAATTAACAATAATCAATTGATTTTTTTATGATTTATGCGTTCCCCCGGATAAGCCAAAAATCGGCTATTTTTAACATTGTCCTTTGCAACAGAATCGTGGAAAATATAGGTCCAGGGCGTCTACGACGTATTGTAACAGTGTGGCATTATATCCGCACCATGTAAAGCGTTTCCAAGCATTAATACCAAGGGATTGGACGAGAAGGACCGCTACCATGGCCCTAATCTCCTGACTTTAAATCATTTGTGGAGATATTTAGAAAATGAAGTATATCGCGCCGAAGTGGACACTATTGATGATTTATGCACAGCTAGCTGCTGTCAATAACTTTTACGAGTTGAAAACGGACAAGAAGCAGAAACATTTGCTTTAGTGCCCAGTGTAGAAACTGGGTAAGGGCCCAATTTTGTTGCTGTAAGACCACAAATTAATTATAATTATATTTAATAGCAATAGTGACAAAGGCACTTAGTATTTCTGTATAAAATAGGTGTTGTAAAATGTTATTTATTTAATTTCTTGAGAATTTCTTTCACGGTGTATTGCAGCAGCGTGGCGTATGATGCACAAGGCTCGACATTTCTTTTGCAAAAAGTGACTAGTTATCATTTATAAAAAATGAAACAAAGTGATCTAAAGTTACTACACTGAAAGCCATGTTAAAGATTAGAAAAATCAGGTGTACTTCATTAATGAAGTACATGTCATTGCAATAATAATGACACTTCTTCAAAACAGTTTTTGAACTTCTGGAAGTTCTCAGTAGAAATTTCATTAAATGTCTATTGGTGAGTGAAACAACTAAGATTGTAATTGTAAAGATTGTACTTATATACATTCCTGCAGGAGGTACAATGGTAGTATGAGAAAATAAGAAATACATTTTAACAGAACTACTCTTTACTACAACAATCAAATATTACTATATGAGGAGACATGAAGTAATTTTTCCATAAATAACTATTTCATATGCAATATTTTCAGAATTTTATAAAACGTTTTGTAAGTTTAACAGTTTAAACCTAAGAGAGACAATTATGAAATATCCCATTGTTTTCGAAGGAGAACTAAAAAAATCTATAGTTCACAATGACTTCTATATTTTACTTAATAATAGACCGAGCGAAGAATTCTGAACGATGACGTAATAATGTTTGAAATCATGTACTAGATAA
The DNA here is from genome assembly GCA_037114965.1 of Monochamus alternatus. NCBI lineage: Eukaryota > Metazoa > Arthropoda > Insecta > Coleoptera > Cerambycidae > Monochamus > Monochamus alternatus. The sequence continues at coordinate 10,229,662 of CM073427.1, forward strand.
TAAATAATTGTGTATAACATTTTTATTTATGCAGTGTGGCACTGTTAAACTATATAAAACTGTCTTCCAGTAACAATAAGTAATTGCGTATTAGTCACAGACTTTGATTCATTATTTATTTAATTTTAACGCAGTTCAGAGTCCTAACAGAATGTAAACACACCTACGTAGAAATGTATATAATTTATTAAGTATTGTAGTAGTTGACTAATAAATAATAAGTCGATTGAATATTTAAATTTTTATATTAGCAGTTTGATTGAGTAAACATTTGACAAAGTTAACCTTTTTTATGTCATTAGTTTATTAGTTAGTTTTTATTAGTTTATTAGTTTGTCGGTCAGTGGTCGTGCGGTTTAAGGCGTCAGTACTTGAATCGAGGTGACTAGATCGGTGTTGGTTCGAGCCCAGCTGCCGGTAGACCGTATATAAGTTATATTCGTGGAGAGGTTTGGCGCCCTCTCTGCGGGTATGGTAGGGTGGAAGAATGTTGGCTTGGGTCAATGTGAGAGATTGATACCGGTTGATATTTGACTACCCCCCTAATTAATGAGGTTTTCCAGGTTTCCCTCATTCCTGCACTGAATAGTGGTTAGGGCCTACAAACGTAAGTCGTTCCTGGGCGCAAATGCGGCCTGCTTAATAATAATGTGCCGCCCCCTCTCCCGCACAAGTCTCCGACTTCTGGGCTAATCCCTGTGATTAGAATGAGGGGTAGAGATATTATTATTATTATTAGTATGTTATCCTTAAGGTCTTTTATCCTAAAATAATTCAAATAACTTGTACGTAAATCGCATTATAGTTAAAGACCTAAAGTGACACCCTTTTTGAATTTCATAAACTGAGTAATACACTCTAAAGCTGCATACACACTTGTAACAGAATCTCAAACCTCGTCGCGCAACGTCACCACGATGGTGTGAACAAGATCCTGTAACTTCGTCGAGTTACATCACAGGCAGATGCATTATTACAGTTATCAACAAAAATACATGGTTGTATAGTTTTTGTATACGCTTTTTTCACGTGAAAGTTATTTATTTGATATTTTGTATATATTCACGACATTAATTAATTTTACAGTTTTGTAGCACCTCAGGCATGCGTGTAGAATCGAAAAAATCGAGAGTATTTACAAAGAACCAAGTTGATTGCTTTTTTAATAGGACAGCTGATAATTTATATTTGATGAGGAAGGTAAACGTTTTAAAAATAAAAGAACATTTTTAAAAAGCTTCTTTATAGGTCGTCCAAATATTGGGGGTTTCAGGCGCATGCCGTTCTGATAAATTAATCAATTGAACAATTAATATAATGTTGAAAGATCTGTGAAATCTGCCTTAATTACTCGTATAAAAATTTCCACTATCAAAAACAAGCGACCACGTTCTTTTAATGTGCTAAGAGACAAGTTTTTATCGAATATATTATGTTGCTTTACGTCCACACGGATTGGTAGAACGTCGATTATTTGTCAGATATGTTAGTGGAAAGTGTCATCGAATGGTGGTATTTATAAAATCAGTGCCGTCTCGCAAGAAGTGACAACATTTTTTAATCTAGACAACAAACTGGAAACGGTACAATGGGCACACATTACGACGAACGTCTGTTACTTTTTTAATTGACGGCGGTGGTGACCTCATTTGTCTTACAAGACATGAGGAATGGAGATCGAGCACTGTACTCAGTTTTGAAAAAAGAAAATATCGTGAAAAGAATACTGAAAGTTGATTGTGGTAATGATAAACTAAACACCGTTGTCGTTTCTGATTTCACAACATCTGAAAATAATATAACTATTAATGAAAACAGACTACTTTGAGAATTTCTCCAAGAATGGGGGTAGTGGCAGTTTCAGTATTTATTTAATTTTAATATTTGTGTATTTAATATCAATGCGGATAAACAAAACTTATTGTAAATATTGTTGAATAAACCTTTATTAATTATAACTTGATTAACTTTTAGTCTAAGAATAAAAGTGTCAACTTTAGTTCCCGAACGAAAATGTCAACCTTAGAGACCCCCTGACAGTAAAAAAATGTCATAGCTTTGTGACGGTTGGAGAAAAAAAAAGGTACTGAAAATTATACAGGGTGGTTCAGGTTTAATCTTGATAACTTCAGGAATCGATAGAACAGGTTAAAATAATGTTCATTTGTGATATAAACTTATTTCCTAAAACGCATCGTTTCCGAGATAGAGGGCGTTGAAGTAGGAATTTTTGTCTCGTTTTTCCCTCATAACTTTTGAACCATTTATCCGATTTAAGTGAAATTCGGAACACAAACACTCCTTATGATCTTACATAAGCTTCTTAAGTTTGAAATACCTACCCCTGTGTAGTGTATTTTGTTGGATGGTGCCCCTACGGAAGGCAAGTACGGCAGTGGTTGGATGAGAATTATCCTCGTCGATGGATTGGACAGCAACCCAACAACCACCCAAATATGTGGATTCGTTGCGAAGGACCAGTGGCTTAGCCTCCGCGCTCACCAGATCTGAATCCTCTGGATTATTTCGTTTGGGGCCATCTGAAAGCAATTGTGTATGATACGCCAGTACATACCCGTGAGGAATTGATCCAAAGGGTAAGACATGCTTGTGATGACATAAAAAACAATCCTGTTCAAATAGCAGCTGCGCCCAAAACGTCAGTTTACACAAATCACTGTGTTTTGTTTTCATGGGTTGCTATAACGTTAAATGAAATTTACGCGGCTGGTGCGCTACACTGTCACCAATTTCTTTGAATATCTCAGAAACAAGATAAAAAAAAAACAGGAGACGAAAAAATTTCGAAATTAATCAAGTCAAAGTGGTGTGGATGATTTATTGAAATAAATTTTTTTTTTTTGCAGTTTTGAAATAAAGTAAGAGGGGGGTAGCATACAAAATACACTTCTAAGAGGGGTAGGTAGTTCAAACTTAAGAAGCTTATGTAAGATCATAAGGAGTGTTTATGTTCCGAATTTCACTTAAATCGGATAAGTGGTTCAAAAACGAGAACAAAATTCCTACTTCAACGCCCTCTTTCTCGGAAAAGATGCGTTTTAGGAAATAAGTTTATATTACAAATGAACATTATTTTAACCTGTTCTATCGATTCCTAAAGTTATCAAGATTAAACCTGAATCACCCTGTATATAATACATAATAGAACGTAAAAAATAAGTACAAATTTGATTTGGACATAATTTGTACAGAAAAAGTCAACATCTATATACTTTTAGGGAGTTTTATGAGTGTATAAAAGTAAACGTTATCATATTTTCATCTGAATATAAAGTTATATTTCAACGTTACATTTTTTATGCATAACTGCAAATTACAACTTTATAAATTATTTTCCTTTTTACTTTTCTATCCATTCCTCCCAGAGCCACATCATCGTACGCCTCCCCCACCCCTCCACTTAAAATCTTAGCATAATGAGACATCATTAAAAGGCTGTTTCGCTTGCAGCGCTTGCTTACAAAAATTACCATTTATAAACTCGGCGCGGATTAAACGTTGGAATCGTAGTAAGCCGGGGCGAATCGACGCTCGTTATCCTCTCATAATATCCCTGCCATTAGGCCTCATAATCTAGAGGTAATAATGCCCATCTGCTCAAAAATTGATCCCTGATGGCGATCGGATAAATTATTCAAGATCTTAACGATCTTATTAATGTCCTGCAAACAAATAAATTGTTTCGTGTTGCTTTTAATTCAGGCGGCGAAGCGATCCGACGATGAAAGATGCATGGGCTTCTTGATGGCCAAAAAAGAAAATGAAACGGAGGTTTGTTATTAATATATAATTTAATTGCCAGGAAACGACTATATAGTAATAATAACATTGTTTAAAGATATTGTAACAGTTCACTTCTCTGATGTAATCTAATATGCCGTTTATTGAAGATAGTTGTGATACTACATTCATATTGTCATCTACAGCTGCTTTATAAAAGTCTCATTACAGCATTTATTTGGCACTGTTTCAGTTGAATAATGAAGGTCTTTACACAACTAGTGGAGTGATGTTACATTTTACCCCAAAAGTGATATTAAAAGAAAGAGATTACTGTTTAATGGTTATTTTTATTAAGAACCAACAGGTTTATCAATTTGATATTTGATAGAAAATTTAACTTACATTAAATTGAATAATTTGTTATAAATATACAACACAACTTTAGCAATTCGTAAGATTAATACCAGATGAATGCAGCTGCTCTGTATTTGTATTAACAATGTTTAAATTTTCTTGAAGTAGCTTCAATGACGGCAATATCCAAGAACTTTTGTGGTGATTTTTCTCGTTTTCAAGAGACGTATCAATATAGCCTTCACACACGGTGTTGGACTTCCAACCACTTTGCCGTTTTATAGTTAGAAGATTGGCTAAAAGTGAAGTAGATGATCGTCGAAAACAGTGCCCTGTATATTGTTGAGGCTGTGATAAAAAAAAATCACTCTTAGTTAACCCGCCCACTCTGCATTCAACCTTAAATTATGCATTTATGAATTTCAAATAGCAAATATTTTCTTGTTCTTACCTTTGTTAGTAAAAATTTTGAGTCATCGGCATCTTGTAAAAATTTTGAAACATCCTCTTTCCTTAATATTCTTGACGTTTTTGGTTTGGATCCCACTGATTTTTTTCAGAAAAGCAATTAAATTGTTGAATTTGCTGATGTCAACATTTTGCTTTATCGTAACATTAACTGTTATGATGATTGTCGAGCATTGCAAGAACTTTTGAATGCAATACAGGTGTGGTGTATAGAAAACATGGTTTCCGTAAATATTGATAAATGTAAAGCTTGCTCTTTCAGTTTAAAGAAAAATATAATTTTATTTGATTACAATCTTGATTCAAAGCTATTGACACGCAGCAGTAATATTAAATACTTAGGGGTAATATTTGATGCTAAACTCTCATTTTCTGAACATATTAATACAATCTCAAGCACCGCCTTTAAAACTTTGGACTTTATTGTCCGTAATTCCAAATCGTTCAACAATATTAGTGCTTTGAAATGTTTATACTATTCTTTAGTCCGTTCTAGATTAGAATATGCTAGCCTTGTTTGGTACCCATGCTATCAAGTTAATATTCATCATCTTGAAGCGAGATGTATACAGTATACAGCGAGAATGTTTTGTTGACATACTTCAGTGAAAATGCAAAGAATTACAAGTCTCTCACATTATGGGCGCAATATTCTATGGTTAAGTCATGCTTGATAATTTACGACAACATAGATATAAGTAAATTCCCCAAGCTGATCGCATTTTTGAAAAGAACCGGTGACGAAAAAATCTAAAATATTGACAAAGGGTGAAATCGACCGTTTTCTATCAAGTGCAGATGACAAAGAATTCTTAACGATTAAGGTAAGATTATTTTTGTTGTTAGGTATTTCAATTATTAAGTATTTTGAGTTTTTATAGGTTCACTGAAAAAAAGGCCAGTAACTTTACAAATATACTTTGTAAAAATATTCTTATAATTGTCTTAAAATAATTCTAAAAATGATGATGATATTACACTGACGCTTGTAATTTTACGCGAAAACTGCCAATATGCAACAAAACCGTAAACTTCATATGTAATTATAATGTAATATGTACATTTATAGAATATATTGTAATACATTTACAATTAGCAATGTGAAATCCACTTTTACATTGTAAAATTACTGAACATACCAAATTTACTATATAATTGACTGTAAAAATATGCTTAATTTGTGTGTGAAGATACTACTAATTTTAAAACGCACTGCCATTAACCGTTGAGAGCGTTGGGTGGTGACGCCTTCATTATTTCTTGCTTCATTTCGATGAATGCAGCGTGTACCTAGGACCTAGGTACTTACATAATTAATTTAGTGAGTAGTGACTAGCAATATAATCATATCTAGAGTAATCAGTGAGTGTTTTTAGAACTACAAATAGTTTTGTCTAGTGCTGGTTGTAACATAACCTAAACAAAGCATGCTTTATTTCGACAAATGCAGCGTGTACCTAAGACTTAAGTACTTACATAATTAATTTAGTGAGCAGTGACTAGCAAAATAATCAAATCTAGAGTGACTAGCGAGTGCTTTTATTACAACAAGTAGTTTTGTCTTGTGTTGCTTATAACATAACCTATATGAGATAACGTAATTAGGTATGTATTTGATACAGAATTATTGAAGCAAAGGAACAATGGTATTTTTGCATCTACAAAAATCAGATACCAACTGTAGATTAAACTCTGTTTATCTTACATATAAACAATATATTATTTTCTACGTTAGAATTATATTTAAATTGTAGGTACCTATATTACACATTAGATCTCGTTTGAATATTATAAAATATTTATTTTTTTATGTTTACATATACAAGAAACTTTATTAATTAATATATACAATATATAGATTTACTTTGTTATATATGTTTTGTATAACGTTAAGTGTCCTGTTTTGTAAAAATGGCCTAAATGTACAGGTACCAAATTAAATAAAAAATATCGAAAGACCTTAATATTTTATTTTTCATAATCTAACTATATTTATTCTAACATTATAAACTCTTATTTTAAATTGCATAACATACTAGAAAAAATAGTAAAATTATTGTTGGAGCTGTGAAACCAGAATTTTTGTAGTCGACAATAATATGAACCATTACCTACGTTTTTACTGACCTATCAAAAAGTAAAATATATTCGTTATATTCGTAGCGTACCACTTAGGTGTATCTACATGTTTTTCTAAATTCAAAAAATTAAGCAAAATAAGGTACTTAATTTATTGAAGATATAATAGGTATAGCTGTAACTACGGATTAGCTAACTGAGCTGAATTTATATAATCGGTTAGGAATAGTACGATCGTGTAAATGTTTTTCACACAATTTGTGCAAAAATGTTTAAGATCACCTAGAATAGAACGAATATTTAGTTTAGAAGATTTTTCTTTTAAAATAACATCCTGATAAAGTGATGTTATTGAGAAACTTACAGAAAAGTCCGACATGATTGTTACGTAAGGTAAGTAACAATTGTTAATTCTGGAATTACTGTTCAGAAAATTTATTAGGTATCTATGTCAAAACACTGTTAGAGATTTCGTGTGTTATAAACAAGATGTCATTAAAGTAACTGTCTTAAAATTGACTGTAGGGGTTTCGATACTTTTAGGAGGTTTCTTTTATTCGCGGAAAAGATAGAGAAAACAATAGTCCAAGTGTCACGGAAAAAGTTTTTGAGAAAAGTTGAATGACGAAAATTTCATTTCAATATCTTGATTCGCTTTGATACAGTACATTTGTTAATTTTAGGCTTTTTTTTGGAAGGCATTCTATATTTTTTTATTTCTGAAAATATTTGTACTCTCTAATGAGATTACTATATTCAGCTTTTTGTATAGAATCTAGTGGAAACTTCTAAAAAAATAATAACATCATATACATTTTTTGATATGAAGTTTTGTACTTGATACGTAGGTATGCATAAACATATTTTTAAGTTATAAATATACTAGCAAATTCTTTTTGTAAATAAATATTACGAAAATATTCACGTAAGATGAAATAAATTACAAGTTGAATAAAAATAAATTAAAACACATATGCTTTATTAAAAAAATATGAAAGTTTGTTATAACGAAAAACTAGAAGTGATACAAAAGCGTAAGCCGCTAAATATTTTTATAAGTACAAAAGTTTCACAGATATCATAGAAAACGAGCAAAATTGAAAAACGTCACATAGGTATTTTTTAAACAAATCGAAATGTAATTTTCGCAATTCAACTTTTCTCGAAAATTGAGTCCGAAACATCTGCTTAACTTTTTTCTGTCTTTTGCGAAAATAGGAGAAACCTTCTATAGGTACCTAAGTATCCAAACTGGACCATTCTGTACAATAAATAAAAATTACATTGTAGTTATAGTGAAAAATGTTTTATTACAACGTAATTATACAATTGATTGTAAAGTTACTTTGTACTTTTATAAGTAATTATATAAGTTACATTGTAAAAATTTTTGAATTGTAAAATTACAATGTAATATTACAGTTACTAAACTGAAAATTACATCGTAAAATAAATTTACAATGCAATTTTACATTTTAATTGTAAAATCACAATCTATAAGAAAATCACAGCAATAATGAATGGTAAATAAATTGCCATCTATTTTTACTGTAATTATTTTTTACAGTGTTGGATTAATTCTGGGGATTGCCGGAGCTTGTCGAACTGATGAACTAGTCAATTTAACTGTAGATGATATTGAGGATGTAGGCTCTTCCTTGATTGTAAACATTCCAAACACTAAGACAAAGATTCCACTAACCTTTCTGGTTACCGATGTGGGATATATGCTTGAATTGTTTCGAAAATACCTGTCCCTTCGTCCTCCCCACGTCAAGCATAAGCGCCTTTTTTGTACTATAAAGCAGGAAAATGTAGTTCGCAGCCAGTTGGCAAGAATACCATGGGAAAAATTCCGAGTGTCGTAGCTTCGTATTTAAAATTACCTGATGCTGCATGTTATACTGGTCACTGCTTACGAAGATCTTCAGCGACATTACTGGCAGATGCTGGTGTGGATATCACGACAATAAAGCGTCATGCTGGTTGGAAATCAACAGTCGCTGAGGGTTCTGTCGAGAACTCCATTGAAAATAAGACCAAATTTTGCTAATCAGATTTTAGTAGGTACCAATACTAGCGCAATCACAAAAACTGTAAATGTAAGCGAAAGTAATATTCCTTCTAATATTAATTTTGAAAATTGTACAAATGTAACATTTAATTTAAATGTCAATAAATAATTTCAATGTTATCTTTTTTTGCATGAAAAACGTTCTCCATAATGTAAACTCCCTTGGGAGCATTATACTCCCTTGGGAATAATCGACTACTTCTGTTTTAATTTTGATGTCATAGAAACTGATTTCTACTCCCGACCGTGGAAAAACATCTTTACATACTGCGTCATGTTATTATCAAAAATATAATCTCAACCTTTCTGTTATTTAACTTGTTATGGCAAACTTTTGTTTCAAATAGTGTGTAGTTAGTAGTACTACTTAATAAATATTATAATATAATAACAATGATTATTATTTTTATTGTTGTTATGGCTGCTTCCACAATTCCATCAAACCTATATTATATACCAACTAAACAGGTTTTCTTTTTATAGGCTAATTTTTATGAAATAATTATTTATAATAGTTTTATTATCATTATTAATTTAATTATAATTATTTATAATAGTCATAATGTTATTAATAGTAATAATAATTATTATAAATATTTATAAAGTAATAATTTATAATCCGTAAAAAAATAAACACGTTATTTTCATAAAAAACTATAAGAACCAATACAGTATAATGAAAAATCATCACTATTTTGAGTTTGTTACAACACTAAAATTATATAAAGTAACTCAATAATTCAATTTTATGTTTGGAATAACACATAGTTTAGAAAGTTAACTTAAAAATTGTTCAGTGTTACCCTTAAAAGATTTATTTACTCCAATTGTGTTATTATTTCAACACAATCGGTTGTGGACTCATTTTGACAACGATTTGTGTTGCTTTTGGGTGAAGTATTACCCAAAATTTTTTTCGGTGTACCAATGAATAAAAACAATATATTTTTAGTAGTTTTACATCTACGATACCGATCGTGGCACGTTGGGCTTTTAGTTAACAATGTGTTGTGTAACGTTTTGTAATCTCCAAACGAAACAAACGATAACTAACAGCCTTCGGGACAATCTAACTTGATCTTTTCGAGTATACCGTCCGGAATCCAACAACTATGTGGGTGTTGTTTAAGTTACGAGCGGTATCACAATGCGTGCCATAAACACGTATTATAATAACCGCTTAATGGGCCGATTTACAAGCTTTATGATCACATAATTTCATATCTACGGAGCGGAGGAACTATCGAAACGATCAACACATTTTTTATCGGCCGGTTTAGATACGCGAGTATTGTTATTAGGGTGGGCATTTCCAGACAATGAGCCGTTTGTTTGTCGTGGTATTCGGCTATAAACTTGGATAACCGCGTGTTGTTTGTCGATACAGTTACACGAAACGCGTCAAAGTAGAAATTATCATTTGTAGTATTTATATAAGAAACAGTTTTTACTGCGTCTCCTGAAAATACATAATGAAGACAATTTCGGAAAATAGGTTTGTATAACTACAGTTAGCATTAAAACGTGAAAATAATGCACTGATGACAGTTTGTCTGTAATCTCACATAACTTTACGTTGGCAATTTGTGACTGGCGTAAAGTTATGTCAAATTACATAATAATTTTGTAAATCAAATAGGCACACTGTAATATTACAGCTAAAATTTCATCTTATGTCATTTTGCAAGTACTATGATAAATTCCATCGTAAATTTCCGACACTATAATTTGTATTGATTTGTACATTTGTACAATATTTTGGTTGCAAAATACAGGGTGTTTCTTAAGTAGAGGTCAAAAATCCAGGGACGTATTCTATGGCCTGTTACTCTTTTTTTATACTACAAACTCAGATAATATGAAATAGTATAAAAAAACACTACTTTTTATTTTGGCTAGTGCTAATAAGTACTTAGGTTTAGGTTCATTCTAAATTGTTGCGCATATTATGCACAATACGCATTAATACGGGCCTTATCAGGTGAATCAATAAACGATGGTGATGTAATTATTTGGTACTTGGTACTTATCTGTTACGCCCTGTATAGCGGTAGAAGTCGTATTGAGTGGTACTGGACTGCGGATGACCGTGCTGGAGGAGTGAATTGTCCCTAAATTTCTAAGAAGTAAGAATAAAATATATTTATTACATTAGTTATTTTACATTTAGTTCTTGAAATGGTGATCTTAGTCAAACATCTTTCTACTTCTAAGTCTATTATGTTCTTTTTTATTCTACATACACGTTTCATTGAACTGCCCCCTATTTCATATTTCAACATGCTTATTCGTTGCTAATTTATTAATCAACAAGTCAAAACAAAGTTAATATATCAATACATACTAAGCTTATATACATATACAGGGTGATTTTAAATAAAGTAGCAAAAATGAGACCACATATTCCTTAGGTGAAAATAAACCGATTTAACTTAACATACCTATATCCCAAGTCGCTTAATAAAAAAGATACAGGGTGTCAAAGTTAAAATTTTATTTTCGATATTTGTAGATAACTTCTTAAAAAATTCAAATATTTACTTAAAATTTGTAAACCAGGGGTTTTTTCGGGTGAGAAATTCAAATTTGTTTCTAATTTTGACGTCACTAGCAGAGGGTGCCACCTATGGCACATCATGTTTCTTTTAAATAGCAGAACTTTTTTGCTGCTTAGTGTATTCATCTGACTATTGAAGCAATCGATTCTCCTACCTGTTATATCTGAAAAAGATATACCTTGTTGAAGTCGTTAGGAGTAACAGTTTTCGAAATAATCCTATTTGAATTATTCAGTGCACCGATTGAAAACTGTTATCGTTTCAGGTAAACTGACTTTTTTACTGAAGATATAGCAAAATGTTACTTGAAAAAGTTGTTCAGAACGGTAAATTATGGAGATTTGCAAAATTTCAAAAACATCGGCCTGCTTTGATAAAATCTTTGTGCTTTGTTGAAAAAAAAAATGGTTTCATCAAACCTCGCCGATCTTCTTGAAATTTTGCACGTCTTCATAATTTACCATTCTGCACAACTTTTTCAAGTAATATTTTACTGTATCTTCAGCAGAAAAAGCACTTTACCTCAAACCAAAATAGTTTTTACTCGATGCACTCAGCATTTCAAATAGGATTATTTCAAAAATGGTTCCTCCTAACGACTTTAGCAAGGTATACCTTTTTCAAATAAAACAGGTAGCAGAATCAATTATTTTTATAGTCAGATGGATATACTAAACTGCAAAAAAGTTCTGCCATTTAAAAGAAACATGATGTGCCATAGGTGGCGCCCTCTACTAGTGACGTCAAAATTAGTAACAAATTTGAATTTCTCACCCGCAAAAACATATTTCAGCGTTTTATCACAACACGTCAACATAGCCTTACTCTGCGCAGAGATATATTTGGTTTTAACAAAACTTGATCAAGTGTTTCACCATCAGCCTTAAGTAATTTAAGTAACTTTAAAAATGTAATCAATTTTGTTGTCGGTTTGGAATACAAAAAAGCGTAAAGAAACAAAAGTGAAGATAATAGAACGGCGCATATGATGACCTATTTTATTTGCAGCATTATAGAGGGTGATATATTTGTTTGCAAATGTTGATCGCCACTGGCAAGTTTCCAAGCTGGTTTTATACCTACTATCATACTAACTATGCACACCGAATTTAGTCAAATTATCTCAAGCGGTTTAGAAATTAAAAATTGATTTTTTTTTAATTTTCACACGCTACAGCTGGACAATGGCTGTCCTATTACCACGTTTATATAACAAAAAATCCAAATTTTTGTCCGCAGAATACGCCCCTGGATGTTTGACTTCTACTTAACAGGGTCTCTGCCGGTGGCAGTTTCGATAACATGTTGTCTATGCCAGTGGTTTTTTTTTTTAAATAAAATTTGAAATTTGATAGTTGAAAACTATCTAAATTATGTATATATGAGTTGTAATAGAGAATTTGCTGACTGGACTGTAAATTTAATTTCGACGGCATTTTCTGTCAGTGGCACTGCACGTCTAGCTAAATTGAAAGCTATACGCCAGTGACAGTATTTTACGTCGCAAATCTTGTCTGTCTAAGTCATCAGTGAATTACTTTGAAATTTTGTATTCGGGGATTATCTGAGACAAGAAAAACGAATTTGTATTTAACTTTGTTCTAAACACTAGTGGCCGCTACAAAATGTTGGTGGTGGAACATTTTTCTCATTGTATGTATCAAAGTAGAATAATATTATTCTCTTAGCTTTTGTACACAAATATGATAAGTACATACTAATTTCAAATCGCTAAATTTAACCGTTTTCAATTGATTTGCTATTTTTCCATTTTATCTAATTTAATTTTGAAGATAAGAGTATGTAAAATTATTTTATTTATATTAAATTTCAAGTTTCGACTTATTTAGTAAGTTATGTGATACCAAATTAAATTGTAAAATTTGTATAAGGTATATTAAAGCCGACGATGTCATGAAAATTAAGTTACAACAAACAGAAAATAGTTAAATTTAGCGACAAAAAATTAGTATGATAATAATTTTCTTTTAAAACATTGATACATACAGTGAGAAAAATGTTATGACCAATTTTTATCCGCGTGTACATTTTGTAGCGCCTTTTAGCGTTTAGAATGTACGAATTTGTTTTTCAAAGCAATTCATTGAAAACATTCTAAAAGTTTGAATAATTTTGAATTCAAAACTTTCAATTTGAGATCCTGTGTCTTTTGGACTAAGATAAGTTGAGTAAATTGCATTATTTTGTCGCCTGCAAGAACTTGCTTATCACCTCATCTGCATCATCTGCCTCATCTGGATACCAAGTGTCGCTTTCGTCTCCGTCGAACAACTGTGTTCTGAAAATTGCAAGAACCCTTCATCTGTATGGCAATTCGGTCTCTTTTTGAGGTTGATATAGCACCAGCCTTGCCAGTTTTCCAGTCTTATTCGAATAAAAAAAAAGACAGGAAATTCGAGCCGTGTGAACCTATCTCTTAAACCCTTTTCCGAATACCTGTATAAACTGCCGTACTTACACAAAGTACTCATATAGTGCAAAAAATACATGCACACAACCTGATTTTTTCAGGGTGTCTCCAACCAAAAAATTATATTATTTACTTTGTTTTTGGAATTTTTTGTCCAACTTGTACATAATAATATTAATATATTAACTTTTTTACATATTTGACGCTTCACCGTCCATTAAATGAAAAAAAAAAAACGATATTTCTTTATTATGATTCAGTAAAGATACAAACAAAAGGCTTAGGAACTGGTTTTTGGAGGATTCTTAAAAGACTGTCTCCTGAGTGGATACCAAAAAAGGACAAATTTGCGCAATAAGGGTGGTGGTATGTGTGGTAAGGAAATGAGTTCAATTAACAATCCACAGCACTGAAAACACAAAGTTACTTGGATATTACATCCCATTGGTTCAAACTGGCGTACCTCAGAATACCTATTTAATTTGAACATCGCTATTAAATATGCTTAAATTAAGTACATGTACACAAAATATTTTAGAGATGACATAATAATAATAAACCACCCCTATTGCGCAAAACAACGAAGGGGTTGGACTCTGCTTTTTTGGATGGAGACTCAAAAGACAGTGCTTGAAGAAACCTGCAAAAACCAGCTGGTTAGCATTTTGTTGTATCTTTACTGAACCATAATAAATATAGTAAATAAAAGCAAAATAGCAAAAAAAAACAAAGATGTCGAGAGTGATTTTTTGGTTGAAGACAACATTTCATTCACTCTGAAAAAATCAGCTTGTCCGCATTTATTTTTCTGAAATATGATATCTTTACTGAGTTAATATTATAACTGATCATTTTATTAATTTAACTAAAAAAAGACAAACAAAAATTATACACCGTACGCAAAAAACTATGTTATGAAACCTTTTCATTGTGCCTATGTAAATCACCGTTCGTCAAATGCAGTGCTGACCCAGCTATAAATGACACCAGAGAAGCGACGGAAAATTCCGTCAGCGGCACCAGAGTGACTCCGACGGATTTATCCGTCACTGGCACTGAAGGTATTAAGAAACACCCCGTATTCTGTTATTAATCAATTTGATAGTTGTTGGTTGTCTTTAAATAAAATCGAAAATTATGTTTCAATTCTGTTCTTCTCATCTATCAGTCAAATCAATAGAACAGGTTAATGCATTCAATGACTAATTTTTAGAACTGTGGTCGAAGTGAAGGAAGGAGTGTCTAAAGCAGCTGAAACCAGCACAAAAAAGGCTACTATTACGTTGTCCGCTAATCGTCGGATGAACGAAATAACGACCATTACAAAATTGCAACTACTGGCAAATCGCGAACAAACATGAGCAGGCCGCATATCCACCGGATCGCGTTATGATCGGACTCGTTCCGTACACGATAACACGCTCGTTACCAAGGCGGCCATGGGGCTGATCGACCTCCGGCAGATGTTCCTCGCTCATCATGTATTCTGACTGGCGGGACAACCATTTGTTCGTCTGTCAATGACTGTGAAGCCCCGCTCATAGCATCCGTCCCTTGCTGATATGTTAATGTCGCGGATGAGACCGCGGATGGACGACAAATGACTGGTGGAGCACCGGAGATTAAGTCGAAATGAGATGTATCACATTCAAAATTGACACTCGTCGATTGGAAAAGTCGATTCTGTTATAACGTGCTGTTCTGCTCAACAATACGACAAATACACAAAAAATGTGTTAGCGTTTAAATTTTCCGGTATAAACTGTTTATCCAAATTTAACAAGAAACAACATAACATAATATATTTTGTAAGGCCGACAATCAAATAATGATCAAGTAGTAGAGGTGAAATAAAGCAGTTTGAAATTTGACAGTTTAACCTAGGAACTTTAACTTGGGGTGATAACCATACAAATCACTAAAAATTGCAGTAACTGATCGAAAAATCGTCAATGCGTATGCCTACGTATAATAGACATTCAACTTATACAGGGTGTTAAAGAAAGAGTGTAAAATATTTCAGGAGGTAATAGTATGAACCAAAATAAGCAGAAAAGTCTTAATAAACATGGATCCGCAAAGTAACGGTTGCGGAGATATGGGCCACTATTCGTTTTTCAAACATTGTATTTTATTAGGTATAAACCGACAAAGGAAGCTTTTAACAAACAAAAAACAAAGTTACAGAAAAGTACCCTCCGTCCATTTCCAAGCAGGCCCAACATCTTCGTCTCAACGATATTCGAACTCTTTCGAAAACACCCTCATTGGTTTGGATTTCTTGACACTTTTGATTAATCCGTAGCTGCAACCCTTCCAGACTATTTACAGGAGTACCATACACTAATGTCCTCAAATATCCCCAAATAAAGAAATCTGAAGGGTTCAGATCAGGCGATCTTCCTACCCATCTATGTGGAAAAGTTTGGTGTAAATGCTCTCTAACGGTCATGGAAAAATGAGCTGGTGCACCATCATGCTGGAACCACATTTGTTGCCTCTGATTCAAAGGAATGTCTTCCAAAAACTCATACAGTGTGTTCTGCAGAAAGTTGAGGTAAGCAGCGCCTGTTAATCGGTTTGGTAAAACAACAGGACAGAAACTGTCACCTACAATACCCATCCAAATCTTAAAAGAAAAACGTGCTTGATGTCCAGATTCTATTAGAGCATGAGGATTTTCGTCGACCCAAATATGCGTATTGTGAAAATTAAAGACTTTATTTCTTGTGAACCCGGCCTCATCAGTAAAAAGAATGTTTGCAAGAAAACGAGGGTCTTCAGCATCATGACGTAGAAACAAGCGGCAAAAAACCAAACGTGTTTGATAATCCAATAACCTATGTGGGCCGCATATTTTGCCTCTTCGTTTAAATGGGGATTTATTTCATGAGTTTCTACAAAACTCTCTCCACGACGTGCTTGACGATGTCCCCTTAAATTTACGCCAAGAGAACTGGATGCATTTGGATGGTTGGACATTACGGAAGGCAAGTACGGCAGTGGTTGGATGAGAATTATCCTCGTCGATGGATTGAACGGCAACCCAACAACCACCCAAATATGTGTATTCCTTGCGAAGGACCAGTGGCTTGGCCTCCGCGCTCGCCGGATCTGAATCCTCTGGATTATTTCGTTTGGGGCCATCTAAAAGCAATTGTGTATGATACACCAGTACATACCCGTGAGGAATTGATCCAAAGGCTAAGAGATGCTTGTGATGACATAAAAAACAATCCTATTCAAATAGCAGCTGAGGTTAATACACTAGTTCGTCGATGCCAAAAATGTATTGAGGCTGGAGAATTGCTGGTTATTGGTATTTTTTCTTAACATTAAGAACATTCTTTAAATAATACTTTTGACAATGATTTTCACAAACGTCAGTTCTTTTTTTTTTTTTTGAGAGACGTCCGACAGTGTCCCCTGAAGCACCACAGCCTATAGACTTATTGTGCATCTCTCGACGAGCACAAACATCCATGGTACTACAGTGGGATTCGAACCCACACCGACATAACCGATCCAGACTGGTTCCACGAGCAGTCGTCTCCCAGCCACTTCGGCTATCGCGGCGCCCAAAACGTCAGTTTACACAAATCACTGAGCTTTGTTTTCATGGGTTGTGCTATAACGTCAAATCAAATCAAATCAAATTTACGCGGCTGGTGTGCTACACTGTCACTAATTTCTTTGAATATCTCAGAAACAAGACCAAACGTCGAAAAAAAACAGGAGACAAAAAAGTTTCGAAATTAATCAGGTCAAAGTGGTGTGTAGATGTTTTATTGAAATTATTTTTTTTTTGTAGTTTTGAAATAAAGTAAGAGGGGGGTAGCATACAAAATAGACTTCTAAGAGGGGTAGGTAGTTCAAACTTAAGAAGCTTATGTAAGATCATAAGGAGTTTTTGTGTTCCGAATTTCACTTAAATCGGATAAGTGGTTCAAAAGTTATGAGGGAAAAATGAGAAAAAAATTCCTACTTCACACAAATGAACATTATTTTAACCTGTTCTATCGATTCCTGAAGTTATCAAGATTAAACCTGAATCACCCCGTATATAAACATAAGAAACCAATAATTTCCTGTAGATAATGGAATAATTTGGAATAGAAGTTAATGGATTACAACATACTTATACAGGCTGTAATTTTGATGCTGCGGGTACGTTTTGACCATATCCGTACATTAGCTATCAACTAGACATTTCACTCGACCTAGTAGATCATTTTAAATGCCAATAGGGCTTCCGTTCGCAACGTACGTTACTGCCGCACCTGGCACCGACGGACGTTTCATGCGCATTATCGGGTACACGATTCAATTACTATCCATCCGAACGCCCTACGACCAGTAATTTTCACGCCTCTAATTGAGAATGTCTATTAAAGTGTTATCTCGATGTGATCGGGAGGTGGTGTCGGCTCATTGAGGAATTAACATGTTCTTCCGCTATTGTTCGCGTATCTTACAGACGACGGTAGGTACAAGGTAACGCTGAAGCTGCAGCCATAAACACTTCCATAACATACACAAATTTTAACAAATTGCTTATTATGCTGACTTAACTGACTTGCAACATACGTATTTTTATTTTCTACAAACTTTTAGTATTTTATCTGCAATTGTCACATCACAATGACTATGATTTGACACTGTTTCGAATGTCATAATGATTTGCATTGTCCCACGTGCTTTTTTAAATTTATTGACGCACTCAGCGCGATAATGAGATTGTAAATTGAGATTGGAAACAACACTGGAAGTTTCATTCTCAATCTCAATATCTTGTGAGGCTTGTTCTTGTAGCAGTCGCAAACGGCTTGAAATACAAGTGTTATCCTCCATGAATTTGCACAGAATAAAATAAAGAATTTTAAACTGTACCTATCACTGCTAACGCAAAAATAGATATCTTTTTTATGTTGCGTCTTGTTGGTACCACTTACTTGCCAGGCTTTCTGGTTAATTTTTCGCTTTACTATTGTGTCAAAATCAAGTTACTTACTGAATCGCAATGGTATTGTCGGATAGGCAACGCATCGAAATCTTGATATTGCTTGGATGTGGAGACAAAATAAGACGTCAGGCTGAAGTGCGCGATTTATTTAATGCGAAATATCCCGAAAACCAAATCTTGCAAGGGACAATTAGAAAAAATGTTACACAAATTTGAGGAACACGGTACAGTACAGACTTTTCCCAAAACTGGACGGGCGCGTGCTTTGAATGAAGAAAAGAAATTAGACATTGCATTAGAACTTGTTGAAAATCCTCATACTTTAACTGTTTCATTGGCCCGCAATCACGATGCTTCTCGAACTGCAATTCGAATGGTTTTAAACCAAGAAAAATACCACTCCTATAAGCTCTTGTCTAAGAGCTTTTGGAAGACGATTATGATAGGCGATTACAATTTGTGAGGAAATGAGACGGTATGACGACAATAATGGTTTTCAAGGAGACGTACTTTTTTCTGATGCTGCTACGTTTTATTTAAATGACGTGGTTAACAGGCATAACTATCGCTTTTGGTCCCAGAAAAATCCACACTGGACATGCGAATCGTATACGCAGCACCCACAGAAAGTTAACGTATGGGCAGATATCAACAACAGAATCTTGGGCCCATTCTTTTTTGAAGAAAATCTTACTGCCGCAGGCTACCTGGATTTCCTAACATTTGACTTAATACCTGTTCTAGCTGTGATTTTTCCTCATGAAATTGATCTAATATACCGAATGAAAGAATTTGGTTCCAACAAGGTGACACTCCCCCACATTTTGGTATTGATGTTGGAAGATACTTAGATGAAATGTTTCCAAATCGTTGGATTGGTAGATGAGGTACAGTTGAATGGACGCCAAGATTCCCCGACTTAACGCCCCTGGATTATTTTCTTTGGGGATATTTGGAAGAGAGAGTCTACCAGGACAGACCGGATAATATTGAGAATTTAAAGAACAAGATTAGGGATGAGATGCATAATTTACCAGCTGGAGTTATTCGAAATGCTGTGGACAGCTTTTACTTTCGTTTTGGAGAATGCCAAATAGTGTATGGAGGACATTTTCAGCATTTGTGGTATTGAGTTTACTTTTGTAAATGATCTAGTTGTTCCAATTTCTAAATGAAAAAAACGTTATTGAAAACATAAACTTGTTTATTTGGTATGGCTGGATTCGGTTTTCTATAAGCTTTTCAACGAGCCCCCTCATGTATTATATAGGGGTTGAAGAAAAATTAATATACTAGAAAAATCCAGTTGATAATAGCTATCCACTTAGGACTATGAATAAAGAATTGATTATATAGGACAAAACGTATATAACTACATGAGAAAATCCTGTAAAAACTGCGTTTAATGCAAAACAAAACTTATCCTATTTTTTATTGGATAACTAATCTGATTCAGTTTTCCATACTTGATTATACTGCTCTTGCACAATTGAAGAAATGATAGATAGTCTAATGTAATAATGTAAAATACAATATGGAGAATTAATATAGTTTTTGAATAACAGTTTATGTTATGATGTTGATAGTAGCAGTTTCTGAAATAGTAGCTGAAAAGTGAAAAAGTGCATTTTCTATTCGGTTTCATAACTTATTTTTAACTGTTTGGGTACTCTTATATCATAATGTATCCGAACATATAGAGTGATCCGTTTTTCATGGCTCATTACTGCCATCTAGGAAACCGTAAAATATATCTAGAGGGTGGTTCAAATTAGAAAAAAGTTCCTTTTCATGACCATTGAGATAAACTAAACAAATCCAAGATATCTGTTGCCGTTGTGAAAAAAAAAACTGAAAAGAGTAATTTTAGAAAATGCCATCTAGTGTCATTATTTCGAAACAGAAAGAGCTGTAATTTGGTACAGAAGAATAAGAAAATATTTGAATCATATTCCGGCGACAAAATCCTTATACCGTATTCTTGAAATAGTAATATACATACAAATAATTTTAAATTTTAATAAATTTAAGAACTGAATAATATAGAGTTTGTACAACATATTTTTTTAGATTTAACTGTAGATATATACAGGGCGTTAAAAAGAGTGTAAAATATTTCAGGAAGTAATAGTATGAACCAAAATAAGCAGAAAAGTCTTAATAAACATGGGTCCATAAAGTAACGGTCGCTTTTCAAACATTTTATTTTATTAGGAATACACCGACACAGGAAGCTTTTAACAAACAAAAAACAAAGTTACAGAAGATGTTCAAAGTGCCCTCCATCCATTTCCAAGCAGGCACGACATCTTCGTCTCAACGATATTCGAACGCTTTCGAAAACACCCTCCGTGGTTTGGATTTCTTGACACTTGATTAATCCGTAGCTGCAGCTCTTCCAGGCTATTTACAGAAGTAAACTACACTACTACACTACACTAATGTCTTCAAATATCCCCAAACAAAGAAATCTAGAGGGTTCAGATCAGGCGATCTTGGAGGCTATAAAACAGGTCCCGCGCTTCCTACCCATCTATGTGGAAAAGTTTGGTGTAAATGCTCTCTAACGGCCATGGAAAAATGAGCTGGAGCACCATCATGCTGTTGCCTCTAATTCAAAGGAATATCTTCCAAAAACTCATACAGTGTGTTCTGCACAAAGTTGAGGTAAGCAGCGCCTGTTAATCGGTTTGGTAAAACAACAGGATCTAGAAACCCGTCAGCTACAATACCCATTCAAATATTTAATGAGAAACGTGCCTGATGTCCAGATTCTATTAGAGCACGAAGATTTTCGTCGGTCCAAATATGCGTATTGTGAAAATTAAACACTCCATTTCTTGTGAACCCGGCCTCATCAGTAAAAAGACTGTTTGCAAGAAAACGAGGGTCTTCAGCATCATGACGTAGAAACCAGCGGCAAAAAACCAAACATGCTTGATCATTTATTGGATTTAAGGCCTGTACTCGTTGCACATGGTATGGATAAAGCAGTTGCTCGTGAAGGATTCGCCAAACAAGAGGACCACTAATTCCTACCTCGGCTTATATTCTCCGCACACTCGTACCTGGATTCTGCTCTACCAGTGCTAGAATTTCTTCTTCTGCTCTAGGAGTGGATACCGACCTTGCTCTATCGGATAAATGGCACTGTTTGCTCAAGGAACCGGTATCACGCAATCTTTGGTGAATGCTTCCAAACATGCGTTGTGAAGGAATCTGGCGATTTAGATAAGCGTCAACATAAAGACGTCGCGCTTTGGTGGCGTTCCCACGACCATACATGAAATGCATGTCTGTTAATTCTGCGTTAGAGTAACCAGCCATAGCGAAAGGAAACTTCTGCACTGAGAACAACTGTCAAATACTGTTTATTTCACTAAACATCAACCAACTATTATAAGAAAATACACAACGTTTTTGCAAAAAAAAAGGGGCTAAAAACATAAAACATTTCATATCTCCGCAACCGTTACTTTGCGGACCCATGTTTATTGAGACTTTTCTGCTTATTTTGGTTCATACTATTACTTCCTTAAATATTTTACACTCTTTTTTTAACACCCTGTATATTGATATATTTTGTACGAAATTATACAATTTATGAAACAATAAGATAATTTGGTAAATTTAAAAATATGTATTAAAAAAATTGTAGCCCTTGAAAGGGCCCCCTCTGCCTCCCCTTTTTGTCGGGCCTGGCAGTTGCTCTTAAGTGAGCGCTTTTATACATCTAATCATATACAAAAATGCAGAAATGCCGGCGGTGAGCAGTTGCCGTCTATGTGTTGTGCTGTTAAATGGGCGACTGCCTTAAGACTTTTTGCAAACTTAGCTGTTTTTAGAGCAATTTCGTTTAGGACCTTGTTACAAGGTTCCCAAAAGTCTGCCGCTTCAATCTGCAACTATGCATATAGCTTCAGGAAACTAATCATCAGCAAATAATAATTGCTTTTAACGTGTTTGTGTCTATCAAATCGCACCCCTGGGATCCGCAGATACTTAGAATGTTTTCAGCTACAGGCATTTATTAACTACCTACCGAAATTGTTGCACGATAATATCGCGCAGGCTAATTTTTCCCAATTACCCAATTCCGAAACCGCAACTGACCATTGTTATAGGAGTTTTTCGCCAATAGAACAGATGACGCGGCCGAAGGAATCGTCGTCCCTCGCATCCACCACATCCATTCCTGCCCGAAATCACCCGCGGCCTCCCAATATGGCGCCGTGGCATCCGGCAGCGGTGGCTCGATTGGTCCACGGAAAATATAACAGCTGCACATCGGGCCGGTCGTTAATGGGGATCATCAGGGCACGCCAAGACCTCGATGTTGGGTTTGATGCGTCCGTCGCCTACCTGGACCGCAAATCGCTTGCACCCTCCCCCCGCTCTACCGTAGGGGTGCCGTCGTTGTGCGGTTTTGAAAGGAAGGCAATTAACGGCAGTGTAGAAGGGGAGGGCAGGGCGCCCATGAATTATCTCGTGAATTTTTTTGGGAAACGATGGGAGTACATTTTTATACTTTGTTGTGACACAACATCTAGTCAAAAATGAAAACAAAACAAAGATAATGATTTCTAAAGATCTGATCCATAAGGACGACGTTTTATGGACGACGAACGTATTTTTAGTAAAATTATTATGTACAAAAATATTGTCTGTAATTATTTATTTGTGGCATTTCTTTCTTACTTCTTTTTGTTTAATTGGGTATTCGTGTCACTGAAATATAAAAATATTAACACAATTTTAATTGTTTATCTACACTCCATAGTGATATAATAGTAATTTCTTGGTATAAGTGAAGAAAAAATATGCAATTTCATCTATGTGGTCAAAGTATTCGATGTTGAAGTCTACAAAAATATCGATATTGGAAAATATAACAAGCTTACTGCTTATTTGAACAGTGAATCGAGAGGATATAACGCAAAAAAAACTGCGGTATGGAAAAAAGCACATATTGAAGAATTTTTTACTGGGGCCTCCAATGAAGAATATTTAATCATTTAGGTAATCTGTTTTTACCTTTTACATGTTGTTAGGTATATAGTGAAATTTGCACTAATAATGGGGGTTTCTGGTGCCTATCAATGTGGCAAATTGACAAATTTGAAAAATACTGACGTACAGGACGTTGGCATTATTTGGTACCTGACATCAAGACAGGCATTTCAAGAAAATTTACAATTATAGAAGGGTTTTGTGTGAATGCTGTTGATATATGCAGAAAATATATTTCTCTACGCCCAATTCGCTTAACACAAGACAGATTCTATTTAAGATACATCAATCAAAAATGTACTTCTCAGCCTGTTGGAATCAACACATTGGCCCAATAGTTGATTCATTCTTGAATATCGTAAATCCAGAAGCATATACTGACCATTGTATGAGGCGCATTTCAACAATGGCCAATAAAGATGCTGATCTTACAACCCTTAAACAGCTTGGTGGATGGAAGAGCTCCTCTGTAGCACATGTTGAGGAGTCTATATCTAACAAACTTGATATTGCAAGGAAAATATAGCTGTTCCTTACAGGAACTTGTACAAATTCTTCATAAACTTAGGCATATAATGAACGGAACGGAACTATAAATGATAATAAGTAAATAAATTAGTATCACTTTAGATGGTTCATATGTGTGTGTGGATAAAAGTCCGATTATAAGATGATTGTATATAAAATATAATAATTTATTCTGTTGTTACTTACCTCATCCTTGAGAACATTCAATCAATAACGACTATTTAAAGAATTTATTTAAATTTTACTAAGACATGTGATAGACTGGATCATAGATTATTATTACAAAAAAAGAACATTTTGATATATCAAATGATTTAATTACTTTGTTTACCTCATACTTGAATAACTGAATTCAGTATGGTGAAGTAGATTGTATCTTCTCATTACCTTGCTACATCAGACGTTCTTCAAGGATCCGTTCTTAACCCTTTATTATTCAATAGTTGTATTAATGATATAGAATGTCAACTTGATTGTAAATTTTTTTTATATGCTGATGATGTAAAATTATGTAGGAAGTGTGTTAATGTTGTTGTTAATACATTGTACTTCGGAAAAATTTAGATCTGGTAATAATGTCATTGACTGTCCTAATATATTAAGAAAATTAAGTTTTCATATCCCCCGGATATGTAATTAGATGATTGTTATCCCACTGTTAGAACTTTGGCGTTCTCCATTTGGTGACAAATTATGTTTAAATGTATATAATTTGTATTTGTGTCTTATATGTTTATATACTTATACATTTATACTTTGTATTCATATTCTCTGTTATGCCTTATCTTGTAGTTGGATTTATTCCAAGTAAAGCAAATAAATAACATAAACTTTATTTTTTTAAATGGAACGCAGGGTGTTATCTTTATCAGGTTTTGGAGAGTTTTTTTTTTATTTAAAAACATATTTTACTAACCATGTTTCTATACCTAGTATAACCAATTGTTTTAAAAATTCATTAGAAATAAAAACTAGGTACTAACATCACAGCAGATTTGTAAAAAATGGCAATTAATAATAAATAATAATAATTTATTTGCGACAATTACATTATTTACAATTAGTCCATTTATATATGATATCTATATATTAACACTAACATGCAACCGGCAAATAAATTGAAATACCACAAAAGGCGAACCTTGAGCGTGGATTGACATCACAATTAACCTAACATTAAATATAATATCTAAACAAGTTTCTAATGACTAATAAGTGGTTACATTCTTTAAGACAAAAGTTGAACAGATTGGTTATATAACATAACATATATATAACATTAAATATAATATCTAAACAAGTTTCTAATGACTAATAAGTGGTTACATTCTTTAAGACAAAAGTTGAACAGATTGGTTATGTTTCGAGGTAAGTAAACAAAATGTATGCAGATACACAAAATATACAACACTTGCGCTTAGATTAGCTATAAATATAAAGGGGCATCGTATCATTAAGTATATTTGGTATCAATTAAATTGTGTATTTGTGATCTTGATGTATTATACATCCATTTTTTAATTTTAGATTTAAACATACTATATGAGTTAATTTTTATTTAAGTAGGTAAGATATTAAAAATTTTAGGTCCTAAATATAGAAAAGATCTTTGCATTTTTGTTTTTCAGGTCTAATAATTTTATACATACCTTCTTTATATCTAGTATGATATGTATGATCGACTGGAATGAGTTCTTCTTTATGTTTATACTGCATTATTAAAACGGAATAACAATATAGTTGTCGAATATCTAATACTTTGCACTCAAGGAATAACTCATTTGTAGGGTAAGTACGTGGTTTACTAAATATTATTTTAATTACATATTTTTTAATTATTTGTAAGTTTTGTAAATGATTGTCCGTTACACTTCCCCAAGCAATTATGCCATAAATTAAATGAGTTTCAATCAACGCGTAGTACAACAATCTTAGCTGATCTAATTTTGTTAGTAACATAATCGATTTGTGTATTCCACCTCAAATGAGTATCAATAAATATTCCTAAGTATTTAATATTGCGCTCGAGATCAATCTTAATTGTAACTCCATTTAAATTGAAAGATAAACAATTATAATGTGGCAAATTAATAGCATAAGAAGTAAAGGGAATATAAGAAGTTTTTTCAAAATTTACTGTTAATAAACGACTATTAAACCAATTTATAATGTTTGTAAAATCATTTTCACACATTAATTTTAAATTTTCCCAGGTATCACTGCGATAAAAAACTGCGGTGTCATCTGCAAAACTTATTATGTTACCTTCTGTAGGCAGTTTAAAGAGGTCATTCAAATATATAATAAAAAGTAAGGGCCCGAGAACAGTACCTTGAGGCACTTCATATTCCACACTTTTGAAATTGCTTAATGTGCTATTAATTTTAACACATTGCTCCCTTTTAGTTAAATAGCTTTTTAGTAATGAATATGGACTGCCTCTTACACCTATTCCCTCCAAAATTTTTAACAGTTGGATATGGCTAACAGTATCTAACGCTTTGGCCAAATCCACAAAGACACAAATTGCAGGTACTGTTTCATCTAGTGCCTTGTAGATTTGAGCCGTTAATGCAGCAATTGCATCCTGCGTCGATTTTGCCCCTCTAAAG
Source organism: Monochamus alternatus (assembly GCA_037114965.1). Classification (NCBI taxonomy): domain Eukaryota; kingdom Metazoa; phylum Arthropoda; class Insecta; order Coleoptera; family Cerambycidae; genus Monochamus; species Monochamus alternatus. Next base: position 10,256,483 of record CM073427.1, read on the forward strand.
CCGTATTGCTTTCCAGATAATATATTATATTTATTTAAGTAATCAACAAGCCTTCTTTTCAATATTTTCTCGTAGATTTTTGCAAGAGGCGATATCAAACTTATAGGTCTATAATTAGACACATCCGTTTTGTATCCTTTAAATTTAAACCCTTCTTTCAGGAAGAGTCTCATTTTACCAAATGGAATATGCGGTTTCGGGCAACCGCCTTCAGAATAATGAAAACTAAACAATTTCGTGAACTTCTGTGCATGTTTGCAGAAAGATAATCGCTCCAATTATACGCCGAGACATTCTCCGTATTAAAAATTAATAAACGGCAAAAATCATGTTTATTCTGATTCGTACACGGGAGTTTGCTACTATTTAATTACCGCCGTCACATTATCCTGTCCACACGTTCGTTAAAAATCAGGATAAGGCGGTAAAAAAAATTGCTTGTTAAAACGAGGCCAGCGCAAATGCAGCTGTTTCTTGTAAAAAGTGGCATACATATTTATGTAGGTATTGTATATTTTAAACCCAGATTTCGTATAAAAATTAGCTGCTTATGTACAAGTTGAATGTCGGTCAGCTGGTCATGCTATTTTACAAGATAAACTTGAGAAATACCTACATATTTATAAGCAAATTACCAGAAAACACCTTTTTTAATTCTTACTTTATCCCTTTGTACGTTACGAAATATTTGAAACATTTCTTTTTTTAACTCTTGGTAACCCAATCAGATGGACGGATAGTATTCTCTACCAAACTTTCCGACTACTGTTATTTAATTAACAGTGAACTAATACAGAAGGTCCTAAATTAGCCTGCTAAAATTTAACTGTAGATTCTACTACTACAAATAAGAACAAAGTTATATAAACATAAGTCGGAAATCGCCCTGTAAGGGAGCTATGGTCCCTTAAAACGAAGGCCCAGAATGTATTCTATTATTCTATTCTAAATATTTCAAAAACATCATCATCATTAAACAACAAATCTAATGTTCCAATAATAATTTTCCACAAATAGCCATGGAAGTGGAAAACTGGGTGGTGCTGGGCAAATATTCCTCTAAACTTTATTGTATCTCGAGATTTTTTACGTCAGACGAAAAAATTAAAAACTCTGGTAAACTTTATATGAAAAATGTACTCTTCTTTTACTTCGATGAATTGTCCCGTTTTCGAGTAATATTAATTTTTATACGGCCATTTTATTTCCGATTGTTTATCATACTTAGTTTTAGAACAGTATGTTATATTTTTTGGTTGCCAAGCAAAAACGCTTCGGTAAGTAAATTACTTACTATTCTGGTTTTGATATTATTAATACTAATAGAAGTATCGCATCGTTTGTATTAAGCGTATTGACAGAAAATGCAAAATGCGAGACAGCAGAACCCGAAGCAATGTTGGCCGATGGCATTATGTTAATTTTTTTCAGAAAAATTTCATTTATCTTGAATAGACAGTTTTTAGCTACAGTCGAAGATTTCCAATCACCATGTTTTTTTTTTACTCTAAAATATCTACACCGTTATTGGCTAAAAGTGTGGCCGAAGTGAGGCGAAAAGAATGACCCGCATAACAGGCCACATCTTGCAATTTTAAATACTCTGCAATTTTCATTGGAAATTTTCCTATCATACGTTTACCCAGTGGCTGCTGGTGGGATTTCAGGTATGCTATACCTCAATAGTCAGACATGGGACCCAAACCAAACTTTAGGGTATATGTACCTACTGTGACCATCTAGAGAACTTCGGTAGAAGGAGAACGATTTTGCAGTTTGGGAAAAAAAGTTGAAAAAAACGTTAGCCTCATCTAAGATTTTCAAATTGGCTTGTTTAAATTTCGAAACATTTCTTTTTCATAAAAACCTGCAAAGATTTTTATACTTGCTGTGGACCTCTCCTTCCCTCGACCGTTCTTTTTGTTTAAAGCGAGGTACCTACTTGGTTCGGCAGTCATGACCAGGTCGATTACTTACGTCGGGAAAAAAATAACAAAAAAATACACAAATACATAAAAACACTGCCACACGTTTACCGACAAGGCATTATAACAGTTGTTTTATGTGGTTCAAAAAGTATTCAGCATAATATTTTATGTACTCGGAAAACGTACGTACGTATTATGCTGCCACACGATAATATGCACTTGTCACACTCCCATAAATCAGTACTTTATCCGTCATCTAGACATTTGAATACGACATGTTTGTAAATACATAAAAAATACGCGAAAAATTAAATTAAATACTGTAACCGTATACAGTATCTACAGACGACATCTGTGGGTCACTAATACAAAGTGCACTTCACAGTGATAAATATTTAAACTTTTTGTGTTGTTGGGGAATTAAATTCTGTTAATACTAATAATAGAAACAATATTAACAGTAATCAACATATTTAGCCATGTCGGACGATGATTGATTATCATAGGCTCCGATTTTCCGTAGGAAAACAGGGTTTTGCCCCATTTTTTAAACATTGAGCTAAAATTCTGAAATATTTTTTTTACTGTTTTTTAGACCTCCCTGAGCACGTGCTTAAAATGTACGTACTTAGTGATAGTTAACCCTGTACATATACTGTGGTTAATACTTTCCCTATTTTGTTGGGCCACCCAGTATCTTCACCAGGCGGACGCGATGCGATAAAACTCCAGCTCATAATATCCGCAAATTGATGGATGGCCGAGGCCTGTAATCATCGCAGTCGATTTAACTCTTATCGTGGATGTTTATTTAAAGATTGCGCCGTTTATTGATTGTTTGCCGCCAGTGACTTCATCGCCGTGCGTTTTTTTCCGTAGAGCTCTTGTGCCGCGGCAACCGATGATGGCCCAATCGATTCGCCGTCCGTTAACATCTGCACCTTTCACCTAAATCAATTACACATTAGATTGTAAAGAAATTAATCAAGCGGGAAGGGAATGGAACTGTTGAAAAAAACATGATCATTGGTGAGGTCGGTCATTTGTCAGATATTAATTTCATTCTCATCAATTGGGTTTTCGAGAACAAATTTAAATAACACGTGTTTATGCGAAAATTAGTTTTAAGTTGAGACAGCGGGTATATATAAATTGAGACAATATGAAATATCAGCTTCAATACTTATGGGGATTTACATGTTTATTTTAAAAAACCATAAAATAGAATAGAAATTATTATTGTTATTAAAATTAAAATATAGTAGAATTAAACAAAATAATATAAAAAGTGACAATGCAGAACATATAAGTAGTTATTATAGTGTAAATTAAATAAATTAACATTCTTGAAAATAAAATATAATTAAATTTCATTAAATATTGGGACATGATCTCATATTTATCAATAGTTCATAAACAAAAAAGGAGTTAAACCCAGATCAAAGTATATAGAAAGAAAAAGAAAAGATCATTTAATAATATCATACACATATCGACAGAAGTCAAGCGAAGATAATTAAAATATTAGCAATTTAAATAAATAAAAAGGTATAAAATGTTGAGAAATGTCAAATAAATATCATAGACATGGACAAATGTCAAGTCTAAAGTTGGCTTCACAAGAGATATAACAATGTACATAAAAAGAGTAATATTGAAGAATATTTAATAATTAGATATAAGTAAAATTGTAATTACATAAAAAAATTTTGTAGTAAATTTAAGTAGTTCAGTGAAAACATAAAAAACAGTGCATCGAAAAACTAAACAAGATCATATGTATGAACCATAATATGTATGCAAATTTTACAACAAGGAATCAAGATATCAAATTGATAGAAAAATATTAAGGAAAACAAAAGTTTGTTGATTAGAGACGAAAGAATAGAAAGAAAAGCAGCGTGGGTTTTTGAAGAAAGGTCCTAGAAAAATAAGAAATTGAGCAAGAAAAAGTAAAGTAATAGTTAAAAGTAATACTTACGTCATAAGAAAAGTGTCGAGTAACAATATAAACAGAGATCCAGGTCCAAGCTAGGAATTTGGCAGTACCATATAGTGGGAAAACCAGCCATCAATATCAGCAGCCCAATCACAAGTTAAGAGGGATTTCTAGTAGAAGTCTTATAAAAAGAAAATTAACATCAGAAAGGTATTTTATGTGCACATAAATTCACAGAAATTTACGTAAATTTAATAAGAGACAAGAAACGCTAGCTAGCCATAAAATTCACAAAATAGACAGTCACAGACTCTAAGAATTATTAAAATAATAAGTTACTTACCTTAGTATAGTTAATAATATTTACTTTCCTATTTAATATATTAAAACTCGTTATTTAGTGGACCATCTGTCAAATAAAGTATGATTGGCAAATATAATACATCACCAGCAATGAACATCCATTAGAAGAATGCCACTGAATCACGAATTTTAAGAATTAAAAATATTAAATATAGGCAACTTTTAATACGCAACTGCCTTTAAAGAAATTTTATCTGTTACCTATAAATTATGTTCATAAAAATAATTTTGAATAAGTAGTAAACAAATCTCTTATGAAATAAAAATTGTCCATTTTGAATTGATATTTATTTGATGAAGTAAGATACAGTGTGTTAAAAAAAAAAAAAAGGAATTGACTTGATGACGAACCGACTACCAGAGTCTATGTTCTACAAGCAGCCAGGGTAATTGAATAAGAATAAAAAAAATATATATAAGATACAGGTTTGTAGTCCAATAAATACAATTTTCTTTTACACACAGAAGACATAAACACAAATCATTAAAGAAACACAAATACAATTCAAACATAAATATTATTTGGCGCCCAACAAAATTACATAACATAGCAATATATCTATAGGCTACAGGTAATTCTAAATTATGTGGTCAAATTTACATAGCGGAAACTAGAGTTCAAAATAGATTAGTTAAAAATTTTTTGCCCGTATGAGCTAAATGGCCAATTTTTTTATTTCTGAGAAAACTACTTGAAGAGCTACAATCACAAAAATTTCTAGCGGCCGTATTTGATTTATCTTTTTTTTAACTAGATGTACGAGTTGAATGATCAAATTTTTGAAAAAATTAAACACTTTCTGAACGGGCAACAAAATCTGACGCAAAAATCGCTTGGCTATCGATCTTAGTTGCGGAACAATTTTATGATCTAGTGGGGTAATAGTACCACTACGGCACAAACTACCTACAAAATTGAAGCTGATGATGGTACAAAGTAGCAACAAAATATCCACACACCAACGCTTTGTATGTGATATGAGTATAACTTTTTTTTTATAGTTTTAGAAAGGTATTTTAAGCTAATATAAATCAAATCTCCTACAATTCCTATCAATGAAGTCATATGTATGTTCTTTGATATCAAACATCTAGGTATGCTAATGAACAATTCCACAGACAAAGCTCTATTCAATAATTATCTAAAGAAAATAATCTAATTTACTCACTCTATAAATATCTAACTTCACTTTTTGGCAGTGGGAACACGACAAAATATAACTGTTGATGCTTCAGAATGGATCAAACTAATTTGTGATTCACATTAAGATTTGCAGCAATCTTCCTAGTACTAGTATTTGGGTCTTCTTCAATTTCGAGTATAGAATAGCTTCCTCCAACTCAGGCGTTCTAGCACTCAAAAGTCTTCACTCAGGAATTGGACCTTTCTGAAATGAGTCTGACTCCGAAAGACATTGGAACATTCTTGGATTTGGAAATCTTTTCATATAAATTAGCCTAGTCTCAGTACCATTTCCATCTGCAAGGTCATAAATGTAAACCATATTGGCCATTTCAGCATTTGCTGAAAATAATAAGCTTAATTTGACAGTACACAATATTAAATAAGATGGCGGCTTCTTAACAGTATTGTTCTGCATGGCCTCCCTAAGATATGTTTTACTTATTAATTATACAGGGTTAATTATGACTAAGTACAAATATTTTAAGAGAGGATAGAAAAAAATAAGAATTAACAGAATTTCCTTTCAAAAAATTTCCAAACTTATTTACAAAGCGAAAAAATTTTTTTTTCGATATTATATTAAATCCTTATTTAACGCCGCCAATGCGAGAATCAGAGTCGGCAGTCGGTCCAGTCGAGTCGGTTCACTGTCATGTTATAATTTAATTCCTGTGTTTACGTTGTAGTTTTGTGTTCTTCTTCAGTTTTTAGTGCCTTATTTTAATTTTAAAACAGGTCAATTATATTTTGTGTCGTTATATTTGAAAAATCGACACAAAAAATAAGTGAGGATACTGAAAATTTCTTCATTCCGGCTGAAATCCAGCAAGAAGCCCAAGAAGCAACATTACCTACGTTTATTACCAACGAAAAGCAAAAGTGTCTACAAGAAGGAATTCGATAACTGGCGAAAAAAAAAAGGGTATAGCAAAAGGAGCAATTACCGAAGAGGTGCTACTATCCTACTCTATTTCAATGTGGAGAAACGGTTTGCAGCCTCTTCAATGTGGACAAAATATTCCATCCTAAACTCAATGTTGAAAGTGTACAAAGGTAGGTATTGATATTTCGAAGTATAGTAAACTTACTTCATATTTGAAAGCATAATCAAAAAATTATAAACCAAAGAAGGCCAAGATACTGGAGAAAAACAAAATAGAATAGTTACAGGAACCTAACGTACTCATTCCGGATACGGAAACAAATATTTCAAAAAGTTTCACGATCATGGAAGAAGCTTTTTCAGTCAATGTAGAAATGTGTTGAAAATACATCTGCGACCTGTCGGTGGTAGATTTTTCTTGCGATATGTTATATAATTTCTTGGGCCTCCCGATTCTGAAAGTTTTACCGGTCATGGAATGAGGCAACATTACTGGTCAATGCTGGGAGTGATATTACAATTGTGAAGAGTCATGGTCAAAGTTAGGTATATCGAAAATTCACTGTCCAGCAAGATAGCAATTACTAAAAACATCCAAGTCCAACTTGGCGAAGTCATTCCAGTCCTTCAGAAACTTCTCATTGAGTGAATTTAAATAATCCCGGTGAAAATGACAAAATCGTTCTTGAGATAAATGTGAATGTTAATAATAATAAATTTAAATAAAATGCTATAAAATCGAAGTATTATGAATTCTAATCCACTAGTGTGTTAAAAAACCTTTAATCCACGGAAAACAGACGTATTAAACCTACTTAATATAGTGGTCGTGAGTAAAAGTAATTTAAGTATCTAACTGTAAAATTGAACTTGACCAAATAAATCAATTTTGTTGTTAATTAGTTTGGAATGCAAAAAAATGTAAAGAAACAAAAATTGAAGATAATACAATGGCGCATATGAGGACCTATTTCATATATAACTAATATTATGCAGGATAATACCCACACCTCAGCCACTGGTAAGTTTCTAAAACTGGTAATTTTTTGTTTCATACCTATCGTTAAACTAAATACACCGAATTTCGTTAAATTATCTCGAGCGGTTTAGAAATTAAAAACTGATTATTTTTGACACGTGTACAATGGTTCACAAGTCACAAGTCACCATAGAATACGCTGCTGGACCTCTACCAGTGTTTATATAAGTATAGTTAGTCAACCGGCCTTAGTTGTGGACCATGTCGACTAGATGGCGGGACTATGATACGCACAAAGTCTCTTAAACGAGCTCTAGTGAAGTCGGTAAACAGGGTCAGACTGACTTTATTTTAAAAACAAAGTCAGACTGACTCTGTTTACTGACTTACTTAGGGCTCGTTTAAGAGATTTTGCACATATTATAGTCCCGCCATCTAGCCGACGTGGTCCACAATATGGCCGGTTGACTATACTTTATATAAACACTGCCTCTGCTAAAGAAACACCCTGTATTTATGGCGTACATTCTTACTCATAAAAATATGAAATATGCAACAAAACACAACAAAATAGATACTATTTAGTATTATAGTAACCTTGTACCCGCTGCAGAGGGCTCTGTCCATTTCCTGAGGGAGCAAGCGCCCCCCTTGCACCCATTAAATCGGCGCCTATGAATCTTTGGGCAAGGATATACAGCAGAGTTTTCTCTAAAAATTAAGCTAATAATATCCGGAGGCTTCCACTTCGCATCCAGCTTCCTTCCTGGCAGTTCCCACGAAGGACACAAATGCTTCGACGTCTATACCGTGCCGTCCCCATGCGAACCGACACGTGCTGCCGACACCTTTGTCCATTTCGTGTAACATCCACTCTTCTCACATTTATCGCGATGATGACGTGGCGCATCCGCTGATAGGCTTCATCAGTAATCCCGTTGGGTCTAAATGGCGTCGTGCTACCCCTGGGGATTTGTCGCGATTCAATTCGATCTGATGCGATCTGTCGCGGAAGTTGTACGGGGATTAGATGGGGTCGTTATTGGGCCATTATAGGCAAATCCAGGGCTGCGTGGTTAACACCCCTGTCAGAATTAACGTCGTAGATTTATGTATTGATTCACAAAGATAGAAGATAGAGAAATATGGTATGACAGAACTATGGCGATTGAGACACACTTTCAATAATACTCCTTTTTTGTCAGTGTATAGCTGGTTCAATCATATTTAAACTGATATTATCAGACCCTACTGCATTCGATTTAAGGCCACGTAATACGACATTAATTTCGTCAGGAGAAACTTCACCAAACACAAAATCTGCGATCGCATCAGGATGTTTACAATCAACATTTTGGTTTTAACTTCAACTTATTAAGTCTTATTAGCTCTTATCTTTCTAACAGAGGTCTTCATGTTGTTTACCGCGGTTGCAAGTCTGCTGAAGTACGAGCCACCTCGGGTGTCCCTCAAGGGTCTAATTTGGGACCCTTATTCTTTAGTTTATTCATTAATGACATCATTGTATGCAGATGATCTGAAACTTTTTAGTACGATCAAGAACGCTGATGATGCTGCTGAACTTCAGTACAATCTTAATGTCATTGATGAATGGTGCAGGGTTAATAATCTGTCACTAAATATTAGTGTCATGTACTGTCTTTTTCTACTAAGAAACAGTTAATTTCTTTTGATTATTCCATCGAACAACATACGCTGTCTAGACCTGATACTTTCCGTGACTTAGGTGTTAGTTTTGACAGAAAATTGTCTTTTAATAACCATCTACATTATATTACTACCAGAACTTATAGATCTCTTGGTTTCATTATAGTAAACAGTTTCGGAATTCTAACACTTTGAAAATTTTATACTCTACTTTTGTCAGGTGCAATTGTGAATATGCATCAATTGTTTGGTGTCCTAATTATGCTGTACATGTGGATGCTCTTGAAAATGTTCAACGTAAATTATTGAAATATATTAGTTTTAAAGCTGATGGTGAGTATCCCTCTGTTGGGTTCCCTCAAGTTGAAATGCTTAATAGATTTGGCCTTGAAACTTTGGAAAATCGACGTAAAAAGGCTTATTTAATTTGTTTACATAAAGTAATGAATAATGTCATTGACTGCAGTGCCATCTTGCGAATGTTGAGCTTTCATGTTCCCAGAATTGAAGCTAGACAATTTAACATGTTTTATTTGCCACCTGCTAGGACAAATATTCTGCAACACTCTCCACTTCATAATATGTGTGATTTATGTAATGAAGTTATCTTGCCCGTAGATTTTATGGATTGCAATATTTCAACTCTGAAAAAACTTGTTTTGTAATTGTTATTGTCTTTATCTAGATAATTAGATTGATTATTTTTTCGTATTTGTTTACATGTGTTATGTCTAAGTATTGTGTAATTTACTTCATGTATGCTTTTTTTTTGTGTGTTTTCCTATTCTATAACTGGGTCTTTGACCTGTTGAATAGTGTAAATAAAATAAAAAAATAAAATAAAATAAAATAAAACATATTTATTTAAGGTTTCAAAATTATAGTTACCGATGCTGTCTGACATATTAACAGATGTCTGTTTTTTTGAACATGTATTTAAATAATGCAACCAATGCATAAATTTGTTTGTATTGGTTTTGTAAAAATGCTTGCTTATTTTTATTTTACAAGCGACAAGGCAATGATCAGAAATGCCATCCACATTTATAACCTCAGTATGAGACATATCGGAATTGCCAGTTATAATATAATCAATAAGGGTACTAGCATTAGGTTTTATGCGAGTGGGACTAGTAATAAATTGACAGAGATTATATTTATTTAAGAAAGCAAGTATTTGTTTAAAGTCAGAACTATTTTTGTCGAAGAAATTAACATTAAAATCAATATACTATTACTTGACCAGTTGATTAACTAAATTTCATAAAACTGCCCTATTTTATTTTATTTTTATTTTTAGATTACACCAACCTACAATACATTGTACCAATTACAGGTGGAACAACAGTTAAAAAGACACATTTTATAATATAAACATACACTAAGACAGTAAATACAATATTAGCACAAAAAATGAAAAGTTAATTAATTCAAGTTAGCTACAGATACTGCATACATACTGATGTAATATTAGCCGCTGAAGAGTTAAACAGGTCAATTTTGTTTTTAAATAAAGTATTATATGTCTTACACATGACATAGGTACACTGGGTAATGTGAGAGCCAGTTGGTCCTTGGTGTCTTAAGGTAAAACAGTGCATCGTTCCTCGTGTCCACTCTAGGAACATGGAAACTTAAAGTTTCTAATAAAGTAGGACAATCAATTAAATTGTTAATGAATTTAAAAAGGAAGGTTTGGGAGTGTATAACAGACTATGTGCGCCATGCCGCCTTAGCAACATGTTGTGATCAGTGCTATGTTCCGGGTAAAAGCCGTCGAGTTTAAAAAACATGTACTTCAGAAATTTTCTCTGGATATATTAATAGTATTTGAATAATGTGGATTCCAAAGTGTTCTAGCGTATTCTAACTTATGAAGAACAAAAGCGCGATATAAGTTAAGTAACACACGAGAGTCGGTAAATGAACGTGAATTTCTAATAACAAATCCCAAGCTTTTGGAACATTCAGTTATTAATTTGTTAATATGTTCTGTAAACCTCAGACTCGCAGTAAAAAGCTCACCTAGGTATCTGATCTCAGTAACTCTAGATAAAGGGGAACCGGCGATGGAATAACTGTTATTCAGATAATTAACGATCCGAGTAAATGTCATAACATGGCATTTACTAATATTAAGAGAAAAATTATTATCTATACAGCAAGTATTTATATTATCTAGCGAAGGTCGCAACTTCTGGGCATCGCGATATGAATAAATTTTAGTAAATCTCTTCATATCATCAGTGTACATGAGGCAATTAACATCATGTGATTGAAATATATCGTTGATGAAAATTATAAAGAGCAAAGGTCCTAAACAGGATCCTTGGGGAACCCCTGACGATGATAAAAACTTTGGAGATCTGAGACTGCGAATTTCGACAAATTGCGGGCGCAATGAAATATAAGGTTTAAGTAGCCTAAGCAACCCCATATTGCCTAGTTTATTCAGCAATATTACGTGATCAAGTCTATCAAACGCTTTACTGAAGTCCGTATACACAACGTCTACTTGAAGACCCGCATTCAGGGCTTCGCTAAGATATTGAGTGAAACAGAGAAGGTTAGTTGTAGTCGACCGAATTTTCATAAAACCATGTTGTGCAAAGCCAATTTGTCTGTGAATATTATAGTAAATTGTGTTGTGAAGACTTTTGAGAAATTAGAAATTATAGCCATCGGCCTATAATTATCAACAATATTTGATTTACCTTTTTTATGAATGGGACAAATCTTGGAAGTCTTCCAGGTGTCGGGATAGATTCAATAATATTGTTAAGGAGGCTGCTAGAATATAAGCACAATCACGCGCAAGAAAAGAAGGAATATGGCCCAGAAGTCAACTTAGGCTTTCATCGCATTTCTGACTTTGAAGTATTTTTGAGCAGAAACACGTTTTCATGAGGACATAATGTACTGTTATCTGATGAAGCAGATGGAAGAAAATTAGATTTAAAAAACTCAGCAAACGTTATAACCAAAGTAAAAAATGAGTGGGTTCCAAAACGTCAATTTTAGAGAAAGCGAAGTGTTTTATGAGAAAATGTACATCATAGTTTCAGACGCCTCCTCTATTACAACATTCTACATTTAACTATCGACTTTAACAGCTTACGCGGTCTTGAAAGACTCATTTCTACATCCCAACAACTGCCCGCCGGGACAACTCCTTATAAACATAAATAATCCCCAGCTATTAAGACTAGAGAGAGCCCATTTTCCTGCCCCTTTCAGAATCCCAATAAATTACGGGCCACAAGTCAAAACATCGGGCACCATCTCCGCAGGTACGGGACCGACAAACGGGCCGCCCCGCGGTTAAAAAGTCAAAATACACGGCATCACAATAGATCACAATGCCGTCCGGGGTAGGTATCCGTTTGGTGAGCGACGTCGGACGCCGATGCCTCCTCTTTGAAGAGAGTAAGCAGATTAGCCCGCTTTGACAACTTGCGGTAAACAAGGTTAAGTAATTGTGAGGTGAGCAATGTAAACATATATCACTCCTTTGTGAGCTCCAGGTAGGAGACGATTGTAGGATCGTTGTATTTCGGTCAGAGCTAGTCTCGATTTGCAAGGATCGGCCATTAAGTCAGCGGCAAGAATGAATGCCTGTTTACGCTTGTGTTGGCTTTGAAATGTGGTAATGCGTATTTGTGCCATTTGGCGTACCGTGGTGCTATTATTTACGTTATGCGATTTCGGGGACGCTTGGTGGCATCTAAATGAAATGACGATTCATGTTTCTTTATAGGATGTTCTGTTCGAAAATGCGGGTATATTTCGGAAAGTCAGCAATTTAACAATATACTTTATAACATGAAAATAATGGATTTAGGTGCACACTTGTGTCAATTTTAGCTTTTAAGATTAATTGAATATTTTTGTTGCTGACATACCAATTTTTTTTCTCAGTAAGGAAAATGTCAACCTTACAGGTTCCTGACAGTAAAAAAATGTCATAGTTAGGACAGTTATTTATGCAACAAGTGCAAAAAGTAAATGTTTGCACGCGACGTGAAATTGTCCAACGAGGCGGTCATGCAAGTTGGACAACGTGTCGAGTGCAATAAACACATTTTGTACGAGTTGCATACAATATTTTTTCTAAGTTCATGTAAAAACCAAAAAAATATTTTATAATTCAGTTGATATTCAAGACAAACTATTTTAATTTTTAATAAATTGCATATTCTAATAATTTTGTAAGAACTACTAAACAAAGTGGTCTTCATAACAAAATCTCGTCAATTTGTGGGATACCAGATCAAATCTCCGCATTGCACGTTACCATGCTTTTGTTTGCTTTTGGCTCATTGGCAATAAATATCTAAATAATTTTTCCGGCGCATTTGAACTTCGAGTAAAATTCTAATATTTTGCAGATCCAATATTTTTCACTTATAGTTTCGATTTATGACAAATGCTGCTATTTTATTTGAATCGAGTCGATTGATACGAATCGATTATTCCTGATGTGCAATAATGCGATATATCGATTCGAATTCATTGGACCTGTATTTTATTTTTGTAATCGAGAATGACATTTTAAATAAATCATGTGCTGCATTTGTGGGTTTTTAACAAACGCTTGTATGAAAATGTATCTTGTAGTTTCTGAAGATGATTTAATATAATAATAAACCGAAACATCGCAGAGAAAAAATTGACAGCGATATACCAGTAAAGTAAATAAAAAATGAAGCAGTTTATAGCTACAGAATATATATGTTGATAATTCAATTTGATTTGTAAATATACATGGATTCTAATCAAAATTTCTCCATTCAATTCGATATTTCGATTCTATTTGACATATCGATTCGATGCGATATTTCGATTTGATTCGATTCGATATTTTGATTCATGTTCTGATTCGATGATTCTATTCATTTTTTTCCACGAATCGGTTCAAATATAAAATCGATTCGAATCCATTTTTTGAACAAGCCTAATCTTGATTAATGATCTGTCGTAAAAAAATGAAGAAGTTTATGCTGTACTCATTCACTAAAACAGAAAATATTGTTCATAATTTAACTATTTGATAATGAAACTATAACAAGGTGTTCCCGTTTTGTTTGATAGAAGATAAAGCTTTTGTAGGAGTATTTTCTATAATTTTTTAATTTCTGGATTGTGTACTAAATAAACAAATATTTTTCGTTCGAATTTACATAGTAATCGTAATAAAAAAACCTCTAAACTTCTACGCCAATGGCGAAAAGTATGTTTTCAGCACAAATATTAAAATTGTAATCTATTTTCATGAAACAGATCATTTTGATAAAATTCGTTAGTAAGCTTTAAAATATTTTGTACTATGAAATTTTAAAAATTACAATCAATATAATTCATTAAAGAAATAAAAACAATAGATTCAAAAACATCACTAAATTAAATCATTAGAGAAAAGACCAAATATTGCATAAGTGCCCAATATCGCATCATTCGATTTTTAGTTAATAATTTACTGCTAAGGTAGATTTATCTAATACTGTATGTGAAAAATATTGCAAAATTAATTTTTTTACGGAAAAGTGTTTAAACATGACATAAGAAAAACAAAGTCATTAGACATCTGTGTGACAGAGAATGACGAGTCTTTATGATTTAAGTAATACTGTACATTCGTAGTGGAGGGACTTCATATCATTACTTCATAAAATCAAATCTTCCAAATTATTCTTCATCCATTTTTTCCGACGAATATCCGCAGAGTATCTAAACTGCTTATTTTTAATTAATTAATACACCCCAACTAATATTTTATTTAAAACTCTCAAATTTAAATTCAAAATGAAAAAATTAATTATACACTCAGGTGCAAAAAAAACGCAACAGTTTGAAGAGTCACAACTTTTTTGTTTTTAGGCTGATTTTCATAGTTTTTTTATAAAACTTTAGATAAAATGATCAACTTTAATCCACGTAATTAGTCACTTGATAAATGTTGGCCTTTTAGTCATTATATAGGGTTAATTGAAAGGTTGCTTGAAGACCTTAACTTTAAAACGCCCTGTGGAATAATTTCGTTACCAAATTTCTTTAAAACGCCAATATTCATTAAGAACCATTCATTTCCTACAATTTCTTTTTTGGTTCATGTCTTTATGTGCATTGGTTCATTTTTAAGAGCAAAATAAACATGTCACTACTTTAAAAGAAATTTGTTTATTTTTTAACAAACCAATTCAACTTCAACTTAAGTAACCTAAAGAAATATTTTTTTTAACTTAACCTAATATTTTGTATTGCCACCTCTGGCTCTAATAACTGCCTTCATACGGCGATTCATATTGTCTATTAAGTTACGATTAGCGTCTTGAGGATTATTTTGCCATTCCTCCTGAAGGGCTAAACGGAGCTCATTTACCGCAGCGGGAGGTACTTCACGATCTCGCCTACCTAGCATATTCCACACATGCTCTATGGGGTTCAAATCAGGCGAACATGCTGGCCAGTTCATTTTGTTGATTTCAACTTCCGCCAGGTATTGTGTGACACATCTTGCTGTATGGTGCCGCGCATTATCTTGCATGAGGATAAAGTCGTTACCGACAATTACGTGATTGGCTAATATCTCCTCTATATATCGGCGAGCAGTCAACGATCCAGCAATGACAACGAAGCCAGTGCGGGCCTCTCGAGTTATTCCTCCCCACATCATTACTGACCCTTCTCCATGACTCAGACGGGGACTAAACGTGCATTCTGCAAATCTTTCTTCGGCCCTTCTCCATACTCTTTTCCGTCCATCTGGAGAATGTAAGCAGAATCTGGATTCGTCAGTAAAAAGAACATTCTGCTATTGCTCTAAGTTCCAATTCAAATGTTCAGTGGCAAACTGCAGCCTAGCTACTCGGTGACGCCAAAGCAGTTTTGGTCCAGTTGCTGGTCTGTAAGCTTTTAGACCAAACTCCTTTAATCTTCGACGAACTGTCCATACACTAACGTTTCTACCTCGTACTTCTTGGAGTTGATTTCTTGCCTGTACTGATGTTAAATGGCGATCCCCCAAAGTTGTAACTTGAAGAAACCAACAGCAGTAGTTTTTCGTCTTCTGCCACAGCCAGCCCTACGCGTATTTCTGCCAGTTTGCCGAAAACGTTCGACTACTCTATTCACGGTAGAGCGATGAACATGAAGGATTCTTGCAACATATTCATAACTACGTCCGTCTTCAACAAGTGCAACAGCTTTTGCGCAATTCTCAGCACTTAAAACCATGACAGTAGTAAAGAACGTCTGGTGTGAAAAAATACGTCATTAAACTGACATTTAGGGTAACAATGAGTAAGGCCCTCTCGTCAAAAAATAAACAAATTTCTTTTAAAGTAGTGACATGTTTATTTTGCTCTTAAAAATTAACCAATGCACATAAAGACATCAACCAAAAAACAAATTGTAGGAAATGAATATTGACCTTTTAATGAAATTTGGTAACGAAATTATTCCACAGGGCGTTTTAAAATTAAGGTCATGAAGCAACCCTTCAATTAACCCTGTATAATGACTAAAAGGCCAATATTTATCAAACGACTGAATACGTGGATTAAAGTTGATCATTTTATCTAAAGTTTTATAAAAAAATTATGAAAATCAGCCTAAAAACAAAAAAGTTGTGACTCTTCAAACTTTACCAAAAATTTCACTGTTGCGTTTTTTTTTGCACCTGAGTGTATCACTTCAACCACGCGGTATCCATCATTTATAACAAAAAAGTTCAATGGTACTGCCATCGAATTAATTACGAAAATTTATGTTATACAACTCAACTCAATCGCTAATAACAATGATCGAAGCCTAATTATGTTTTATTTATCGAAAATATCTGCTAATTAAAGCGTATCCTTGCAACTTTGCAATTTCATACGAGATCACCTTTCGCGCGAAAGGTGATCCAGAATTAGTCTCGACACACGCACCTGATCCTACGGTAAATAAATAAATCCATATTAATTATCCCCGATGGTAGTCCACTCTCTCTACCGCGCCGCGTTCTATCTTAATTGGTTTTTTTGATGGCGCCCGTAGAGATAAATCAAGTTAATCACGCAGCAACTACAAAGGAACTGAGACGGTTGACTTCAAGAGGTATCCAGTAATGTTTTCTATAAATCTATATTAACGTCTTGAAAGTGTTTGTAAGCTTAGGCACCAAGTCAATAAATAGCATAATTATTTCTATGTTTAACATGTTTCACTAGCATTCACGGTATTATATCAGTGTGGAAAGATGATGGCCGTACTGTATCGACCATAGATATATTAGTAAAGGATATATACAGGGTGTTAGAGATTTGACTATCATAAAGTTAACAGGCGATAGTATACATGAAAATGAGCAAAACCTTATATCGCATGGGCTCTGAACAAACAATTTTCGAGAAAAAAATTAACCTCATGTGTAAAAATTAAGGGTTCTCGCCAAAATTTTCTGCATTAAACGACCATAAGATGCTTTGTTGACCCCTTCTTTTAATCTATTTATATTTAGTTTTAATAAAAACAATTTTTTCGTTATAGTTGACTTCCAAAATTGTAGGAGTGACTAATCGCTAGCTTGCAGACTTGCGCGACTGGCGAAGCGTGCGGGGAGCAACACTTCATAGGCGTACTAAATTTCAATGCGATCAGATATAAAAAATATAAAAAAAATGGCAAAAATAATTGCATTACACAACATCCATTATTTTTATAGTAGAAACAGTGATATAACAGTTTCTACCAATTTCGAGGCGTTAGATTATAAAAATAATAAGAATATTTCAAAATTTAAAGTTTTTATCTTGTATTATCAATTACCCAAGGTCGAAAATAATAGAGAGTGACTAATTCACAACACAGAGATGAATACGGAAGATACGTGTGTTATGATTACCTAAGCGTGTCACTCGAGAAGAGTTAAAGCACACAAAATTATCAAAAATAAGTTGACGTCGGCTGAACCTAGCACATTAACAATTTACTTTAAATGTGCCACCTGTGCCATCCTCTCTACAAATTAGAATGTCGTCCTTTTGGACGGCGATTGCCCACCATCACCCACTTGCACCTATCTGATGAGCACTCCCCGGATATCACACTTATGCCTTGTCCTGGACACGAAATTCACGGATTTTTGCACGAATTTTTCAAACTTCTCTTTTAATCATTTATGGCAGGAAAATTTCAACTTTTGACAATTGCAATTTGCGAAACTGTCAAACACTACAAATATTATTGTCCCTTTCATTATTATGTCGTGTTAATAAATTTGTTTTAAGCTTGGCAGTTTCATGATGAAAATGATAGAAAGTGTTATAGGTAGTTGACAAAATTTGTTACAAATTTTTCCACCATTAAATAAATCGCGCAAATATTTGCGAATTCCGCATTCAAAAGGACAAAAGGCTTTAGAATACATACACACTATTTACTATTGGTTACTAGCACTGTCACTATAACGGTAACACTTTAACACTTATTATATCATATCGTACCGCTTTCCGTACGATCTTCATACGCCCATATTTCGTCAAAATTTAATATATTCTTCGATCCAGATTCTTATTTTTTAATTATTTATTTTAAATAGTTTCTTCCCCATATCAGTATTTCGTCCTTTCTATCAGTATACTCTTTTCGATTTCATTTATACGGACTAAGTTTCATCTTGTAATATATAGCATATAGCAATAGATCTTTTTTTTTTTGGAAAACTCATTTTAAAAATACAATCTTAACTTTCTGTTTCACAGTTGTACTTCTTTACCACTTTTTTATTTGCACACATATACTATTCACGTACAATTCTGTTAATGAAATACATATTTCAACATCACTTACACTCATATTTTGACCTCGCGCTCTAAACTCTTCATACATGTCATCATCCGATGTTCCTCATTTCGATTAAATCACTAATAAAATTAATTACATTTATAATTAAATTAACGAAAAGATATACCCCGAAATTTTGCCAGCCCGAACGATATACCCGCCCATGATAGCGCTGGAAATGAAACAGTTGGATCCGACAATTCGTCGCAGCCAATCAAAAGCCAGCAGCGCATGCGTACTAACGTGTACTAACTGCAGCGCATGCGTAGCAGAAGCTGTGTAATCGGGTATACCCTCAGAGATATGAGGCACACGATTTTGTAGGGAAAATATACGGGCTGCATGTACATTTCTTTGTGCGAGCACACGAGGATCAGCAGCAGCTGGGACTACAAAGTACAGACTGTAGATCAGTTGCTATATGAATTGCGAAGTGTCTGTCGCTTATCGCAAATTCTTTTTCGTAAAATCGTTGTATAATAATGACACTTCGATTGTTATTTTAGTATCAAATTACAGTCTTTTAGGCACATGTACTTAAAACTATCGTTTTTATGCACATGTGCGTAAAAGTAAAATAAAATAACTGAATTTTAAATTATTTATTTATTATAAATATTAATAACAATTTTTCAATATAATTGAGCATTAGGTGAAAATATATATTTTTTTTCACTTCGTATAATTTCAATATTGGAAGGACCTGCTTCCCGGTGCTGCTAGTACACTGAGTTTTGGGAATGAAAGTGGTATATTCTTTTTCCCCGAGAATTTTCCTTGTTATCGCCTGATTATTTTGTATGGAATTTTCTATCTACCACTCACCACAGAAGTCGAACGCCAACCTCCGTGTTTCTTGAGCATCGATATGTTGACTCCTGCATCTGCAAGGAAGGTTGCAGTACATCGTCTAAAGCAGGGCCCAGTATACTCAGTAACATTGGGTAATTTAAAAAAAATGCGGCAATATTTTTAGGAATTTATGTTATTTATACCCACTGCTCATGTAGTACATTTTGAATGCCTGTACATACGTGATAAAAAATCGATTGTGCGAAAAATTTCAAAAAAATTGACTCTTCTATATCTCTCTCTGATATTGTAAATAATCTAGGAACATTAGTTTTGGTATTGGAAACAGTCACTTTAATGAACGACTTCATCTTCATGCATGCATGCATCTTCATGCATGTTCTCTGTACGTAAATAAGTTAATTCTTCTCTCCTACAGGCTCCAAATATACCAACAATCAAGACAGCTTTTTGGAATAAACACTTTTCATCATCTGCCTCTTTGATAAACTTTCAACCTGTTCCTTGGAAAATATTCGGGATTTGTTGGGTCTATAAATCACTTGATTTCCTTCCGAGGAAAAATTATAGTTCGCAGCATGGAATAATTACTCCATAATATAGAGGGTGAACATTTTAAACATAACTGGCACAGGTATGCTAGAATAACTTTCTCCGAAATATTACATACTTTTTATCTGCACACGAAATTTTGCATAAGTTTTTTGGTACAATTTCTTCGATTTCTGAGGAATCAATGTACATAACAGAGCTTCTTCGTTATTTTCTATTTCAGAATCTTCAGTATCACTGGAATTTGCGTCACACTTACTGAAGTTTTATGAAGAATTAATACCGAGTTTAATTATTGGGGTTTAAATTTCACAAACGTTCACAGATTTCAGAATTTTTTAAATGTTTGTATAGTTTGCAGACATCGTACTATAACAACTGCTCCATAGCAACAAACTTAAGTAACGTTCAGATAAACGTTAGTGCAATGGCACTGCAGTTGTACTGTTGTATTGTAATTGTATGGTGTTAAATATTATTTACTCTGTTTACATAAAAATACTGTAGACTTAAGAAGTTGGGGAATTTTTCCGCTGTAAGTTGGCGACATGCAAAAACTCAAGATTCTTTACCTTCAGAGAGGTTATGTTTTGTCAACTACGTCCCTATCTACGGAAATTGTTGGTTTTTATCATTTGCCGAATAGTAATTAAAAGTCTACCCTAGATAAAATATAAGCCTACAATCTGCATGAATAGATGGTCTATTTGAATGTTTGGTTAAATCAGAGTATACTGTGGGTTAAATGAGACCCCACTACTTTCAGCAAGTCATCAAACACTGCCACTGTCATTCGGGTGAAATGAAAAACTAATCGGCATTCTCATTTCGCATTTCTTTATATAAATTATAGAAATCACCTTGCATGTACTATCTGCGGTTAATAGGTCGCACCCACATCTCCGAGCTCTTCTTTTCATTTTTTTTGCATGTATAGTTTTAATACATATTGACGTCGCTGCGAGTAAGAGCAGCAAAAGTAACTGTTTCTAAACCAAACAGTCCTCTTCATCCATTTTTTTAGAAACAATTCTAAACTAAATATCTAAATTAGAATCTAATTTAAAAACTTAACCTGCAAAAATGTGAATCTTCTGTTTACTGTCAAAAAAGCAGTTTTCTGATTGGTCCTTGTATGATTGTTGGAAAAGGATTGGTAAAAGCTAAAATGCTTTTAGCTTCTGCCATACAACTGCAGTACAAAGGCGTTACTGTTAAGTTTATCTGAACGTTACAAAAGTCACCCGTATTTCTCGCCGTTTTACTTCAGTATCTTTGAATATTTGCAGGTGGGAAACTATTTTGAATATTTGAATAGGTGTTTTAGACACTTAACTTCACGTCGCGTGCCTAAAACACCATTATTTTGCAACTTCTACCGAAAATACATAACCTTCACCAATATCTTCCCTGGTATTTTTATTTATTTTTTACAACTGCTAACATCATCGTATTTTGTATCTGTTTTCTATCAGGTTGCCTCACTTAATTCATTTTCGTCGCAAAATTTAATAGGTCTTTCTTGATCATCTTGACTCTCTAATCTTGCACTTCATTATCACGTCCTCCATGCGATTTCTAAAACTAAAGTCGTCGTCGACAGCTACCACTTTGAAATGGATATTTTCGCTACACTTTTTCGTCTGGAACGTAGTTTTCTATATACGACAAACCAGAAAAATGCGATTTAGCCGCTTTCCCAAGACTGTATGTTTCCCCACGATAATTAACCTGTCATCGATAAATCAGTTACCCATCTAGGGTGCGAGAATTTTGCATCATCGGTCTTACGGCCATAGAAGACAAATTACCCAACGCATCGACCCGTATTGGTTATGGATTCGCGCCGAATGGGTTGTAAATTCGAACGCAGCAGGAATGCTAAATGTTTATATAAATAGTCGAAGTACCCCGCGATCATTAGGTGTACATAGATGAGCTTGGGAAACGATCAGATTTAGTCATGGAATTCTACATGCACGAGGAAGAGGAAGTCTAGTGAATTACTCGCCCTAATAAGTTAAATATTTTATTAAACATGTATCCTGAAGTGTTGAAGTTTATGTAATAGCATTTTAGCTTGTATCATACAGGCACATCTCCAAAACCACTAATAATTACTATACAAGCTATTTATAATTATTATTACACTATTCTATACATTAATTTAAATCTCAACAATAAAATCCATAAGAAGCCATTGTATTACTATTAGTCCAGAAAATTAACTCTAAATTCTCTCTCTAAATTTATTGTGTATCTATCGGATCAATGTTGATGACTAATGCTAAGGACCATGCACCTGACGATTGTAAACCTGATTCTTGTGTTGTGCGGGCAATTAATTATCTACCTATCTCATACAATCAAAAAATATTATTTCTACATAAGTGCATAAAAGTATTGTTACCTGCACAACTTCTTCTCTTACCATAAAAAACAATCAGTTAATTATTCACAGTACTTTATTAATACTCTGTACACCATACTAAATACAACGAAACTAATAAATCACTATACAACTCGCTCTGAAACTCCAGTTGATTCACCGAAATATCCAAATAAAAACTCTCTCGCTCTGTCCGCTTATTCTCCTTATATTACAAAACGAATATTCTAAGTATTTTCTAGTAGCTCTGGATCTCATTCTGAAGCGACACGCGAATCTTCCTACCGCGCCTCGATCGAAGGCATCATCGTTTATCAATTTGCGGGCGATAGGGGCAATTTTAGCCTGTCGTGAATTCAAGAGCCACCAAACTGGGAGCGATCGAGGCAAATCCTGTGACAGTATGTTTTTTTTAAGTGAAACAATAAATTTATATTTTTATATATTGTTTTATTTGCATATTTTCAATATTTTGAATAAATTCTGTGCATATTTATGCGCATATCTCCACTTGAATATTTGGGTATCCCTAGTAATAACCATATTTAAAGTACCTAAGGACAGCAAACATTAACAAACAATACTTAAACACAAGAATATACTCAAAATATATTTGAAAATCACTATAAAATTTCTAATTGCACTTAATTATTATGAACAATCAACAATTGTGGTCAGTGCTGAATAACGTTGCAGCCAATGACTCTCTAACCTTGAAAAACAGTTGACTAGAGAAGAGCGCAAAAATTTATTTGAATCTTCAATCGGGGTAGGAGAAGTAAGTGCGTCGGCAAAAGGAATATTTTAGGCAACACAACGGTAAAATTCGCTGTTATGTCATAATTTAATTCCTGTTCAGTTTGTTGTCTATAGTGAGAAATTAGAGGTCAAATTTAATTTTTTTTTTGCATGTTATACACAGGTTGTTGTTTGTTACATTTTTCGTTCTTTCACCATATTTTATTATTTTAATATTCATTATATAAAGACATTTTGTTTATATAATTTTAATATTTTTGCTTTTAAATTTGTGACATATAATAATTGTTAGTGTGTGTGTAATTGTGGTTTCTTTTTTAATGTTTATATAGATATTGTTGTATTCATTTTATTGTAATGTTTTAAACACACTTTTTTAATACTTTAATGTTAAGTTTGTCATTTATAAATTGCGATGTAATTTTGAATTTATTAAATTTTATAGTGTCCTGAGGATGTCACGGTAAGTGACGAAACGTCGACAATTGAGAAAATTTGGTGTTTTCTTTGAAATTTGGTCTCTAATTTCCCACTATCGACAACAAACTGAACAAAAATAAGGCTGCTAATCATCATTAGTTTAATTCCTGTGTTTACGTTGTAGTTTTATGCTCTTCTTCAGTTTTTAGTGCCTTTTTTAATTTTAAACGTCTTATAGTTACTAAATAAAGGATTTTGTGTCGGGTACATATATTTTCCCACAATATAGTTCCCCAGTTTGTTTTTCAAGGTTATGTGACAAGACTGCCGCGGGTGCATTAAAAGTTTTCTTATTATTTAGCATTTAGAAATGCTGTAAAAAAAACGACCGCATAGTAGTTGACATTGTTGACAGATGCAACAGTGTTATCTATGGATCTATGCCATCTCACTCTCAGTCGATGTCTATCATAGGCGCCGACTTTCCGCAGGAAAAGAGGGTTTTGTCCCATTATTTAAATCGAACTAAAATTATGGAATATTTTTTTATTGTCTTTTAGGTCTCTCCCTGAGCGCGTGGTGAAAATTTTGTACTTAATCATAGTTAACCCTGTATTTAGATGATGGTAGAGGAGGATGGAATTCAACATGAGGATGTAATCATAATTCGACTTGCCTTACGGATTCCGATACAAAAAACAATATTACTAATGTTTATGACACCAGCATTCATAATCGCCCCACATCTACATTAATTCGTTTCTTTGTAATTAGTGAACACGCAACTGTCAAAGCATTACAACTCTGACAGCTCATCGCGTATTGGTTTCCACATATTTCGCCCAGTCATTGCCAGATCAAATCCTATTAAAACGTCGATTTACAGTCTCGCGCGATCTTCGCAATAGAGCCCGACGGGTTCAGTTTAAATGGAAGTCGCCTCCAGACATCCATTCCGGCGTGCTTTTTTCTTGTTGAATCAATAAATGCTCATTTACCGTGGCGTATTGATTAAACATTAAGGAAATTAAGCATTAAATTAAAAACAACCAAATTACAGAGCTACCGCGCGCATTGTTTGTATTTAATGAGCGGCCGAGCAAAAGTGAGGGTATTATTAACCAATTAGGTTAACAATATGGCCTCAGACCTATTGAACCAGCGGCGTAGATCTTTATTTTTCATTTGTAGATTAGCGTCAGATGGACATTTTAAAATTATTTCTTTGGAATACTATTTTTTTATTTGGAAACGTAAGAAACTTAAATTACTAAGTCAAAAATTCGAAAGATGTGCGAGATATAACTATCTACATCTACATTCTAAAATATTTAAAATTTCAAAGAAATTATTTATATTTACATAATTACTATATTAGTTATGGCAATTGTATATTTATCGGTCAGTGGTCGCGCGGTTTAAGGCGTCAGTACTTGAATCGGGGTGACTAGATTGCTGTGGGTTCGACCCTCGCAGCCGGTAGACCGTATATAAGCTATATTCGTGAAGAGGATTGGCACCCTCTCTGCAGGTATGATAGGGTGGAAGAATGTTGGCTTGGGTCAATGTGAGAGATTGATACCGGTTGACATTTGACTACCCCTCTAATTAATGAGGTTTTCCAGGTTTCCCTCATTCCTGCACTGAATGGTTAGGATCTACCAACAATGTAAGTCGTTCCTGGGCGCAAATGCAGCCTGCTTAATAATATGCCGCCCCCTCTCCCGTACAAGTCTTCGACGATGAGTCAATTAATATATAAAAGGGCTCAAGGGTAGTAGTCTGGCAAATAGTTAGTCACTTACAAGGCGTATATGCTACTCTACTATTTTATCATAGGGACTGTGGAGGGAATAGGACTGTGGAGTGAATAAGAGAGGGAGGGGTATTTGAGGTTCCGTTTAGGATCAAATCGACTGTTTATGACCTATACTTACTGGCAAAAAAATTTTTGCCCTCCTCCTTTATAATATTAATTGAAATAATACGTAAAACGTGTAATTATCCTGATATTTATTGTCTATACAATCATGTGCGCTGTTGAAATTAAAATTGTACGAAATATTTCAAGTGTGTGCACGGTTTAGCTGTGCTGTAAAATAGTGTGCGGGAGACTCTGAAGCTGGTTTAAAAGATATGTCACGTTTAAAAGCACATTGTGCTACCCGAAACTAAAATATACCCCTCAAAATTATCACACATTCTCAAAAAATATATAAATATGTTTTATGCTTGATGCAACTTTCTACATGATAAATATATACAGGGTGTTCCAGAATGATGGTCAAATATTTTACCAGTGTATTCCACAAGCCATTTCAGGAGGATCTGCATATGAAATTTTTCAGTTTGGCTCCTTCCTTTCAGAACCTTTCCTGCAATGGCCAATTTCAACAAAACTATTTTTTTTAAATACTACACCTAATTATACTACACAAATCAATCTTGACAGTTTTTGCAAATATTTGTAAACTGACTCTTCCGTACAAATATTAGCTAGTAAATTGACGGAATATGCATACGGTAGGATTGGCAACAGTTATAGGAATACCTTTGTTTATAAATATTTGCAAAAGCTGTCAATTATAGACCTAATGGCGATTTGTTTGACAAGACAACAGAGAAACATCAACATAGCAACCGCCTACTGCGGTTATCAGTAACCGGTGACGAAAAGATGTTTAGACTAAGTAAAACTATTTTTATTTTTTCCACACAAACTGTTGGTTGTATGAAAAAATTGCAAGAGGGAAAAAAGTTGTAAAATGGATGTAGTATTTAAGAAACAGTTTTGTTGAAATCGGCTATTGCAGGAAAAAGTTCTGAAAGAAATAAATCTAGGAGCCAAAGAATAAACACCACCACAAAACAGCTTTTGACTAGCTGATAATGTGTACCAAAATTAAAATTTGTAAGTGTAACCGTCCTTAAGAAAAAATAAAATAACTAACTAATAACTTTTTTTCCGCCAGACTCGAATATCTCAACAGGATGAAAATTTCATATGAAGATCCCCCCCCTAAAATGACATGTGGATTACACTGGTAAAATATTTGACCATCATTCTGGAATACCCTGTATACATATAGGTATTTGTTATATTCAATAACTATTACTACCTACTTGAAAATATTGTTTATATATCTATTGATTTTTGTCTTTCCCTAACTATTCTCATATATTGATTGCGTGCTTTAATAATTTCTATATTAATAGTGTCTTGATTTAATTTAACTTGATTCACAAATGTGCAAGACATAAAATAATTACCTTAAAAATGCTTTTGCTACAATTTTTAACAATTTTCCACTCAGCTTTGCTAGATACCTGTCGGCAGCGAAAGCTTGCAAAAGTTATACGAGTAAGCAAGTATATAAAGTATTTTCGATGATTTATGAACTGTACTTTCTTTGGTATTCCTGCCTGACCCCTGGAGATATGGATGTTATACAAAGAGACGCATTATTTATTGTGTACATGGCGATGTTGAATTTATAGGTACGAAGATGACGAAGTTCTTTTGACCAGTTTGTTCAGATGTACAATGGAAGTACCGTCACCATAATTTCTCCTCCTCTAAAGTATTTATACATTTTTGTTAATTTCAGAATTTCTGCTGACTAATTTTAAATGGGTAATAGTAGATATGTATGTACTCGGAACAGTAAATTAAAATTATTATTTGTTATAGTCTAACTATAATTAATGTTTTAAAATACAATTAAACTCTTCTCTGTGATGACCTTTGGGAGGCTTGTGTCAGTTCCTTTATTATCAGTGTTGTCTTGTTATCTTTTTAAATCAGTTGTATAAAAATAAAGAATATCAGGGAGCATAACTGCAACAGAAAATATTTGTATAAAAAGAATCTGCTTCTTTATGACCCTAGTTATATTTTTTTAGATTAGGTTTTTTACCATTAGGGTTCTATTTCCTAATGTAGGTAAAGCTTTATTTTCTAAAAATAATGTGGATACTTGCTCTTATTAGAACTTTTCCAAATGTGGACGGTTTTCGAGGAAAAAGTTTTTTAATTGAACTTTTACAATATTACGGTCTGCAAAAAAGTGACTCAAAAAAAGCCAGCGTATTTGCCGTTTTTAAAAACTCCGGAATACCAAATTTCATAAGAATATTTTGCACTGTTTGGAAATTTTCTATATTAAAAATTTTATTTTGTCACTCTGTATCTCGAAAACAAGAGGAGATAGGCATATAGTTCATAAGACAAAAAATTCTTATTTTTTTTATGTATGATCACTCCCTGTATTTACGGGAGGTCTTTCTGAAACACCCTGTATAGATACTTATGTACAATCGTTTGCAATAAAAATGACAGTCATTAAAATTAATTTTGCGATTTCTTTTGAACTGCTGACGTATTTGTAATGAAATCTACTAATCTACCTAGCCCTGTGCCAGCCTATTTAGTGGCAGAGTATGAAAATTTCATAGCAAGAAATATCAAACAAATTTAGTATTTATACGATGGAATTTGAAAAAAACAACGTTCGATATGTTGCTAAACATCAAAGGCACGTTCACGTCAAAAACAATTGTAGAGTAAATGAGATTTTCCATTGTGAAAGCCGGCATTTGTTAGTTTAATATTTTTCTGCATTTGCCCCTCCTTGAAAAAATTTGTAACGACACCCATGAGCACAAGGTTCCATTGTAAAAGCCTGCATGTGTTAAACCTTTAACACACTGCTACATACAACAAATACAATCCCGTGTGGACCTCGATTAACACAGGGTCGTGTTATTTTATGTTAATATATATATAATTATCTTCTTACAGTATCTCCCTATAATTGTGATTCCCATTCAAAATGTACACCCTGTATATTGATGAAATACTTTGCACGTAGACACTTGCGGAAGATTTTGGAACACACCTCTGTTGGGAAAACGTCAGTGCGAATCCGCGGACAAGACGCGTCGTGTAAGACACCCCTAACCCCTCGCATTCCGGCTAATCATACCCCTTTTCTCACACTTCTACAGTTCGTCCGCCAGTTCTCGTTTCCAGCCTCCTGAAACATAATTAGGTGCGCAACGCTTTTTCGCGATCCAGCGGCCCAGTTCGCTTTCGAGATATAGCGGTGATGCCCGCGAACAATTCTCTCTTGGGCGGCTGTGCCAATTTGCGCGGACCACCCAAGTGGTGTATTACCGCAGTGGCGGCTCGTCGTATGAAGCAACTGAGGCCGGGCCTCACTGTAAAATTTGGCTTTCACTGTATATTTTAATACCCCATAATTTCCAATCCGATTGCCTACTACATTTATCAAAAATCAATGTAACGAAATAAAATAATTGCTTCAATCTTAGCCCTCGTATGTTATAACGTACCTCTGGTTTACATTTCAATATCCCGCCGTTTCTGTTTCTACCCGCGTGGGGAGTCCGGGTCACCCACCAATCCCATCACAGTGAGGCCGAATTTTCCGAGCCTCAAATTGCGTTGTACAAGTCTATACGTTATGGTTCCCCCCCAGATATTCTGAAGATTAGGTGGTAAGCATGATGGTAAAGTTTTAGAGCAGGTAGGATTAATTAAAGAAATAAAAAACAACTTCCTTACAAAGTAAGACTAAATTTAACATAGAATAGGAACCTAATTTAAATATATATTATCGATAGGCTCGTCGATAGTTATTTATAATAATGAATCCTTCTCATGATATTGTTTTATCTCTATTTGAAACGCTTTTTCCAATATGTAATGAAGTAGAGAAACGACAAATTTTGAATAGTCGGCCAACGCTTTAAAATATCCCGAATATGCGAACAAATTTCCGGAAATATCATTTCATTGTTTACTACAAATGTATCCAAACATATTTGACATAGATAAGTTGAAAAACGAACTATATGTTTTGTACAGAGACGGACAATTTTATAATTTATAGTTCAGAAAACGGTAAAAATATTATACAAGGAATTTAAAATGATATTTTCGGAAACACAAATTAATTTGCTAAGTTGTAACAACTCCTGCAATAAGTATTTCAGTAGAACGAAACTTTTCGTGCTTTAAGCGCATTAAGACTTACTTAAGAAATACGATGACACAATAGCGCTTAAGCAGCTTATCGATGATGACTATAGAAAAAGAACTGTTGCAAAGTCTTAGCGCCGATTCCCAATTTTATGAAGACATTATAAATAAATTTGCGTAAAAAGTGAAAGTATTAAAACATTTTTGGTAAAAGTGGCTTTGTTTTGTGTGTAAATAGATAAGTAGTTGAAAATTGGTTTTTATATTTTTTTCATATTTTTAGTGTTTTAAACACGTAGGAACAATTTTTGAAATTATTAGATGCTGAAATATATATATTTTTCTATTATTTATATTGTAAATAAAACTCGGAGTTCTGATGTTATTTAGTTTTTTAATTTATGGTTATAGTAGGGCTATTGGCAAAGACCTCCATAATAAAAAATGGTCAAAGGAATATTACCTCAGGGGAGACGTGTAAATTTATTCATATTTAAGTATTATTTGGGCCTCACCTCTTGCAGCTACCACGAGCCGCCACTGGATTACCGCCGACGACATGAACATTAAATTATATCATTCCGCGGCGAAGGCGGCAGAGGGCGCTCGCCCGCGCCGGGATAGAATTGAGACATCGACTTTTCTTTTTGAAAAATCCTTCAAAATTTGCTTTTATGTCGTCGTGAAATCTAATAGAGATATTCCGAAAGTAAACTTACGTAAAATTGAAATTAATTTATAATTAATTTTTTTATTACGCCGATATCTATAGGACCGTGATTCTTAGCGCCACTTTATGAGGTATACCTTTTTACTTGAAAAACCTAAAACTGCATGAATTTTGAATGAAAATAAAAATTTACTGACGGCCATAAAAGTTACAGGTGGTGCCCTCTAAGAACAAAATTTAAAATTTCTTTGAATTTTAGAATGTAAAAAACCCCTGCCAATTTTTCTTCAATCAAATTAATTTTCGCATGTTATTAAGGAAAAACGAAAAAAGTTTTTATTTACAGTGCATTACAGTGGCTTGCGACTTTTTAAAATAGTTAGGCAAGTAGGCTAGGACCGAATACAACCTACAAAATTAACATTTTTTGGAAACTTCTTTCTTAACCATTATATATAGACAAATCAAAAAATACAAATACAGGATTATTTGAAA
Source organism: Monochamus alternatus (assembly GCA_037114965.1). Lineage (NCBI taxonomy): Eukaryota > Metazoa > Arthropoda > Insecta > Coleoptera > Cerambycidae > Monochamus > Monochamus alternatus. The sequence continues at coordinate 10,287,359 of CM073427.1, forward strand.
TTGCTCTACTTTGTTAGGCGAATAAATTAATTTAAGAATTTCTTATTTCTATTTTACGTGTATCGTCCGATGCCATTGTAATATTTTATTTACTTGTACTTATCAATGTTAATTTGCAGTTAGAAAAAATATAATGAGTAATTTTATTATAAAATATTTATAAATCTCGCGACAACTTCTTAAATCGGATTATCCATTTTTGCCGATGTTCAAAAAGCGCGTTTATTTATTGAATAATTAATAATATCGTTAGCATATTCCTCTCGTTTTCATATCCTTCGGTGGTACTTGAGGCCCTGAGCATTGCCATTTCACATTACACACTTACAGTACATACATCTGAAACTTAACTAAAACAAATTAGAAACGACAATAATATTTTAATAACAGTGCAGTGACATCTTAAATATAATACACTAATAAACGGAAAAGGATTCACGAAACGACTGCACAATATTTCAAAGTTGTATTAACTGTCCATGTTCTGGACAGACGCTGGAAAAATTGTCTTTTTAATAGCACATTTTAAACCGTCAATGTTTTCTACACAAAAAAGGCACTCATCATCAAAAGCTCTACTGCGAACTGTTTTCAAGATAAATGGCCTTTTATCATGTTGCCACTTTTTTCATATGAGTGACAATTGAAATAGCGCTTAATGATAATACGTGTACAAAATTTTAGTTATGTATCTTTAAAAGTTTCTGAGATATTGTCGAAAAACTGAAAATAAAATGTTTATATTTTATTTTTTGAGATAAGCCATATATATCCAAATCGGTGTGTTTGCGGATCCATGTTAATAAGAACAGAAATACCATATATAACACAATAAAGGCACTCATCTTGGACACTCAGTATATATGACCTTGAATAAAAGTAGCTAACATTTTACATAAATTGAATAAGAACAGTACTAACACGATATAATGTAGAAGAACAAGAACAAAATTGATTTGGGCCATTTGCGGATTCAAGTTGTCAAGAAAAAATTAACAATAATTGTGTATTTTTCTGCACAAAGTTTCTAGATGGTTACCTATAACCATAGATTAAATATATTAGTCTATGCTATAACTAAGTACAAAAATATTAACACGTGCTCTGAGAGGCATAAAAGACAATAAAAAAATTATTTCGGATTTCTAGCTCGATGTTTAAAAAATGGGACAAAAGCCTCTTTTCCCCCGGAAAATCGGTGCCTATGATAATCATTGTCCGAGACGGCTTAGATCTGTCAACTGCCATGCGGTTGTTTTTTTACAGCATTGTCAAATGTAGAAACGACGAAAATAAATATTTTTGTTAATAATAATATCTAAGTACCTTATATTAAATAAAATATCAAATTTAATGTGTTTGCTCGTAAAAAAATGTTTATTGTTAAACAGATTTCTGTAGAGCAATCCTACACTACACGTTAGTGGAGGGTAGGTAGTTGATAAAAAAATTGGATTGGATTTTTTGATTATATATTTCTTGAATAACACTTAGCACTACGTAACAATTAGGTCACTAATAATTACAACTAAAGTTTGATAAGGTATACAATACTTGGTATCTGAAGGTGTATGAATACTTGTAGGTAATTAAGGTGTTTTAATAATATGAGTATAGCTTACGTCTTAACCGATCGACGTTTGTTGTTTGACTAACTTGCAGATTCTGCAAGAAGTTATATATAACGGAGGAACCTAACGATTATTTACCTGCATTGAAGGTATTGTCCAGATTATAAAAATTTAAGAAACATTGCAATAACTTAATACTATCTGTCGAAATTTCCCTACCGAAATGACGGCATAAGCATCCATTAAAGAGGATTAGTATCCTTACAGCCGACAATAACCTTCCTTGTACCGATTATTAAACTTACCCTGGATTAGACTTCAATTATAAATATTGTCCACAAACAACGTAGTTAAAAATACGAATAAATATTTACAATATGCGTCCTAAAATATTAATGAATTAAAAATACTTTGTTTAGGCACTAAACAGTAAGGAACCTACTAATAGAAAACTCGGAATGCGCCCACGGCAGTCCTTAATTATAAAATCTTGTACGATTGCTACAGCTAAGTTGGACCCTTGACTCTAGAAAAAAACAGCATATAGCATAGGGTGAATCATGTTATAGGGAAATATCTGAATACCTGACATAAATTCCTTTATTTAATTACTATAAAACGTTTAAAACTAAAAATGAGTCACTAGAACTGAACTGAACCATATCATAGAATTTTACATTGATATAATTGCATATTTTCCAAACATCACAGACCACTGACCAAAGCTTAGAATATTATTCTATTATTGTAAGGGTATGAGTCAAGGATTTTTGCAGAACATTGTAAACATCTCGGGATATTTTATTTTAAAACAGTCCTAATTATTTTGTGCAAACATCGCCGATTATTGTCAATGCTGTTATTATTAGTATTAATAGAATTTAATTCCTCAACAACACAGAAGCATTAAAAATTTCGCATACGGTGATTAGTTTGAAATAATTTCAATCAGTAGTTGCCTTCGCAAATTTAATTGTTTCACACATTGAGCAACTGCAGTATTTTTATGTACATGTGTAAATTTATATGTTTTTTACTACCCTTTTTGATTTTTCCCGATACAGAGAATCCACCTGGTCGTGGTCGTCGAGCTGAGTACCTCCTTTAAAAACAAATAGGTTTGGAGATTTTTTAATGGACCATGCACTTAGTGACAGTTAACCATGTATAGTGTAATGTTACAAAACAACATATTCTGTAGACTTTGCTACTACATTCTTATTTTAAAATTTTAACTTTTCGCTGGACTTCCTGGCAACGCAAATCGCTATAATATCCTCATGAGTGATTGGGGCGGGCCAGTTCGGAAAATGTTTTACGTCCATCCGGTGCCGGACACTCATCTCTTTTCAGAACTCATACAAGCCACTTTTTCACCGACATCCTCGCCGCGGCACACGTGCGAACGCGAGAAATAAAACCGTGCGGGCCCTTATTGGCCGAGCGGCTATTCCCCGCGTCGTCAGGGGTCCCTTATTGAATTTATCGCGACCATAAAGAACATCTGGTCCCTTCCGGAGATAGCCAGAGTGCCATCACCGGGCGAAACGATGTCGGCGCGATATTGGGAGATTTTTCTGTTATTGCGGGCGCCGAGTGCGATTTACGACCGCGATATATTTCATCGGAGCAGGCCGCGACGTATTTCCGGTAATGCGGGGGGGTTCCGGGTGTTGCCGGACGGAGATTCTGTCTCCTGATGGCGGAAGTTTCATATTTAATTGAAAATGACCCGGAGATACCAAAAGTTATAAAAATAAAGCTGAGAATATTACGAAGTTCAAGCTGCCGAATTCATATTTTTCCCATTTTTCACAAATGTTTTTTACTAATAGCACAGAATATGTAGCTAATAGATATGAGAATTTCCAAAAAATGTAATCTTTGTAATTTATTCCACAACAAACTTGTACGCCGAGAGGACATTAAAGTTAAATAAAATTCCTTTTTATCATTTATTTATTTTAATTCACTATTATCATTTGAACAAACCGAAATTTGTATCAAGACAGTGCTTACGGCTCCATCTCTGGATTCATCCTTTATTCTGCAACAGTATATTTGAGTATATTCGTGAAGCGTTCTTCCTAGTTTTAGGCCGTCACTTACGAATTTAAGTAGTTGGCGTCCAGAGGGCACATCAATCGATTATCAGTTCACAATCATATAGAGAGTCGCCATTTTGGTTCTTGCATAGGTAAATATGTAACCCTCATATAAAAACTTTGTATCTACTATATCCAAAACTTGTAAATGTCGTAATTAATAAGTATGGACAACCAAAATGGCAAATGGATGCATACGTTGTTAGGAATACCTAATAAGAGAATAAAAGTAATAAGTGAATTATAATACGTATGCGAAATACCTCGGCGGTCGCCATTTTGATTTTCTTATAACTCGTAACTATTTTGGTGCATTCTATACAGAAATTAAATTTCGCGTTTGAACCATAGGGGCTTGTTGACTTAATGTACCCATGAAACATTATTCGATATAGCACTGTGAGTCAAATAAATTATAAATCTGTAATCAATCAAATCTAGTTTAGTAGTCAAGTAACTAAATAAAAAATAATTTCTTTATCTTGTAATAAAAGTGATGTTTCTACTTCACCCAAAATTTAAGGGTAACATTTTTGGTACCTACAACCATAGTATAAATAAATATCTATTTATTTATACAATGATACATCGAATATAAACCAATGCCGTTGTCAAACATCATTCTTTAGAGCAATATGATAATTAGTGTCAGTGATGCAACTGATACAGGTTCAGAGAGTGCAAACGTACATACTCTTGATTTACAATAAAAAATAAATAATTAATTGTGTTACGTTAATCAGACTGAGGAAAAACACATTTAATGTTGCCAGGCTATGGTCTCTTTGATGTTATTTTATTTGATAGTGGTTTACCGGGTTGTTATGCTGTGACTTCGGTAACTGGTTGCTGCCGGCAACAGAATTAAAGTGCACATTCCTAACATTTGCTGGGATTCTTTGAGCTGTTCTTGTTGCTCCCGGGCTAGGCTTTGGGGGGGGGGGCACTCGCTATCAGTGTCTATGGGCTCGCCCTTATATTAATTTCGGCTCTTGCTGTTAGTATCAAGACTGCTATGGTCGAAACCATTCCTGAAACAATGGTGAACTTCCGTGATGTCCTGTAGCCGTCTCTGTAGCTTGTTGCATCCCATGTTTCCAAACGTTTCAGCGCTCTTCACTGTCGGCATCTTCAGTGGTAACTCCGCAGACGCTTCACTGCGACTGAGTCGTTCACTTACTACTCCCACAAAAAAAATGTTCTTATGTCGACGCTCTTCTTCCTGCCCACCAACTTAATATCGATGACAGACTAGCCGCTGATTCGTTGAATCAGTTAGTGTTCCTCAATACGTGAGAAAGATTTGATTTTATTGAGTAGGGATTTGAGATGTGTCCACTATAATATGGGCAGTACCTATCATTTAGATCGTGCAAGATTGGGAATATAACCGTCATCATCTATCGAACAGATGTATATATACCACTTGATATTCAATACAGCTTTGTATCATTGGTTGCCGCTATACACACTTAGTTTATATTATTCATATGCGCAAAAATCTTTAAATGAAAATTCACTGAACTGATTTTAGATCATTTTCATAGAGACTAAATAATGATTTGTGTACCAGCCACTTATTATTATATATTCAGAGTGTATTATGATATATTTACATTTCAAGTATGTCAGCAGAATATGACATTGTAATTAATATTTATTTCGTATTAGGAGGTGTGACCGTGACCATATATCTGAAACAGTGGCGTAATTCCAGCTTTTACCATTACAATAGTGAAATACGGATCTAGACCATTATTTCTCTTAAACTTTTCCTGGCTTTGCCCGCGTTTTATTTAGCAGTGTTTTTCCATCGCTAATGCTATTTATAAATGCATCGCAAAATGTCACGCATTTCCCTCGTTCCAAGATAAAGGTGAACACTTGGATAAGTGTTTATGTAAGTGTCGGCTTAACGATGGTTCAACCAATAATAACTCATACCATTACACAAATACCAACAGTAAACTTCATGTTATTAAAAATATATCTGTTAATACGAACCAATAAAAAATACTAGTGTTTATTGCAATAGATACAATTAGAAAAACACTGCATAACCAGTGAAGTAGTTAATATGTTTGGTCTGCAGGTTTACACGCTTCTGTGGTAGGCAAAGGTAAATCTAGAGTAACTCCACTAAAATAGTAAGGCACAAAATGAGCAAAAACTTACTCACAAATTTTGAAATTGACCTTCATTGGTGCGACAGGTATGGCACCAACGTCCACTATTTTGGCGAATTTCCCAAATTCCAAGAATCTCAATAGTTATTTTTTACTTTATCGAAATACTAAATATCGAAGGATTACTAACCCCAAACTTTTGCCTTAAAACTTTCTAAACATTTTAAAATTCAAGGATCTTTCTAATATTGAACTGAGTTTAATAAATAAAATAAAATTTATAATATAGAACAATTGTTTTCGGAAGGTGAAGTGGACAATAAAACGTTGGTGAGACGAAATATATACGTTTATTTCATTTCAACTTATACCTGCTTATAACAGGTATAACTGGGTAGTAGCTGGCGGGCCAATCCAAATTATGCTAGGAAAGACGTCTTTAGGAATGCATGTGAGGTGGAAAGATTAGAGTAGTGTAGGTGCGTCAGTACTCTATTATCTTTAGATGTAAATTGCCAGGGTCGGCTGGGAAATTTTACCATAATCAATGATAGTAGAAGCTCCAAAACATTTACACAAATACACCACAACAGAAGAATCAACACAACGGAATAGAATGGTCGACACATCTCAACTATTCCAAGTGCGGCTCTGCTCAACCGTCTGTTTTTGAAGTACATCTTATTGGCTATCCATCTCTAGTGCAGGTAATTTCTCCGTAACGTTAGTCGTACCTTATTAAGGGGCTCCGAGGTATATGTCGGTTTCACCAACGTTTTATTGTCCACTTGGCTTCTGAAAACGATTGTATCATAATTATTAAACAGTTTGATAAAAGTATAACAGTAATTTTATAATAAGGGTCGGTCAGTGGTCGCGCGGTTTAAGGCGTCAGTACTTGAATTGAGGTGACTAGATCGCTGTTGGTTCGAGCCCAGCTGCCGATAGATCGTATATAAGCTATATTCGTGGAGAGGTTTGGCGCCCTCTCTGCGGGTATGGTAGGGTGGAAGAATGTTGGCTTGGGCAATGTGAGAGATTGATACCGGTTGATATTTGACTACCCCCCTAATTAATGAGGTTTTCCAGGTTTCCCTCATTCCTGCATTGAATAGTGGTTAAGACCTACCAACGTAAGTCGTTCCTGGGCGCAAATGCGGCCTGCTTAATAATAATATGCCACCCCCTCTCCCGCACAAGTCTCCGACTTCTGGGCCTGTGATTAGAATGAGGGGTAGAGATATTATTATCATTATTATTATTAATTTTATAATAAGTAAAACGAAATAGGTTAACTGAACTCAAGATAATGTACTAATAATTAACATTATCGATATCCCATGATTAAAGCATGGAGTCATAAAATTCCCCAAATCTAGCTCCAAATCTTCATTATGTTTCACAAAAATTTATGTTTTAAAAATGTTTACTTCATAGGTAAGTTATATGTCTATTATAAGTGGTATGTAAAATACATAAGTACTAATCATGGGCTTAGCCAAGAATTTTCTAGGGGGGTGGAGAGCGAGGTTCAGTTTATTGAACATTATGGTGTGTGAAATCATGGTTCTCCTAACGGTAGATGTCGTCGCTGTGGTAAAATGAATGGAAAATATATCTAGTAATAATAATGTAGTTTATGAAACTTGCAACATGCAATAAGAATTAGGGGAGCCGCGTACCCCCATGCCCCTGGCAACGCCCAGGGTATTTATTCTTTTACGTGAATTATACAATGTTCGGCTGATCTAGATAAGTTCCGGTTGCCCTTTTGAATTGAGACGTCAGTTAATAACCGGACGCATGACCTATTACGAGTTCTAGAGTGATTTTAAGGAATGCTAAATGCTGTTTGTCAGACAATGACGCACGCGTTTGATAATTTAACATAATACACACTTCATATTTTGGCGCTTTTTCCAACGAAATGTTTTAGTTAATGCGAAAAAATACGTAAAGATCGAGCTTTCCCATAGAAAATATAAACCTTTTTTATTTCAAATATTATCAAGATGCTTATAATTTTTTATGCGTTATAAACGCGACACCCTGTATAATAGTGCAAAAACTTGTTTGTTATGTTTAGTGAGCAATATGTTTTATCACCCAAGGAATATGGTAGGGGTACCATATTTACTACAGGTAAATGAATTTATATGATCACCAAAAGATCTTTGTGATTCTCTTATCAATTTGAATTGCGCATTCTTGTCGTCAAAATTCAGATTAGGTTTAATACAACATTTGTTACAAGCCAAAAATATAAAATTTTCGGATTTTTATAAAAGGCCGAAATATCTCGAACCGACCTTATACATTACAAACTCATTATAAAACTTGTTCCGCCACTGCCCATCACGATCACGAATTAAAAGCAAACACGCCAGCCGAAAGATTTTTCCATTTTTCCAACAAAATGAGTAACAATACCAACATGCTCTAATCGGTCATAGAAGGCTGGGATAAAAACAAACGGCCGGTGCGCTGCATCTCAGTAGGTCTGGAACGGCCGCCTTTAAGTGAGAGTTTAGGAATCGATACCCGCCACGTACGGAATGAGTATCAAAGTGTACCAGTTCATTTCCTTGGCCTTGGTGAGTAATTTTCGACAGTCATTTACGCTATATGTTATTATTTATTTATCTAGAAGACCGTGTTTTGTTGCTTATTTTGCGAATGACGGAAAACGGTGGCGCGCTTTTAGAAATGTATCATTGCAATCTCGCAGACAAAAACATTCGGTAAACAATATACTACAACGTAATTCCCACAAACGACCACATAATATATGTATATATTTTTAAAAACTAATAGGTCTAGGCCTTAAGAATGTAGGATCTATATATATACAAATAGTAATAACACCAACACGTATAGTCTCTTGCGCCAAAACTGCAAAAAAACTATCCAACTGTTGCCCGATGCATTTTTAACCTTCTCATCAAATTACGTATTGATGAAATGACTTAACTTGCTCTAGAATTGCAAGTCCTACATTAGATCATTCTCGATCTTTTATAAATCATGATTGCGACTGAACAAACCAGATTGCTAATGTATAACATTGTCTTGGGGGCTATGGCAAGAATCTAAGAAATGTCATTATCTAACAACGATAAAAAACAGATTGTTGCACACCTAAAACATAAATTGTCTCAAAAAGATTAAATGTTAAAAAGAAGCATAAAAGTAATTAAAAGTTAATCTCAACTGAATTTTTGAGTCGCTTGACCGATATTAGATTTTATGTAAAAAGGATTTTTTTATTATTACTAGTTATTTTAAATTAGCAGTAAGTACTTCTGCCTTTATTTTGGTAGTAAATCGATTTTTACTTTTAAAAGGATGAGCCGGTGAACTATTAATGGTCTTGTCAATATGTTTCAATTTCAATAATTGTTTTTGTCTATGACGAATGTATGACAAACTGTAATAATTTAAGCAAAATATTAAATAATTATTGACACATTGATACTATACTCGCGACAAGAATTCAGACGACTTACGTCATACGAACAAATGAATAATTCATTATATTTTTATCAAAATATTTAAGAAACTGCAACTGATAGTAACAAAACTATATGCTACACTAAAAGTTTACATTATATATTGCACTAAATTGCAAAGAATTATTGTTTTCAACGCGACCAAATATCTAAAATTACGTTGACAATAAAAACAAATGTGTAACGTCAGCCGTGACGTAAGACGTCTGAATTCTTGACGCGAGTATACCTAGTTATTGTTGCTTTTCAAAATTGGTATTAATAGTCCATCAGCTCGTCAATTTAAAAGTAGTATACGTGTTAGGTTGGAAATCTTTATGTTTTGGCCACTGTATGCAGGGTGTTACAGAATGATGTTAAGAAAATATAGGGGCAGGTTCTATGTTTATAATTAAGAAAACAGTTTATACAAACATGCGTCCGGAAATGCCTTGCTTTCGAGCTACAGATTGTTTAAAATTTTCTGTTTAAATACTATATTCATTTATCGAAAATCGATCGAGATATGGAGTTGAGATTTGATACATAAAAGTGTATAGTGAAGGACTACTTTTGCATGTATAAATGTCTCTTGTAGTATAGCAAAAAAAAAAATCGAAAAATTGGTATTGCTTTCTTAAAGCCAAATTAATTCTGCTTAAAAAGTGACTTTTAAACTTTTTTCTCCTGATGCAAAATAAAAATCAATTTACTAATCATTACAATACAGAAACGATCAAAACACATAAAAAATAGTTGGCGTCTGTAAATATTAATCTTTAATTTCGAGTCAAAATTCACCAAGAAAAAATAGAACTTAGAGCGACGAACACTTTTTGTAACATTCGGTTTTGACCTACAGAATACAATTAAACGTACAGCAAATGTTTATTTTATCTGTTTAGAAAAAAAGTATATTAAATTTAGAACTTAGCCATTGACAATACTGCAGTCTGACTGGAAAATCAGTTTCAGAGAGGGCTGGAACTCTGCAGATTGATAAGCATATGTATGATTTGCCATACATTAGTTCATATTCAATAATTCATTTGCCAGACGCCTTGTACTTATTGCAGGATTTAGTTCAACAGCTTGTAAAACATTTTCCTGATTTTCCACTGTTCGTGCAATTCTTTGCGTAAACATTTTAAGCATTTCAAAAACAACTCACTCGACACTTTATATTATCTTTTTTTTGTTTCAAGTCTGACATGGAATTTGTGACAAATTGACATGCCACCTAGATTATTGTTTTTTAATGAGCATTCCAAACTTGGTCTATTGTAATGATAAATAAATTAATTTTTATCTCGAAAACCGGTGCGTCAGGAGGAAAAAGTCCAAGACACTTTTTAAGCAGAATTAACTTGGCTTAAAGAGAGTAACGCCAATTTGTAAAAAAATCAGTGGCGTATATTTTTTTGCTAAAAATGAGTATTTAATAGCACGAATGCCACTGAAGCTAATATATTACCACTGTACCCTGTTGTGTACCAAATCTCTATACATACATAGCAGAACGAAATTTATTTTTGTTGTTTTTCAGGTTGGAAGTACTTTCGCCGTTGGAGCCTATGGTAAGTTAAAAATATGCAAACTTACACTAATTTTCAAAATTATGCCTGAAATATGTGACATTAAAGGAAATATTTGATAGGATTTGCTGTAAAATTAATTTTCGGGTTGATTCTTAGCCTATACGCATAAATTTAACTGGATTTTCTAGACCCAAAAATAAGATAAAAAGTGTATATGTATAAACATGTATCCTAAAACGTTTCGTTTTTGACATACATGGTGTGAAAGGTTAGTTCCTAATGACGGTTTTTAATTAGTATTTTCCAAACGCATAGAGATATATTAATGAAATTTGGCACAATCCCATAAATCTAAAAAGAAATCAATACAGTTTGTCTAGGGGCGGGTAAAACAAGGGGGGGTAGTGCTTCAAAAATACCCAAACTTTTTGAGTACCTATATTTTTTTGATAATTTCATAGCATAAATAAAAAATATAAGGATTTTTACATAATAATCTTGTTGAAATTCGATGTCGACAACAGTTTCCGAGAAAAAAAAAAACTTGAAACATATTTGGTTTTTAAATAAAAGAAAAGAAGCAATTACTTCTTAGTTTTTATAAACAAAAAATTTCATCTGATAAATTTTTGTAAACTTCCAAAACTAAACAAATTTTACTACATTTTTTTTACTATTTGTCATTATTTGTCCTCAGTTATAATTTCCCAATTTTATGCGTATAGGTTAAGAATTGTCCTGTATCGTCCTTGGGAGGGTTTGTCAAATGAAATTTAACTACGATTCAACTAAATTGAGTTTAGTTGTTAAGGTTATACGAGATATTTGATTGACTAATTAACGTCATTTTGATATATTTAATTTAATAATATTTGTCATATTTAATTTACATACATTCAAATGAAAATGTAACACCTCACATTTTTTTAAAACTAATTTTTTTCTTGGTTTAAATCGATTCATAATGTGTCAGATAATAAAATATGTCGCATTTCATTAACTTTTTTTGAATAGTTAAAACATTCATTTGTGTTTGTTATAAATTCATTACGCGCTTTTAACAATTAATAGTATTATAAAAGTCATAAATGGATATAGCACATTCGAAGACATTGTCTAAATATTTATACAAGAATTTCCCATCAAATTATACAATTAACGGGTACCTGAAGTTATTAAAGTCGTAATTATATTTGCGCAAAAATCAAACAGGATGCGTCATTTACTGTTACTTTTTATGTAAAACAATAAGTGATTTTAATCAAGGTTACGGAAGACATGAAGCGCGTCTTCCAGAATGCCTTTCTATTAATAAAAATTAGTTTTTAGCTGCCACAGGTGTCCGTATTGTAGCTGATAATTGACCAAAATGATCAATTTACACAGATGTAAGAAAAAAGAGTGACACGGGTTTTGCATTAAAATTTTGTGGGTTATCATTATCGCATCCTGTATATAACAGTAGCCGCAGTTCTTTATTAATATAGAATATATTTATATTAATTGTGCTTCATATAAACAACTTATGACATCACTCATGTCCGTGAAATATACGAAATGCAGTTGGGAACATGGATTTTATCTGTTTAAATTAATAAAAATCTACATAAACGGTAGTACACGCCTACACTAGAATGTAGGCACATCATTTCCAATCGACTGTGGTTGTCGCATTTTGCAATTTATATAAAGTTATGCATTTTCCGTTATGACATAAACACAGGATTGGAATTATTTAATAACATTCTAGTACAAATGTAGACAAATGCGAGCAGTAGTTATTGAATCCACCTTGTATAACGAAAGGACCCCGCAATAATCTTATGGAAATTGGGTTTCTGTCAAATTGTCTGAATTTTTGATATATTGTAGATTTTGTCATCCTGAACAAAAGTCTCCATGGGCACAAAGTGCCAAAATGAACATTTTGGCAGCTACGGAGCTGCCAAAGCTCCCCTGACCCGTTGCAAAACTATTCATTTTCAATACTATTTACAGATGTCAAAAGCATATTTTAATTATTCTAATATATAGGGTAATGTTTTTGAGGTCACTGGATTCAACCCTCATGTCAGATTGGACAAATTGACCGTTGACAGCTGTCAATACACTGTCAACGAAGAATAGAAAAGTAAATATTCTCTTTTCACATTGAGAGCTTATGCTTTTGAGGGAGCTGAATTCAATTCTCATGCCAGATTGTCAAAATTGACAGTTGACAGCTGTCAGTTAACTGTCAACGAGGAACGTAAAAGTAAATATCCTCTTTTCACATTGAGAGTTTGGGTTTTTGTGGTCGCTGAATTCAATTCTCATGTCAGATTGGACAAATTGACCGTTGACAGCTGTCAATTCACTGTCGACGAAGAATAGAAAAGTAAATATTCTCTGTTGACATTAGGAGTTTGGGCTTTTGAGGGAGCTCAATTCTAATATCAGATTGGAAAAATTGACAGCTGTCAACTGTCAATGTCAATATAAAAAGTGATAAATGACTGTAAAAGTGCCCATTCAATGGCGAAATAGCGCCAATTGTTCTCACTTTGCAAGCGCGTACTGAAAAAATGACAATTTATCCATGTGCCCATTTTTCAGGTCGCAATAGTATAAATGAACCTTAAAAGTGATTTAAGCATTTTTTTCATTCTAAACGAATTTTACAACAATAAATAATGATTATCTATTTTAAGCTATTTAAAGGCAGTTTATATAGATTTAGGGGTGCAATTAATATTTCCCCGCTTACTTAATGTACGATCAGTTTTTGCATTTTTTGACAGGAATCTATAATTTTTTTCTAGCAATAGGCGTTCCCTTGAATATCTATTATCATTATTTATTAATTTTTAGGGGTGGAATGGACATTTTTACAGTTATTTATCACTTTTTATATTGACATACTCTCTGTTCAAATCATTTTCAAGCATTTTTTCATTTTACACGAATTTTATAACAATAATTAATGATTATCCATTTAAAGCTATTTAAGGGTAGTTTATATAAGTTTAGGGGTAGCAGCGACATTTCCCCAGCTATCTGACGTATTTCTGGGCCATTTTTAATGTTAATTAACAATAATCAATTGATTTTTTTATGATTTATGCGTTCCCCCGGATAAGCCAAAAATCGGCTAGGTATTTTTAACATTATCCTTTTTATTTTGTTCTCTAGTTGGAATACTGACCTATAATATAGTATCTATATAATAATATACATCGTCAAAGGTTGGAGTCCGTTCAAAGACGTTTTTTAAAGTTTTTAGCTTTTTGCAAGATGGTGTTTGTCCCCTGCAAGGTTTTAATCATAGTGGTCTTCTGAATCGTTTTGATATGGATTCACTGGAGATACGTCGTAATGTCTGATTAATTCGTTGTTTGTATAATTTTCTAATTATTAAAATTGACTGTTCGGTGCTGTTGAGTAAAATCTCATTTCGAGTATCACATGGTAACTCAAGACAGCAAACTTGATTTTACTCTGGTACTTCTAGGACTAGTATGTTGGTTAAATCTCCAATATATTTGATGTGTGATGTGTTTAATAGAATTAGACTGCGATATTGTTAATGATACTTTAAATGCAGTTTGTAAACATGTCTCGTTTAGGAAGTTGTTTTTAATTTGAATTTTTTAAGTCTTTATTGCCTACCAATTACTCCGTAGTACTTATTCCTGTAATTGGGTTTAATCCTGTTGGAATAATAAAGCAATTATTATTATCATTACTATAAATATTTACAATACATAAAATAGTTAACATATGGCCTCTACATTTACCTGATCTTAATCCAATAAATTACATTCGCTTACACGTAAAACAACAATATGTTCAGTTTAGTAAATTTCTGTTCCACGTTTTAATTTTCCTTCTTTAAAATGTATTAGGAATATCCATTAGCAACTATCCAATTACATCTACCACTTCCTTTAACGGTTGTAGACAACAGTTCTATGTATTGTCTCTAATAGCAGTTAAGTGAACCCGTTATCTTTAAATAATTTGGAATTTACATTTTGAGTGACAACGCAGAAAATATTGAAACCACTGATATCGAAATTTAAACCGTATATTTAAAAACATTGGTAAACGGTTTTATTTAACTACCTATTAATTTTATATGCAATAGAAAGTAAACTAATATGTTTTCCTTGTATTTCCCCATAAAATCGTTCATTTTTAACATGATTAGTAAACACAATTAACATTCAACCTGATATGATTCACATACTATATGAATAAAACGTGAAAATCAGGGTCGACCTACAAGATTAAATTATATATTTTTTAATACAAATTATCAGCTGGGAATATATGTAATAGTATGCACTAATGCTTCAGTCAGGTTAGACAACCCTTCACACAAATCCTGTGTGACCTAAAAGACATTTTAAATTTAATTTTCCACGTCACGATTTTGTACTATCATATGACGTTTTCAACTGCGTCATAGTGAGGCTCGGAATGTTGATACTGGAAGTGATAATTAGATAATTGCAAATTAATGTTTTCTACATATACAATATATCGGAAAATTCATAAGTAAATCGATAGATACAGAGTGGTCCGTTTTCCATGGTTTACCATTGGCGGAAACTTTATATATATATACATATACAAGGGATATACAGGGTCACTTAAATTTAAAAAAAAATTCGCCGTTAAGATAAACCAAGCAAATCGAAGGTATCTGCTGCCGTTGCTCAAATATTGCAAAAGAACTTAAAATAGCGGTTTTTGGAAAATGGCATCTAGTGTCATTATTTATGCCGAAAGACAATTTATACGGCCATTAGTTGCAGTTATGCAACATTCAATTGTTTTTTTCCCCTATATTTTTACAGGGATTATAATAAATTTTCTCTTTCGCACTACTCCATTTCTAATATCTACTTATAATTTAATGGAAGATTATCAGTGCATTCTCTATTTCCGCCCTTAAAATATTTAAATACTTTTGAGAAGTAAAGCTTCCAACAATAATAACAAATTTAGCAAATGTCGAATATGCAAAATGTTTGTTGACTTTGACTTTGTTTTACGTCAAGACTAATTAGATTTTTTTACTTAAAATATTGTAGTTTTTAATTTTATGGGTTCTTCAAACAAAGGTGTAGTGTTTTATATTCATGTGCACGTAATTTTATTATCAAGTTGTTGTTGTCGAGATCCAATACCACACAAAAAAAAACAATTGAATGTTGCCAAACCGAAATTAGTGGCCGTAGAAATTTTCTTTCAACGAAAATAGCAAACAATCACATATCAATAATTATAAGCATTAGCAAATCTGTGAATTTTATTTTAATAATATTGTAATTGACAGATCTTATATATAGTTGTGGGTATGTGGCAAATTGTTATAGATATCAACGGTACCTTAAAATTTTCCCATAAAGTTCTTATACTGTGGTCAATATAGAACAATAATTATTAACATATGTACATAATTCTGCAATTATTGTTACACCTGTTGTATATAAACAGTAGAACACCAAAATAATAAATAACGCAATTCTTTAATATCATAGTTTATAGTATAGTTTTACAAATGAATTTGCTGTGTATTTGAATTGTAGTAGCAGAATTATTTTCCACTGTTTAGGATATCGTATTATAAACTGTTGTAACTACCAACTCATGATACGCTAATGTTAAAAATGGTGGGTAACTAACAAATTCCTAGTTCTGGATATCTAAAAAATTCTTACAGTTCTGACTATCTGGACAAATCGACAAATTGTTACAGTTGTCAACCATATCTTAAAAATTTTAATTTTCACAAAGTTCTTACATCAATGTGCATAGAACTACAGTTTATTATAACCTGAAGACAGTAATAGCAGTAGAAAAGTTGAGTACGTCCTTTTTTACATATATTCTACTTTCATTCGTGTTTACGCTTAACTAAAAAAACAAACTAAGAAGTACGGCCTTGACTTTCACGGATTTATACTGCCACACCATAAATCACATTGCATCTTGTGTGACTGATTGCTTTAACAAACTCAAATCTTTCGTATTTTCTGTCACACCCATAACAATTTTTGAACAGATTTCAGTGACTTAAACAACCTGGGAAACCAAATAACCAGACAGGTCCACGAGCAAGTCGCGCCACTTCAAAATCTGGGTGCTAGAATATCCGCGAGCGTCAATGAACAATTAGAGCCCATCAGAAACGGCAGGTTCTTTTATAATATTTATAATAATATTAACCGAGATCATGTGGGGTCGCAGGAACCTTTTATCCGACCATATCAACCATTTACAGGACCTAACCTCGACATATCGAGACTGCACAATCTTGGACAACATCTGAAAAAATCTTATAATTTTGGCTATCCGGACAAATTATTATAGTTGTTAATCATATATTAAAAATTTCAATTTTCACAAAGTTCTTACATCAATATACATGAAACTACAATTTATTCCATAATACTGTAATATCATAATAATAACTCCAATTATTATTATTTTCACTTTTAATCTGTAGGCAGTAATAGCAGTAGAAAAGTTGAGTAAGTTCTTTTTTTACATATATTCTACTTTCATTCGTGTTTACGCTTAACTAAAAAAACAAACTAAGAAGTACGGCCTTGACTTTCACGGATTTATACTGCCACACCATAAATCACATTGCATCTTGTGTGACTGATTGCTTTAACAAACTCAAATCTTTCGTATTTTCTGTCACACCTATAACAATTTTTGAACAGATTTCAGTAACTTAAACAACCTGGGAGACCAGATAACCAGACAGGTCAACGAGCAACTCGCGCCACTTCAAAATCTGGGTGCTAGAATATCCGCGAGCGTCAATGAACAATTAGAGCCCATCAGAAACGGCAGGTTCTTTTATAATGCCCATAATAATATTAATCGAGAATATGTGGCGTCGCAGAAACCTTTCATCCAACCATATCAACCATTTACAGGACCTAACCTCGACTTATCGGGTCTGAACAATCTCGGGCAACAGATACAGCAGAGCGTCTACCAAGGGCTGGAACCAGTGAGGGCGCTGGCAATCACGACGAAGATGAAGAACGGCATTGGAGGAATCACTATCGCAACCCACTTACCAGAGGGTAAGTTAATATCACATACTTTTTAGATAAAAATACGTGGTTTGTGTTTATTGCATAATTTATCAAAATCAGTAAATGTGAAAAAAAAATGAATAAATATTATAGAACGTAGAGTGGCTAATCGCATTCACATTGCCTTCACTTAGTGTGACTGTGATTTCATTACATCGGCATCAACCTTATTTGCGGCGATTGATATAACAACGGGGACGCGTATAGGTGATAAGTATTAGTAGATGTCACGGAGGTCTAGAACTGCTTCGCCTGTTTATATAATTCGAATAAGTTTTTATAGGGCCAGCATGCAGTGTTCTTACTATTCAGTATTCGGTTCTTCACCTAAATATTCGAATTCGTCCCAATGTTTCAAGTTTATGATCCCGTTCTAGACCTACAGATTTAGCAAAAATTTCAAATGGGAAAAAACTATTAAATGATTTGATATATGGTGATTTTCCGGGTTGTTATGCTGTGACCTCGGTAACTGGTCGCTGCCTGAAACAGAATTACAGTGCACATCCCTAGCATTAGCCGGGAGTCTTTTACCTGCCCCAGTTGTTCTCGGGCTATATTGATTTCGGTTCTTATTGTTGGTATTACGACTGCCACGGTCGGAACCGTTCTTCGGATAATGGTGGCCTTCCCGTAGCCGCCCCTATAACAAGTTGCGTTCCATGCTTCTAAATGTTTCGCCGCCCTTCACTGTCGGCATCTTCAGTGGTGACTCCGCTTCTCCGCGATTTCGCAGTGGAGAACAAGGCAGGCCATTCATTATTTCTCATTTATTATATACATCGCTTCATTCCAGTTCCAAATATCTGTATTTGCTCCTACCATTTACGTAATGTAGAATGTTATTTGAGGCATTTATAAAATTTTGCTATTTGACTTCACTACATTACATTACCTGTTTTATTCTCAAAACATAATAAACAAAAGTAATAGATAAGAATTTTTAAAATTGTATAAGGAGAAATGAAATCAGTAATAAATAGTTATACAAATTTTTCAAATTAAAACAAGTAGTTTAATGTGAAATCAGATGGCATAATTTTATAAACTTATCCAATAGCATTGTTACAGTAATTGTCACGAGCGGATATGTATTGTAAACAAAAGAATAAGTTACGTTTAACTATACCGTAAGTTCACCACATCACTATTAATAATGATGGCATTACTTACACAGAATTTACGCTATGTATCTATGATCCACAATTGCCAGAAAAACGCAAAAATATAAGAAACAAACGTCTGTTTACATCACCAACACCGTAACCTGCACCTGGTGCCTGTCCACAGAAACTAACCGCGCTGAACGGCGTGGAACGTCACACCAATAATATCGCGTTTTTGGCGACGTGGTTTTGTTTACATCCTATGGAAATTTATTTATGTTAATATTTTAATTGCTGTGATTGTGACCTTTCAATATGCTTGAAAGATTACCCCGTAATACATTTCAAACCAATATAAAATTCATGCAACTTCCCCATTATGGCGCCTCGGTGCGGCATTCGAATTAGCTGGCCGTTTATATAGATTACATAAGAAAGCTTTAGTTAATTTTAAGCGACTCTTGTCTTTATTTTCCCTTCGCTTATATGTTTTTATGTTTTAGGTAAAAAATTCATTATCACCAACAACCAAATCAACCAATGCGACGGATCTGTATCAGATGACGGAAAATGCAGTGGATCCTTAACCCCCTTCAAACTTAACGATAAAAAGGACTACTGCTACAACAAACAAGGCTTCACTGTCGTAAATAACCACATATGCATCGGTGCTTCGAGCGTATCCGTCATAAATGGAGAAATCATATGTACGAGTAGTTTAGGTACCCCCGCCCTCTTGATAACATTGGACGAGTACAAAAAACTATGCGAGGGAGTCTCCACTTCTGTGGAATACAGGTACATCGCTAATCCTCAAGATCCGAATCACGTAGAGATCCCCAACCAGAATAAATATGTTAAGTGTTCGAATAATGAACCTGGCGTCTGCGTTTTTACCGAAACTAACGCCGCTACGAATTATAATGGGAATGTCGTCATTAATAGTTACAGCTCTGGCATTCATGTAGTCGGGTAGTAGCTTAAAAAAAAATTATACTTACTTTAAAGCAACATATGTGATTTGAATAAAAAGAAGAAAATATATTTGTTTATAGTACTTACTTTATTTTTTTCGCCAAAAAGTTGTATTAAATACTTCAACCTGTAATTTCATATTCAGACCTTAAAAATTTCAATAAGACTATGGGTCAAATGTTATCTCATCAAATATGC
The DNA here is from genome assembly GCA_037114965.1 of Monochamus alternatus. Classification (NCBI taxonomy): domain Eukaryota; kingdom Metazoa; phylum Arthropoda; class Insecta; order Coleoptera; family Cerambycidae; genus Monochamus; species Monochamus alternatus. Next base: position 10,307,569 of record CM073427.1, read on the forward strand.
TACAATCATGTTTATAATATACAGGATGTAAATAAATAGGTGCCAAAAGCAGTTTTTAATTTTTTTTTTAAATACTTAAAAGCGAAATAAAGCATACTTTTTCTGCTATCGAGAAAGCACTCAGTAAACAATTCGTTGATTTTCCATTACGATTGAAACGGGTAGAAAAATCAACCTCTAAGACTTATTTCATTCGTAACTTTTTTCTTGTTGTTACTTTACCAATTAAAAATTTATTTCATATAGCCTGATTCACTATAAACAAAAAGGCCTTTTGTATTTTTTAGTAAAATTAACGATTTTTGAGTCAAAAAATGATTTAAAAATCAATTACATGGAATAATTGGCATAGAGCAAAAATTTAATCGAAATTTAATCTTCTATTAGCGAGAATGGTTTCAAACTGGCAGAAATGTTCAACCAGTGATGAATATGTTTTCAGTAAACATCGTGCAACAAATAGTTCGATGAACGTTTTTGACAGTTCGCTACCAGTCTTGATTCCTTGCTTGAACAGACCAGAATTACGTTGCCAATACAAAATGTCAACATGACAGTTCCATTAATTTTCTATCCTATGCCAATCGTGCCATGTATCGATTTTAAATAATTTTTTGCTCAGAAACCGTTAATTTAAAAAAAAAATTACAACAGATTTTTTTGGTTAGAATAAATCAGACTATCTGAAATGAACTTATGATAAGGTAGCAATAAGAAAAAAGTTACGTATGAAGCAAGTGTTAGGGGTGGCTTTTTTTTTACCCCTCACACTGTAGGGAAAAATCAACAAATTGTTTACTAAGTGTCTTCTCGATAACAGAAAATGCCTACTTAATTTCATTCCTGCTACTTCCTGCTATTTCTGAAAATCTTTTGTGGCATCCTCTTTAAAATCAAATGATATTTTTTTAATTGAAAGACCCATCTTATTTTTGCAAATTATTCGAATCACAAATCTATTATCGAATTAATAAATATTCTGCATATACTGAATAAAAACAAAAAAAATAGAAGTAAAATGGACAAATTAATAGTAATGTTCTATTAAATTAATATATTAAATTAAAATAAATAAGACATATATAAAAAAATTTTTCCTTAGCCTAAAATTCATTGAAACTTCATAATCTAAAACAAAGGCCTCCACAGTCAGACTAAAATACATATTTTAAACAAAAGTATGAAAAAATAATTTTTTTTTTGATTCTCGTTTTCTAAAATACTTCCAGGATTGACTAGGTAAGGAAAAGATACCTCAATAATCTAAAAATCACTAAATATATTTCTGGTATAAAATTACAAAATTTCTTAATACTAGGATGAATACAGGTATTTAAAATGCCAATACCTTCCATAAAACTTAATAGATTAAAATAAATAGAATACCATATTTTTGTGAACAAAATACCCTTATGTAAGTTTGCCGATGATATTGTACTTCCAATGCAGCAGGACCCAAACATAACTGAGTAAAAGCAAACTTACACAACGTTAAATCATAAAATATATGTATAACATAAAAAAACATCAAGAAAAAAGTAGCTACCTGAAGATAGAAACAATCTCTTATTTTTTGGAAAATATCACATAGAAAATGTAATTTTGATCACACATAAAAATGGAATTTTAAAAACTTCACACGACGATTAAAAAAACGTAATAAAGATCAGTCTCTTAAAAAAATCTAAACATTTTAGTTGGACCACATTCTGCAAAAAATTCTAATAATTTTAGATTGCAACAATAATAAAAACTGAGATTCGATAACAACTCTTAGGAAAAGTAACAAAAATTAAACTTAATAATTTTTTGCAAACATACATCTCAAAATTACTAAAAAAGTAAACATTAAACTGTCAACTATACATGCCCGTCAATAATGATAAAATTATCACAAATGACAATATTTACCTTCTAAAATTTCGAGCCCATAATATCATTCACCTCAATAATTTGAAATAATTAATAAACGTTCACGTGAATTCAGTTTGAATAAAATATCTAATACTGAATTTGAAAACTGAAGAATCTTACTATAAACTACACAGTGCTTCATTATAAAAAAAGTCAATAATTAAAATTAACTCTCAAAATTCTCTCAAAGGGACGGCCAATTTATAAGATAAAATTCTAACAGCCAATAATGGACAAGGTAAGGAATGTCAACAAGGGAATTTTTTACACACAACCTTGAAAGATGTAAAAGAAGCACTACCAATACCAAGCTTATTGCACTATTGACTATAATTAAGTTTTGAAAAGTTAAAAACAGAGGTTTATGAAACGTATTAGAGATTTGAGGTTATAAAAATTAAATAGTATTAAAAAAGCCTTTTAAATTCTTGGATTTAACTAAAGAAATTACATTTTTTATTATTAAACTACCAATCAGATTTTTAGAACTTGCGACATTAAAAAACAGTATTCAAAAATATGTAAAACACTTTTTGAAAAAGTTGGTTGAAAATTTTGTTTCATGTAGTATTTATTCCATTAACATATACAGGGTGTAAGTAACCTGATCAAATATTAATAATTGAAGTTACAAATCTGTTTTCGTAGAATTTACCAAAATTTGACCAAACATTTTAACCTCCTTTGTATATATAAATATAGTTAGTCTATCAGTCAAACTTAGGAGTGACATAATAGAAGGCGCTACTCTTTTAAAATCCAAGTGACCCATCATAGTATAAACGAAGATGGCATGGCAACAGATGGCGCTACTCTTTTAAAATCCAAGTAATCTATTATAGTAGAAACGAAGATGGCAGGGATTTTAAAATAGCTTTTATCGTCACTTCTAAGCTTAACTGATGGAAACATTATACACAAACAAGGATTTTAGATATACTCTGTATACGTTTACATTACTCTTATATAACTATCTTCTAGAACAATATTGATGCAACATGTTTTAGAATTATCATTTCAACCAGGAAGGGATCATTTACAACATAAAACCCTCCGTTAAATCCAAGAATCAATACGAGGCTTGTCGGCACACCGTATTCTATCGCAACAGTTAAAAAAAACTATTTCATGAAGATCTTATCGTAATTGTTGATCATGATCTCAAGCAGTAAGATGTCACTCCTCACATCCCAAATGATGTTAGGCGGATGGTGGATCAGAGTGGGTGCAAAAACTGTCGCAAGGTTGGAGGAGTTCATTTTGTTTATAGGTGCGTGTAGAGCTACCCTAAAAAGCGTTAAATCTGTGCTTAGATAAGCCGGCACTGAGCGTAAGCCCAGACTTACCTGTAGAGATGCTCTATCATGAATTTTAGAGTATCGTAATGAGGTTTGGGAAGCGCGAGAAGGGCGTGTTTGATGGACGATAGTTGGAGGTCTTTTTTGTCGTGTTCTGTAAAGTATATCATATTTTGTGCCCTTTAAGTTTTTAGTATTACTATTTTTTGTTAGTTGTGTATTTTATACTGTTATAGTATTGAAATAATGTTAATAGAATAAAACGATAAAACTTCGTTTATCCAAACATTCTGTGACATTCTAAATGACTAGTGATGGAGTCAAATTTCATATAAAATTTGGCAATAAAATTTAGAACCCCCTAAAATTTCTAAATTGTCAAAGTTTTTGAAACTTTCACCCCAGAATTTAAACTTCCCGTTAAAATTTTTAAAATTGGCAATTTTTTGACCTCTGTTAAGCCTCTGTATTGAAATGCTTCAGTTATTTCAGACATTTAAAAAAAATTAAGGAAAAATTTCAATGACTTTTTCAGTGATTTATAAAAATGTAAGAAATTTTTTAAAATGTATTGAAAAATTTGAATGATTTAGTAATTTGTGAAAATTTAAGGAATTTTGAAAATTTTTGAAAATTTTATGTATTCCAAAAATTTCTGCAATTTTCTTTCTTCTTTTCTTTAGAAAAAATTTATTTAACGAATTCATTCATTTATCAATCGTGTGTTTATTAAATTTTTTTTAATATTACTTTCATTTATACAATTAATTATTCATTTTTGTCATGGTCGAATAAATGAGGTCTTACTAAATGGATAAGAGAGGGAAAAGAAAACTTTAGTTATTCAAAAATGTTTGCAATTAGTCATTAAAAACTAAAGTTTAGTTGCAATTTTATATAATACAAAGGAGTCGGCAAGACGAGTAAAATACGTAGACATAGTGTAAATAGAAATAGTATAAATAAATACCAAAAAGTGACACAACGTAATACAAAATTGCAAAAGCACAAATAAGTTTTTTTTCTAATACCGTTTTTGACATCCTGCTCTAGTTACACTCGCTCCCATACCTAAACACCGGCGATTTTCAAGACCTTTTGCTTTTTGCGCGATTTTCCTCATAAATTTTTCCCATTTATTAGTCTCCTCCAAAAATTAAAAATTTTCGCTGAGAAACAAAAATGGAACGAGTTGGTTACACCCCTTTGTAGAAAATCAACAACTATCAGGTAAAATATCAAAATTTATCAAAAACGATTTTGTATTCTGGGACGTTTTCTGGCCATTCGTACGACGAGGAGTTGTTATTACATCGTCCGGGACCTATCCTGATGATTTTCAGATGATGTAGCTTTAAATCACATCAACAACTCAACATTTCAAAAGTTTTGTTTACTTTTGTGTAAAACTGCACACAGAAAGACCTATATAAGCACGATTTTGACAGATGATTCAGTGTGTATCGTTTTAGCTCAAATCCTGGACAGGTCAACTTTTTTATATTTTTAAGTACTTCTTTATTGAATTTTTGATGAAAGATTTTATATTTATCAAGCAGGTGCCTATATAAGACTTTTTATACATAGCGTTTTATAAAACTAGATCAGTCTTGGATTAAATGTTTACTATTTCCTATGTTTTATTTTTTAAAATCTGTGGGTAAAAAAAATTATTCTTTACTTTTTTCAAGGAAAACATTTTTATATTTACTAAGCAGCGGAGTACGAAGGCTTGAGTGCCCTACACACGACAGAAAGGTCGAGTGTATGCCGACTTGTCTGTCAATTTAGTTGCACTTAAAAGCTAAATGTTATTACACATCATATTAGGTTCCGAAAAATATATTTGACTGATGAAAGCTCAGTTTATGATTTCAACTAATTGAGATGTAACTAAGAATTGCATCAAAGTAAACAATTTGTTCACGTTTTACCGACTCCTTTGTATTTGTAGATCTTTCTAGCATTATAAGAAGAAGTGTTAAGAAAGCTTCAAAACTTAAAAAAAATGCACTTTCATTCAAGTTTCATAAGGTAGTAAACATATTTCTACTCACGTATTGCATCAATCAGTAACGGATGGACTTCGAACGTTATCAAAGGGACGGGAAGTATCCGCAGATACAGCTTCAGGGCTCCTGTTATCACATTTATATTAGGGTACTTATCTACACTCAAATCAGCTTTTTCTCCATCTGAAAAAAGAACGGTATTATATGGATGTTATTCGTAACTTTTTGTATTAAGAAAAATGATGTTTTTGTGTTTTTAGGAATGATGGCACAATATCAGTTTTTTTATTTATTTTTTATAAATTTATGTTAACATTTCCATTTTTTGTATTTGACAAGTGTAAACATTGGTTTGGAATATACTCAATATACAGTGCGTCTTAAAAGTCATGTGTATTTCAGAAACTGGGAATTTTTGGAAAAATCACTTGGACAGGTCAACTTTGTTTTGTTTTGGATCATGAACTTTGGTGAAATTTCAAAAATGTAACCAGTGACGATGAGAGAGGGAGAAGGTTGTTATTTTTTTAACCGCAACTACCTTCTTTATTACACCGTATGAAAGCTTAGGTTTTCCCGATTAATTTGGTGTACAACATATTGGGAGTTGATAGAGAAAATTTGAAAAAACCGTAAGCTCCGAATTTGTCACTTTCTATTTTTTTTTTTTTTTTTTTTTTAAGAGAAGATAGAGAAAAATAAGTATAATGCTACTACATGCTACTAAAAAAAAAATACATATTTAAACTGAAAATAAAAATGTTCAAATCATTATTTAAACCAACTTTTCAGACCGTTACTGATCGCTAGCGTCACGTTTCATGCATAGCTCCCAAATCAACACATTATTGTATTCATTACGTCTTCCGAATATGTGGTTATAATTAATGACAATTTTTCCTTTTGTATGACCCATAAAACTCAGATAACAACATAAATTGTTCCATTTAAACGTTAACTCACCTTTGTCCAAAGCCATCTTGATAGCGTCAATCTCTTCAGCGAAACCACTCAATCGGTAGATTCCTTCCGTCGTAAGGCCCCTCGCCTCCACTTCGGCGACGCATTTTGTTACCACAAAAGGCAGTTCTGCTTTATAGGCACTCAAGAGTGTGGTCAGCTCGATACCGAACACACCCCGGAGATATTTCAAGTCCGGTACACAGTCGTTGGCAAACTTCTCAGAACATTTCACTAAAATAGGCAGATGTTAACGTTCACAAAACGTACAACTAACTTCAATCTCGTTACAGTAATGTCAATATTATTTGCCGGTTTCTATAGTTTCCTATCTTAAAGCATGTAGAATAATATGGGATAGAGTAATTGTCAACATGTAAGATTTTATGGCATAGCTAGATAAAAATTGCAGTTATTTTTGTACTACCACTACCAACATTTGTCCGGCGTTGATTTTAATGTCAATCGTCAGCAGCTCGCCAGACATATACCGGTTTCGAGCTTATTAGCTCTCATCAGTATGCCATAGGTGAGGCGACCGACGAATAACCTTAGCTGTTTTAAGTCTGACTAAGCCCGATGGAAGGGACCATGAGTACACAGTGTAGCAAATCTACATCTAGCAGCCATTCGCTATTTGATGCTACTGAAATGCTACAGACACGAAGCGTTTTACATAGCAGTAGATACCATTAAAAGCTATCATCTATTGTGATTTGGGAGGACGCCATTTTGCAAACACGGCTATGCTATGCTTTGTTATGTAGAACGCTTCGTGTATGTGCTTTTTCAATCTGACATGGAGTATTGCTATAGGTTTTCCAGGTGTAATTCAATTCTGGTCGGAGTATTAGCCCGCAGGGTAGTTGTTTCCTCAAATATTTTTCTGTGTATTTTTTTTTGATAACTTCATAGTAAAAATAAAAACTAAAGATTTATACATAAAAAAGGTACTAAGTAAAATACTTATCCTCGTTCTTATCAAAAAGGTGTGTCCCTGCTTCAGTTTTGGTATCAATTAATAAAAAAGGCAATAAAACAATAATAATTAACAATGCATTTCTTTCCTTATCTTTCTTTGAATTTACTCGTCTCAATTTGGTAATTACAATGTACGATGAAACGATTAAAAAGTAGGTAAAAGGAAAAAAGTAGGTCCATTGCCAATACAACAACTGGAGAATTAATTTAACAATTATGTAAGCCTTAGTCACAAGTCATGGTATTTAATAGCATTTAAGCTATATAAATTCCATTCAATTATCTTAAGTCGACGACCTGCTTGTGCTTTTAAAAGCAAATATGTTGTAAAAATAGAAAATTTTTATTAAAGCTCAATATTTTTACATTTCAATAAAAAAAAAAAAATAAATATTTTTACAAGATATTAATTTATCAGTCGGTACTCATTGTCGCACACAATATCTGTATTAGAGAACAACTTTAATTGTACTTAACATCATTTCTTATTACGAGTCAATCCATATCAAATCAACCAATGATGGTTGCTGACAAAATTAATTTACTTATTGTAACCAATACATTGACTTAGCCTTGAAATACGTAGAAAAACAAACTTTATTGTCTCTATTTGATTACACAACAAATAGTTATCCTTCGAACAAATTTCACAACTGTCAAATCTTTACTTTGACGTTTGTCACTCGCGGCTCAATATAAACTGACCTAAACTGAAAGCCTAAAATGTTTTTATGGTTCTCAAAGTTTCATAGGTCCTCGAGAATGCGCCTAAAACCAAATCGAATAAAACCTGGAGTGTTCTAGAAAATGTCAAAATACTTTTAGTATTACAAAATTATAAATTTTAAAGCAAACAGAAACATAATTAACAAACTAAACAGGTAGGTGAGCTTCTGTAACACTGTTTATTATTTTTTTACGTATGTTTGTACTAGATTCAGAATGTTGAAAACAGGTATTCATTATTTTTTATGTTAATACCATTTTATAATGTTGCGTCAGACTCTTCTGCATTTTACAGAGATTTGTTTTAAGTACAGTAACTCCTTGGTTTTTAAGATATTCAGTTCAAACAAACACCATGTTAAAAAGCGTGAAATGTATAATATTCAGTACATATTTAGACCTACTTAACAGCAAATAAACAAAAACAAAATGGCAAATGTTATGCCGCATCCACACTCTCGGTGAGGGATGGTGTGGATGGAGCCCTCGTCGAGTATCGCGTTCGCTATAGCCCTCTCGCCGAGATATCTCGCCCAGAGTGTGATGTGGCAATAACGTTTTCAAACTAAAAACCTTCCTTAAAATTAAATAAGGTTAAAGATAAAACTAAGATTTAACTTCAATTTTTTTTCTGCATATAGTCTTTATAGTATACTATAAAGACTATGACTATATATAATAATAATCTTTATTTCTGTAGACAACTATGGAAAAATTGTATAGAAATCGTCAAAACTTAGGTACATTGTTTACATGAAAAAGTCATTAATAGAGTACAAACATCTTTTGACCAAAAACTGCTTAAGAGTACTTTTAAATGAATCTTTTTTTTTTTTGAGGCCTTCAAATATTGCGATTTATCAAAAATCGAGTATTATTTACAATTTGGAGAATATATATACAGGGTATCCCCTGAGAGATGAAACGGCTCTTGTAAGAGACAAAAAATTTTGGTGAAAAATGGCTATCCAAGAAACAAAATTTACAATTATTTAAAATCTAGTATGCCTTGGAAATTTCAATGTCGAGCCTACTTTGATTTTTTGTGCAATTTTCATATTTTTTTCATTAGTAAAGTGTTATATCTGTTTGAGATGACACAATGTTAGGTCAAAACGTATGCAAAATTGTACTGTCCTATGCCTACTTTGAGAAAAACCTGAAATCAAGTAAAAAATCAAAGTAAGACCAAGATATTGAAATTTTGCAAAAAAAATTTTTCTTTAAAAATCAAGAAGCTACAGAGTTTAACACAAACCTCTGTAAAATGCAAAATAGGATGACGTATTAATACAAAATCACAAAAAGAAAAATACTGAACTGAAGTAAAAAAATAAATAAATAAATTTTGACATAAACCTTTACAAATTAAACCGATTGATTTTATACGGATTGGCCCTTGTACAAATAAAATTTAGAAGAAAGCATAAATCATAATTTAATTATATCAAAAAATAATAAGTTACTTACCATGCGCTATAACGCCACAGTCCTCGCACCTTTTGCCCTGTAGTGTGAAGCCCCACAAAAAATTTGCACACAGTTCACACCAGTTCAGACCCTTAAAAGTTGTCAATTTGAAAGAGTGCGGTTTCTCCAACTTATCTGGCACAGTCTGACCCAAAATCTGCTGCGACAACTGTGAATTTTGGTTGTACGAATCGTTGAACAGATTTTTATTTCTAGAAAATGAAAAATAAATTACAACTGGCACAAGAAATTTCCATTATAACTACTTTGCATTTTCTCTGGATAAGGCCCGCAACTTCCTTTTGTTCAAGGTCATATACGGACTTTCTTGGTAATTGGCATTGGACAAGCATTGAAGAACGGCGGGAGCTTTGAGATCTATATACATGGTAACCAATCCATCTGCTACAAGGGACCGAACACAATCGTACCTTTTCTCTCGAACGTACAAGCCGGATTTGGGGTCATAGAAGAGCTTATAGTGATGGATTTTGTCATTAAACCTATTCAATACAAAAAAAATATAGGTATATAATTTGGTTTACTCAAAGAACCGAAGTAAAAAAATGTAATAATTTGTTTATTCAATGATCACAGTTGTCATATTCGGATTGAAAAATAATATAATCTACAATCACATTTCAAGGTAAATTTATACAAATTGAAGTCAAGTGTTAATCTTTGATGTTTTATCAGTGTATTACTTGTAATTCTGATTTGAGATAGATTACAATTTAAATAAACATAAACTAGGAAACGCATGACATATTGGTAATTCCCAGGTTATCATATATACCATATAGATATTAACATTCTTCAGTGTATTTTTAACTGGCAATTTAAACAAAAATACATTAATATTTCACAAACTTTAAAAGTGCTAAATTTGGTACTTATGCCTATTATTGAATAAATAGATCTTACTTCAAAGTTAACGTATGAAATTGTCCATTGGCGGATTTGCTGCTCCTGACTAGGTATGCCCCATTTGGTTGACCGCTCAACAAATTAAACGCTTCCACGTGAGAAATCGCCCCATGATAATCTCTACCCAAATAACTGGGTAAATCTGGAGGCACCTCGTCACATATTATCGGTACAGGTACAGGAGCCTCCAGCTGCATACGATACACTAAAAAACACAAACCGTTACACAAATTAACCGAAATCGAAATGAACCTACAAATTAGGATGTCAGTGGTCAGAGGGTAGAGTAAATTCCAGTCCCTCTCCATGTTGTCTGGTTTGAAAATACGAGATATTCGTAGGACAACCATTTTAATGTGTGAAATCTAATTAAATTGGAAACAAGAAAATAGGTTATGTTGCTTACAATCACTTTTCCATACTGTGTGCACTAGGGAATCCGACTCTAGACCCATCGTAACTGCAGGTTTATCTTATCATAAACAGGATAATCAGCTCACATCATTTTTTTTTTAAAAAAAAGCTATTCAGTTTTCAGTTGACAACACGACACAACACAAAACCAATAACAAAGAAGAAAACAAGTCACAGAATATTGTGTTCTGTGGAAACAGTCACAGGAAACAGTGTTGCCAGTGGTTTGCAAAAAATTGTACTCATTGGTACTTATTTTATAAAAATAACTGAGCGATTATCCTTTGGCCCAACGATCTCCCTATGGCCCATTAACCTTTTGTTTTGAAAATTGTTTTCATAAATGAGCACAAGATGCACTAATTATTTAACATATGGGGAGTTTATAAAAAAGTCTTAAGCCTAACTTAGTCCTAACTTAGGCTTAATCTTTACCCTAAGAAGTTAAATGTGCATATTTCCATGTATACGTTTATAAAAGTCGTAACTTAGTCTTAGTTCTAAGAAGGTCTTAAGACCTGACCTTGAAAGTTAGTTAACTTCTTAGGACCAAGACTAAGACCAAATAAATACGCATGCGCGAAAGAGCTCCATTTCCTTCTACATGCCTTCTACGGCGTCACCGATTGGCCGAGACTTGTAGAGACAAAATAAAAGTTAAGTTACAACTAAATATTGATAAACAGTGTCAAAATCTTGGGATTAAGATTAAGACTAAGGCTAAGGTTAAGGCTAAGTTAGGATTAGGATTTGTTTTATAAACTTACCAATAGAGACAGTGAGAAATTTCACTTGGGTGTGGACTGTGGAGTTATTCAAAACTGATACAGGAAATTCATTAGTCGAATTTTTTTTTACATATTTTCCATTTCAATGAAGACAATAGCGATTTTTTATAAGAATGAATTGTTGAATGAATTTCATAGAAAATACATGTATTTGCTTTTGCAAATAATGTATCATAGAAAACTAAAGCAAAATTGCGGACTCTTTAAAAATAGAAAATTACGTTTCTTCCTACGCTTAGTTATATCTCGTTTTGAAGTCTGCTACTACAAAGAAACAAATAACACAAACACAATTAACTCTGTGTTTGTATCTTGTAAGAGTTCATCTATACTTTACTTACTCGTTCGTCGATCAATAAAAATTGTCAATTAAGCTGACAACGTGTAAATGAACGAAAATGTACTAAATCTGTGAAATGTACTTTTGTACTCCGGCCCAGAAAATGTACTGAAAAAGTACAATTGTCTCCTACTGGCAACGCTGGAAAAACACGAACTGACAATTGACAATTAACATTTGACTATTGACTATGTTGGCATTTATTTTTTACTTGAAGGAGGAAAGAATGATTAAAACAAATTCTCTCAACCAATTTATTCTAGTATGTAACATATAGAAATAAAATAAACAATTAATAATTTTATTAGTGGTGCCATCTATTGTCTAAAGTAAAAATAATACTTTTAGCAGTTAGTATAAATAATCAAGAAACAAACTATATAATTCATCCTATTGATGTAGGATGGCGCCACTAAATAGAAGCATGTTCCATAATTTAAAACAATACACTTTTTTATATACTTAAATTATATATATACAAGTTTAGATGTTCATATATACATATATAATATAATAATTATAATATAGTATATAATTAAAGATTAATGTCTGTGTTTAGTTTTAACAATTTTTTTTATAGTCACATGACTTTATCTGGCGCAAGCGCTGTGACAGTTTGTCAGATACCTCGATTAGGGTGGGGATAAATGTGTCAATGGAAAATGTTTATGTCAAAGTGGTAAATGAAAGCCGATTTTTCCCGTTAAAATCCGCCCCGGAATTATTGCCGACTGAAAACATGTCGTAGTGTAGTGGTTTTGTAGTGTAAGTGATAATAAAAATCCCTCAACTAAATTAATTTTACTACAGTGCAAAATGGCTTCTGGAGATGTAATAGAGACTATAGAACTTGTAGATTCAAATTTGGCATTGAATATGAATAATTCCAAGGAGATTTCGGGGTACCATGAAACGGGAGAGGGCGGAGAACCTGATGGTAAATATTGATTATATAAATTGTTGGAATTGGCCCAGAGATTTTATATTTTGAACCAATACATGATTCCAGTTTTGGGGTCACTATTAAAAATGAAAGTACACTTAATGTATTTCAACCACTTGTTCAAATGTTTCACTTATTTTAGGGTTTGACAAAAAATCACAGTTCAGTCAAATACATAAAAATGTAAAGAATTAGTCATTTTTTTTGGAATTCAGTGCAATAATGCAAATACCTTGTTCATAAGATTATTTTATGACTCATTATCATAAATACAGTGTATCTTCATTATAAACTTTCTTTTTTCAGACAAGGACAACAATAAGGACACATTGAATAAAACCAATGTCCAGGATGTAAGTACACTATACGTATACAGAACGATAAATATATTAGATTATTGGCCTTGTACTATGGTTCAAACAAAACCTGCAAACATTTCATCAAACTAGTGTATAGTTTAACTGCCCATGTAGTTGAAATTAATTACATAAAATTTCCTTGAGCTTTTAATCGATGTTAATATATTTTGATTTATATTTGAAATAATTTTTCCTATTAGCAACTCATAATTTCATATCAAAGGAAGCAACATGATTTAATACTATATATAAAACATCACTTATTTGCTTCTAATGTGATTTGCGCTCAGTTTTTGATGTATGTATATGATTACCATTTACAAATAATAAATATTTTGTATTGAATACACTTTATAAAAATATTTTCAAGTTTGTTATTTAAATATTACTGTTTGAAAGTACACGCAGGGTGTTCTACATAAGAAGCGACACAGAGACGGTGCATGTAGGGAGTCCCAAAATATTGCAATTTAACCAAACATACTTATGTACAAAGTTGCACATAGGCGGAGTTATAGGTCTTCAAAGTGGGGCCAAATATTTTGAAAACAATTAATATCTCTGAATTACTTTAACTTGGAATTACCAAATTTGGTATGTGATTTAGGTTTATTGATGGTCTTCTTTGACAATGAGTTCAAGTAAATTGAAACAATACAAGGTGTTCATTTAGGGTGAGTCACCCTTAAAATTATACTATTTTTTTTTGCATTGATCGAATTTAAAAAGAATGATAATATCCTGTGCAGAATTTAATTCAAACACTTTTTTACTTGTGTTTAATTTTAAAATACTTTCAGGTTTTCAAGAAAAATGCAAATGCAGAAAATAAAAATAAAATTAAAACTAAAGAAATTGTTCAAAATAGATCCCATTTTCCCTAAAACATAAATTTACTTTTCACCGAAAATTGAAATTTACTCTGTTAATAAATGAAGATCGTTTCTTTTAACGTTATATTTATTTGTAATAAGATTCCACAAATCTTCTCGGGAAATTCCAAATTACTTTTGCTGTTTGATCGATTTGGCAAAATAACTGGTTCAATCAAATAACGATGAATAATACGGGTGGAAACATTTTTCTTCAACTCGCGTTGAAAATGTCTAGAAATTATTGCATAGGGGTTTACATCGGAATATTCATGAGAGTTGTGAACATTTATAATTTCTACGAGTGAAACGGGCCCGATGAAAATAATTTTCTTGTGAAAATTAATATCCTGATGCAATATAAACTCGCATAAGGTCACTCGTCGATCCAAATCTTGAGGCAATAGCTCTTGCACTTTTTTAATTTGACATGGATGTAGTAGATTACATTTAAGAATTCGGAGTATTGAAGTTCTTGATAATCCAGTTTCTTGAGATAAACGATTAGTACTTATTTGTGGTTCATCTTCAACTGTTTGCAAAATATTTTCTTCATCTTGTACCCTTATTACATTAGGACGTTCTCGGATATTATTGAAAAACTGTACTGGTCCTCAAACTTGTCTTTCAACACTTGAAAATGTTTCTCTATCAGGAACCACTCGATTTGGAAATCTCCTACGATGTTCTTCCATACTTCTACAGTTTTCTACACAGAAACTTAGCACAAGTAACATGTCAACTTGTTCGCTGAATATAAATTTTCCAGTCATTTTTTAACAACAAACAGTAGAAATAAAATAGTTTTATTACTAACTGTCAAATTTTGAAGATAAAGTTGACTTGTGACTTTTTGATCTCTTCCAATATTAAAATCTTGTGTAAATTAATACATTTTTGCTTGAAAATCTTAGTTTTTAAAATTTAATAATAGTAAAAAAAGTATTTTAAATTATATTATGTGCAGGATATTATCATTCTTTTTAAATTCGATCAGTAGAAAAAAAGTTTTGTATAATTTTAGGGGTGGTTCACCCTCAATGAACACCTTGTAGTGTTTCAATTTACTTGAATTCATAGTCAAAGAAAACCAATAATACACCTAAATTATATACCAAATTTAGTAATTCCTGTTAGTTACTATTATTCATATTGTCAACACCTTTCTTTTAGTTTAGACCAGGGTCGATAATTTTTGAAACCAAAAAAAAATAATGGTAGGATGAAACCCATTGGAAAAGGAAGAGAATACAACAAAAATGAAAGGAAACATAATTTACGGGCGATCTGAGGTCGGGAAGTGGAAGGGGGTGAGTTTTTAAGGGTAAAAAAGGGTTTACCTCGATTTCTGGCAAAACTACAAGTCCTATGGAAAAAAGTAGGTAATAAAGTATTGTAGATAATAAAAAGATCTACAACTTTTGTATTTACACTTTTTTCACATAACCTCAAAATTTATGTGAAAAATTCAAATAACCAAGTTTTTGGTTTTTTATTTTTCTTTAAAAAAAAAAAAATTCTTTTCACGAAATTTGGTGAAAACTTATCTTTTTATGTCCCAAATACACTGTAATTTTTTTTATTTAAAATATTTATTTTTACACCTTATTTTGACTTAATATCGAAAAAGCATCCTAATATTCGATCGAAAATTCTCACGTCAAAATATCTGCTTTTTTAAAAAAGTCGATGGGCTTTTTATTCGTCGAAATCTCTACTTTCTGATGGTGTAAAAAAATATACATTACTATGGTAAACGTTCTCAGAAAATGCAAAGAAACGAAAAAATATTGTAAATGTCTTATTAAATATTAACTTATTTAGTTGTTTAGTAGTATATTTCAACTTGCAATTTTTTTATTTATCAATGCAATATAAAATCTTATGTTTTTCGAGTAATTAAAGTATAAATTTTAATAAATAGCTCAAAATTGTACATAATGATTAAAAAAAAATTTTCACATCATTTCTTTATATTTTCTGAGAACATTTACCATAGTAATGTATATTTTTTACATCATAAGACAGTAGAGATTTCAACGAACAAAAAGCCCACCGACTTTTTTAAAAAAGCAGATATTTTGACGTGAAAATTTTCAATTGAAAATTAGGGTGCTTTTTCGATATTAAGTCAAAATAAGGTGAAAAAATACATATTTTAAATAAAAAAAATTACAGTGTATTTGGGACATAAAAAGGTAAGTTTTTACCAAATATCATAAAAAAAAATTATTTTTTGTAAAAGATAAAAATAAAAAACCATAAACTTCTTGGTTATTTGAATTTTTCACATAAATTTTGAGGTTATGTGAACAAAGTGTAAATGTAAAAGTTGTAGATTTTTTTATTACCTATAACTTTGCTATTTAACTTTTTTCCATAGGACTTGTAGTTTTGCCGGAAATCAAGATAAACCGTTTTTTACCCTTAAAAACTCACCTCCTTCCACTTCCCTTTCTCAGATCGCCCGTAAATTATTTTTCCTTTCATTTTTGTTGTATGCTCTTCCTTTTCCAATGGGTTTCATCCTACTATTATTTTTTTTCACTTTTCACCATTTTCAAAGGCTTCAGCACTGGTCTAGTTGATCTGTAAGCAACTTCACTTTGTTTATGTTTTTGATATTGCAGTTGTTTTTATATATATGTAAAATAAGTTGTCGTAAAAAAAGATATTTTTAATAATAAAAATTCTGAATACAAAAGCAGCTTATTTAAGAAAATGATTACATTAACAATTCCAAGTTAAAGTAATTCAGATATATTTTTTTTCGAAATATTTGACCTCACATTGAAAACCAGTATCTTCGTCTGTGTGCAACATTGTATATAGGCAAGTTTGGTTAAATTGCAATATTTTGGGACCCTCTACATGCTCCTGATATGTGTCGGTTCTTATGCGGAACACCCTGTCTATGCCAGTTTATTTTTTAATTATTAATGTTGAGCAAATTACCATTGTTTTTTATCCCATGTGCCCAACACATATAGTAATGAGTTATGTTGGTCTGTTTAAATGTATGTTAAATATTGATAAAGTTTGATACCACAGCTACAAAGCATACATTATAGGAAGTTACGCATAAAATCAGTTTGGGTAAATACCAAGGGCATGCAAATAATCTGACCACAGCACTCCAAAGCAAAAAACCGTATATAATTAATTTAAATATTTTACATATAATGATATCTAGGTATCTTACTTTTTCCTTTGTTTTAAATACATCTTGGAACATACATAATATTAAATATTAATCGGTATTTCAAGTGTGCACTTAATATGTTCAATTACATTTTATATAGATATCTTAATACCACTTATTCTGGAATTTTGATCATGTAAAATATGTAACTCCTAATTTGAAAAACATGTTACGTTATGGAAGATTTTATATCTTCCGATAATAGACATTATTTAACTATTATAAATAGAAATTTGACGCAAGTTACTCTTTAGATGGGTATCTTTTTAGATAAATAAAAGACATTAAAGTCCGTTTTATCGTCGTAAAGGAATATCCTCGGGAATACCTAAGTAAAAATAATTTAAACATTTTCTATTGTAACCTATAATAAAAATATAGAACATTTGAAACCTTGCAGATAACAGCGTTAAATTATTTACTTTGCAAATAAAATTAATTAAATTAATTGAAGAGAACAGATCTTCCTAAATTTTAAAAATGATTTATTTTCAATGTAGAAATCTGGAATTTTCGCTAATTAGTTGGGCTCAGAATTATTAAATTTTGACTAAATTTTAGCCTTGTTGTTCACTAAATCCCTTTGTAGAACCCTCTTCACTTAGAGAAGGAACAATAATATTGTTTGTTGTTTGAAAAATAATAGCTGTCTAATAATTCCTTTATCTGTAATAATTGTTGATTCTAGCATCAGATTAGTCTCACAAAGGGAGCTAGAAGATTGTAAACATAATGCGTTTCAAAGGCTTCCGACGTGCGTACAGGGTGTCTTGAATGATATATTTGGGACCATGAAAGGATAGAACTAACTCAGCATAAGGAAAAAAAGTGAGGTACCTTAAACGTGTATCTGAAAATGAATAAAGAACGCATAATACAATTATTTTCTTAAAAAAGTGAAAAAATTACATGCCCGATTTATCTTACCCACTTCTGAATGACTTTAATTCATAATTAATATTTTATCCTATAAAATGACAAAAAGGGAAAATATGAGTTTTCTACGCAGTTCCAAGGTGTAGTCTCGATTTATCCATTTGCATTTTGAAGGCACGTCATAGTTAACTGATTCCACTATAAGGGTGGTCAGGGAAAATCCTCGAGCAAGTTTTGTGACATTAGAGAGTTATTGGAAATCCCATTAATACTACCAATAAATATTTAGTACGTCTTTATTTAAATACTGCTTACACTTATTTTGCCCACAAAAAAATAGTTATTGGTCAACAATTTGTCGGACGGGATTCCCTTATACCTTTATTTTTCTCAATTTTGACAATTTAATGGTGAATCAGAGAAGGAGTATAAATCAATATTTTGAGAAAATGAGAATATGCTTACGTATCCTCATTTAACTTTTCCTCAAATGTGCAACAAACTAATTAAAAAAGCGAAACGCATTTTATTTTTATTTTAGGTTAGAAGGATATCACAACGGGTTCGATCGATTACGGCCGAACGACCCGATCTATCAAATAATAGGTTAGGTTAGCTGTTACCTTAATCTTGCTTAAACATGGTCAAGTACTATCCTTATTACTGCATCCTTAATGAAACAACCTATAAACACATGCTTAGATGTCAACGTAGGGGAAACCTAAATACTGCTTAACCGTATAAGACGTCCAATAACTCTCAATTATGTACAGAAACACATTTATTAAAAAATACAAAGAACATTTATTAATATTTTTAATATCTTTGAGGTTATTGATATACCTATTAAAAAACTTTACATTTTATTTATTCAATTGTAAATGTTATGAATTGGGTTGTCGTGACCTCGTCATTTCCAATTTTTTCATCTAAAGAAATTTCTTAGTAAATTCTCAGATTCACATAATTTCTTTGCTGTAACACAGGCTTGTTTATATTAATCGTTTGCTTTACAAACCCGACCGACATTAAATTGCACCTACAGTATCTGTGTGATACAGATACTGCAGGTGTAATTCAATGCCGGTCGGGGCATTAGTCTGCGGAGTAGTTGTTTCCTGCAGTATCATTTATAGATTTAATGGCGCGTCCACCAGAGCGAGAGGTGTGCGTTTAAGTACCTGCTGCAATGTAGGTCGCTTCCTGCAAGTTCAACCGTTTAGGCCGAGCAGGAAGTAGCAGACCACTTATATCTCACAACGTATAATTTGATGAAGTCGTTAGGAGTAACAGTTTTCGAAATAATAATAATAATAATAATAATAATGGTCTTTATTATCACATAATCACAATAAACAAAGAACAAAGAAAAATTTACAAATATAGGATAAGGGCGAGTTTCAGGTTAACTAACGAATTAGCTACCTGTTCTACCAACTAACCCACTACATTCGCAGATGTTAAAGATAATTATCAACAAAGATAATAAAAAAAAAGAATCAGAAAGATAGGAATATAAGTATCCCATAATATAATCATTATAACTCATATCTTGAATATGACTAACCATAAATAACAGTATGTTGTATATAAGGGCCCTAATAGGCACAAGCCATGGTGGCATCAAAAATGTATTTTTTAAATTTATTCAAAGGCATAGACTTAGTAAAATTAGGTAAACTATTTGTAGTTTTAGAAATATTATATAAAAACGATCGCTTGTAGAACTGTGTGCGATGTATAGGAGGTGTGATGATGTCTTTGCGGCGGATATTTACGTTATGGACATCAGTCCTATAGCGTATTTTGTTATACAAATAGGGCGGCGTTTTTGTTAAAAGAAGTTTATGGAAAAAACATGCTGAATGAACAAACCTTCTATTTTTCATATCTAGCCAACGAATTATTCTAAAAGTATGGCTTATATGACCATATTTACGAATACCAAATATTAAGCGTAAACAAGAATTTTGTAATTTTTGATTCGACTGGTATCAAATGCCGACAAACAGGTGTTATACACGACATCACAATAATTCATGTGACTTAACACTAATGAATCACAAAGTACAGCTTTCATATCACGATTTAAAAAATATCGGTTAGCATAAATATCTTTAAGAGCCATGTAGCCCTTTTGCAAACATTTGTTAACATGTAGTGAAAAACTCAAGTCCTGATCAATTGTTAATCCTAAGTTTTTAACCGAATTAGTAAAGTTAATATTAATATCATTTATAAAAATTGAATTACCAAACTGTTCCACAAAATTCACTCTTTCTTTTTTATTGCCGAAAATAATTACCATAGATTTACCACCATTAATTTGTAAAGAATGCCCTCGAACCAATTTTGCAAAATTGTTTAAATCATAATTAACTGCTGATACAGCTTGTTTACTTTCATCAGGATTGAATGACAATAAAATTTGAGTATCATCTGCAAAATAATACTGCATGCATGACATAAAAGCAAACGGAAAGTTCGACGTATAAACAATAAATAGCAGTGGACCTAGGATTGATCCTTGCGGTATACCTTTATCAACATGTAAAAACTGAGATAAATTATTTTTGTAGAGTACAGCTTGCTCTCTATTTGCGAGATAATTAGAAAGGAATTGGACCGCGGCCGGACAAAGTCCTATATACTTTAATATTGCAAATAAAAGCTTATGATTTAAGGTATCAAATGCCTTAGTAAAATCTAACAGTACTAACAGCAATAATTTCCTTTCATCTAATGCAGAAAATATATCATTCGTTAAACTTAATAAAGTAGAAGAGCAGCTGTGATTTTTTTTAAAACCAGATTGATGAACAGGGATTATATTATTTACAACTAAATGGTTACGTAACTGTAGCTCCATTACTTTTTCAAGAATTTTTGAAAATGTCGGAAGTAAGCTGATGGGTCTAATATTATTTAAATTTGTTGGATTTTTAACTTTAGGTAAGGGAACAATAAGAGCCTTTTTCCAAGAAGATGGGAAGACAGAATTTAATAAGCAAAAATTAATAATATGTGTGACATATGGAAGTAGAAAAGGCATGCATAATCTAATAGTTAATATATTAATACCATCGTAACCTACAGCAACACTTTTGATATTGGAAATTATCTGTAAGACTTCAGTTTCAGTAACAGTTTGAAATTTAAAAATATTGGTACTTATGTCTTTAATACAAGCTTCATAATAAGATATAACATTATTATCAGGAGGTAAAGCAGGAACTGCATTAATGAAGTGATTGTTAATAGCATTCACATTAGATAAATGAATCGGTAATTCAGAGTGTTGTTTATGACATCCTATATTTAACAAGTTTACAGATGACCATAATTCTTTTCCTTTTTTATGTTTAAAAACTTCATTAAAATAGGCTTTCTTTTCGTCACGAATTGCTCCTATTTGAAATATTCAGTCCACCGATTGAAAACTGTTATCGTTTCAGGTAGTGCCATTCCTATTGAAAATACAGCAAAATGTTATTTGAAAAAGTTGTTCAGAACGGTAAATTATGGAGACGTGCAAAATTTCTAAAAGATCGACCTGCTTTGATAAAATCTTTGTGCTTTGTTGAAAAATTTCTTAAATTATTTACAAATACCGAAAATAAAATTTTAACTTTGACACCCTGTATCTTTTTATTATGCTAATTGGGATATATGTATGATACGTTAAATTGATTTATTTTCACCTAAGGAATCTATGGTCTGATTTTTGCTACTTCATTTAAAAACACCCTGTATACGATCTTTTAATTTTTCACACCGGGTATATGCACATGTATACTTAAAACGTGCGAATTATAAAACTAAAGCTAAACTAAACGCTTATAGGTATTTGTATTTGAAAGAGAAATATCGAAATTAAATAACACTCCAGATAAAAACAATAAACAATAGATAAGCTCACGTCTACTAAGTGCAAAATGAATTGAATCCATCTAAATAGTTAATGACGATCATCCCATCCAGAAAACCGCAGGAATACGTACCCACCACAAAAACGGACACACCTACTTGCAGCGACAGCTCGGAACAAAAGTTTGTGATGCCAGTAGAAGTGAAATATGAAGACCATAATTTGCGGCGGTTGTAACAACGTTATAAGCCCTCGGAGGCTGAGACTATTCTGTAACGGGTTGTGCGGTAGATTTTTCCACATACCATGCACCGACGTACCCCTGGAACTGTACCACTCCGTCTGTAAGTACCCATCGTTCGCGTGGAGATGCAACGATTGCAGAGAAAAACTTCAATTTTGGAACCCGCGCAATCTCAACGAATATTTCGTGGAGAAGGTCAAGAGTGTTGTGGGCGAAATGGAGGAGAAGTTCAGATGTTTCAAGGAGGAGTTGATCAGCAATTCCATGGGCAAGTACAGGGAGTTAATGTGCAGGAAACTGGCGTATGAGGCCAAGGAGAAGATGAAGGAGATGCGCCAGAAGAAGAAGGAAATTTCGGCACAAGTGAGCTTGTTATATTGTTACTTCTTGAATAGGTAACATATTTTTGCGAAAATTTAGGTTGGCTTTCGCATCGAACCAGAACACGTGAATAACTATAGCGGGTGTTATAAGCAGTGCAATTACAGTAAGATTATTTTCATTGTAGTATAGTTAATAAATTAACGTCGAATATTCACAAAATTTGGTTGTATCGTAGTGTTTAATTTTTTATTTTGGCCGCTGTGATTTACGTACATAATTTTGACTTGGGTCTTGGTGTATCTGATGCTGTCAATAGTGTTTATTTTCTACTTGAATAGAATAAAAATAAGACAGGTCAGTAAAAGATAAAATTAGATGTAACTTTGTTTTGTAACCGCGCAAAAACCTTAAAGGATCTCTCACCTCTTGTAAGAAATCATAGTCTTGTGAGTGCTGCTATTTCAATCATCATCTGATTTCATTCTTGCAATAATAATAATTCAATCTCCTCATACCTGACTTTGACCTTGAACGTTATTGATTGTTTTATAACAATACATGATCACTTGAATACAGACTGTTGACGTTTTTTACTTAGAAAAATCATGCGATTAATAAGTATTTGAGGAGATTGCCGGCAATTTACAATAGGAATATAAATGATAATAGTCATCATATCATAATCAGGGTGGCTAGTAAAAAAGCAAATGTCCTTTGAGGTTTCTTAGCATAAAGAAGAAATTATAAAAAATATGTCTGTGTGCATACTTCTTAAATCGACTACACTGTGTGAAATATTCCTTTCGATGTAATTAAAGGAACGTGTATTTTATTGAACAAACAGTTTTTAAATTGTAGTTTTATTTTTATCATGTCTGCAGTTTCTGCTTCAGTAATAGTAAGTGAAAAATTAATTTCAGCATTTCCTTTTCTGCAAAAATGGCGTCAATACAATCGATGCACCGATCTTTTACGTACATTGTTTACATGAAATATCTTAACTATTCCGTTTTATACATGTCTAGGCTTTAGATTAGTTTAAAGATTATATAAATGTAATTTAATCTTGGATGTTGTGAAAAATAAAACTTATCAGAGGAAAGCTTTTTGAATTCCATTGCGTTATTTTTTAAATTTAATTTCTATCTTACAAAGATTAAGGAATTTTACTGGTTGCCGCAACAAAACAGAATAGTGTTTTCACATGTCACTTTTCTTATTTTGTGACCACCGCGCTACACAACCATTTTATATCAGGGTGTTAGAGGTTTGACTGTCATAACTTCGGTATTAGATTATACAGGGTGTTACAAAAAGAGTGTAAAATATTTCAGGAGGTAATAGTATGGACTAAAATAAGCAGAAAAGTCTCAATAAACATGGGTCCGCAAAGTAACGGTTGCGAAGATATGGAATGTTTTATGTTTTTTAGCCCCTTTTTTATTTTGCAAAAACGTTATGTATTTTTTTATAATAGTTGGTTGATGTTTAGTGAAATAAACAGTACGCATTTGACAGTTGTTCTCAGTGCACAAGTTTTCTTTCGCTATGGCTGGTTACTCTAACGCAGAATTAACAGACATGCACTTCATGTATGGTCGTGCTAATGGGAACGCCACCGAAGCACGACGTCTTTATGTTGACGCTTATTCAAATGTCCAGATTCCTTCACAACGCATGTTTGGAAGAATTCACCAAAGATTGCGTGATACCGGTTCCTTGAGCAAACAGTGCCATTTATCCGGAAGATGAAGGTCGGTTTCCACTCCTAGAGCAGAAGAAATTCTAGCACTGGTAAAGCAGAATCCAGGTACGAGTGTGCGGAGAATATCAGCCGAGGTAGGAATTAGTGGTCCTCTTGTTTGGAGAATCCTTCACAAGCAACTGCTTTATGCCATACCATGTGCAATGAGTACAGGCCTTAAATCCAATAAATGATGATCAAGCATGTTTGGTTTTTTGCCGCTGGTTTCTTCATGATGCTGAAGACCCTAGTTTTCTTGCAAACATTCTTTTTACTGATGAGGGCGGGTTCACAAGAAATGGAGTGTTTAATTTTCACAATACGAATATTTGGGCCGACGAAAATCCTCATGCTCTAATAGAATCTGGACATCAGGCACGTTTTTCATTAAACATTTGGATGGGTATTGTAGGTGATAGGTTTTTAGGTCCTGTTGTTTTATCAAACCGATTAACAGGCGCTGCTTACCTCAACTATCTGCAGAACACACTGTATGACTTTTTGGAATACATTCCTTTCAATCAGAGGCAACAAATGTGGTTCCAGCATGATGGTGCTCCAGCTCATTTTTCCATGGCCGTTAGAGAGCATCTACACCAGACTTTTCCACATAGATGGGTAGGAAGGGCCGGACCTGTTTTATGGCCTCCAAGATCGCCTGATCTGAAACATCTCTACCAAAATTTAACCGAGGGGCGAAACTTTGGGCTGACAATGTCAACCCGCTGTAGGTGATATGGTCGGTGACATGTATACAATTATTGTTGTTGAAGAGTTCTGTGCAAGGTCCAGTGAAACACTCCCTATTTCTGGAGCTATACCTCGTGTGCTGCGTTTCGACGACGATGTCCAAAATATGGTCCTCCGTATTCACATCGATCTGTCGATGTGATCCATGATTTTCAGGACGAGGAACAATTACCAGTATGAAGAAGACGTTGAGATACTTCAACGAATGTCCTTCTGTTAGACAGCCGCCGTTGGGAGAAGCGATCTAAATAAATACGTCGAGCTCTCACAGAATTTCGGCGAGTTTCTCCGTGATACTCATGTATGTTAAACATTTTAACAAAGAAAAATTAAAGAAATAGTGGTGCGCAAAAATACTTTCGATAAGCGACAAACACTGCAATTCAGATACCAACTGACCTGTACTCTCGGCCGACCCTTGAGTACATTCTCGCGCTGTTGCCACATTCCTCGGTATCGACTATCGAATTTAATCGATTAACGAAAAAATTGTTTCATTAAAACTAAACTAATATAAATAAATTGAAATAAGAGGTAAACATTGCATTTTATGGCCATGTAATGCACAAGATTTTGGTGCGATTCCTTAATTAACTGAATTTTTACACATGAAATTGTTACAAGATTTGTTAATTTTTTTCATGAAAATGGTTGGGTTTAGGACCTATGCCATATTAAGTTTATTTTGATGTATACTATCGCCTTTATGGCAGTCAAACTTCTAACATCAGGATTCTTTATCAAAACTGCAGATGAAAATAAACGGTCAACGTTACGTCCTGCAATCATTTAAAATGCATGTGCTACCAGAACTGAATCCTGTATTTTGCGGTACGAAGGGATGCAGTAAACAGTAACTGAACCGAATGGCAAAATTCGACTATATCGGTATTCTGCAGAATCCTGCAAACAGAATGATTGTGTAATCGCTCTTACACATTGAGCACTAAATAGGATCCCGCAAAAAACGGTCTTACAAGAGACATGATGATGCCGTGTGAACGAGTCGTAACTTTCACACATAGAAAATTGGAATAATTTTTTTTAATTTTAAAAATAATAAAGAACCCGTTTGACGGATTTTAATGATAACTAAATGACTTTAAAAGTCTATTTTAATGGAAATTGAACGACTATGGCCTATAGCATTAATGTTATGACATGTTCTTAGAAAAAAATTACATAGTCTTGCATATGTGTGGTATTACAATTTACCAGCACACATTAGTGATAAGATAAAGAATTATTTTTTTAACGCACTGATGGTGTTTCAATCACGTGCGGGAAATTTATAGGAAATTGACAGTATATGTATATGAACCGCAAAATATTTCTGATATCATTTCAGTAAACAAACAGTGACCCAACCCTGTTCTATGGATTTTACGAACAACAGCTTTTACGAGGGTGGATCGAATATGAACTGGAATTTTTATTTTATTGTTCGTAAACTTGAACAAGGTAGTTCTAAAAGTAGTACCATATATTTCGCGTTTTCTAAACCCCAAAATAAGAGGAAAAGTCTATATAAACATGTATCGTAAAATGCTTACTTTTCGACATACAGAGTACTAAAAATTAGTTCCTAATAGATTAATTAAATGTGCGCCCATGGACGTTCGGATATCTTCGGTGAATTAGGTATCTGTATCTTTTAGTTGTTAACTTCACACCGGTGATTTGTTGCTTTTAGACATAAGTCGAGGAACTTCAAATCCGATGGGAAAAATATATTCATAAAATTGGAGATTATGTAGAAAAGTAAAATGTATTCAAATTTTACTTTACTGTCATAATAAATATAGGGTGTCTCAGGTATTACTGGCATCTTTGGAAGGGGTAATTGTAGTCAAAATAAATGGATGTCAAATATTTCGAAATTTTGATTATATTTTTTATTTCTTGGAAACTTTTCGTGATAAAACAGCAATAGTTCTAGGTTATAATGACATATCTTTAGTCTAATTATTTAGTATGTTTAAACATTCTCATTACAGTGGCGTAAAATCCGTGTGGTACTTCTTCTTTTATTTAAAATAAAAATGGTACGCCACTGCCTTAATTATAAAAAATCGTAAGATACTTTAAATTCTGATTATTTTAAACAAATCTATAAAACGTATCATATTTAGGTAATCCTTTAAAAATACCTCTGTATTTCGTAGTTTGTGCGTGGTGCGAGCTATTACGCTTCAGTAATACAGGGTGTTTCAAAATTAATGCACCGTAGGGCAAGAGTGGATTCTGGTTCTAGTTAGATAATAGTTAAACTTATTTTAGTCAAGAGTTGATGGTTAAAAAGATACCTACAGGGTGTCAAAGTAAAAATTTTAATCTCGATATTTGTAAATAATTTAAAAAAAAAATCAAATATTTGGATACATTTTGGAGATCGGGAATTTTTGGGAGCGAGAAATTCGATTCTGTTTATAATTTTGATGCTACTAGTAGAAGGCGCCACTTTATAGCACATCATGCTTCTTTTAAATGGCAAAACTTTTTTGCGATTTAGTGTATACATCTGACTATTAAAACAATCTATTATTCTACCTTTTTTCTATAAAAATAGTATAACTTGATGAAGTCGTTAGGACGTTTTCGAAATAATCCTATTTAAAATATTCAGTGCACCGAGAAAAAAATGTTTGGTTTCAGGTAAAGCGTCTTTTCCGATACAGCAAAATTTTACTTGAAAAAGTTACTCATAATGGTAAATTATGGCCATGTCCATTTTAAGAGTGAATTTTCCTTTCCAGTTTTTGATACAAATATGCTCAATTACGGATTGCAGATATATTTTAAATTAACAATTACCTGCTTGATTATAATGCATTTTAAAGAAAATTGCATATGATAATTCTTTGTTGAAAATAATCAAAACTTAAAGTTTTACGCTTTTTATAATTAAGGCAGTGGCGTACTATTTTTATTGTAAATAAAAGAAGAGTAGCACGGCGTTTCTACGCCACTGGTTATAATGAGAATATTTAAACATACATACATCTAAAGTATCCAATTATAACCTAGAATTACTATTGTTTTATCACGAAGGGTTTCCAAGCAAATAAAAAAATAAATAAAAATATCAAAGTTTTTGACACCCTGTACCTCGGAATCGATAAACTTTTAGATATAGGTAGATTTAGGGTAAATCTCATTTATTGTCATTGTACAATCGCCCCTTCCAAGGATGTCAGTAATACCTGAGACACACTGTATAATAAAAACAAACTCGTGTTTATAATTGATCCCCTCGTATTTGAATGGTAATAGAATTGAAAATAGCGCAAAACCGACATACTTTTATACCTCTTGTGAAGTAGTATTTTCAAATTTAAAAGATATGAAGATGAACAGTCCTCTCAATATTGAAGGTCGTTCAAGACATGCCTACCTTTATTTATATTATAAGAACATAAAAAATATGAGCTTCCGAATTATTGTAATCCTGTTTTTCATATCCCACAATAAATAATTATAATCTCTCGGTACGCTGATGACCTTATCAGCACCTACGTATTGTTATAGAATAGAAAGATAGAATCTAGGTGCGTCAAAAACTTCATATATTGCGATTACAACCTTGTTTGTTCGTGTTTTAAATACCGCATATATGATTATCGTGGTTTTAAAATTTCTGAACGGTTTGTGATGCTTTAAGGAGCCGAAGAAGATTTCGGGAAAGAGAGTACTATGGAGATGTTCGATTATTATAGCGCCTTTTATCAGGTAATCAATTGTTGAGTAATACGAAAGCATATTGATACAAGGTTTCATTAAGTGTATTTGTTCTGTATTATTAGGATTGTTGGTGTATTTGTTTTCCTATTAGAATTTATCGATCAAAATCAGCCACAGTGTAATCATATCAGACATTGATATTTCCTTCCGGGAACTATTAGAAAAGTGTCTCAAATTCATTTTGGTTGTCTTGTATTCTCTAAAAGCCGCTTTACAGTCCGCAATTCTTTTTGCAATGGATTGCAACAAGCCCTTGCACCTGCTGTGCTATTCCCACAAAACGTATTCCTAAAATTCTGACTTGCAGTTTGTTTTAAAAGTCATCAATTCGCAATTGATGACACTAAACTGTTTATAAGTATAACATATAAAATAAAGATTCCAGTTAATATATATTGCAAAGTCAACAATCAAATAATGATCAAGTGGAAGCGTAAAAAGACAAGTTGAATTTGGAAGTGCAGCCTAGGAGTTTTTGCGTATGGTGATAACCATACGCAAAATAAATCATTTCCCAGAACTGCAGAAAAGCTGCAATAAAAATCGAGCAAGACCTATATCTTGAGAGTGCAACAGTCTTTCACATACGACGGATTTTACAATACGCTACTGTTCAGAACGCATTCCTACGTGCAAGAGGCTTATAAATTGCTAAAATAATTGCACACTGTGAAACTGCTTTAAACAAAACTGGTTTTATAGAATAGACTAAGCGCACACATTAATAATTAAGTTTATAAAAAAGTTGCAAAAGAAAGTGACATTGGACAGCTTATGTGCATTCAGGTATGGACAGATGGAGAAGTATTTATAACTTTTACCGCAATGTCAGAATTGAGAATTGTAGAGAATATGCGTCCTCATTCACTGTTATTATTAAATTAAAATAACGGTGCCTCATTACTTGTCGACGAGTTTTGACTTTCTCTTTGAAAGATAAGAATGATAATTCCGTGACGTCAAACATACACGAGTATATTACAACTTATCATGATAAGGATTGCTGATAAAACGTGGGAACGGATCGAGAGGCTGATCTAAATGTATTAATATTTCGTCAGCTGGAGTATCTATAATGGGTGTCTCTAAAACACTAGCATAATTCCCAATTTACCTTAGTCCAAACGTTGATAATTTACGAAATACAGAGTGCCAAAGTTATTATTTTTTAATGCATTTTTAATAAGAGCATGATTCGCATGAAATTTGGCACTTAATGGCTTTTAACCAAAATACCCCATCTAGTTATAACTGGTTCGGAAGGCAGAGATATGTCTGGTAAAGCCTCCCTAAAAACGTCCTGTAGGCGCCTTAATGAAAACTTTTTTTGACAATTAATATAAAAGTGTTTACTAAAGCGAAACTTTTTCTCATTTTCTCAGCTACCCGATTAAGTGCGTGAGCAGCACATGGTACATTCGGCATGTACTGCTCATTTTTGTACATTTTATAGATACAATCTGTCATGCTTTTAACATGTACATGCTTTTGCAGTAATAATGCCACTCTCAAAACAGTTTTTAATCTTCTGGAAGTTCTGAGTAGAAATTTCATTAAATCTCTATTGGGGAATGAAACAACTAATAGCTAATGTTAAAAATTTTAATTAGATTTCATTACGAATACCTTAGCAAAATTCATTTTAATGAGTGCCACTACTATTGCAAAAGATTGTACGCGGCTGCATCACTTAGCATTACAAGAACTTTATGTGAAGTATCTTGATCGGGACATATATAATGACAACAGTCAATAACAAAATTGTAACATAAACAATAATAGTTTTGTGATTGTTTTTGTCCAGCACCTTAGAAGCCAGTACTGGCGGCTGTCTTTGGCAGTGTCACTGTTTGATACAAGCATCAGTAGCTTCGTTTATAATGAAATGAACGAAATTGTTCACAATGTCTTCGTGAATTGATGTCAGTAAATTATTGTAAACCCCATTGACATATCTTAGTTTTTCATGAGGGATCTTTCTGTCCATATATTTTTCTAGAAACGTACGTAACTTGGGGTTCTAGAGTAAGTTCATAGAAAAATACAGTCTTCAGCGCTGAACGAGGCATGGCTTTTGAAATGTCTTGTCATTTTCGTTTTCTTTACACAGTATAAAACAGGTAATTTTCTTTAATGTGTATAAACTTTGGGAACACTCAAATCACATTTGAAATAATTCCCGTCCATTCCTTCTCTACTTTGGCATGTTCCTTCATTTCATTCACTTTTTTCCTCAACTAATAGTTGTTAATGTAAATTATGTTACTATTTATAAATAGTTATTTAAATACACACAGCGAATACAACTTACAGCAGACGTAAAAAAAACGTATCGACGCGACACTGACTATTACAGCGTTCCGTAAATAACTAAAACTAAAAACGCGGGTCGAAATGCGAGTCAGCTGTGAAGACCAACGACTAGAGTGCTCGATCCTGTTAGACTTGGCGCTGGCACCAGTGTTGCCAGTGGTTTGCAAAAAAATGTGTTCATTGGTGAGAAAAAAATGTACTTATGTCATTACTCCTTTTATAAAAATAACCGAGGGATTACCCTTTGGCCCAACGATCTCCCTATGGCCTATTAAGCTTTCGTTTTGAAATTTTTTCTCATAAATGAACACAAGGTTCACAAATTATTTAACATAGAGACAGCACCGAGAAATTTCACTTGGGTGTGGGTTTTTTCTAAACTGATACCTACAGGAAATTCATTAGTCGAATTTTTTTTGACACATTCTCCATTTTAATAAACACCGTTAATAACCGTACTTTTGTATAAGAATGAACTGTCAATTTCATAGAAAGTAAATGCGTTTGATTTTGCAAATAATGTATCATAGAAAACTAAAACAAAATTGTGCTCTTTAAAAATAGAAAATGGCACTTCTTTCTACGCTTAAAGATATATCTCGTTTTGAAGTTTATTATTATAAGGAAACAAACAACACAAACACAATAATTCTTTGTTTGTATCCTGTAAGAGTTCATCTATACTTTACTCACTCGTTCCTCGATCAATTAAGCTGTCAACGTGTAAATTAACGAAAATTGTCTTAATCTGTGAAAGATGTAGTTTTGTACTCCGGCCTAGAAAATGTACTGAAAAAGTACAATTACAACCCTACTGGCAACACTGGCTGGCATTAACTTTACTGATCACAGTTTCGGTGTACATTGCAGAGGGCGCCACCAGCAGCACTTCGTGCAGGATCTTGTTCGTTAAAAATCCATTCATAAAAACCTTACATACGACGCACGAATTCCTTACAAACGACGCATCGGGAATCGCAA
Source organism: Monochamus alternatus (assembly GCA_037114965.1). Taxonomy (NCBI): domain Eukaryota; kingdom Metazoa; phylum Arthropoda; class Insecta; order Coleoptera; family Cerambycidae; genus Monochamus; species Monochamus alternatus. The sequence goes on from CM073427.1 coordinate 10,339,616, forward strand.
ATTCACGCATAGTCTGTAGAGGGCCTAAAGCTTCATAACTTTTTTGTGTCTTGGTATATTATATTTTTAGGTATAATTTTTTTGTTCCTTGGCATCTTTTGTTCAAAAAAGGTATATCTAGTAGGTGTCGCTGCAAGCAGCCGTTTCGGAGATAATCGAATTTAGATGTTTTATTGCATACTGGAACTCAGCTTAGCAATAAGTTAACAATAAATAACGTCATTAGTTACAAAAGTATTGTTAAACGATTCAATGTGACAAACCTTTGAGCTTTAGGAACTAAATTGGGCTAAATATTTTAGCCTCAGGAATTTGTACTAGTGTCTCGTCCTTTGATCTTTTAGAGACACCCTGTATATTAAACTCAATTCGAATTCTATGTGTTTTTAACTGTTACCACGCAGGAAACTTTCAAGGGACCCATTAACATAAGAATTTCACTATTATCGTTATCAATGTTATCATGCTAATTGCATAAGCTATCCTGTTATTTCAGTATTCTTCAGGTACTGTTCCCTTTCGTGTCCGATCTGATAGTTGCCGTAAACTGATGTATTTTTAGTTGAAAAGTTTATTTTCTGCGTCATTCTAATGATTTCTGCCTGTAGTAGTAAAAAAAACATTTTTTATTGTAATGTATTTAACCCTCACTTTATAACGATCACATTATGATTAAGAGTCATAGTTTTCTAGAGTCTGGAATAGGGCTTTCGAGCTGTTTGTCCAGGTAGAAATGTGTGTACTGTGTACTTCCGATTGATTTATGAATAAGGCATCGGGCCTTGAAAGCTACAGTGGACGTAAGTACCATGATCTGAAATTCAATATTTGTTATACTTAGTAGAACTTCATAATTTCTACTGTTTTCGAAAAAACTGCCCGAAAGATTTCTGCTTAAACACGACTTCAAAAATACTATTGAAATTTATTTGTATATATGTTCTTTCACACCAAATAAATATTGTTACGGGTTACCTACCCAACTTACTCTTTTACCAAAAAAACCATCCGTTAATTATTCACATATCTTTATTAAATACTCTTGTACACCACTGGATACTAAATACAATTAAACTATTCGTTATCTAATTAATCACTGTCCAAATCGCTCTGAATCTCCAATTGATCGCACCAAAATATGCAAATAACGACGGTCTTGCTCGGTCCACTTGTTCTTCTTATATAGGCAAAACGAATATTGTAAGTATTTTTTAGTAGCTCTGGATCTCATTCTGGAGCAGCTCGCGAATCTTCCTGATGCGCCTTGCGAATCTTCCTGACGCGTCTCGATCGATGGCATCATTGTTTATCAGTTTGCGGGCGATCGGGGCAAATGTTGTGACAATATCGATGGGTAAATTAGATAATGGAAAATATGGGGTGTAGGGTCATGATCTTTATTTTTTAATCAAAAAGATTTTTGGCTCCAAAAAATGTAATGAATAAAATACAGGGAGTACTTTATTTCAACGCCTTTTGACAAGACGAGGAGTATAAGAAATACATCTTGCCAAATTTTACTTCTTAATTTCAAAGGGTTTGAAAGAAATTAAAATAAAACTCTAAATTTATCATCCCCTGTTAAGGGTTCGTAACTCCTTAAGGGAGACTTATGTCAAAAAATTTTATATTGAAATCAGCCGTACAATCTACTCCTAATTTTTTTGCACATTATTCGGGATCACCCTGTATTAATAGGTCACATCATATCTGTTGTAGCTGATTGCGGGTTAGTATAATGTCCAAAAAATTTTAAAATTCGCCAATTTTTTTTTATAAAACTTCCGTTCAGATATTTTTTCATATTACTCGACAACGGTTACAATTATGATAAACATGCAAAATACAAAAAAGTTTCTGCATTTAACGTAGAATTCAAAATTTTTACAAATAACAGTCAGTGGCGTACCACGAAAAGTTCTGGACGATAAAATGGGGCCTGACCCTCGAAAAGATATCACTCTGTACGTCTTCAAATCTTTTAAGCATGGCAGAACATGGTAGCCTATCATAGGTAATATACAGTATGCGCCAAAAGTATGGAATAAATTTAATAAAAACGAAACAATTATTTTTTGGGAAAAATCCTCGAACAGGTCGATTTTTAATTTAAAAAATACATATTTTAGCGTAAAATGCGATTTTCAAATGTCATTTGTTTTCGAGTAATGACATCATCGATTTTTTTTAAATGGCAACACCTTATTTTTTTCCTTGATTCTGAAAGATCGTTTAATTCTCTATCAGACAGTACTAAAATTTTGCCCTCTTACATAGGAAAGTTTTCGAGTAAATGACGATTGAATGATAGAAAACGTAAATTTTATCCATAAAAAAGTAACAATTCTGAGGTATGTAAAATAAAATACAATTGATTAAATTTTATACTTAAATTAAATGTTCGAATTACCATCCACCAACTTCTTGACAATGCGCAAGTCTGTGAAGAAATTCTTCTTGCACATTATTAATTATTTCTGGGGTAACTCTGCTTATTTCGTCCCGAATGCGATTTTGAAGTTCTTCTAAATTACGTGGTTTATTAATGTACACTTTTGACTTCACGTATCCCCATAAAAAATAGTCAAGAGGTGTAAGATCTGGTGATCTTGCAGGCCATTCTATCGGTCCGCGTCTGCCGATCCACCTTCCAGGAAAACAGTTATCTAAAAAATCTCGTACAGGGCGCGCATAGTGCGGAGGTGCACCGTCTTGCTGAAACCATATGGCATCGTCAGGAATGTCAAGGTCATTATCGTTAGGAAAAATTGCTACAAGGGCTGGAACAAGGTCATTTTCTAAAAACTCTAAATATCTTTGTCCTGTAAGGGTTCCTTTAAAGAAGAAAGGCCCTACTATTCTGTCAACTATTCCAGCCCACAAATTTAATTTCTGAGGGTGTTGGGTATGTGCCTCTGCCATCCAATGAGGATTTTCCCGACTCCAATATCTGCAAGTTTGACGGTTTACTGTACCATTCAGACAAAATGTGGCCTCATCTGAAAAAAGTATTTGCCGGTGTAAATTTCTATTTCCTTAACATAAATCCATTAGAATTTCGCAAAAGTGTAAGCGGCGATCGAGATCAATTGAGTTCCTGCACAAGTTGAATTTTGTAGGGCTCTGACTAGTGTCATTGTTTAATGCAACCAATCGTGAAGAATTATGAGGATTATCCACCATACTTATCAAAATGTTCCGTTTCTGATTTTCTTTAATGCTTGGACGTCCAGGTTTTGGAATATTTACAACATTGCCAGTTTCTCTAAATTTAGACTCTACCTTACTGACTGTTGATTGACTGATAGGGCGATCTGGATATTTTTCATTAAATAAATCGCAAACTTCCTGCTGAGTTCTAGTCATATTCCCGCATCCGATAAGAATTAAAATTTCAATTCTTTGAGTAACAGTTAAATGTGCCATAATACTTTAAATTGAATAATAATTTCTATGTCGCTTACAATACTTATTAGAAAGTCGGTGTGACAATGACACTTTGCAAAGATTTTCACTTAGGTGATCCATAAAAGAACTATGGAATTCGAAAAACTAAACTTGATAACGTTTTTGCTTTATTTTAATTGATTTACGTTTTCTAACAATCAATCGTCATTTACTCGAAAACTTTCCTATGTAAGAGGGCAAAATTTTAGTACTGTTTGAATAGAGAATTAAACGATCTTTCAGAATCAAGGAAAAAAATATGGTGTTGCCATTTAAAAAAAAATCGATGACGTCATTACTCGAAAACAAATGACATTTGAAAATCGCATTTTACGCTAAAATATGTATTTTTTTAAATTAAAAATCGACATGTTCGAGGATTTTTCCCCAAAAATAATTGTTTCGTTTTTATTGAATTTATTCCATACTTTTGGCGCATACTGTATGATAAAAATTTGAATAAATTATATCAAAAACTATACACACATCCTGACACCCTGTATCTCAAAAACGAAACATTTCCCGACATATTATGTTCATATAACATACTCAACTTAAAATAAGGTTCTCTATCGAATCTTAGAGTGCTGCTAGTATTAAACTGACTCACCCTGTATAATGAAAGATGCTATCTGCTGGAACATCTAAATTGCATAACGATTTGAACTCTGCTATCGCAGTTTCGTAAAATGGAGTTGTCATTATTTGCCCACTGTGACGTCAGATATTAATGCCCTATTGTTTACTTTTACACTAGACAATCATTTTTATAAACATTGTGATTGTAGTAACCGCAAAAATACTGCCAGAAAATAAGAAATCCCCGGACGTACTAATGATGAATGTCCTTGGTATACCACTAAAACTAATACTTATTGCTTATGCTTATTGTATTAAAGTATTTGATTTGGTGGTTATTGTTTCAGTGTTTCGTGATTGATAAAGTCATCTCTGAGAGAATAGATGTAAACAAAGAATTCTTCTTCACGTTGTTATTTTACTTTCTCATTACGGTATAATCGTCGCTGAACCTTTGATCCCACGCGCGGGTGTTATAAGCCATAATCCACCAAATTAGATATTAAATATTTAATTTTCGTCATAAATCAAGCGCGCTCGAGAAAAAAAAAATAGTTAAAATCCACCAAACTGACATCTCCTTATCGTCGCGCTGTTTATCAGTACGCTAATTTGTATAAATGATTAGTGCGACTTCAGCAATTCTACGTCATCGTAATTATTTGTCTAGTAGTGTACCGACCCTTCTTTGTACCGGTATGAATGATGTTTAATCAAATAATTTGTTTAATTAGACTTTCAACTGTCTAAAAGATTTCGTGTCGGTACCAGTTGTGTGGTGACACCTATATTTGATTGTCATGCGTGGATAAGCCCCCTAAAGTTGTGGTGCTGTTTTTCAGACTGGGCAGAAAACCCTATCAAATGTGGCCAAAACGAAGGCGGAAAGAGAGAAGGAGAGGGAGAGAAAGATCGGACACAGGAGGGTCCTGGTTGGGGGAGAGATCACTTACAAGAAGATTCAAACCACCCAGATCATGGGATCTATACAATTGGGTAAGTCAGGAAAATGTACAGGATGGTTGGTAATGAATGCGCCATATACCAACTGTAGATTCTAAATATTTATTTATTTATTTATTTAATTTTCGTGCCACATACACCAAGGTGCTTACACACGTCAAAAGCAGGAACAAAATAGATGGGAGATAATACAATATGATTGAGAAATACAATAAAACTAGTAACAATAAAAACAGAAAACAAAATATTAGAACTGACTAACAAATATGGTAGGTAATTAAATTAATTAGAATATGTAAAAGTACGAAGATGTTAAATAGAAAAAAAATATAAAATTGAAAAGATTAATGCTACAAAAATTTAAATAATCGACAAAATTACTATTAAAATATTATAAAAAGCATGTTTGCAGAAATAATTTTTAACTCTTGTTCTAAATAACCTTGAGTGCGTACATTTTGGGGTACCTTATTAAAAAACAGAATTCCAATATAATCGGTCCCTTTTCTGGTCCGTTGAAGTCTGGAGTAACTATTTTTGTCATTTTTATTCCTAATATTATAGTGGTGGTACTCAGTTATATTTTGAAATTTATTCAAGTTATTTTTTATGAAAAGGAGACAGTGGAATATGTAAGTTGAAGGCACAGTAAGAATATTTAAAAGTGTAAAACAGTATCTGCAGTCTTCTGTGAATCCCAGACCTGAAATAATCCGTATGGCTTTCCTTTGCAATGAAAATACATGAGCACTCGTGGGAGCATGCCCCAAAGCAAAATCGCATAAGATATAATTGAGTGAATCAAAGAGTGAGCGGTTTTTAATGTAGATAGAGACACTGTACCAAATTTCACAGTACATATAAATGCTTAGAAATTTGTTTGCAAATGTAACAGGATAATTTTGAAATATTAAAATATACCGTGTGAATCATATGTTTAGTCCGGATGTCAGTATTAAAAAATATACAGAGTGTAGAAGCGATCAAATTGATTTTTCTCAATATTTGAAAAAATTTTGGAGGCTTTTCTTTAAAATTCGGTTTAGGGAAGTTTTTTTGAGGGGCATATCATATCGTAAGCTCACTTTCAATGTATCACATACAAGGCGCTGTTTATAGTGTGTTTTGCCGATATAATCGGATTAAACTTCTTTGTGATGTTTATTGCATATCTTTATAACACATATGAATCCCCAATCAGTTTTAAGCAAAAAAGGTATACTTGTTTCATTTCGATAAACCATCCCCTTTTCGAGGTCATCAATTATATTTTTTCCAGAAACATACCCAAACTTTTTTCCTGTTAAATAGCTTTCTTTTTTCTAATAAACTTTTATTAGATTAATTTTTCTGTATTACTTTTTTTTTAAAAGTTACAAGCAATATCGTCCTAAAGAGTCTCAAAAGAAATAGCACCTAAAAATCACATTAGCGGTGGAAGGATCAAGTAGTCGTTGGAAAATAAGTCGGTGTTTAAAGTGCATAAATGTCATGAAGAGTGAATAAAAGGATTAGACTCGATAATTCCTTAAACAAAAGGTGACGATAATGATAACTAAACTTAAAAAATGAGGCAAACGCCCTCATACTGCATACATATTACTATCTATTCTCTATATGACCTTCTCTCAATTCAAGACACGTATCCAATATTTGCCTGACTTCTTTGTGGGCTGCGTTTTTTAACATTTCGCTGTTTAACTCATTACAAACGTGTGTGATTTTTTCTTTCAAATGGTTAATGTCTCGCAAAGGTGTTTTTTAAACCTTATTTTTTATAACCCCCCATAACCCCCCGGGTGTTAGATCTGGTGACTTTCCGGGCCATTAATTCCAATCCATTTTTCTGGGAAAGTATTATCTAAGCATTGCTGCACAATCCTGGCTTCCAAAGGTGCAGGAAGTTCTTCTTGAAGGAAATTTAGGTAGCACGCTGTTCAATGTACGTTCATAAAAACAAAGCCCAATTAAATGCCTGCCGATGATGCCGCACCGGACATTTACTTCAAAATGGCCTTGATTTTGGGCTAGATTTAGTATGTGGGGATTTTCACTGTACCAGTAGGGTTCGTTGCGCTTGTCATTACTGACAAATCGACTTTCGTCCGTCCAAAGAAAAGATATTTACTATAATTTGAGCTAAGATTAAGTCTGTTTTCAACGTGAAGCTCAGGTAAATCCTCCAAATTGTGAATTTTGTAGTCATGGTACCGATTGGTTTTTAAATTCATTGAACGGTTGATTTATCCAAATTGAGTTACCGGCTAGCTTGCCGTATAGAACTTCATGGATTTTGTTCGAAATACTGTAAGTCTAGTTGTTTCATACCCTTCGGTCAATTATTTTGATTCTTCCGAACAGAAAATGCATCTTCATTACGTCACAAGGTCGCCTCGTCAATTTTGTAAAGCTTCTACGATCAGGAATGAGGCGCTCTGGATACCTTTCTCAATATAAGTCTATAACTTGAAATCGGGAAGTAATACAGAAAAATTTCACAAGGTCGCCTCCATTCTTGTAAAGGTTCTATGATCAGGAATGAGGCGCTCTGGATGCTTTTCTCGTTATAACTCTACTTCTTGAATTTTTTTTGTGACTCGCCGTAAATTAGCAACATATCAACTAATTCTGAATGAGAAATCATTTTGTATGCACAAAAGTTACACGTTTTACGTTCGTATTGAGTACTGACAAGTTTTTTGTGATATTTATGCATTTTAAACAACGAACATTATTTTCCAACGACTACTTGATCCTTCCACCGCTAATGTAATTTTTTGGTGGTATTTCTTTTGAAACTTTTTAGGACAATACGCACGAGAGCGCATAGTGTGTCTCTTCAAGTCTCAGATCTATGATTTCTATTTAATAAACACGCTATATCTTGTTCAGTGGGCCATAATATTCACGAACTATAATAGAAACGCTCTACTCTGTAGGTTTAATATACGGATTGTACGTAATGTAACAGTTTCCTACAAATAAAATAGAAATTGGTACTAGCATTAATCAACATGGCCCCGTCTTGTAGTAATGAAAAGAAACTTTTAGTTGCCTCTACACTACGGCAACATTGTAAAGTGAAAAATGTTGGCGCTTAACGGAAAATTTTTATTAACTCTTCCAGTCCAGTGAACAGTAAGCAGCAACCATAAATTTTCTATAAATAAAACACTATAAAAATATAAGAGTTCTTCGAAGAGGATAAATAATCATTTTTGAACCATGCGTCAGCCAAAACATATTAAAACTTCTAATATATTGTATAAATGTTTTGAAAAAACTAGGTACAGCGTAGCTGGTACCTGGTCATAAATGAAATTGCGTTTGATGCCTGTGGGGCACCAAATGAGTCACCAGTCCAGGATCTGGCCTTACAGTAATAATTATAAACTAACACACATCAATTTGATTGCTAATGGTATTAAAAACGTATTTTACATCATTGGGCAGTATAATTTATAATTAACACGGTTGAAGCATACTTTGCAGTTTGCCTTGGTCGATGTGGGATCAGTCATTGTTATCGTTACATTTTCATAGTTATTTTAAAAAATATATTTAAGGAAATATTAAAACCAAGCTGAATTATGCATACTTGATAATACAAGACAAACAATAATCTATCTTCAATGAGTCTCAATTTGAACATATTTTTGTTACTAACTTACTATTGTTTAGTAATTGACAGTTAAGGGCGCTGTATTCTTGAAATAGTGTTTTCTACAAATACAAGTAATTTTTGACATTTAAGAACTGAATAATATAGAATTTTGCAAATAACAAGAATGTTGTCTCACCTGCGAATATTCAAAGGTACCGAAGTAAAATCAATATACAGGGTGGTTGCGATGTAATGGGCCAAAATTCATGACTAGATTCCTGACGTGAAAATATTGCGATTTAGACAAACTCACATTAGTCCAAAAGTTGATACTTACAGAGATACAGGGTGTTTAATGCAAAATATTATTTTAGTTTCCTCTTATTTATTTCATAATAAATGCTCATATCGAGGTGAAATTTTGGTATTAGGGGTTTTCTGGGGCGAGAGATTGAAATAGGTATATGGTTTGCTTGTAGCTCATAGAGAGCGCCACCTGCGCTAGGTCGAATGCGTTGAAAACGGCAGAACTTTTTTATCTTTCAAAAATCTAATTCTCAGGCAGCAAATTCTGATTTTACAACTTCTTTTACACAAAAAAGCTATACTTTTTGATAGTCGCTATCTTGCATCGTTCTCAAGATATTTAGCTTTGGTAATTCGAGTAATCAAAATAAGGTACGAATGTTAAAAAGAACAAGAGTTTATTTCAAATTATAAATTGTGATGAACAATTGAATATCGAATATTACAATAAATGTTCAACATGTCCGCCTTTAACTTCAATACATTTATTAACGCGTTTGTTCAAAGACTGCCGTATTTTAAAATAGAGGTTCTTGTTACGAAATGATTGGGCGGCATTTACAATTTTCTGCCATAGCTCTTCGCGGGTGTTTATAGTTTCTCTACAGACAACTGATTTCATGTAGCCCCAGAAATAAAAATCCATAGGATTAAAGTCAGGACTACGAGGAGGCCATAATATTCGACTCCCACGACCGATCCAACGATCCGGAAAAATGTGGTTAAGATAGTTCCGTACTCTGACAGAATAATGAGGGGGAGCTCCATCTTGCATGAAAAATAGATTTTGCCGTGTATTCAGTGGTAAATCGTCGAGGTAGTCAACTAAATGGTGCTGCAGGAAATCTAAATACAAGTCACCATTTAGATTTGGAGGAAGCTCATGTGGATCCAAAAGGTGATTTCCTATGATTCCGCACCAAACATTTATCTTAAATTCATGTTGGAAGTACGCTCACTGACGACGTGAGGATTTTCATTATCCCATATGTGCTTGTTTCTAAAATTGAAAATTCCTCGATGAGTAAAGGTAGCTTCATCAGTGAATAGTACATTATTCAAAAATTTCTGGTCAAGGTTTTGCTGATTGCGCATAAAATGAGCAAATTGTAATCTAGCTGGTAAGTCTGCTGCTAATAGATTTTGCACGGGTGTAAAATGGTAGGGATATAAATTTTCCTTGTGAAAGATTTTGAGAACTGTTGTTTTACTAACACCGGTTTCTCTAACTACCTGCCTGCTGCTAACTTTTGGATTTCCTGCCACTCTTACTAAAATTTCTTCTTCTTGGTGAACTATAATAGTACGCCCTGCGTTGTCTCTTTTAAGACGAAAACTACCAGTTTCTCCAAGTCTATTAAAAAGTTCTTGAAATATACTCGCGACAAGAATTCAGACGACTTACGTCATATGAACAAATGAATAATTCATTATAATTTCATCAAAATATTTAAGAAACTGCAACTGATAGTAATAAAACTATATACTATACTAAAAGTTTGCATTATATACTGCACTAAATTACAAGAAATCATTGTTTTTAACGCGACCAAATATCGAAAATTACGTTGACAATAAAAACAAATGTGTAACGTTAGCCGTGACGTAAGACGTCTGAATTCTTGATGCGAGTATAGTTTCCGATTTGGTTGCCTTCTATTCGGATACAAATCTGAATACCGACGAAGCGCTCGACGTCCAACATAATCTGATTGCGCATAAACGCAAACCATATCGCGCATTTTTCCATTTGAAAATAAATTATGGCGTGGCATGTTATCTCGCACTACGATTTAGATCATAAAGTAAAGAATACTTTTAATAAGGCACGAATAATAGTGTAATATTACTGACAGCACTAAGATAAATGGAAAATGTCAAAATTGGATTTTAACATAAGCCTACTTGAAAATTTTTGCCGATTTGTAATTGAATGCAAATACATTGGAATTTTCAATGGCAAATTTTACGAGAACGGTGCAAGATAGCGACTATCAAAAAGTATAGCTTTTTTGTGTAAAAGAAGTTGTAAAATCAGAATTTGCTACCTGAGAATTACAATTTTGAAAGATAAAAAAGTTCTGTCGTTTTCAACGCATTCGACCTAGCGCAGGTGGCGCTCTCTATGAGCAACAAGCAAACCATGGATATATTTCAATCTATCGCCCCAGAAAACCCTTAACACCAAAATTTCATCTCGATATGAGCATTTATTATGAAATAAATAAAAAAAAACTAAAATAATATATGGCATTAAACACCCTGTATCTCTGTAAGTATCAACTTTTGGACAATGGTGAGTTTGTTTAAATCGCAATATTTTCACGTCAGGAATCTAGTCATGAATTTTGGCCCATTACATCGCGATCACCCTGTATAACGTCAGAAAGTGATCAATCCAGCAAATTTTTAGGTACTGAAATCTTCGCCCCCTCTCCCGCACAAGTCTTCGACTTCTGCGCTAATCCTCGTGATTAGAATGAGGGGTAGAGATATTATTATTATCAAGTAGCTGACATCTGTTGATAGATTTCTCTACTGCTGTAGAGGTGAACAACAAATTACTTACATAACAGGAGTGTGAAGTTTTGTTTTTTAATATTTTTCTGTACCTACTTCTGCTATTTACCTGCATAAACTAAAGCTTTATAATCTTTAGCGGGAATTGTAAACAAATTGTTGATCACGTCTACATCAGTCATCTTGAATTTTACAGCGCCATCTAGGTAGTGATTCGTGAATTTCGCGAAATAAATACTATACTTTCCATCTTTCAACTTTCTTAGTTTTATCAGAAACAAATCGAATAGCAATCGATACGGTTAACTTAGAGACAACTGTTGGTGGGATTGCAAACCAAATGAATAAATCCGATAGGGCGAATTGCTGTAACCCAATAGGTTTCTAGACGGGATATGAGATAATCTTGTTCAAGTTGTTTTCAAAACATTGATTATAAAAGCTACGTTATTAAAAGTAAACACAATTTCGAAATAAAATTCGGTTAATAAACTCAGATATTTTGCAGGCATTTTCACTGTCAATGGGTTAACCAGAAATGTTTTAATTAAAACACAAATAATTTTTAACAACTAAAAAACAATAAAAAGTAAATAAAAAAGCGATCGCATAAACATATAAGTAATAAATGAATTATATTTGTTTTAAAAAAAAATCACAAAAATAAAACCAGAACTTGGTGAACCCTAATGTAACTAACAGAAGTCTTCTTTTATTTCTAGCAAGTTCATCCAGCATTTCTGTCGCCAATAAATTAATTTCTCTATATGTATTCAGTAGCGCTAACAAATATTTATATTATCTATAGTCGGGTTTCAAAATAATAGAGAGTAATTCATTTACAGGACTTAGATTACCAATAACAATTTGACTTTGAGTGAACCTAGTACTTTAATAGTTTACTCACACCTGATGCGTACTTTCCGGATATCATACTTAATACACAATACACTGCAGTATTTACATACACACTGTACTGGTTACTAGCACTGTCACACATTAACACTTATCGTCGGCTATTAGGCCTGTCCATAGGCCAATTGGAAACAGTTTCCAACCGTCAGACGCACGCGCATTGCGTTTATAATGCCTACAGAAAGTTGAAAATGCTTTTAGATGCAATGCGCATCCCTCTGACGGTTGGAAACTGATTCTGGTGTAGGTACTGCGAAGCTGTTATAGGGCGCATTGTCTATACAAGGACGACAGTATCAGGTTCCATATTATGTTGCCACACTTGTGTCGTTATGTGGCCCTCAGTTATCTATGTTTTGCCATGTATCTATAATGTACATATAAGTATATAATGTGTTCTTCGATTCCGATTTCGACCTTCTAATATTTGTCTTAAATAATTTCTTCGCCATATCACTATTTCGTCTTCTTCTATCAGCATACCTCTTCGATTTCGTTTTATAAAACGAAAATTCATTACACGCATAATTCGCAAAAGCATCCTTCATTAGATACAGTTTCATTTTGTGAGATAGCAGCCTGATTTGTTTAATTGTTAGCACAGGCATTCGCCTCGGTCAAAATTTTTAATTTAAAATTGACGTAATCCAACTTATTAACATTAAAGTGTCAGGATTTCTTAAACGTTACCGTAATAGCTCCCATAAAGATAACCTTATCGATATTGCAAAGATAACATAAAAATCTAGGTTCTGTCGTCTCGGCAACATACATTTTGGGAACACTGAAATTTATATTTTGAGTTCCTTCTCCAGAAATCATTTTCCGCGGCCTTAACCCACAGCTAATCATTATCTTGTTTATCTCATCCGATTACGATTTCTACTCATGATTTTGACGAAAACAATTCAAAATATGTGCTCCTAGAATAGTTGTTATCGTGGCAATAGGAGTAGATGGTTCAACTGACAAAATGTCTTGTGTTACCTTTTTGGAGGCCAAGTCCGAGTTGTTACGAAAAGTAGAAGTTGGTGAGTTAATAGTAATAGTGCTAGAGTTGAACGTAATGGAAATGAGACAGAATATGACATTAATATGTAATTTTTACCACATGATAGTGGCATCCTGTTGGTTTTCCTTCATATCTTGCATCCTTCCGAAATTATTATAACATGTATAAAATGGTTATATATATAGTTATCTCAGGAAGTAACTTTGATACCGCATATCACAGCAGGTGTTCAACTAAACTAAATCGATGGCAGAGGTTCGTGACAGAGGCTTTGAAATAGTAACTCATGGAAAAGCAAAACTGTTTTTATAAAATAATTTTCGATTGCAATTGCGTTCTCTACCATTTAGTTGATTTGGAAGAGCAACACTGATGGGTCAGTGACGGCGTGCGCAACAGATTATAACTCGTATATTATCCCTACACTCATGTACCTCCGATTTTTCAACACAACAAGAAGTTTGTTTCTATTTATATTTTTGTTAGAAACACGTGTTTGCGGTCATTTGTCGATACATTCAAAGATTATTCAAACTTTTCAACATCGGGATTATCAACAGTGTCTTAAAATAGTAACAAAACAATTGATAGCATTAGGTATTGATGTCATGTTAGACAGTGCTTACTTGTAATCCAAGTTTTATGACAAAGACGGATCGGAGATTATGTGAAAGATGGAATTAAAGGATGAGGATTTTAACTGGTTGTGATGTCACTTGACGAAAAATATGTACGCGATGTTTCCTAATTGTTATTCCATTCTATATAAAAAACATAATGCATGATTCTATAGATATACCTATCTAAAAATGTTGGAAGCCACATTCTTCTATATAATTTTATACAAATATGTAATATATTATTGGCATTCATTTCCCATTATTGTTTCACATGAAACCAAGTAAGTGAATTATTCCACTTCTATTAATTTTTCTACACCTGGTATTAACGATTTAATCATTTAAGTGAAAATCGTGTGTAATGCAAAAACAATTATCAAGTACGATTTGATAAGAATAGTTTGATTTCCTTATTTTTGAAGCTGCTACATACAGGCTGTTACGGTGACGGCAAATTAGAATATTTCAGAGACTACTTCGATTTCAGTTTTGAAAATGTAGGCTTTGGGGTTTTCAGAAGGACTGTTTTTAAATAAAATAATGCCTTTAAATAAAATAATCTTGTAGCACTTCTGGTTATACCAAAAGCCGTCATCTACTTGCTTATTTAAATGGAACACACTGTACATTTTTGCATATTTGGATTCTACGCGTAATTTTAAGGGGACTTCTATCCATGGTTTTTTATATCTATCTCAAATTGTCTGAGAGATTTCATTTCTCTCGATATCCTACCTATTTTAATTTTTTTTTATATCGTGTAAGCTGAAGCATTATATTTAAAAGAGAGATAGGGCAATGTCTATCATTTTTCACAGATACTTCTTTAATTTTCTTAACTTCCAACCGCTAAAACTTGGTCTCTCTAAATGGAACATACTTTATGTTTATTAACAGTTTTTTATTAAATATACAGGGTGTTTCACGAAGAAAAACCAAATTTGGGCCGTTCGAAGTTAAGCAAATTCGACAATTGTGTAAAATTAAACAGTTTTTAGAATATGTGTAACTAATGAAAGCTCGCCCTACCTCTCTTTCAAATAATATTTCAGTTTGCAAATATTGAATTAAGTTATAGAAAACCAACTTGTGGTAGAATTGAAATATCTCGAAAATCATTAGAAATAGATACAAGGAACATTGATAAAAGTTCGCTAAAATTACGCGTAGAATTCAAATATGCAAAAATATACAGTGTGTTCCATTTAAAATAAACAAGTAGATGGCGTCTACCAAAGCCTATTTTCAAAATTGAAATCGAAGTAGGTACTATTCTAATGGGCTGTTTTTTTTTGTACGTAATGTGTCAATTCCTAATATATAAATGGGTACTTATCTTTCCTAAACAAAATCGTGAAAAATTACCACGAAATTCATTTTTATACTTTTTCACGTTCACGCCGTAGCAAAACAATAATAAAACATGATTCTCTGGCATTGTTTTAAAATATCCAACCTCTGTCGATTGTGAACGACGGCAATTCCTTGAAGCGTTGATGATTACGTTTTTATGATTCACTTTCCAAATACCTGCGCGATTTTTTAAAATATTTTAAACCTTGTTGATGATAAAGTCAAGTACAGGTGCAAAACAGGTTATTGAATAAATAAATCAACCTTTGCGCTGATATGCTGATAGCTAATAGTAAAATTTTCCACATTTTCTGCTCTCTGTAATTTGATATTGAATATATGTATATCTACATATTAAGCATTTTTATAATTTAAGCACCTACATAAGTATTTAAAAACTATCTAAAATATTTTTTAGGAAATATGGAATAACGTTTCAATTCACAAACAATACCTAATTGGGATATCTATTGTTTTTTTATCATAGTATAATGGATGTCTGCAAACTAGGATTGTAACCTTGAAAGTGATTTTTTTCCTAACTCACATGGGTAGCATTGTTTTTCACAACTACTATAATTCTATAAGATAAATAATGCCGCCCCATATACATATTTTTACATGTAGCTAATCAAAAATCAAGTAAAATGCTCTATTGGGAGCATTTAATTACACATCAATTGTTAATCATAGGAAAACAGACATTGAATTTTGAAAAGTCTAGACTAGCAACAGTAACGAATTTTAATTCGTTGGATGAAGTGTTGTTTTCGAAATATGTATATAGATACGGATAAGGATACTGTGTCTGGTCTGCCTGGTTTCAAATCATCAGGAGACCTAAAATATGTATGAATCGAAATTGTTCTTATTAAAATCATGGTTAAAAATTTAAATATTTTTACTTGATATGTAATATTTTAATTCGTCAAGTACAGACACAGTCTATTATACAGTCCGGCGTCTTCACGTCGGCTTCTTTGATGTCGAGGTCCCAGATTTCGTTTTTTTTAGACGACCAAAAGACGACTGCGCATTTAGCCGCGCACATTCGCGCGCTCAAGGGGCACGGTGATTTGTCAATAAATAGATTTTCTCCCACTTCGTCCTGTACAAATGAATTTCATTGGTGTTCACTGCGCATTTAGCCGCGATTTAGCCACACCCTCTGGAACATTCACTCGACGAACTGTATAAACTGTGGTACAGATTCAAAAATTAGACACCTGTCACATACAGGGTGTTAATAAAAATAACCATTACTCTTATTCGTAAAAATACTCTCCATGACATTGTTTCAATATTAATGTAGTTACAGAACCTAAGAGCCTTTTCACACGGGCCACCGTGCAGCGCTTCTTGGAAGCGCCGTTGAGTGGTCCGTTTTGACGAAACATTATTTTATATAGACTTATTCACACGGACGCGCCACAGAATTAGCAGCGCCACGGTGGCGTGTAGCCGCGACTCCCACCGAAACGTCAACCTAGCGGCTAAACGAAGCAATTTTGGAAATAAGTAAATTGGGCTAAATCGGCTTATTTTGAACCCAGGAGTCTGTGGTCTTCCGTTGTACACGTCTGTTCCGGACACCCCGTATATTGATTTCAGTTCCTGTTAGTATTGCGATAGCTACGGTCGGAACCGTTCCTAGAATAATGGTTGTAATAATGTGCTACCAAATATCTTAACTGAAATCTAAACTAAACAGACTCAAGGGCATGTGACATTATCTATACAGGATGATTCAGAACTTATCTAAAAAATAATCTATGGACAGAGGATTCTTACATATACAAATTTGTAAAGAAAAAATCAAAAAGGACAGTTCGAAAATGATTTAAAAATACACTTCTGCACGGCAGTGAAAACTGGCCCACTGTAAAACCTGATAATGCGGCAATCTGCGACCAGACAAAAAATTTAAAGAAATGTTCAAGGAAAGAAATAACATTTTATAACGCCGATTTTATACAGCAAGTTTAACTGGTTTTGCCACTATTGTTATTAATTATTAATAGATTTAATTTGTGGTTTTAAGTAATAAAATACTTTGACATACCTGATGTTACAATATTTTGAACCCGTCTTACCCAGTTTCTATAAACTAACACAAATGTTTCTGCTTCTTGTCCGTTTTGAACTCGTAAGTTATTGGCGGCAACTATGATATGTTTCCGTAAATTCTCAATAGTATATATCTACTTCGGTGCGATATACTTCATTTTTAAATATCCCCACAAAAAAACGTCCAAATGATTTAAAGTCGGGATATCGTGGCGGCCATGGTACCGGTCCTCTTCGTCCTTAGTGTTAATGCTTGGACATGCTGTACATGGTACGGATATAATTGAGCCTCGTATATGATACGTCACACTGCTGCAATAGGCCTTGAAAGTCCTGGACCTCCATCTCTTCCACGATTCGGTTTCATATTTCCCTCGCGTTGTACTGCACTTCATACACTGCACTCCGCGATAAAAGTAGTTGCATTTGGCACGTTTACCGGGAAATTGTTCTGCTAAAGCATTTTCACTGCGTAATAAATTAACACGATACATCAACTCCGAGTTTGCCATTTTTGACACTTGAAAAACTAGTGTAAACACTGGCGTTACAAAAACTACAAAAAGTAATCGGATTTCAATATTGGGAATCTCCTGTCTAGAGACTACACTGACTACAGTGGCCCAGCGATATAAAGGTTGAACGTACTACAATATAAATAATGTTTTACTCGGAGCCTATAAGGATTTTATATAAAAAATGTTTACTGTATCGACTCCATTTTTCATGACGCATCTATTCCCAAATTCTTTTATATAAGTTCAGAATCACCCCGTATATTTTTTACTGGATTCTATCTTAATACCAATATTGTTTTTACATTCTAATGTAAATAAAACATGATTTATTCATAGATAAATTTGCCACAATGTCCAATTTATGAATTTTTCAGGCATTCAACATGCGGTTGGTGGTCTAGCATCGAAACCTGAGAGAGATTTACTAATGCAGGACTTTATGACGGTAGAAACGACAAATTTTCCGAGCGAGGGATCGAACCATACACCCGCACACCACTTTTCCGAATTTAAGTTTAAGAATTACGCTCCAATAGCTTTTAGATATTTCCGAGATTTGTTCGGCATCCAGCCAGACGACTTTTTGGTATGTTATTTGATATAATGTACGGAAAAATCGTACGTCTCACTTTTTTTGTTTTAGATGTCCATGTGTAATTCCCGTTTGAGAGAACTCTCAAATCCAGGTGCGAGCGGTTCCATATTTTATGTCACAGCCGACGATGAATTTATAATAAAGACTGTGCAACATAAAGAGGGCGAGTTTTTACAGAAACTACTACCAGGTAAAGTAACTGAATATTAATACACCGCTCCTATCCACACAGTTTCATAAGTGCAAAAATCGATTGTTTATTATACGGGGCGATATATATTTTTTTGGCAAATAATGATCGAAATATAGTCACGGCAAGAATTCGGACGACTTACGTCATACGAACAAATTAATAATTCATTGTATTTTCTTCAAAATATTTAAGAAACTCCAACTGAAAATAGTAAAGCTATATTTGCACTATATATTGCACTAAATTGCAAAAAATAATTGTTTTTAACGCGACCAAATATCAAAAATTATGTTGACAATAAAAACAATTGTGTAACGTCAGCCATAAGGCGCCTGAAGTCTTGCCGCGACTATACCTTCACCACAAGTTTCTGATACTGGTAATTTTTTGGTTCATACCTACTGTCATACTATGTCCGGAAATGATGAGCAAAATTTCAGAGGATAATTCTAGACCGAAAATAAATGCTACCTCTTTCTATAACATTTTTTCCAAAACTGATTATTAACTGAGCTACAGGGTGTTAACGTTAAAATTTTATTTTCGATATTTGTAAATAACTTCTTAACAAATCCAAATATTTACATAAAATTTGAAAATCGGGGGTTTTTGCGGACGAGAAATTCAAGTGCCACAAGTGGCGCTCTCTACTAGTGACGTCAAAATTAGAAACATATTTGAATTTCTCGTCCGCAAAAACCCCCGATTTTCAAATTTTATGTAAATAGTTAGATTTCTTAAGAAGTTATTTACAAATATCGAAAATAAAATTTTAACTTTAACACGTAACAGTTTTGAAAAAAATGTTATAGAAAGAGGTAGCATTTATTTTCGGTCTAGAATTATCTCCTGAATTTTTTGCTCATCATTTCCGGACACCCTGTATATCAAAAAGTCCAGAGAATACGCCCCTGGATTTTTGGCCCGTACTTAAGAAACACCCTGTATATAATTAATTTCTTATTGCAGGTTATTACATGAATTTAAATCAAAACCCTAGGACACTACTTCCGAAATTCTTTGGACTTTACTGCTATCAGTGTAATAGTAAAAACGTAAGACTGGCTATTATGAATAATTTATTACCTAGTAACGTTGTGATGCACCAAAAGTACGATCTTAAAGGGAGCACGTACAAAAGAAAGGTAATTTTTTTTATTGATTTATTTGCCGCCCTAATATGTAAATCTTGATGTTTTAAAGGCCTCGAAAGCGGAACGGCAAAAAAGGTCGCCCACTTACAAAGATCTGGACTTCATGGAACACCACCCAGAGGGCATTCTGATGGAGGCCGATACGTACAACGCCCTGGTGAAAACGATACAGCGGGACTGTAGAGTGTTAGAAAGCTTCAAAATTATGGATTACAGTTTGCTGCTGGCCATTCACAATTTGGATCAGGCGCAGAGGGAAAGGATGGTATGTTCACTAACACATCCACGACTTTGTGGTTTACGCGTTTATTTCTTAAGCAGGAAAAGAAATCTCAGATAACGTTGGAGGAGGCCCCTGAAGATGGAGAGGCGGGAGATATGAGTGCGGCCATGGTGCTCGAGGAGAGGGAGAGAGAAAGAGAAGACAGAGTGGGCGCGGCGGCACTTAACCGCAGCAGGTCTATCAACCGACAGAGGCTAGTGGCACACTCCACTGCAATGGAAAGCATCCAAGCGGAGTCGGAGCCCATCGATGAGGACGACGATACTCCGTAAGTAATAATAATAATACTTTATATGTTTGGAATTATGATCCTTTTTCTACATTTGAATCTGGAAATTTCATGTCTAACAAATTTTAGCAGTGTCAGATGTGCCTCAAGGCTCCTACTTGGGGCCATTGTTTTTTATTACCGGTCTAAATGATAATCACAGTTTATTTATTTCATATACGGACATGCCAATTTACAACAAAACATAAATATTGAGAGACAATTTTTGCATTACCTTATCTACAAATACAATCATATTAAACTAAAACTAAATTACAAAAAATTAATGTGCCTTATTTGATTTTTGAATGAATACATGGACGTGTCGAATAAATCAATTATTTCACTATTTGTATTTGCCAATTTAACTATCCTTGTAATTGACTCATTTTAGCCATAGTTTGTACTGTGATGAGGAACCAACAACAGTTCTGAAATTCTTGTTCTTCTGTAATTGATATTCAGACTAAATGCTCCTTTTCTCCTGAAAGTCGGCGCCTATGATAAACATTGTCTGAGATGGCTTAGATCGGTCAACTACCATGCAAACATTTTTACAGCATTTTCAATTGTAGAAACGACAAAAATTAATATTAATAATGTGTAATACCCGATAAGTAATCCTGTTAGCTGCAGCATTTTACATTTGTTTAAAAGTCTAGTCTAGTTACAGGTTCGTCAGGATTACCCGCTAAAACACATACTTTGCGTAGTACAGTTAAATAAAATTCTCATTTATTTTTAAAAAATCATACAAAAGAAATATTATTAGATAATAGAAAACTTTGAATGCACCCGCGGCAATTATTAATTATAAAATCTTGTCTAATAACCTAGAAAAATAAACCGCCGAACTTTATTGTAGGAAACAAATTTCTTTATTTAATTACTATATAACGTTTAAAATTGAAAAAATAGGCACTAAAAACTGAAGAAAAACAGAAAATCACAAACGTAAACGTACAGAGTTTTAACATAGTTTCAATTGTGGCAACAAATTATTTCTGGTTGCGTAACTCTCTAATAGTCAAATAAGTCAAACTAGGGTTGAATATGGTTTTGAAGAATTTTTTTACTTTATAAATAAGTTAAAATATGTGTAAATTTTTTAAAGAGTGATTCCGTTAATTCTTATTTTTCTCTATCCCCTCTCAAAATATTTGTACTTAGTTGTAGTTAGCACTGTATATTTTATGTAATATTTCAAATAAACGTTTTTAATGCCCTGTATTCCATTTTCTACTTTTGTCCCTCTCATTTTTTACTTTTATAGTAGTTTTTTAGTTTCTTATTACTTTTTTTAATTGCATTTTGTTCTTTCTAAATTTTATTTGATGTATTTTTTAATATTCGCAACCAATTGACTGCACTAACTGAAAAAATTAATCCTGACCATAAATTTTTGTTAAATGTATCATAAACTGTATATTTATTGTTGCAGTCCTGGTGGAATTCCGGCAAGAAACGCCAAAGGCGAACGTCTACTACTTTTCATCGGTATCATAGACATCTTGCAGAGTTACCGACTAAAGAAAAAATTGGAGCATACGTGGAAGTCCATGATCCACGACGGTGTAAGTAAAAGTGAAGTACTTCTCACGAAACCTAAGTTTTTAAAATTTTTTTTTTTTTTCTAGGACACTGTCTCAGTGCATAGGCCGAGCTTTTATGCCCAGAGATTCCAGAAGTTCATGTCGCAGACAGTCTTTAAGAAGATACCGTCTCGTAAGTATCGCATCTAAAGTAATTCTTAATAGGCGTAACTTAACATTCTTCTGTTTTCTTTACTTCCCTGTTCGGTGTCAGGTGTTAACAAGTGTTATAACCTTGGCGAGATCTGTTAAGTGTATGATTATTAGGGGACATGATGATGTAGCTGAAAAAAACGTTTTAGATTTGTTCTCAGTTTATTGTTGGTTTTTTTTAAATTATATCATATTAACTATTTGATTTGAAAATTCAAGTTCAATTTCTGTGGCGATCAGTATTGGTAAGTCTATTAAAAATTTATTCTGTTTTCAAAGTTCGAAAATGAAGACATTAACTCGATGTAATGAGTAATTTTTGCCTTAAAATTATAATTATTTTTCTAATTATTTTATTTTGTATAAACAAATTATCTTTTATTTTGTGGCATCATGTCCTCTATAAATATCAACTGTCGAAAGTTTGTAGAATCCTACAATCAGTGTGTTCGTACAGTAGATGTAACTGTCGATAATGTGTGTGTAATGCAGCTTGTTTCATTTAAAAATCAGAGACAAGCTCAAAGATTTTAAATTATAATAGTTGTAGTAGTGTTTTCTTGCTAGTGTAATGTTGACAGTGCGAGAAAATAGTCATTTCAAACCATTTAGAGATGTCAAAACAAAAGACAGTCTTCCTAACCTCACTTTTTATTTCATTGTCATTTTGTTTCGTCTTTATTTTGAAAACTGTTCTTTTGGTTGAAGAATTGTTTTAAGGCAGTGCAATGGAAATTATTAATAGACTGCCAATGCCTGGAAAAACAAAAATAATTGTCCTTCGAATATGTTAAATGTCATATTAAAATGCATATGTCAATTCCAAGGACGTGATGGAATTCTGTTCCAAAATGGTTAAGCTCAAACATTTTAAATTATAGATGTCTAAATAGGTTCAAAGTGACGTCATAATTTCACAGCTTGAGGAACTAGCCATTCAAAGTAACTTCGAGCTGTCAAATAAAAGACAGTTTTTCTAACCTCACTTTTTATTTAGCTTAATCTTTATTTAGTTTCGTTTTGCATACGTTAATTTCAAAAACATGATGGAACTATGTTTCATATCACATCATAGATTCGTTACAAGAAGCACTGACTTAAAACTTGCAAATCAGTTTCCAAAAACTGAAAGTGAGAAAACACCTTGGCTTTTATATTGATCTTTGAAACAAGCTGCATTACATACTGTGTATTGTTTTCTGGAGGCTAGTTTTATTCCAAATCCCATAAGAATTGTCAGTTGTCATCGACCAGTACAATTCATTTTCAAACGTAAGCTAGATACATCACGCTAGCACAAAACTAGCTCCTTAGTTGTACCTGTAGTGGTGGTAAATTGATTTTTTGATTAATTCCCAAATGGATAAATATTTTTCTAAATAAACGTGAAAATAAATGCACCGGCTAAAATCGGGTCTCTATTTTGAAGTCGATTTTTTCTCAAACGACTGACCTGATTTTGATATATTTTATTATTTATAAGTCTGATCTTTTATAGAAACTAAAAATTGAAACCATTTGAAATCCACAATTAAGTTAAAGTGCAACAGAAAAAATTTAAAACCAGGTGTAATAAATAGTAAAACAATAAAAAAAATATTTATGACAAGAAGAAAGAACTAAATTGTTAACAAAAGAGCAGAGAAGAAAATTACTTTTAATAACGGGTTTCATATATGTCATACAAGCAGAGGATAATCTTACTCAATGTGTCTTTTATTACTATTATGTTTTATGTTTTTTATGATAAACTATTATAGTGAAATGTAATGTAACTATGTGCCTCGATTAATAGCAGAGGTAATGACATGGGTCAAAAAACAAATTATTCAAGTAGATGGGATTGCAGAATGAATTGTTTTTTTTTATAGCACATTCTACAAGGCATTTTCAATTTTGAAAAACAAATCTATTGCACTCTGTATATGCTGAAAATTGCCTTTTTAATGTCAATATTGAAGTAAATTTATAATTAAAAAAAAAATGCAAAATTAGATCGTCATTTGAGAAAATCATGTTAAAAATTGAGACCAATTTTTAGTGTTGTGTTAATGTTGATGTAAAATGTATATAAAAGTGAACTTTTTTGGATTCTCACAAAGTAATTGCACCAGAAAATAATTAATATATTCAAATGTATTATTGAAAAAAAACTGGCATTTTTTATTATTTCAATGTCAGATATGCCTTTTAATTAGTAATAATAGGATAGGAGTTATTTTTTATGTGCCTATTCTATATTTTTGGCATCAAAGGGAAAGTAGATGACCTAATTTAATGAAAATTGTAAGAACATTTTTGAATTATCTTAACTGACGAAATTTATCTGTTAAAATCTTTAATTTTCATTATATTCGTATACCTTAAAACAGTTATTGTTTATCTTAAAACTGTCTGTTATCCATTGGAAATTTCATACTGCCACCTCTACAAAGTTAGTGTAGTATACCTAGTACCAGTAGTACGTTGGACTCTGACTCTATATGTGTGTGTTTCAATGCTTCATGTAGTGGACTTGCCTGAAATTAAGGGCAATCATCGCAAGTTTCGCACCCTGGTTACCAGCTATATAGGTAAATTCCACCCCACAGTATATTATATATTCACCTTTTTTTTTTATTCGTTATTATAAATCCATTTCTGTTTTTTTTTTTTGTTAGCACTTTGATTTTATCATTTGTACAGAGTGTATCTTTAATAGAAAAGTTACAATTTTCAGGGTGTCATTTTATTTTTATGTAATTAGCTTCTATAAATGAATATTCTAATGTGAACACTAACAATTTGTAAAAGTTTTAGTTAGGAATATATTACATAAATGTATTTGAGACAAATCAATTATTAGTATTTTTCTTTAGTTTTATTGGGTTTTTGCCACACTTCTGAAAAAATAAAGATTAATTAAATAAGCCCTTGGGCCAAACGGATCAGTCAAGGGTTATTTTTTTAAACTAAGTTTGTCTAACCAAAAAATCTCACACTGAAAAAAGCAGATAAGTAAAAAATAACAAAAACAATGATCGATGTTTACTGAACAGTTTGACACACACTTATCTCCGTTCAACAAAATAATCGCGGTCTCTTTTAATTTTCTTTTTATTGCGTTATCTTCCTTCTTTAAAATTTTTGCCGAACCCCATTGAATCAAATTACCGTTGTCCCAAGAGTGTTCGCAAATTTTGGATTTTTCAAATTCCCGTCTTTATATAATTTTTATGTTCAACAACTCTAACATTCATAGGCCGAGACGTTTCTCCAGCATAATGTTTATTGCATTCACAAGGTATACTATAAATGCAATTTTTTGAATTTTGTATATCATTTTTTGGACGCGTTTTAGACAAAAATGATCGTAAAGTATTAGTTGTCTGAAAAACTGTTCGAATATTAAATTTATTACCGATTCTTCTTAATTTTTCTGATAATATAGGAATGTATGGAATTTTTATTGTATGATTAATTTCTTTTGTCTTAAAGTGTTCGTTTTATCTGTAATATTTTTAAATGTTCTATCAACAAAATTTGGAGGGTATTCATTATTTATTAAAACATCTTTAATAAATTTTAGTTCGTTATTAAAAATATTATTGTTTGATGAAATTAATTTTGCTCTATCATACAAACATTTAACAGCACCTTTCTTAATATCGATGTGATGGTTAGATCTAAAATTTAAATATCTATTGGTGTGAGTTTGTTTTCTATAAACACTTGTTTCTACAGAATTTTCGTGTTTTTTAATTAAAACATCTAAAAATGGTAACATATTTCTATTTCCAAAGTGAATTTTATTGTTGGTTCTTTATTGTTAACACTCTTGGGAAAACGGTCATTTGATTCAATGGGGTTCGGAAAAAATTTTAGAGAAAGAATATAACGCAACAAAAAGAAAATTAAAAGAGTCCGCGATTATTTTGTTGAACGTAGATAAGTGTGTGTCAAACTGTTCGGTAAACATCGATCATTGTTGACTGCAGTTGTATCAAGAAGAAGTAATAATAAAATAAAATAAGAAGCAGATAAACAAATTTTAAACTGTTAAACTTGACATACGTTTAATATTTTTACTACTATTTTGAGAACGACAACAGAGAATTTTTCGAAACGTCAATAATACGGAAATGCGCGATAGTAATGTGATTTTTGTTATTTTTTTACTCATCTGCTTTTTCAGTGTGAAATTTTTTGGTTAGGCAAATTTAGTTTAAAAAAATAACCCTTTAGTGATCCGTTTGGCGCAAGGGCTTATTTAATTAATCTTTATTTTTTCAGAAGTGTGGCAAAAACCCAATAAAACTAAAAAAAAAACTAAAATTATGCCACAAATAAATAGCTTCAGACAATTATTAGTACACTAATAAATCTCGGGTCGGACTATTTTTTTTTCTTATTCTTTCAGTTCTTTTTATTTTTTCCTCACTAATACGGTTGAACAGAAATATTAATGAAAACGACAAATTACTAGCTTTTTGTGTATTTTTGCTGGTTTAATAAATATGTCTACTTAACTAAAAGGTAATGTTCTCTGTTGATTGTTTTTGTTTAATGTTAAACTTATATTTTGTCTGTTGATGTTTTATGTAATAACCTTTATTAATACTTTGTCCCTTCTTCTAACTAACCTTAGACGTTCTTTTGAAACATTCCAGACTTTTTTCTTTTTCATTTCAAATTGGCTATTTATTTTTTTTTATCTTTTCAAGAAAATTATTGACTATGTCAAATTTTTACACATTTTTTTATTTTTGTCGAAGTAATCTGAAAAAATTATTCAGTATTTACTTAATTGTTGTTACAGCACTAAAGCACTCACCGTCAAAACGAAAATCCCTGTCCAGGCCCCTGGGAAGGCACGAGGAGTTGAATGAACACGACAGTAAGTTCGAGCCTGTATATCCACACACGTCATCGTCATCTAACATCCACACTGTCATTCAGTATAATTTAAAACCGTAATCTAGCTACACGAAAGTTGGTTTTGCTTAAGTTTGTACACGATTATTTGCCCGTAGAGGAAGTCATATGGAAAATACACTAATAGAAATTAAATAAGTATTTGCTTACTTTAGGATTGACAAAAAAAATTTAATTGCTTCTTTTTATTCAGGGTAAAGTTTCTAGCTGTTTGCGCCATTTATATTTTCCACGTGACTTTTTTTATGTCTCAAAAGCGTGCTCTGTCGAATGTTTTGCTAATCATTGTGGTGTTGGGTTATACAGCTACTGTGCAGGCGCAGGTGAATTCTAGTCAACAAAATGGAAGCAAAACTGGTGAGTGGTCTAGTTATTTTTTCTTTTTTGTCGTGTTGAGAGGATATTTATAATTTTCTGTTTAAGTAGGGCCTTTTGGTTAGAGGTCAGATTTCGGTGTAAATTGACGTGACGGTTCAGGAATAGTTACAATGTTCTATAACCCATCACAAACAATTTGAGCTTATTTTTATGTACGAGTCTAAAGCGATTTCGATAAGTTTTCGTCTTAGATGTCAACAATGTGAATAAGTTCCATATAAATGTTTTATTTGGAGGGGAGTTGTAGAAATAATAGATTCGTTCATTAGTGTTGCTTGACAGTTGACAGAATTAAGAAACAATGATAAGGTCAAGTTTTATAAATTCAGCATTGTTCTGTCAAATGTCTTGTTTTTATCTAATTTCAGAGATATATAGAAGAAAGAGTTGTAATTGATGGATAAATCAGCGAATTTAAAAACTTTGCCATAGTAAGATCGTCAACAATCAAACCGCCTCTAAGAAATTGAGGTTATGTTGGTAACAAAAATTTTATTTTCAATATTGACCACACAAACAGAATATTCTTGTTGTGTTAATTAGTTCCATTGACCATTCCACCATGTCTTTCAAAATACTGATGTCTTCATTATTTAAAGAGTGACCGCAAAATCCGCCCATTTTTGCGTAGTGTGAATCAAGAACAGGGAAGGTTGTACATAGGTCTCCGTGGACTTAAATTGATCGTCATGAAAAATCTAGGTGAGCATAATTCGATTTTTACAATATTTGCCCGACTTACCCCTACTTAAGCCACCCTTGAAGTCGGGGAAAACTGGTTAGAATTTTACAAAAGATCGAATTATGGGGCCCGTCTTTCGTATCATTTGTCGGGTGGTGGGGGAAACAAAGTACTTCATGAAGTGGATATCATTCCCCGTCTGCTATCGGCAATAGGGGTGGTTTTACCCCCACGCGGGGGTGTTTTTCACCTTGAACATTTTTAGGAGGGCATTCTTGATGTTACCCTTGCCATGTGGAATTCCGCCAATTTTTACCCAGATTTTGGTGACCATTTTTTCTGTTTTTTTGTTTTAGAGGTGGTTTCCACCCCTTCAGTAGGGGTAACTGATCAGAATCCAACAGAAGAACTAATTATGGGGGCATGTATTTCATATCATTTTTAGTTATAAGGAAGAGTGGCACAAAAAAGGCAATTCATGAAGGAAACATCGTTTGCTGCTGGTTTTCGGCAATAGGGGTGATTTTACCCCCACGCGGAGGGTGTTTTTCACCTTGAGCATTTTTGGTAGAACATCCCTGATCTCTTCCTTGCCATTCACGTTCCCGCCAATTTTTACCAAGAATTGATCGACCATTTTCCACCTTTAAGTAGGGGTAAGTCGGACAAATATTGGAAAAATCGAATTATGCTCACCTAGATTTTTCATGACGATCAATTTAAGCCCAAGGAGACCTCTGGATGACCATCTCCGTCCTTGCTACACACTACGCAAAAACGGGCGAAAAATAGGGTTTTTTGCGGTTACTCTTTTATGTTGTCAATATCCGCAATAGCAAAACTTCTATCATCAATATCCAGAATACCCACATGCAATTATTTATATTTATCTCTGATCAAATCTAAGTAAAATACAAACCCATGGTATTTTTCCTTTTAGAATATTTTGTTTACACAGTTGCCAAATATCCTTTTGTACATTATCTTGTGCAAATGCTTTAATGTTACTTGAAAATGCAGTAAAATTGCAAAATAAAATATCTACTATAGGGGGTGATCCTGTGTATTGTCATCAAATCATTTTAAAAATGGTGTTTGTAGAACAAATGCTAGAGTAACAGTGTGTTGATAAATATAAATTATTAATCTAAATTATTATCAGGGCAGCCATATATTTGTGCTTTTAAGCAAAATTAAGAGTTGTGTATTTTGTATAAACTAATATACTAATGCAGTAATTAATTTATTAATTTACACAAATGCAGCAATTTTCATAATTTATGGAAAGATTACTATAGACACCATATTTAATTGTATTGTGGATAGGAATCTTGCTTTGTTTTTATAGCTCAATCTTCATACCTCCATCGAGAAATCAATAATTTTTATGATCTATAGCAAACTGGTGGATACAAAAAACTAAATCAGATCATCTGCTTCGGCATGAAAGCAGTTTTGTGCTTATAATGCTCGGTTCTGCTTTTAGCAACACTAATGACCAAACCTGTTTTTTTTTTTAAAAAGTTATGCGCATTGATTTATACTTTATACTCGTACTCCGCATATAATATTTCAGTACATACACTCATGCCAATGAAATTTCTCTTTCATGCTGCATCTGCTTCTGGATCCCGCCATGCCGATCGCCTCTTCCTTTCTAACCTCAAATAATTCATTTAAACTTACACAAAATTTACTAAAACCCACCGATTCTCGCCCAGTGAGTCCAACGGACCCTGTGCCTGCCAAGGTGTCTCCGCCCAGTCACCAGTACCCAGTGACCTCACCCCCTTCCTCTACTCCCCTCACGTCTCCCCCAGCCGCCTATCCCGCTGTCCTGGTGGGACGTTCCAATAGCGAGCTGAAGGCAAAGGTTCCCCCTCCCGTACCCCCTAGAGGCACGCCGAAAGTAAAACGGGTCGACTCTAACGGTAAAGGTGCGCAAAGCTTTCGTTCTGCTGCCTTGAGTGGTGATGCGAGTTTGTTGCATGCTGGTCCTGCGCTTTTTGTAGGGTTTGACGGATGGCCGGTTCATTCTTTGCATGTCAATAGGGCAGGCGTCACTCCAAAAAGACCCGATAGGAGGCGCCACAGGAAGTGTTATTCAGACGAGGCGACAAAGGTGGCCTTGGCCAAAGATGCCAAGTTACCTTTTGAAAACGATGATTTGCTGAAAGTTGAGATCGCAAGTAGTTTGAGAAGGAGTTTGAATTATGAAGATTTATATAAACGGTCTAAGGTTGATTATCGCTTAGAAGAATTTGTGTAAAATATGAGGAAACAGATATTTAAAAGAATGGTATACAAGGTGATTCAGAACTTATCTAAAAAAAAATTAAATGTACAGGGGGAGAAAAAAAATAAAAAAAAAAGATTTAAAAATACACTTATGCGCGGCACTGGAAACTGGTCCACTGTAAAATCTGACAAGGCAAAGCCTGCAATCGGCGATCGGACAAACAATTTAAAGAAATTCCTAAGGAAACAAATTTTATAACACCTATTTTATATAGCAACTGCTTTTGCCGTTATTATTAAGATAATTAATTTGTGGTTTTATGTAATAAAATAGTTTGGCATACCTGATGTTATAGCAACAAAATCGGCCTGTCTTACCCAGTTTCCACAAATTAACACAAATGTTTCTGCTTCTTGTCCATTTTGAACTCGTAAATTATTGGCAGCAGTAATGATACATTTGCGTAAATCATCAATAGTGTCCACTTCGATGCGATACATTTCATATTTTAAATATCCCCACAAAAAGAAGTCCAAATGATTTAAAG
The DNA here is from genome assembly GCA_037114965.1 of Monochamus alternatus. Classification (NCBI taxonomy): domain Eukaryota; kingdom Metazoa; phylum Arthropoda; class Insecta; order Coleoptera; family Cerambycidae; genus Monochamus; species Monochamus alternatus. The sequence goes on from CM073427.1 coordinate 10,370,518, forward strand.
TCAGACATGCTGTATATGATGCGGATATAATTGAGCCTTGTGTATGATGCGCCACACTGCTGCAATACGCCCTGGACCTGCTCTTCCACGATTCGGTTGCAAATTTGACACAGGTGTCATACCCGCATTGCACTACACTTGCACTCACTGCCCACTGTGGTAAAAGTAGATGCATTCTGCACATGTTTACCAGGAAATTGTGCTTCGAAAGCATTCTCACTTCACCATAAAATAAAACGATATCCATCAACTCTGAGTGCTATACATGTAAGCCATTTTGGACACTTTTGAAACTAATGTAAACACTTGCATCACAAAAATGTTAATACCTACTATAAGTAATCGGATTTCAATATTTGAAATCGCCTGGCTACAGTAGTCCAGCGATGTAAAGGTTGGAAATACTACAGCTTCAATATTTTTTTCTCGGAAACTAGAGGGATTTTACAAATTTTTTTTTTACTATATTGACTTCATATTTCATGACGCATTTATTCCCAAATTTTTTTGAATAAGTTGTGAATCACCGTGTACAGTAATTTCACTAATAATGTTTCTGCATATGGCTTTTTTCAATTCAGAAATAATTTTCTACCTTAGATGTAGTAAAACTAAAATAAAATAAAAATAATAGATCATATTTTCAGTTCTTCTATTCAAATAGATAATTTTAAAAATTTAGTATTCGGACGGGCCCTTATTAAATTATTATAAATGCATTGTACTAACTAATTGCAGATCATCACTAGTTTAGCAAAAATAACATCAAATGCAGTTTTTGATCACTCAATGTGACGTTGACAAAAAATAAATTAAAATTATTCAATGCTAACTAATTATCGATTCTTGACAGCTTTGTGTTCTTTTTTGCGTATAGTTTTTAGTTTTTATTTATATAGTTGAATAATTGGCAAAATCTAATTTAAAATTTCTTATCAGGTTTTGTATCGCTAGTCAGACGAAAAATATGGGTCAGGCGTTACGATGGTAGGTGAAAAGGTTTTGATTGTAGAGCAAGAAAAAAGAAACTTAATACCATCTTGCTTTAGTTAACTAATCTGTATTATTTTTATCGCTTCGACTGCTAATAATATGTATAATTTTTAACTACATATGATGAGGAAATATGTTTTTTTTATATTAACATTGCCTAGTACCCATAACCTTTAAAATTGTAAACGGTGCATCTCAAAATAATATATACCTAATTTGTGGGTAAAACATAGTTTCTGCTGTGAGTTGGCGTTTGAAGTTGGTAGTTCTTTGAAAGCTCTTTGCTTATTTCAAGACAAGCAACGCCTAAACGTCTCGAAACATTTCTGTGTCTGTGGCTCCCCTACCCCTAAACCCCCTCTGGTCCTGTAAGTTTGTTAACATGCAAGTTTGTCTGAATAGATTCATAGTAGTGACTTGTCTAAATTTAACCTCGATAATGGCTAGAATGTAGTGCTCATATTCATGCAGGTGTAGCGCCAAGTTGCTGCAGCACACCACCTCCCACCTATGACGGTCTGGAGCAAGAACCTGGAGTGGTGCCACTGTCGGTGGGGGCTGTCTCTTCACTGCCTGCGAGGGTGCGGATGGGTTCCCATTCCTCCCACCAGTCGCATGTGTCGCATCACCATATCACGGTGAAGAGTTATAAAGAAGATGCCGTTAGGTAATTTTTCATACAATTTTGTATAGAGTCTAAAAGGTTCAAACTCCCACTATTTTAACAGATGATAGATTGGATGCAGACAAACATACGGCATTGGTCTTAACTGACCGTTTTTTTTTTTTTTAATTATCATTTAAATTAATAGGTAACGTTTGGATAATGTGCACAATTTGTCTACACGGCATTACAGTTAGACTTGTCAGCTTGTTAACCTCAACCCTAAAACTAATTGGAGTGGGGGTAAAAAGTTTAATGAATGCTACATTGAGAGAAGGGACACTTAGAATTAGTTATAATTTTTCAAATCGAACTCTTCAGGACTGAACTGACCTACCAAATACACCTTAATATGGGCAACTGTAATGCAGCGTATCCAACTTTTCTAAGATTGTCCGAGCTCTTCATATTAATTTAAATGATAATTAAAAAACATTTGTGTTGTATAAGATTTTTTCCTTTCTTTTGTTGAATATACCACCTGTTAAAATACTGGTAATCGAATCCGACCTGTATATTGCATAGTTATCAATATCTGACATTATGTGAATAATAATGATAGTCATGTTGCTTTCAGTATAACCGATATAAAACTAGAATCTCGACCCGAAAACAAGTCATCTCTTAGCGTGGAGTCCGGCAGTTCGGGTGCAGGTCACTCGAGCCATTCCCGAGGGCTGGCATGGACACCGCCCGCCTCAGTAGAGGGGTCGACGCCCACGTGGACTGAAGGTACTCCATCTTTTACCGAATCATCCAGTAGTGGAGATATGGGTGAGTGACTAGGTGGCATGTCTCTCATTTTCCTTCTTTCTATGAGATGGCATTACTAATTCATTATACAAAACATGAACTTAAGCTCTTACTTTGACAACAGCTGATGTTGACCACTTTTTTGCCGGTAGTGCCATCTCATAATCCTGTCTAGATTTAGATTAGCTTATTGATTATTCCATCTAAATATGTTGCACTGCCCTTTCCTCTGTAATAGTTTTTGTTACTCAAGAGTCTGTTGAAATATTTATATATACAAAGCTAAACCTACGAAACCACTTCCTGTAATAACACTAGCCATTAGGTTAAGTATACGTGTAAATTAACTAGCACTGTAATAATCAATAACTCTAATCTTGTGAAGTTGGTGTTGTAGAAATCTCAAAAGCTGTTATTGTTGTGGACATTGACTAGCAGATCTGTGCTTACTAGTTGACTAATTGAATGAAAAATTTTGCATTTACAAGGAAACTGCCTTTTAATAAAATATTACATTTTTAACCAATTACTTTTCTACTGTCCAGATACTCTAATAACTTGGTTCTATCCTAAAATGCACTTCCCCTTGTCACATAACCCTATATTAATTGCCAGCTACATACAAATAGGTTATAGTGAAGTTAATTGTAATTATAATCCTAACGTGCAGGATATCTACATTTTGTTTGCCGTAATATCAGAATTGCAAAAAATTTCGATCTACATTATTTTGTTAACTATAGGGCCAGTTGGTGGTTTAACAGTTATACTTTAATTATTACAAATTTGTTAATATAAATTTTAGTGACTAGCAAATAAAAACCCTCAGCCTATCGACATGATTTAAGACTAGATGCAAAATATTTGTTTATTGAAATAGATAATCCTAATACACAAAGTAATCCTAATGCACCTAAAATTACATATAACTATTAATATAACATTTTATAGACATTATAACTGTTTCTACTTAATTAAATTTCTTAATCTATACTTAAATGAATTCAACAACTCTGCATTTTTCATCCCAATAGGCATCTTATTAAATTCATTAAAACCTTTGAAGGATAAAGAATAGATAATGCTTTTTATGATTAATGATGAATTACACTGGCACTAAATTTAAATTCTTTACTGCGACAGTATCGGAAATGGACTAACAAAAAAATTAGCAATTGAACTCAAACCTTCTGTGTGAAAGCCAAACACTCTACCCACTATACCAATATTAATTTTTTTTTGAATGATGGTAGAAATTTAGTAGTTACAATAAGTGAATATACTATTACACACAAAAACCATAGTAGAAAAATACAATAGTGTTTATTCAACCGATTACCAATTTAATGTTTCCAACATATTTGACATTTGTGTAGGGTGGTTTGCCAATCTTGGTGGTCGCTTTTGTAATTGGTTTAGTTTATTAAGATGCATAACACTGATGCAATCAAAATGTGGGAGTAGAATCTGTAGATGGTGACGTTATTTACAGCTTTTGAGACTTCCCATTTTTTTTTGTAACCAATACGATTCTCAAAATAAACCGTAATTGTGATGAATTGAGAATATTTTGAGAATCGTGTTATATTAAAAGCAATTAAGTAAGAAGTTGAGAATAAAGGATGTATAATAGGATGCCCTACGACACCGTTGCGACAAGCCTCCCACACCAAAGTGCACCACAAGAAGACCGTGGAACACGCGATCAACTGTCTTACCTCTGAAATGGTAAGTCAAAAGCGTTGAAAACTGCCGGTGGCATATTAACACATTTAGAGCAGTTAAGCATTTGTAATGACAATTTTGTGATGTAAGTTGACTCTTTTATTAACAGAGGGCATTTTATTTGGAAGTTTATGACAATTTCATCAGTTAGATTGTGAAGAAAATTGTTACTTTTCTTTGTTTCTCTGCTAAATAACAAGTATTACAAATGCTTAAACAAAAAACATCCCCAATTGTGTCACTGTTCACGTTGCACCACTGATTACATAATGTAAATCAGTTGTTATTACACGTTTCTAAAGAAATTATAAAATATATTTATTTGACAATTTTTATGCATTTTAGCTTATAAAAATTAATTTTTGAATGCTAGAGACGCACAAAACTTGCATTTTAAATTTATCACTAATTATTATTTGTTGTAGGCTGAAAAATAAATATATTTTAAGGGTTTCCTTGTTTTTTAAATTTTCCCGTTTGGCGTGTACACATACTGCTTTTTCTTAGATATGCTCCTCTCTCTTTCTTTTTATAGCATGCTTTTGTAGCCTTTTATTTACCAATAACTTGTTCTCTCTACACACCAACCTCTAGATGTTTTACTAACTCTTTAATAACTTAAATACAAGGTGTAGTTAAAGAAAATCTTACAACATTTTCTTTTCTACCAAATACTAAATCTTTAAATTTAAATGTAGTAGTGAGTAATAAATGATCATATTCTAAATTAGGGAGCGACCGATACCAATACATGTATCAGTATATCGACACTTTGGCCGATTATCCGTATTGGCTGATATGTCAGCAGATATAGACCAATATAATATTTTTCTTTATATAAAAATATTTGTAAAAAACAAAAACACTAAAAATATAAAATTTGTATAAAGGCACCAAAAATAAATCATTCTTTGGCTAAAAAAATTTAATGAAATGAAATGTAACTGTTAATTGTATTTCTACTGTCAATCTTACATATTTTGGTTTATATCATTTATCTATTCATGCAAAAAAAAACAGAATTATTATGGTTGAACAATTTCCGGGTTGGATGCCACTTTGTCGGTTCTTGCAGCGTGATGTGGCATCCAGCTTGGAACTTGTTTAACCAGGAACAACTACTACGGAACCCTATAAACCAAATTATTATTATGGCATAAATTGCAAATTGCAGTTTGAGTTTCCTCGTTATATTGTCATATTTTCTCAAAAAATTTGCATAATTCCAAAACACAAGACTCGACGGAAATAGCCGATATACTGATATATCGCTTTACATAATATATAGGCTTTTGATATATTATTATCAGCCAAAAATCGTATATCGGTCGATTCTTATTCTAAATATGATAAGTCAGGTTTTAAATCACTAAAATATCACAAATAATTTTCATGCCATAATTTTTTTAAATACTCAGGCTTACCTTAAATGTAATACGAATATTATTGATGTTCAGTTTTGTATTTAAGTCTTGAGCCGAAACTTAGAATGTGATGCGATTATCTTATCTTTTGTAAATATTATTTTATAACTTATTTGTTGGTATTTAATCCATTTATTTCCGGTTAATTTAATGTTTTCTACATTGATTTCTGTATCTTCATGTTTCTTAATTTAGCTCGATTATTAATTTACCCAGCATGTTTGTAAAACATTACTAAATGCTCATAATTTATTTCGTAGGCTTCATTTATGTCGATGATAAAAAACTTGGCTAACCTCTTTATTAGTTTATGTAACGCTGATTTCAATTTTATTAGATCTTCAACGTGTACACAGCCTTTTGAATATGTTTGAATTTTCATCATTTCACGTGCATAGATTGTCTATGTCTTTTTTGTGTTAAATTTGGAGATCACAGATAATCTGTGTAGTATGAAAGAATTTTCGTCTGGTTTCAAGAAAAAATTGTAATTTTAAAAATTTTTTGCAAAAAGAAGTACTGTTTTCAAGCTTTGGCTCAGAAGTAACGTAGTGCAAATCCCACTTCTGATTTAAGATACAATTATTTCATGAAATCGGTTTGGAAAGATGCTTGGTCTTCAAATTTTAGCCTGTGTACACTAACAACATTTTTGATTTTTCGTTTTTTGTTTGCTTTTGGATGATTAGGAGCAACTGAAGAGTCGTGTTGAATCGGATTACAAATGAATGGAAACATTGGCGATTCCTCATAAGAGGTTCTATAAAGTGTAATAGCACACTGATCGTATCATTGCGTCACATTTCTGTTTGTCAGCTTGGCCTCTAGTGCGGACTAAAACAGTGGCTTGCTGCGGCCACGTTTTTGTGATAAACTTTATCGTATTTTTATAACCATGACTAACGTGTTACACTCTGTCATTAACTTGGTTTTTATCCTCTAACAGATGTGTGTTTTTCGCTTAGGTCTGTGTGTTACATTTCATATTTATTATTTTTGTTATTTATTTTTGTTTTACGTTCTATTGTAGCGCATCGAGAAAAGATATTTTATCACTCGGTGGAGGAACTGGTGATACCATAAAAACCAAGTTAAACATTTTCCACTATGTACAGTATTGAAAAAGATAATGTAGTCTCGGGTGAAATATGTCAGTGAACGTTCCGTATGCGGAATATTTTCAGTTTTCCATGTACTTGTCGCAGTTTTTCCTGATATATTTGCACCTGCTTCATCGCTTGTTGTCAAACAAACTATTTATATCGGTGTGCAGTAAGCAAAAGTGATGTTCTATTTTAATTCAGCGACACTTGGTGGTTTTTTCGAACGGAAAATATTCTTGCTGCCCTACTAATCTTTCTAATGCATTTAAATATCTGTCTATGACCAAATATTGGAAATGTAGGATGGGTGTGTATTAAGAGTCATTTTCTCTCCATCAAACCAATCCGGGTGTTCCTAATACAAATACGAACGATGAAACCTTTCACTTTTTCATAAAAAATATCCAGCAAAATGATAACATAAGAGTTTATCACAAGTTAGAGTATAAAAAGAAAGGTTTTATTTATATGCTTCTTAAACTTAAAGAACATGCCTTTTAGTTACTGCACAGAATTCCCCGTCTGCTAGCTACATTCCACTTAGAGTAGTTAAAAAAGCTATTATTATATAATTATCGATATACCTGCAATACTACATAATGTATTATAATGTATAAATGAATGTTTATAAAAGTTGCTTCATATATTTCTCAAATCTAAATGTGATTCATAACAATACTAACATACAAAATGTTTCAAATATCGAACCTTATTTTTAATAAATTAATTTTAAAAAACTTGACTTTGATGTAATGTTTGTTGTGTTTGAAACATGTTGTATTCATTTATAGGCAATAATATTTTATCAAATAATATTCAAAATTGTTCTATAATGAAGCGAACTAAGATGTAAATACTATATAATTTTTATATTTTGATTTTTTTACTTTTTCTCGTTTATGTACAGTCAAATTTTCCTAGAGTACGAGTAGGTACCCAAATTATTTAACTTAATTATCATACATTTTTTAGTGTAGCATAAAATAGGTAAAATTTTATATTTATTCCGTGTCATTTTTATCTGTAAAAATTGTTGAAAATTTGAAATATAATTTGTCATATTCAGGTAATGGTGTGCCAATCGAATTTTTTTAAAAAAACCTACCAAACCATTTTCGTTTAAATTTTAGAGTACTGAAGGCATCAAAGTAGGCTTATTACACATAAATAAAATATATATTACAAAAAATAATATTAAAAAAAATTATGTAATTGTTGCCAATATATCTCAACCAAATATAACCAGAAAATTTTTTTTTAATTTAAAAATATATAAATATCTGCCTTGCATGAATAAAAAAATGCCCAATTTTTTTTTACCGTATTAAATGGACGTAGTTATTTATTTGTATTCCCGGCACTGAAATATTGTTAATTTTTTATATTCCAGTGGTAAGAATACCTAATTAAAGAAAAAAATTAAATTGGGCATTGGTTACAAAATGTGTTTTTTATTTTCATGTTTCGTAAAAACTTGTTATTCGATTGATAGCAAAACTTCTAGTTAATCTTGTTGTCAAACTGTTCGGTAAGAGCAGAGTGGTAGATTTTCTTACAATTTTTATATGTGTATATAATTTTTTATATGTGGTTATTAGACAGTTTGTAGATTTATCAAAACATGGATGCCGCAGGCATAAGTGTTCGAAAAAAATGTGTAAACTATGGCTCAGGTGAAAATTTATATGCTCTATTATCGCAGTGTATTTACGTAGGGAGCAGACATCGCGCTTGGCGATTTGTTGGCAAAAACGAATTTTTATATCGCATTGTTACTTGGATAAGTTGTTAGCTAATTTTTCATTACCTATTGTTTATGCTTAGTGGGATATCGCTTTGGGAAATATAAATATTTCAACATTACAACAGGCTTTTATTTTCCAAAAATCCCTATGTAACATTTTAATATACGCATAACTGGATATTACCGTTAATATTAATTTTTTTAGATTTAATTATTAACTTCAGACATTGATAATTTTATAAGGTGCATTAATCAGGCTCTTGCAGTTTGACACATATCACTTAGGTCCCCAATACATGCTAGACTGCAAGTGAAATGTGTCACTCTGTAACTTTCTGAACGTTTCTTGCAAGATCATTGTCGTTAGATTGTTAAGTATTCATCTTGTTATTCATCACTATGCCAATTTTTTGGTTTTCCGCACCAGAACTTCATTAGTTGCACAAAAGCATGCTTTTTAATCGGGGAGAGTTTATTTCCGTTTTTTTACTCATCGTTTTCATTTTGAATTTTCATTTTTAGACCCATCTTTGAGAACCAGCAGGCGCTAGCCAATTTTTTAACTGCCAAAAATTTATTCCAAATATTATACTTACTCAGGATCGAGGTAAGATTCGCTGCTGCTAAAGAAAAATAAAAAATACCCACCCCCGCTACAGTTTTGCTTTCGCTTAGAAACAGTTAATCTGATAAGAGTTGTATTTTTTATTTTTTTTTCTTAAAAGAAATGGTGATATTTTTTTTTTATATTCGTGCGAGGATAGTAAGCTTACGTTTACTTAGGAGTATAAGTCTTGGAGAAGTAACATTGATATACTTTCTGAAATAAAAAGTATTTGTATGTATTGAATGATACAAGACGTTTTAGGCAAACAAGACTAGGTTTATTACTTGAACGAGTAATAAATTATTTAGTTTTAAACAAACTATTAAATGAGAAAATAATTATTTTAACTGAATCTCAAGTTGTCCTTCAAGTTTTTTCCCATTATCCACTATGAAGTATTAATTGTATTTATCAAATTTTCATGTAAACTTCATATGCTTCGTATAATGGAACAATACTAGAATTTTTTATTGAAAGGTACGAAGAACTATGTATATATGTATTAAATACAGTATAAATTATGCTTAAAATGTACGGTACTATTTTTATTGTACTATAAAGTAATATTTTTTTTATTGTAGTTGTCAGTGCTCTTATTATCATTTTTTTTTTACTGAACCTTTTTATAATTTAATTGTCAATTATTTCTGATACTTTTTTTTACACAAATTATGTACTTAGGAACTGCTTAAGTTTGCCTTAATAGTATTTTTTTTTTTTATTATTCAAATTTCGGATGATTAATTTATAAGCTCCAACTTCACAGATTTTTGTAAAATTTTAACAAACAACATTTTTATTAAGTGAGAATAAAATATACACTAATAAATTCATAAAATTCCGTGTAAATTTTCTGAAAATCTGTAAAGTACAGCTACTTGTAAATTCTGACGTGTCATTCCTATTAAAACTATATTATCCTTCCTGCGATGTAGTTTGAAAATTTTTCTTGAAACTTCTTCCATTAATTTGTAAGTTCGAAGTGATTTTATATGATTTAATCTTAAATGTTACCTTTATAATGTAAATTATGTAATATTTAATTATTTATGTAAGCAGGTCCTTTATTTAAAAACTTATTCTTTAATATTTAGTACAAATATTTTTTCCGCATCATTCCATATTTTGAATTGTAAAATTCTTAAATTTTAAATATATTTTTTAAAAACACTGGAGGTTTGATTTCAATATTTAATGTTACTCAAGAAAAAATGATTATGGAAAAAAGATATTTTATTTACCAAACATACAAATGGGTCTTATTTCTAAAACTTTTTCAAACACTGCATAACCGTATTTCTCAACTTAGTCCGTAATTGTTCGTCGGCATTGCAAACAACGTGAGTACTGTTGTCTTCCAGTTGTATTAAAGCATCCTCATCTTGCTTAATAGAGAAAATAATAATCACAAATGGTGTTTTTTTAACCAAAAATACACTTACCAAGTGAATTACAACAACATTACTCCCCAACGATTCCACCTTGGCATCCGTTATCCCTTCCTGTGACAACTTTTGTAAGAACTCCGTTATATTCAGTGGACCCCATTCATATTTTACAAACTTATTAATTCTACTATCAGAACCGGGCTCCTATAAAAAAATACATGTATATGCTTATTATCGCAACGCCTAGTCTGTACCTGAATGTTGTGAACGTTGTCCTTAACGTTGAGAGTGCCTGTGATCGTCGACAAACTGATCCCGGGTTTCACTTCAATGGGTACGATTTTTTGAGCGACGTTTGTCTCGATGAAAACTTGTGCTTGCTTTCTTTTTAGAGGTAAATTGATCACCTGGAAAAAAAGTGTTTATTTTCTTCAGATGGCAATTACCAAAAATAGTTTTGTTCTTGCACAAAAAAAGGTGACCATTTACATTACATTTGTAACAAAAAAAAAAACATTGTTTTTATCACTCAGGTATTATAATTTTTGCTGACTCGGCAAAGTGTGAGGAAATGAGGGATTATTACATATTTTGCCGACAGATTTTTGCTAACTGCGATTTTTTAAGAAATAGGGCATAAGATTTAGTTTTTGCCAGCATGAGGATTTTAAAGGAAATAAGGTATCAAATTGCAAAATATGCTAATTGAGATTTCAGAAGAAATGAGGTATCTGATTACAAATTTTGCTGACACTATGATTTTAGGGAAAGGGTATCATTACACTTTGCTAACTCTCCGATTTTGTAAGAGAAAGGGCATAAGATTTAATTTTTGCCAACATGAGGATTTTAAAGGAAATAAGGTATCAAATTGCAAAATATGCTAACTGAGATTTCAGAAGAAATGAGGTATCAAATTACAAAATCAGGGATTATTTTTTGCTGACTCCGATATTTTAAGAGAAAGGGCATAAGATTTAATTATTGCCAACATGAAGATTTTAAAGGAAATAAGGTATCAAATTGCAAAATATGCTAACTGAGATTTCAGAAGATTACAAATTTTGCTGACATTATGATTTTAGGAAAAGGGTATCATTACACTTTGCTAACTTGAATAATTATCTATGTCAATACAATGTCTATCTTGGATGACCTATGTTTTAATGCTAACAGAAACATAATGCTCTTATATACAAAAAATATAATGGGTTGAAAAGTACAATCATTTAGAAATGAGAATAGAAAGTAATGGCAAAGTGAGGAAAAAAAAATACAAAATGGGTAAAGCTTATATAAGTATTTTAAATATAATGCAGAATACTTTCATATGCCAAGGAATAAAAGGATAAAAGTAATGAAAAAACGACAATACTGTACAGTAGTAGATGTGGATATTAACACATTCACTGCCAGGGCGGACACCGGTGTCCTCTACGTTATAGATTGACTGCGCCAGAGCGGACACCGGTGTCCGCCGTGTTTAGTAGATATTATTTCCCAGAAACCGCCTATTTTTGTGAATGATTTCGTTAATAATTATCCTCTTTAACTCTTTAGAATGGCCTACTGACTCTGGTTTATTAATAAAAAGCTTCGTTTAAATTGTATGGACTGTGTCCGCCATTGTGACCGCTGTGGCGTGTAAAAAAGTTTTTAAAACAGCTATACTCTAGGCGCCAGGGCGGACACATTTGTTTTTTAAATGAAAATTAAAACATTTTGAATAAATGAAACTTTATTGTTTTATTCGTACATAATTACCAATCATATCACAATCACTATCCGATTCCGCGTTACTATTGGTTTCCACGAGGGACATAATATGTTTTGTTCTGCTGTTCATTGTCACGTTTACATCGACCACTCCGAAAATTTGTTGCGAAATATCACTAACGAAGTGTCTAGTATGCTAATTTACTCAATAGTGACGACGCAAAGACGTTTGGCGCGCGATGCTGACTAGAAAAAACACAAGTCACGACAACAACCGAGCGTGTCCGCTGATATATTTGTGCCCGTTAATATGTCCGCTGTGGCGTGGTAAAATGTAATATTTCTGTCCGCCCTGGCGTGGTGAAATGGAAAAGTCTATTTTTTCCCTAGTGCGCCAGAGCAGACACCGGTGTCCGCTGAGCCGCTCTTATGGGTGGCGTGCTAAGAAAGTTTTATGAAAACTGGCTTGGCAGTGAATGTGTTAACAGAAAATGAGATTCGTGCATAAAATAAGAGAACAAAACGAGAAAATAAGAAACAAAATATACAAAACGAACTTAAAAATATAGCTAATAAATAAAACATTGATAACAAGCCAACTTAGAGCACAGATGTGTGGAATGACAAACAAGTTTAAAAAATATATATGAAATAAGAGCTACAAGGAAAAACTATAAGGAATGGCAGGATGGAACAAGAGGATTGAGGAAGGAGTAAGAGTCAAGGAAATTGTGTGGGAAAGTATTAAACAGATTGTATAGAATACAAAGGTATGGAGTGATAAATATATGGCAGGATAATTAGTGGAGATAAAGAAAAACAATATGAGCCTTACATTTAAGAAAGGCACAGAATTAAATAAATTAAATAATAATCACCTACCTCGCCCCACTTATATGGTATCAAAGTACTGTCCGGATGGTTGCCTATCACCAATTCTGTTAGATTCGGTGCTGAAACTGGTGGCTGCGTGTAACATTCTGGTACGACCAGTGTCTTTGGTTTCAGATCTCGAATAAGTTTATTTGCCTGAGTAAAATTCAAGGATGTGTCTATTGCACAATGAGCCACTTTTATCTGTAAGGGTTGATATGGTGCCAGAGCTTCTATGTAATCGTAATCCGGTTCTGAGAAAGTATAACAGTAGTACAGATCTTTTTCTTTTTGAGAAATTGAATTATCACTTACCTGTGAATACTATACAGTTTCTGGGGTTGTTTCCCCAAAGTTCGATAAACTGAACAACGTCTCCAAATCTTAAACTGGGATGTCCACAGAAAACAACACATGGCTACAAAAGAATTAATTTAATGGGTTTATTCTCAACAGTTATTTGTACTCATATGCACCTCTTGAAAATCCGTACTGAACCCTTCCGAATATATATGTTTAAAATGTTTCAACTTATTACTTTTTACCAACATGCCGTGAGGGAAAGGTTCGTCTGGTACATACACTTTATTTTGTTTGACGGAAGACAACCACTCTGCCAAAATGTTAGAGTATGCCAGTGACATGTCGGCTACAGGTGATACAAAAAACATTGGGCAATTGGAAACTCCTAGTTCCTGCATTTTACCCGACAAACATTCGAAAAGGTCATAAACCACCCCAGTTGGATAACAGGGTATCAGAACATTACCACCACCTCTCAATGTCAAACCTGCATAAAAATTTAAAGAAAAACATTGTTATAATAAAATTAATAATTTTTTACCGACAACAACACATAAAACCCCCAACATTGAATCAGGGTTACTAATGGGAGTTTGCGTGAGATCAGTCATAATTAGAACATCGGCATTTTTAAGCGCATGATGATCCATTGGTCTAGGATGTGTCGTAAGCGTACTCGAACCACTTAAATAGACAATTTTCTCATGTTCTGTACTTATAACCCAGTTGGCTGATCCTAAACAGAATCCAGAGCTTGCCGGGATAACTTGCAATGCACCGTACACATTCTAAAAGATATTTTATTATCTATTTGTAATCAAAATTATAAAATTGTGTCATACAATCTTCTCGTTATATCCCACCATCTGTATTCTCGATAAACTTGCGTTAACGCTGTTGATATTATAAATCTGTTTCCACGATTTTGGTTTAAAGGATTCATTCAAGGGATATGGGCATTTATGCACAAAATTTTTCCATTGTGAAGCAAAGCTAGCTTTGGGACACTGTTCGATGTATATTACTAGCTCTTCTAGCAGCAATCTTAAAAAATATATTTTTTGTTAATTTATAAAAAGTAAATGAGCAAGTAAATACCTTCCAATTTGTAAGGTAGGTTCAGTAGCATATACTCTGCCTTTGAAACCTGTACCTTCAGTTATAAATGGTAATGCCATCATACATAAATAATTGGAAATCAGAATAACATCCACTTGTGAAAAATCTATAAGTTTATCCAAAGGAGGACAAAATTCAGGCGGAGAATCTACAAAAACTCTGTCTCCATTTTCTTTTAACTCCTATAAGCAATATCAGGTAAATTTCTATAGTTAGCATTTTGAAAACATACCCCTTCTAAATCTGGATCTGAAGTATCGCTGGGCATCCAATTAGGCAAATTCATTAATTTATTAGATGGTACAAACGATAAAGGTAAAAAATTTAATAAAGACTGCATAGAGAGGCCACAATCCAACATCATGGTAATTTCTCGGAATGTTAATACATGACATGGCTTATTTGGATCGTTACTTAAACAATACTAAAAAAAAATTAAAGAACATTAGATTTTTTATTGAACATAAAGTAGATTTTACTTACAAGTTTCATATTTCTTTATTTTTTAAGTTTAAAGGATTAACCTAACCTAAAATACTGAAGTTTGAAATCAAGATAAACAAATCAGAATTAGCATCTACATTCACATTTATCGCCTCATCAATGTCGCATATTATAGGTCTATTTTCCTTCAAGGTCATTCTGGACCAATAAGCGTTACTTTTGTACTTTTAAGTTGGCATCGTCATAAATGTCAAGTTCTTGTTTAAATTTAAGCCAAAACTTGTGAAGACCGGCAAAAAATTATTTATATTGTTTTGTGTAATGTATTTTTCTCTGTTTGTCTAACTTCAATATGGACCGTAATATTGCTTCTCTTAACTTACCGAAAAACACGGTAACTCAGCTAAAAGAAATGGGATATAATGATATAAATAGTACGGAACCAAATTTGATCAAGGAAAGGTTAGGTATAGATTTATTATCACTACAAAAAGCGCCAGAAACGAAAACTGCACTTGAACTGTATAATGAGGAACTTTTAAATGGATGTGTATTAAGTTATAACGAAAAGTTGGATTCTGTTTTGATAGATGCAATTATACCCAAAACAATATGTGAATTAGCCGGAGAGTCAGGTTCTGGAAAAACGCAAATCTGGTAAAAATGACAACAGTAACAAAAAAAATTATGAATACATTTAATTTGTAGCTTCCATTTATGTATCTCAGTTCAATTACCAAAGTGGTGTGGCGGTATGGAAGGTGAAGCGATATATATAGATACAAATAGTAATTTTGCATCTCACAGAATAGCAGGTAAGCTTTGCTGGACATTTGTTTTTTTAGCATTAATATTTTAGACTTTCAGAGTTAGCAGATGATTTCATAAAAAGATATAACTCTATAAAAACATCAGTACCGATTTCTCATTTGAAATTTGATAAAACGTCTATTCTACAACACATTTATTACATTAAAATTTGCGATATTGTAGAATTAATGGGAAGTGTTAAGCACTTAGAAAATTATATATCAGAGAAGCAAGTAATACTTAGAAAATAAATAAAAATTACATATTTATTTTGAAATATTTTAGGTACGCCTAATTGTGATCGATAGTTTTTCATTTATTATGAGGATGGTAGATGTAAAAGACAGGAAAACATTAATAAGTAAAATACTTTGCAATTTCCGAAGTTTAGCTAAAATATACAACTTGGTTGTAAGTAAAATATCAAACTCCAATATGTTTTTTATTGAACAAATTGGTTTTAGGTAGTTGTTACCAATGACTTGACAACAAGGGTAAATAAAGGAGAGTCTTACATCACCCCTTCGTTTGGTGACAGTTTTTACCATTTAGTAAATACAAGAATATTGTTGTCTAAGAAACACGGTTCATTTCATGCGAAATTGGAAAAAAATATTAATCACGGCCAAAAAGAGACATATTTTTATTTATAGATTTTACATTTTTAAATAGTTGTAATACAATTTTTATTAAAAACACAGTTTTATTGAATCCTGCATGAATATATTTTATAGAGCATTATAAATCTTCCTTATAACAATCAGATTTATTCTGACACAATATGATACAAAAACGGCTAAGCTACATCACAATCAACATTTAAGATTAGGCCTTGTTCCATTTAAAGAAAAAAGGAAAGGATACTATTAACATAACTATGGTAGTTTTTACACATACAGTAAATAAAAGAACAGAATCCATGTTGAGAGCATTTCGACATATATACTTTATATACAGGCCTTTTAGGATATACATTAGATACAAATATATAGGTACTAAAAATACATTCTTCGGTCACTTCTGATGAGCCACATTTTAAGCAATAGCTTAACACTGGTGTAAAAGCCAAATAATTAAAGAGCATGTGTAAGAATAAAATTTAGAGAACAGTAGCCTGAAATATTGTATATATTTGTCAAAATGCACTGCACATAGAAAGTAACTACTCTATTAATGGTAAAGAATATAAAAAGATTTTTGGTGTGTAAATGTAAGTAAAAATGGAAGGCAAATGTGCAGTCTCAGTAATTAACATTAAATATAATTGTTTTGAATCATATATTATGGCCCGTTTATTCTTAACCACCATTAGAAAAATCTGAGAAAGCGTAAGAGATAGAGAAACATCGTATTATAGTATATTGAGTATAAAGTTCTTACAATAAAACGTCAAAAAATTGATTGTCCAAATATTTAGTTTTTGGAGACACTGAAAACAACACTTAGTGTATTAGTTCATAAGAACCACATTTTGTTAATAGCTGGACAAACAACACAATTTAAGCAGTTGAAATTGAATAAACATGCAGATTATTTTGAATCCACTCAATGTCTGAAAATGGTTTCTAATTATTTTTTTGCTACACCATCACTTATTTCCATTTTAAACAGTCATTTTGTTACTATTCAAATGCACATGGTAACCATTTTGTTAGTATAGCCTGACTGTAGGTTTGAACAGGAAAATCATAGTGCAACAAAGAAAATATTCAAAAATTATACTACTTAAAATCACAAACCTTTTAAAACTATTGAAAATATCACAAATCACGTGTTTGGATACTTGTACTTTCATTACGTAAACACTAAATACTATTGAAATTGTCCAGGACAATTCTATATAATAAGAAAATATATAAAATGTTAGATTTGTCAACTAACCATCGAACGTTGTTGATATTGATTCCCCAAAGTATTAAAATTGTGATATGTACAATAAATGTAACGTCAATGCTTTGCAGTAAAAACCAATGTGAGATTGCTTACCACTATAAATATGCCCTTAACATTTATTTATACATAAACACATTTAATACATAACATTATTCGAATTGTCAGAGTTCCATTTTTATTGGATCGACTGTAATATTACAATAATTCGATAATCAGATGTTGGATTTTTTCTGAATTTAAATTGGAGGCACATTTTAGTGGCAAACAATTCTGTGTAAAACATGTTTTACGGATGCGTTTAGACAAATATTTTACAGTCTGTAATGTATAGTTTTTATATTATATTAATATTTTGTATTATTTTGATAACACCTCGCCCTATAATTGGATTTTCTGTTGGGTGATTTATTAAATAAAATAAAATAAATATATTAACTAATTCTGATAACTAAATGTTTGAATTATAATATTGTCTGAGATTTTTATCATCAAAAGCATGTAATCAATTCTTCAAATATCATTTATTACATCCTTAAAAAATATATATTTCAGCTAATGTGACGTGAATACATATTTAAGATAAAGCTGTTTTTAATGTAGATGGTATATTAAAATTGGAATATAGTATAAAATTGATTAACTGCCTTACGACACTTATAAAAGGATTTTGAGTTAAACATACATTGAATTATTACAATGCATATATGGGATATACAGATACCGTTTAATATTTTTTAAGAAGAAATGTGCTTATAGAAACTTCAAGAAGCTATTGAAGACACTATTATAACATCCTCATTCGATGATAAACATTAAAATTTGCTCTACAGTATGTAAACATAAGAGCACAATGAAAAATTGACTTAGTTTTGCCACAAACCGTCAAATGATTAGAACTATGTAGCAGGCTTATAGAACCTCTGCACGAATTGTGTTAAATTCAATACTTGACCAGGTCCTTTGGATGTATCCATTTGAATGTAGTCCTCCAGATTATGGTCACATTCTTAAGGAGAAAGCAATGCTTTAGTAGGGGTTAAGTTAGAATAGGAAGGACTTACTTGTTGTTTGTATTGCTGGGTAATTTGGTGGTGGTTTGATCCAGCTACCATCTGACCTTTTCATGTGTCTTCTATCCGAAGCAAATTCTTTTAAAAATTCATTAGCCGGTATCACCCTGAAGTACCTGCACAAGCCATTAATTGTTAAAAAATAACAGTGTGTAAAAAAATTTGTGCAGACAAATATTTTACCTAAAGTAATCTGGTTTGAGGATATGATCTGTACGAAACGTTTCCGTTACATATTTATGTACATAAGTGGGAAACGGTAGCTCTGAATCCAAATCGTACACAAGACATTTTTCTGGCTCTGGATGGTATAAGAATATCACATGGTAGTCCTGTGGAAAAATATATAGAATATTTTGACATGAACTCGAATTTGACATCTTACCCAAATAACTAATCTGTCCTCGTCTTTTCCAGCTCTTTGCCTCCACAGAGGAACCGTCCGACTAGGATTTGATATAAATACCACATAGCATTTGTTTATTTCATTGGGGTGCCTTGAAGTAACATCTTGAGCTAACTTGTGGACGTTTTCCTCGCTACAACAAATGTTACGAATACAAATCGAACAAAAAATATATTTTATTTGTTATTCATTTGTAAACGTTAATTTATTAAAACACCGTATATTAATAAAGAAAGTTAGTTTTACAAGCTACTAACTTGTAAAATTTTCACTGTCAATAAGTTAGCAGCATTATTTACACTAGAGAAAATTCTGTTCTGAAAATGTGGATGATGAAATTAATAATAATATTCATTATTTCGTAAAAACATTAACATTGACAATGACAACGTAAGAGAGAAATAGTGTCACAGTTTCCCAAAGTTAAGGTGAACAGTATTCCAAATATTCGTTTACATTATAGGGCTAATATTTAACAAAAATTGTTTAATACTTATGTCTTTTCAATAAGTTTACACTCTGTATCTGTTTGAGTGACGTTTTCATACATACATACGATTTACAAGATTGAATGTAAGACATATTCATAATTCTTATATTTCTTTTTTGAATAACAAAAATTCTTTGTATATTAGAACTATTACCCCAAAACAAGCTACTAAAGTAAACATTTTTTGTAGATGTTCTATTCTTCACGTATTTACTAATTAACCTAGTTCCATAAATTATATATTGCACTTCTATAAATTTTGTACTACTTAATCATTCTGCTATTTGATTGTCCAGTATAATATTGCTAGGTCTGTTTATTTGCCCGTAACTTGATGAAAAAAGTATTAATTGAGTTTTAACAACCATAAATTGAACCATCTATTGATGGATACACTGCTGAGAGAAGACAATGGTATAGCATTTAGTCTTTACTAGGAAATATTTTTTTCGACATTTTGATTTTATTATTAATGGAATCATTGACATAACTCGTGGCAATTTTGCTGAATTTCCATATTGTTCAACCTCATCTTTAGTTCAAACTTTGGCTTCTTTCATAACACTCATTCTTTCTTTTGAGAAATGCAGTGAATTTTTCACCGTGCGGTCGTCGTTTTTTTGTTGTATTCCAGTAGACGATCATCGTTCTGGTTCTGTGGCAGCAGAAGACACTGAAGACTCTATGTTTTTCGAAACTTTTATTTTATTTCTCAAACAGTCATCAACGTAGCCTTCGGCAACTGTACTGGATTTCCACCCTACATGGCGTTTGAGGGCAGTATCAATTGCTATTGCAGTTAACACCCTCAATGGCACATTGTAAGTAAATTAAAATGATGGAATGATATTAGATGCTATAAACTTTTATCATAAAATAATTTTGATTAAGTACACCTGTATAAAAATTATAGTTTCGATAGTATAATACCCTATAATACCGAGAAGCGTACATTTAAAAACCTCATTTCATAGAAACATAATGCGAGGAACAGTCCGCGACAATTTTGTCGACAGACGACTTCAATATGTTTCATTAATTAACATTCCAAATCATGTGACGAGTTACAACACTCCTCCCGTTTGTTCCTTGAAAATCGCAGTATTTGTGGTTTGGAATTTCTCATAAATTATTTCAATATATATTTTAATGGATTCTCTTACCACTCCAGTCGAAACACGGCCGTAATTTCCATATCGTCAGTGCGGAGGCTAAACACAAAACTAGTTTCAAACGGTGCTGTTTGTGGCTACACCTCGCGCGCTCTTTCAATCTGATTAGCCTTCCTGCCTATAAATATTTAATTAGTACAGGCCGGCATGGTAGAATGTATGTATTTCATTTGCCAAACGACGCAATCAGGGCCGGATCAACAAACTTGCAAACAAACTCGAGAAAGGAATTACCAAGTGTGTGAAAACACAATATGTCAATAGACTGACCTACAGTTTTGAGCTATAAGAAAACTTTTAATAAATAACAGGATTTTTTCGCGACTTCTCGTTTGCTCAACGCTAACAAAAAATAAGTTGCCGGTCCATTTTCGAGTAATAGCGGTAATATGGGAATACAAGAGTAAGTTGCTCTTATGACGTCGATAATATAAAACGGGAACTGATTTACCTACTTCCCAGTGTCTACTAGTGAGTTACTAGCGGTTATTGTGAATTATTATATTATTGTAATACCGGTTAGGTATATGTTTATTTTCAGAAAAATGTTTTTATTTTTAATACTCTGAAGACTTTTCTTATAGCTCTGTGCACATTGGGTTTAAAATAAAATGGTACGCCACTGTCTTTTTTTCGTTTTGATATTTTTTTAGAAATCCGCCATCAATAAATAAAACGTATTTTATTGTAGGTTTTGTTAATCTTTTATTTAAAGGTCTCTTTTACTAGTGTTATTATGGTCAAAGTAAAAATTCAATTAAACATTGAAAATAAAAAGTTGACATAAATGTGGGTAAAAAAAATTAAGTATTAAAAAAGGTTGTGGCATTCTCGCAAGAACGTCACTGGTGCAAGTAGAAATATTGGGATCACCCCAACAAATGCACATTTATCCCTCCAAAGCGTGTTTCAAATTTCGAGTCAATATCTTTAAAAGTCTTTGAAATAATTAATACAAAATTTTTTATTTTTCACAAAATAACATCGGCAACCAGCCCCTAAAATATTTCCCACTTATTTACAAACACCCTGTATATCTATTCTATCAAATGTGATGGTGTAAATGCTGTAAATTTTGTATAAAATTATTATATTCCCAATTTTCACAGAGCTATCGGAAAAATCTCCAACGAGTAAAAATAAAAACATTTTTCTGAAAAGCTCGAAAATAAACATAAACTTAACCTGAATTATTATTAAATTAATTAATAAAAAAAACAACCGGTAAAACAAGAGTAAAGAATTCTTGTTCAATAACAAGGGAGGATGAACCGCTAGTATTCTGACGGTCATAAATGGAAACTCGCGAAAAATTCTTATTAGTACGTAATTCAGCAGCATTGTTCAGCGGACTTTACACTAACAATTTATTGATGAAGAAATTCATGAATTAATTTATCAATTTCTTCAAGGTCACTTTGCTTTTAGACTTGTTCAGGGCTTTGTCAAGTTTCTTAACAATTTTGCTGTCAGATGTCACCCGTACCAATGTAAAAGTAATTTTAACTTTTGACGTTATATTATCATTTCCATTTGTTTACAAAACAAAAACTGTTAAATGTTACGGCAAAAAAGGGGGAAATTATTAAAAAAAGCTTCCATTGTGTTTATTATTGTTGCTGCTCGGTTACTGGTTAAATATAATAATATAAATCATATCCTCGATTCTCACTTTTTGCATTTATTTTAGGTTGGTATTCCTGAATTAAAGTAAAAATTGATGAAAAATTAGGACAAGTTTTAAGTTGTCAATAACTTGACGAAGTTCTTCATCAATTAATTTGACGTAGAAGTTTTCGTATTACATTTGTCAATTAACTTGACGAAGCCACTTGATTAATTAATTGACAAAGAAATTGTTAATGTAAAGCGGGCTTTAGAAGAAAAAGACAAAGGTTACAATAGCTGTATTCTTTTTACCAGAAATCTTAGTTTATCTCAGTTAATCTTAGCTATTCTCAATGATGATTGGTCAATTTAGTGAGATTAACTCAGATTAGCTAAGATTGCTGGTAAAAAGAATATGGCAAATATGTATGCTCAATGAAGTAAGTACATTTGAATTTGAAACATTGAGAATGCAAGATGTATGGCTACAAGCTGAAATTATAATAATAATCAATTCTTCGAATATCGAGATCGATTTAAGTGGAAAATAAATGCTGCTAGCACTTGCAGAGCTCAACTGTACGTTCTCGGCATGGCATGTTAGAAAGTCATAAAATAATAAATTTATTGTTCATAATAAATCGATACATTCTGCACACAACTGCACTATCGTTTAGAGCGTGTTAATATTCGGACGCAAAGTTAAATAATAAAATAGGTAATGATAGGGCTCGTGATAGGTTAATTCGAGCTGTGAATTTACTTTGCTACTGGCACGATCCTTTTTATATTTGACGCAATCCTTTAATGACCACAAAACGCCGTTTTACACGAAAAATAACTACCAGGAATAACAACAGTACTAAACCTTTGTCGTTTTGTTTTACTTTATTAAACGTCGATTCGAACATTATTTTTCATTCTGTATAATAATATATGATAAAAAAATCAATGTTCCATATTTCTGAAATAATGTTTTTACAAATACAAATAATTTTAGACATTTAAGAACTGAATAATATGTATAGAGCTTAGCAAATACTAGGAACATTATCTCATGCCACCGCGAATATTCAAAGAATCCGAAGTAAATCGCACTAAAAATAGGTACTCTTGTTTATTGTCGATAAAATGAACCGTTTACGAGGAAAAGAATAATAAATAAACTCATTTGTTATTTTTAATAAAAAGGGTCATGATTTCAATTTTTTTTTTCACGACAACAGAGAAGTGCGATACGAAAGTCATTCAAACACGAAAGTTTCATTTTAAGATGTTTAATCCGAAAAAGTACAAAATTTAAAACACGCAGTAGTGTCCCAGGGATCACCTTAAGGTTGCGGTATTCTAAATAAGAAAGTACCTCGATCGTTGACTGACAATGATATAAAACTGTGTACCGGGAAGTGCTGGATATCTAACGGAGAAAACTTGAACTGCACATATTTAAAGAATGTCACAGTTGGAGTGCAGAAAATAACGGGTAGCCGAAACATGCCGAAACTGAGCTTGAAGGTCATGCGTTCGATCTGCGGCAAAATATTATACAACTCTAGCATCTAAATGGGATATCGATTTTTCCGTATTCTAAATTTCAGCGTTCAGTTGCAATTTATCCTTTGCAAATCTGTGCTTTGCAGTAGCAGTGGTTTTCTGTATTCTTTATATGTGTGTAATACTAGTGAACATTATAGGACATTTTTATTAATTGAAAGTTCGTTGGATTTAGAAAGGTATGTATATCATTATTTGTAAATTGAATTAAATAATAGATACTTAATAATTATATATTTATATGTAACAGGAACAGGGGAGGGGAATCGAATCTTTAATTTATCAAATTTTAGGAATACGTAATAGTTATTTATGTACAATTTTAATTGAAATAATTTTTGTCCAAAGAAGCTAGCCTTAAAATATGGCCCATCCTTTGCTGAACGCTCTGTAGACATTTTGCGAATAAATTACGATTTGAATCATAAACTTTATCATAAAAGAGCGCTCTTGGAGAATGTTGTAAGAAAAATTGACCATTATTGTCAGTTATTTTAAAAGATTAAGATGACAGAAGATACTTAATTTAATATTAACCATATAAATATTTAAATATGTAATACCTATCTTAGTATGTACAAGCTATTTCGATTATAAATAAAACCATAATAAATTAGCACTTTTAAAATTAAAAACGATTCAGGACTCAAATTTTTCCCATAATATTACAAATTTATCAATAAATTTAATCTTCTAAAAAACGCCATAGAAATTCAATTGTCGCCGCCGCTTCCAGACAAGATATTTATTTCATAGACTATTACTAAAGTTTTGATTAATAAAAATCAAACCACTGTGTATAATACATATAGTTATAAAGGTAGTTAACTAAAAAAATTTTTACTATAAAATATGTCCGTATATATATATTCAATACAACATTTTTAGGTTTGATTGGAGATCATAGCATAAAAGAAGTTACATGTTTGGAAAAGGTAGCTCTATCAGCAATTACTTTGATAGAAACAGTGGAGAAGAAAATGGTGCCTGGTTTATATAATGATAAAGATGGAGTGAAATTATAAAAAAACTCATAACTATTACTACCAAGTAAGTTAAAAAAGATGAAGTATTATCTATATTAATTTTTCATGTAAACTGAACTCTCGAAATCATATCCGAACAACCCTGTATAATGTAAATATATTTTTATTTCATTATTTATCCCTTTTGTAATAGGTATTTAATAATACATAGTGAGACAATTCACAGAAGACAAATAGCAATATACTTTTTGAAAAAATTTGTGTACTTGCAAAATAAAAGATAATAATAAAAACAATCGTTTTATGTTTCAACCTGACCCTGATATCTATTACATCTTTATTTGTGTGGTGGTTTTAAAATATGTAAGCAAACTTATACGGCGAAAACTAGATGTCAAAATATATTGCTGAGATCCAATTTACCTAAATGTCAACCTCCAACGAGTTACAGTCATTTACAAGACGAATGCTAATAAATGTTTTAAAGTAAATGTTAAAAAAATCACTGGCGGCATGAGGACAATGTACACTAATATACAGGTAAGCGTCATTTGTTTCCTGCATCCCTGTATACTTCATATTACGATAGCCAGCAGTATCAGTGGACAGATAATTTAACTGTAAGATTTTCCTTTTGACATTTATAATTTTGAAGTGGTTATCATTTCACTTTAAAAATTTTCAAATTCTGTCAATTTTGAAATTTTTTCAAGTTTGACTACATTTTTTTCAACATCCTGTATTTTAAAATTTGGATCAGATCGATTTAATTCTCTGAATTTTGCAGGAGTTTGGTTTGGTGTTTTAAACACCTGTATTTTTTCGTTAACAGTGTTCCAATAGCCCTTAGTTAATATTAAAGACATTTTTGTAGTTCCCTTAATTTTGAGGTTTTTTTAAGGTCAAAATTTTCTCATAATTGCATACACAACGTCTTTCGCACGTTCAATAACCGTTCCGAAGTGGTAAAATCGAAAATTTATATCAATAACAATGCAATCAAATGCATGTGGTATGTTTAATTCGTCTTGATTTCTAATATAATACTTAATTCCAAATTTTGCTCGCCCTGTAAACAGAATTTACTTTACCGCCACCTCTTAGTCAGAGGCTGAACTATTTATTGTTAAATTGAGTCAATTTTTATAGTTTGTAACAGACTTCTAGATAATGAAGTTGACCGAACTTGCTGAGAAAATGACCCTTATGGAAAAATGCTAATACATTTTTAGGTACTGAAATTTATCAAACTAACTACTTTTTAAAATTGATATATAGTTCTAAATATTCCTATAACATTAACTTACTTAGTGTTACATATAAAATTGTTTAGGTTTATGTATAAGCACGATAAATTAATTGATAAAAATGTGACATTAGGTTAGCAGCAAAGACCAATATGAAAATACGTTTTTTAAAAGTTAAAACTTTGTTTAAACTATATTTAAATAGTAATAATGAATAGACAGAACTTTAAAGATTCTATTTGTGTGGTTATTTTTGTTCTTCGAGCTTTATTTTTTGAGATTTCAGTACCTAAAAACACTACAAATACGGGTCATATTTTGCCAGAAATACGGCGACCTTAACGAAATTATTGAAAAACTTCATAAGAGTGTTCAACATACGAACATAGGTCGAACTTCTTCTCGTAGACGGTTCATTTTTATCAACAATAAACAAGAGTACCTCCATTTAGTGTAAGGTTGAAGCTACCCAGATTTATTATTTTAAAGTCTAAAGGGTGTTAAAAACTTAGGCATTAAGTTGTAAAGTTTAGCCCACCCCTGGTAAAGTAAAAGAGCTAAATATGTTTCAAGGACACTTTAAGAGGTCCTTACTAATGTCCAAATTTTTATTAAATTATATTAAGTACTTTAAAAGTTATTCAAGAAAAACCGATTTGCAGCGGCGTCTTATAAGAACATCACATATCTGCTCTGTAGACCTGTGGGAAAAAATTATAGGAACTTGTCATCTTATTTTTTCATGTTCTATCTGCACTCGAGAGATTTTCCACATTTTATACGAACATCCTATATATTCTGTGGTATTACTGCCTTTCAAAGTAATAATGAAATTACCGTTAAGGTCGCCGTATTTCTCGCCGTAAAATGATCAAATTTCTGATGTTTTTTAGGTATTGAAATTTTGAAAAATAAAACGCGTAAAACAAAATATCAAAAATAAAATTACTGATTTTTTGTTTATCCACTTTTACTATTTAAACTCTCTTCAAATAATATAATAACTTTTAAAATGCATTTGTATGACACACATTATTTCGCTATTCTAACCCCACATTTTAACAATTATTTTCACATACTTATAAACAAAAGTGAACAATCTTATATGCAGAAATATGTTTATGTTATAACAATGTTTACATCTATAGCTGAATTTAAAAAAATGCGTATTCTGAAAGTTTTCAGTACCTAAAAATTTGCTGGATAAATCGCTTTCTGACGTTATACATTGATTTTATTTCGATACCTTTGGATATTCGCTGGTGGCATGAGATAACATTGTTGTTATTTGCTAAACTCTATATTAGTTAGTTGTTAAATGTCTAAAATTACTTGTATTTGTAGAAAACACTATTTCAAGAATACGGCACCCTTAACAGAAATCAAATAATGCCAATAAATGAATTTAATATATTAAACACAATCATTGTACGAGGTATGAGTTAATAATAATTATTATTATTCTACGTTTCACATCAAAAGTTAGGTTAGAATCAACACAAACCAACATTTCTGTCCAAAAACAAGTTTTGTTTACATTTTGCGTTGTATACGAATTACTTGTTGATTTTTTCTTTGTTTCAAATTAAAAGGCGAGATCAATAGAGGTGTGACACTATGTAGGGCGAATAAGAGGTCGGTCTAATTTATTCCTGTAATAAAATTACAGAATGGTACTATTCCCAAACATTTTTTGAACTATCAAAAATAATAGAGTGAATTATCAGTGCTGCAATGTGGGGGGTAAGTAGTTAATTTTTCTCTATTAATATTAGATATCTATAATTAGGAACAAATCCAAGGGTGAAATTTAGTCCTCTCATATTCGTTTTTATTTCTTCAATTAAACGTACTCACCAATAACAAGACACATAGGAGCATTCGGATTGTTTTGAAAACAGGTTGATTAAGGATTTTTTGGCGTTCTCTGAACTAGGTCGTTGTATGATCTGATTCTGCGAATCTGAAGCCATAGTTTGATGAATTAGGTAATAAGAACGGGACTGCAGACACCACAACCTACTTCCGTTAATATATCTGCAACACAACACACAAACTGAAAACTGACCTTTGTTCGGCTTAATGCTGCATCGCCGATTCGCCACCGACGCCGACGCAGTTTTCTTCCCAAATCTCGAGTCTTTGCTAACTTGGCCGACCTTGGACGTGCGCGTTACGGCTTGCGCCTTGCGACTACGTAGCGTTCAATTGCTGAATCTAGGACAATGGCGGGAATAGTATGGTTATCCCTGGCGGGGGTTAACGATGAATGAATGAAAGTTGAAAACGAATCAGTGGCAACATCTGCAGCAATCGACATATAGGTACAACCTAATATATACAATGTGTCGATAAAGTCCTTGTTATCAACATTTATGTGGTACTTCTGGTTTTCTCGGGAATAACGTCACCTCTCTTATTTCAAATGGAACTCTTAATATTTTTGTTACAGATATAGAATCTAAGGTAAATAGGGCAATCCAACGAACTGTGTCACTTTAAAAATGGCGGCTGTAGGACAAACAACTCGACATATGACAAGCAGAAATTTGTGCTTTTGTGTAGAACTTTTAGTTATTGGTCTGTGTGAAGAACTGTGTGTTTTGCTCATTATATTTTATACCTATTTCGGAATACCAAGTATAATTCAGACTATCATAATGGTTTTGTTTTGTTGTGTTATGAATTGTTGCAGTAGAGGACAGCGAGAAGATCAAGTTAGATTTTTTAGGATTCCTGCTGCATTGAATTATACGAGTAGACAGAACTGATCTCAATGAACTCTCATATAAGACGGCAAAAGTGGCTTAGTGCAATAAAACAGCAAGACCTAACTCAAGAAAAAATTAAATACAGTGTATAAGTTTTAAATATATTATTTATAAATATGTACCTAAGTTCTTTTTTCTCTCCAACTAGTAGTATAATTACACTCCCGCCAGTCCTAGCAATTCAGGGTCCTGGAGAATACTATATATAATATTAATAAAAAAATATATTGATAACAATATTGGCAGTTATATATAATTAATTAGTAAACTATTACAGAGGTACGTAATTTGATTTTAACAATTATTTATGCATAGATACATGGCAGACTCGTACAACAAAACAAAACCATTATGATAGTCTGAATTATCCTTGGTATTTCGAAATAGGTATAAAATATAATGAGCCAAACACGCAGTTCTACACAAAATCACAAATTTCTGCTTGTCATATGTCGAGTTGTTTGTCCTACAGCCGCCATTTTTAAAGTGATTTGACAGTTCGTTGGATTCATTATTCTGAGTCAGATGATGGCTGTCAAACCTTGACAGATCGTTCAGAAGAAGACAAACCTCGTTAGACTGAATAACAGTAAATTATTTAACGAGCGGTAATGCAGGTCATAACTCACGCAGATGAAGTTTCATCAAGTTATGACCATTACCGCACGTTGAATACTATACTTTATCCACGACTATAACAATAAATACTAAGATACAAGTATCAAGAAAGAAAATTGATTTGAAAACGTCAAAATTATTTTGTTAAAATATCAAATGACATTAGTCCCCTCAATGATAATACTTGACAGTTCCGCCTACTGACAGGCGTTGGCAATTTAATAATTTTAAAATCTTTTAATTATTCATTCCTTTCCACTTGTTAAAAATTCTTTCCATTTTAGACCAATGGAACCACAGAATATATAGCTGGCGTAGCTATATTTTCTGTGATGGAACGTATTTATCGGCTTAAAAATTTCCAAGAATTTACTGCGTACCTACACTATTTACATGCCGAATTACCATTGTAGAAGCCCAGCGTGCAGCTGATATTAGAAAAGAAAATTTTATAAAGCAATCACCTACCAAGTTTCAGCCCGTTAAAACGACGGGTTTCCATTTTATAAACGAGTGGATGACACTGGTATTAGAAAATGAATAATTTTATAAAGTAATTTCTTATCGAGTTTCAGTCCGTTATAACGGGTTCCCATTTTAGAAATTTTTAATATTCAATTTACCCCAATTTCCACCCTTCCAACGGCTTGGGATTGGATGACACTGATATCAGAAAATTGATAATTTTATAAAGTAATTACCTACCAAGTTTGAGCCTGTTAAAACGACGGGTTTCCATTTTAGAAATTTTTAATATTCAATTTACCCCGATTTCCACCCCTCTGACGGCTTGCGAGTGTATGACATTGGTGTCAAAAAATTGATAATTTGATAAAGTAATTACCTACCGAGTTTCAGGCTGTTAAAATGACGGGTTTCCATTTTAGAAATTTAAAATATTCAATATACCCCGATTTCCACCTCCCTGACGGCTTGCGAGTGGATGACACTGGTATCAGAAAATTTACTTGCGAGTGGATGCCGCTGGTATCAAAAAATTGATAATTTTATAAAGTCATAACTTACCGAATTTCAGCCTGTTAAAATAACGTGTTTCCATTTTAGAAATTTTTAATATTCAATTTACCCCAATTTCCACCCCTCTGACGGCTTGCAAGTAGATGCCGCTATTATTAAAAAAATTGATAATTTTATAAAGTAATTACCTACAGAGTTTCAGCCTGTTAAAATGAAAGGTTTCCATTTTTGAAATTTTTAATATTTAATATACCCCGATTTCCACCCCTCTGACGGCTTGCGAGTGGATGACACTGGTGTCAAAAAATTGATAATTTTATAAAGTAATTACCTACCGAGTTTCAGCCTGTTAAAATTACGGGTTTCTATTTTAGAAATTTTTAATATTCAATTTACCCCAATTTCCACCCCTCCGACGGCTTGCAAGTGGATGCCGCTAGTATCAAAAAATTTATAATTTTTTAAAGTAATTACCTACAGAGTTTCAGCCTGTTAAAATGAAGGGTCTCCATTTTAGAAATTTTTAATATTCAATTTACCCCGATTTCCACCCCTCTGACGGCTTGCGAGTGGATAGCACTGGTATCAGAAAATTGCTAATTTTATAAAGTAATTACCTATCGAGTTCCAGTCTGTTAAAATAACGGGTTTCCATTTTATAAATTTCTAATATTCGATTTACCCCAATTTCCACCCCTCCGACGGCTTGCGAGTGGATGAGCTGATATTAAAACATTGATAATTTTATAAATTAATTAGCTACCGAGTTTCAGCTTGTGCATATGACGGGTTACCATTTTTGAAATTTTCAATATTCAATTTACCCCAATTTCCACCCCTCTGACGGCTTGCGAGTGGATGACACTGGTATCAGAAAATTGATAATTTTATAAAGTAATTACCTACTGAGTTTCACGCTATTAAGATGACGTGTATCCATTTTAGAGATATTTAATATTCAATTTACTCCAATTTCCACCCCTCCGACGGCTTGCGAGTGAATGCCACTGGTATCAAAAAATTGGTGATTTGATAAAGTAATTACCTACCAAGTTTCAGCCTGTTAAAATGACAGATTTCTGTTTTAGAGATATCTAATTTACCTCAATTTCCACTCCTCCGACAGCTGACGAGTGGATGCCACTGGTATCAGAAAATTGATAGTTTTATAAATTAATTAGCTACCGAGTTTCACTCTATTAAAATGACGTGTATCCATTTTAGAGGTATTTAATATTCAATTTACCCCAATTTCCACCCCTCCGACGTCTTGCGAATAGATGACACTGGTATTAGAAAATTGATAATTTTATAAAGTAATTAGCTACCGAGTTTCAGCTTGTTAAAATGACGGGAAATAAAGTCGTTCTAAATACTGCTCGACAGGATAAAGGGATTTCCAATAACTCTCTAATGTCGAACAGGCTCCTTAATTCTCGTATTTGTTAAATTCGTAATCGATCATATCCGTTGTGATATCCTTCTAATCTAAAATAAAATGTGTTTCGCTTTTTTAATTAGGTTCCGTTGCATGTTTGAAGAAAAATTAAGTGAAGATAAGTAAATATGTAATACGTAAACTTATCCTCATTTTCCCAAAATTTTGTCTTATACTCTTTTTCTGATTCACCATTAAATTAGCAAAAACCGAGATATAAACAAAAAGATGAGAGAATCCCTTCCTTAATTTCCGTTGCACGTTTGAAGAAAAATGAAGTAAAGATAAGTAAATATGTAATACGTAAACTTATACTCATTTTCTCAAAATATTGTCTTATACTCTTTTTCTGATTCACCATTAAATTGGCAAAAACCGATAAATAATTGACCATATTTTTGTGAACGAAATAAGAGTATGCAGTATTTAAATAAGGTCAGATTTCCAATAACTCTTTATCCCTATCTTGCCCCCTCCTCCTGACCATGCAATCTTACTAAATAATTAATTATGAATCTAGCGATAGTAGCGAACGCCTTTGTCAAAGACGGACAAACTCGGTTCGCCGATGATCGTGGGTGATTCACACCTGTAGCCGATGCCGGAGGCAACTGACATTACGATGCACCTAACACGCCGCGGATCTCTTATCGCTACTTTCTTTTAAGCACCTTCAGTTTGCCGATTTTCTTCGGTCTGTGAGGAAGTAGTCAGCGCGATATTTGAATACTCCGAACAGGTCGTGACCAGTCAAAATGGGAGTAGTCTTGTACAGGAACGTGGTAAATCGCCAGACCAAAGACGATAGAAAATTGATAGGCCATGTGAAAAGTTTTCCTGCTATTTATGATACACACCACCCTTCTTACAATAACAGATCGGAGAGGGAGAGAATTTGGGAGTCCATCGCCCTAAATCTTCAAAAATCTGGTGAGTTTTTGTAATTTTTCAAATCTAGTTTTGATATTTTAAGTCAATATATATTTGTTTATATGATACAATAATAATCAATATTATTGGAAAATGTTATGAAATCTAGAGATCAGATAATGATCACACAATTTAGATACCTTTCTGCTTAGTTTAAATAAACACAAAGATTATATATTTATTGTTTTTAGTGATTTTAGTAGGTACTTAGTAATTATTTTTAATGCCTTGCACATTGGTCCATAATATAAAATTAAAAAATGTTTAGGTATAGAATTAAACAATTTTAAACTATTACATATAAAATGTATACGACATATACCTATACGCAAATTGTACTTCATTTTCCGACATTGTGTATTCACCCAGGATTTCTTTTTAATTAACATACGTTTTGCACAACACATTTATATAAATAAGATTTTGCAAAATTTTAAAGCTTGTAACCTCATTTGTAACTATTTTTTCTTCCGGCCTTGAGATGGGTCATATTAGAGTCAAGGTCACAAAGTCAATGATCCGGATTTGTGAATCACTTATCGACTATTACTGTTTTTAAGAAATGTTTTATACGCATAAATTATTGAGTAGGTACTAAAATTCGGCGCGCACAATTTTTCCATGGTACCTACCTACTTAATTGCCTTCATATCTTTGAGATGCTCCCATAATTTTTTAATGAGGACGTCTGTTAAATGCTTCAGTTTATAAATGAGTGTGTACATTGAGTGATTTATTTCTTAGCATTGGTACTTTTATAACTTCGGCCCTGTTCTAGTGATATTACGGTATCTTATAATACATTCGTACTTCACTGATCATGCACTGACGTCAGTCGTTCTTACCCATTTTGTACGTATTGCTGTTAGTTCTAAGCACGCCTCTGCCTATTCTTATTCCTAATGAAAGAGGCCGGGCTAAATTGTTGCAAAATGAACCACAATTTTCGCCCATCAGGCAAGGAAGACGGCGGCAAAACGTCCTGAACTAGAGCGCAAAAAAATTTACACAACCCATAAAAACTTGAATCTAGAAAGTGAATTAGTAGTAAAATCATATACAACATTTTTATACAGAGTACTGCAAATTAGTAGGTCAAACCGTTAACCACACATTCTTTGGACCAAATTAATGAGACTTTTCTGTCACTTTTCATTTTGGAGATCTATTTTGAAAATACAGTGTCAAAATGAAAATTTTAAAACAAACCCGCCGATCGGATTTAATAAGTTTATTCAAATGTAACGGGAATAGACAAGTCTGTGTGTCCAAAATCTTTAGCTTACTCATCTATGGCATATTTATGTGAACATTTATTACTTTTCATGATCTCTACACAAACCAACGTAGGTATTGCAGCACCAATTCCTGCCCTGTACCGCACAAACTGAGCTATCACAAGTTTAAAGTTCATTATATTTTCAATTTTTCACCGTGTCTAGTTACTGATTGAGTATCTTGCATTAGGATTTTTGTACGTACGACTAAGAGAGATGGTTATAATTTGTTTTCTTGTTGGCATTAGGTATTATAACATAAATTTCAAGAATGAAGTGAATAATGCAGTTATTTAAATAAATTTATATATTTATTTATGTCTGTTTGTTTCTTAATTTTAAAGTTTGAAGCTTGGAGGCGGCATTTTTTGGGTTTGCCTACGGCGGCAAAAATGCTAAAGCTGACCCTGCGCCAATACATCTGTTCTGCAAAAATACTTTGTGTGACGAACAAAATTGTCGATGATGAATGCTAATAATGCATGGGGCCTCTAAGGTATTGTTGACGAAAATTATTGTGGAAACGTACCTGTTTATGAAAAACTGATAACAGAATTATTCACTCCAACCGCTGTAACATATAGCTTTTGAGTCATGGTAATGACATCTAAGGCTAAGTTGTTGGATTCCCCATTCTGTTTTAAATATTTTTTCTAGTTTATAAGTAAATATACATCTAACTCTTATTTACATTATTGATACTTAATATGGAAAACAAAATTATATTCACAATCTACAAATGTGACATATAAAAACAAAACTTGAGGATGTTTATCAGTTCTTAGAATTAAATATTGAACGTCATTATAGCATTTCGTAACAATAAAATTGTATTTCCAACTATAGATTAATTCTTAAGTAAAGATTATAACACTTATCTCGTTTTATGTAGACAGTTTGGCTTTTACCTAAACATCAATAAAAACAGTTTGCACTATTTGACATTTTTCTCTTTTAAAAAATATTATAAGTGAAACCTTCGGGAGTCCATTGAGAAGATTGGATCATGTATTAATAGTGCAGTAAAACAGGCAATTCCCGATGATTAATGTCTATTTATAGAACAAAATCTTGCTGCCTAACGCATTGTTTTCAATAGGTAGGTATACCTACTCCAATTTCATGGTAAGGCATTATATTGACAAATATCAATCAAAAATTTGATGTAAACGTTATTTTTGCAACAAGTACAAAAAGTAAGTGCTTATTGCACGCGATGTGAAATTGTCCAAAGAGGCCGTCAGGCCGAATTGAACAACACGTCGAGTGCAATAAGCACTTTTTTTACGACTTGTATACAATATTTTTTCTACGTTCATGCAAAAACCAAAAAATGTCATATTTAGATGACACTAAGTATAAGCAAATATAACGTCAATTTGAACGTTTATTTGTCATGATGACAAAACGCTGTAGTAGAATGACAGATGAATGCAATAAACATTTTATTGCACTAGTGCAATAAATAACCTTTTCCCATTAAATATGTTCAATAGTTTTGTTTTTTGCATGAACGTAGAAAAAACAACTTACACTTATCAAGAGCAGAAAAAAATTACAAACGTCAGATTTCGACTGCTACATATGTAGCTTACTTCACAGTGCTTACCTGAATATTTGTTGGAGAATATTTTTCGAAATACATAGATATATTTCATCGCTTGCGTAAATATTTTAAAATTATTAGCTGCTATATAAAAAATTATAAATATAATTGTCCTAATCGTCAATTTATTTAAACAGTATTACAGACAACTGGAATCAGATAAAATTAGTGACGTTAAAAAGATATTTTCAGTGACCTTACATTCTTTTAAAATGACGTTATATTGTGCTTTAAAAGTTTAAAAACTGAGGCTAAATTTTTAAAATCGTATTGGTTGTTACATGCTAAATACGTCAAGGTCATGCAAGTCCAATGATCCAGTTGGTAAGCTGAATGAGAATGAATCATTTATTGACTTGACAATATACCTACTTATGTTTCTAATACAAACCGGGATTGGAATAATTTTATAATAAATAATTAATTACAGAATTGTCACGCCCTTCATTTTCTCCGTTATTATTCGAGATACGAAAAAAGGTGTAAGAATGAAGTAAATATTTTTTAAAACATATATCACGAAAACAATTGAGTGTCGCATTTCCAAAATGTAGGCTTAACTTTTGTTTTTTTTTTAAATGGAACACGTATATTTTTACGCCATTAAGAAAAACGTCAACTGAGTTTATTCGAAAATATATACACAGGATACTTATTTTTTACGGTTTTCAAGACATTATTGCAAAAATCCTATCACAGTATACAGGGTGTCTCAAATTTAGCCTGCCAAAATTAACGGTGGATTCTATGATCAAAAATAAGAAAAAAAAAGTTATATAGATATAGGTTCGTAAACGCCCCCTAACGGAGCTGTTGCTTTTTAAAAGGGGACCCAAAAAATTTGATTTTTTCCAAATATTTTCAAAACGGATCGAGTTAAAGTAATTAAATTTAAAATTGAGAATCGTAATTAGATTGCGAATCTAATGTTCTAATAATACAATAATTAATCATAGGCATGCCAAACTGGGGGGATTATTGGATAAATATTGCTCTAATTTTTTCATGTTTCGAGGTGTTTGCAAGCAAGTTAGAAACAATATCTCTTCACTGTGCCAATCATACAAGTTTTCTCCAGGGTATGACATATTTTATAGGCTGGTAAGTCATTAGGAAATAGGAAGAAACCATGTTTTCGCCTCCTATGTTTCATTGTTACGTTTCAGAACTTTATAGGGCAATTATGCACTGAAAAAATCGTATGCGGTATTATAATCACTGTCACAACCGGCAGGATACTTTTTAAAAGACACTTGAACTGATATAAATTATTGAGTATTTTTCACAGTAACTACAACAAGATAAAAAGGTGCAATTCACAGTCTTTGAATAGGTAAATCTGTTTTCTACCACCTTTCTTCACCAAAAATTAAAGGACGTGAATTAATTTCAGCATGTTTTAGTTGGGACACTATCGAAAAGATGCCGTTAGTTACGGTCTGTAGGGTATTGGCACTTGAGTATTTTTTTTATCCGTCAGGGTCGGACTAACTTTTTAATGCTTATTATCAGTAGTAGTAGTACCTAGCAAATCACACACAAATTGTTATACAAAATTCAGAAAGTATCATTATTGATGTTGAACATTATGGAGGAGATAACAGCAAGTATAGCGACATGCAAATCACAACGAAATAGTAATGTTCTTTCAATTACTATATTAAAAGAAATTTTTTATTAAAACCTCTAGCAGGGGTCTAGTACAAGACAAATTAACGAAAAAACTACCTTAAAAATTTATGGAATTTAAACAATTTTTTTTATGGAACTTTTAACAAGGGTCTGTTGGTACACTAATTAACTAAAAAATACAGGGTGTTTAGAAATAACCGAACCAATCTCTAAAATCCCTAAAAATTACGAAATTAGATCGAGGTTTTTATTAAACTTTTAACAAGGATCTGTTAGAACACTAATTAACGAAAAAAATACAGGGTGTTTAGAAAAACCGAACCAATCTCTAAAATCCCTAAAAATTAAGAAATTTGACCAACATTTTTTATTAAACTTTTAACAAGAGTCTGTTAGAACACTAATTAACGAAAAAATACAGGGTGTTTAGAAAGAACCGAACGAATCTCTAAAATCACTAAAAATTACGAAATTTATGGGAATTAACCAAAATTATTGATGAAACTTTTGAGAAGGGTCTTTTAGAACACTAATTAAAGAAAAAATACAGGGTGTTTAGAAGAAACCGAACCAATCTCTAAAATCCCTAAAAATTATGAAATTTAACCGAAATTTTTGGCAAGGGTCTGTTAGAACACTAATTAACGAAAAAATACAGAGTGTTTAGAAAAACCGAACCAATCTCTAAAATCCCACAAAAATTATGAAATTTAACCGAAATTTTTAATGAAATTTTTGACAAGGGTCTGTTAGAACACTAATTAACGAAAAAATACAGGGTGTTTAGAAAAAACCGAACCAATCTCTAAAATCCCTAAAAATTACGATATTTGATGGGAATATTTGATTAAACTTTTAACAAGGGTCTGTTAGAACACTAATTAACGAAAAAATACAGAGTGTTTAGAAAAACCGAACCAATCTCTAAAATCCCACAAAAATTATGAAATTTAACCGAAATTTTTGATGAAATTTTTGACAAGGGTCTGTTAGAACACTAATTAACGAAAAAATACAGGGTGTTTAGAAAAAACCGAACCAATCTCTAAAATCCCTAAAAATTACGATATTTGATGGGAATATTTGATTAAACTTTTAACAAGGGTCTGTTAGAACACTAATTAACGAAAAAATACAGAGTGTTTAGAAAAACCGAACCAATCTCTAAAATCCCACAAAAATTATGAAATTTAACCGAAATTTTTGATTAAATTTTTGACAAGGGTCTGGTAGAACACTAATTAACGAAAAAATACAGGGTGTTTAGAAAAAACCGAACCAATCCCTAAAATCCCTAAAAATTACGAAATTTGATGGGAATTTTTTATTAAACTTTTAACAAGGGTCTGTTAGAACACTAATTAACGAAAAAATATAGGGTGTTTTGAAAAACAAAGCCAATATCTAAAATTCCTCAGTTTATGGAATTTAAACAATTTTTTTTTAACTTAACAAAGATCTAGTAGAACACTAACGACAAAAGTACAGAGTGTTTGAAAAATCAAACAAATTTCAAAAAATTCTTAAATGTAACGAATTAAAAAAAATGTTTGTCAAATTTCAGCATCAAATGAAGATGACCCGATTCAACATTTGCAATACAGGGTGTTAAAGTAACCAAACATGAAAAAACCACAAAATTGACAGAAATTTACATCTTTTTAAAATGAAATGCCAGCTACTTTTAAAAATTATTATCAATAAAAGTCAGCCAAGGTCGGGCAGCAACCTTGCTGTACCGTTATTTGATGAAAAATTGACGTAACTGAGCATAAGAATGTATGTTACTATTAGGAATAAAAATTAATCATTTATTTCATATTTTAAATTACACAGTATAATAAAGCTCTAAGCTAAAGCATGAAGTACATTCTTTCCATCACTGTTGCCGTCTCGATGAGTCCAGAAACTGAATAGCGATCTTCGGTTTAGGGAGCGATTCATATTTATGGCTCGATACGCAGTGGATCGCGTCAATGTTATAATTAGGTGCGCCCGATGGATTTTAAAATTAAGTTAAATTTATTCAATAGTAATAATGGCATTTTATTTTTATGTTGGCACTTTTAAAGCAAATTAATTTCTGGTGGTTTGTTTACTATAATATCAGAATTTTAAAAAAGTAAATGAATATTAAATTTGCGCTAATTGTAACGGTACGAATTTACCTATATGTATTGAATATTGTTTATACGTATGCATACCATATTTTTTTACAAACCTTCATGTAAATGAAATGAAAAAGACCAGTAGCGTACACACTTCATTCTTTTATAAAAAAAAATATTCATACATATTTAAATGTATGAAGCAGAAATCATATGATATTTAATAAGGAAACAAAGAATTTTCAATAAAATTGTGTATGAACACTAAGTAATTTTCACCTTACATTTTAGTGGTAACATTAAATCGATTAGCAACTGAACATTCTGGCAGCTAAATCAGAAATTTTATCATCACAACGCAACGGACTATTTAATAAACTAAGTAAGCGTGTATCGTTGTCATTTGTCACATTACCTTCTTATAATAGTAACAATTTACCTCTAGTTATAGAACAATTTTAAATTAATAGATTATGTTATTATTATGTTTTATCATTTTTTCCTGTTTTGTGTTTGAAAATCTTGAAGAAATAGGCAAATACTGTAAAAGTCAGTGCGACCTATATCTAATTTAAAAGTCTCAAACGTTTTTTTTTACTGTTTTATTTCAATGTTAGTTTATGACAATGAAGAATGTTTCGTAGATAAATAAATGTCAAATAATGTGATGGTAATCGAATAACTACCTATATGAAAATCTATTAAAATAATTTCCTTTTTCATGCGCACACTTATTAGCAATCTTGCGACTGCTTTGTCTATTTAGTGCGTGTACATTTGACACACGACACATTTATATCTGTATTGACCTTCGGGACCGGATTACCTAAATCACGATACTGAATAGGTTGTTACGCGCCGCAAATTGTTGTGAATTTATAGAGTATCTCAAACAATTCATAGTGAACTTATTTTATTTAATAATGTCCAGATATCGTTAGTCTGCGGATGGGTTTTTTTACTGCATACGATAGATTCCATGGGGACCATGGACACAATATAATAATAAATTCCAAAACATAGTTTAGGACTTTCTTACAGAAATAATGCTTTATGCTTTAGACAAACACATACATATGGTGATATTTCTGCAGATCAGAGTTATAAACTAATAAATACAAATACAAATCTGCCGTTTCTTCTCTAAATATAAAAATTATAGGTGAGTTAGCAAAATAGAAATCCGTATCATTTCTTTATAAGAAACTGTATATACAGTATGCGCCAAAAGTATGGAATAAATTCAATAAAAACGAAACAATTATTTTTTGGGAAAAATCCTCGAACAGGTCGATTTTTAATTTAAAAAATACATTTTTAGCGTAAAATGCGATTTTAAAATGTCATTTGTTTTCGAGTAATGACGTCATCGATTTTTTTTTTAAATGGCAACACCATATTTTTTTTCCTTGATTCTGAAAGATCGTTTAATTCTCTATCAGACAGTACTAAAATTTTGTCCTCTTACATAGGAAAGTTTTCGAGTATATGACGATTGAATGTTAGAAAACGTAAATCAATTAAAATAAAGCAAAAACGGTATCAAGTTTGATTTTTCGAATTCCATAGTTCTTTTATGGATCACGTAGGTGATCTTTGCAAAGTATCTTGAGGAAGGAAAAATATCATCCCTACAAAATTCAACTTGTGCAGGAACAGCGAAATTCTAATAGATTTATGTCAAGGAAATAGAAATTTACACCGGCAAATACTTTTTTCAAATGAGGCCACATTTTGTCTGAATGGTACAATAAACCGTCAAACTTGCAGATATTGGAGTCGGGAAAATCCTCATTGGATGGCAGAGGCACATACCCAACACCCTCAGAAATTAAATGTGTGGGCTGGAATAGTTGACGACAGAATAGTAGGGCCTTTCTTCTTTGAAGGAACCCTTACAGGACAAAGATATTTAGAGTTTCTAGAAAATGACCTTGTTCCAGCCCTTGCAGTAATTTTTCCTAACGATAATGACCCTGACATTCCTGACGATACCATATGGTTTCAGCAAGACGGTGCACCTCCGCACTATGCGCGCCCTGTACGAGATTTTTTGGACAACTGTTTTCCTGGGAGGTGAATCGGCAGACGCGGACCGATAGAATGGCCTGCAAGATCGCCAGATCTTACACCTCTTGACTATTTTTTATGGGGATACTTGAAGTCAAAAGTGTACATTAATAAACCACGTAATTTAGAAGAACCTCAAAATCGCATTCGGGACGAAATACGCAGAGTTACTCCAGAAATCATTCATAATGTGCAAGAAGAATTTCTTCACAGACTTGCGCATTGTCAAGAAGTTGGTGGAAGGCAATTCGAACATTTAATTTAAGTATAAAATTTAATCAATTGTATTTTATTTTACATACCTCAGAATAATTACTTTTTTATGGATAAAATTTACGTTTTCTAACATTCAATCGTCATTTACTCGAAAACTTTCCTATGTAAGAGGGCAAAATTTTAGTACTGTCTGATAGAGAATTAAACGATCTTTCAGAATCAAGGAAAAAATATGGTGTTGCCATTTAAAAAAAATCGATGACGTCATTACTCGAAAACAAATGACATTTGAAAATCGCATTTTACGCTAAAATATGTATTTTTTAAATTAAAAATCGAGCTGTTCAAGGATTTTTCCCAAAAAATAATTGTTTCGTTTTTATTGAATTTATTCCATACTTTTGGCGCATACTGTATATTATTACGCATGAGAATTAAAATGAAAACAAATAACCTTTGAATAAAATGTGTATGTATTAAGGCAATAAAATCATTTGGTGGCTCTAGAAATATTCTGGATTACATAATAGCAATGTAGGATGCTTTTCTTGACATGTTTAACAATTAAAAAGTGAATTTTTAAAAATAATATATCCACCACCCATGTACTAACTTTCCTTTCGACTATTTCATTTCACTATATACAAGAGTATGTATTTATTTTACTTTAAAATCATAAATATATACATAATATGTAATAAAACATGAAACGCTGTTGCAAAACTTAATATTCTTAAAAATTTATATAAAAAAAAATATATTACAAAGTTGCTGGTAGTTAGGTTACTATGGCTTACTGTATTAATATATGTTTAAGAAGTTCTATGTTATTTTTTGGAAAAATTACGCCAACAAATTTTTCGAGACTTGATACACATATGTAATTATTCTAACGAAATAAAATTATTTAACCAATTTTAATGGGTAGGTATCCAGTTTCTTTAATAAAGTCATATTACGGAAAATAGTTACAAAAATTTATTTGTTTTTTAATTTAATTGATATTAATATCGATCCTTGTCAATTTACCCTCGTAACGCCAGAAACAGAATTCATGACTGGGTCACCTCGTATAAACCAGTCCTCGGGACTGTTTGGCGGTTGCGCTTTGACCTGGCTTTTTCAAAAACGTCGCGCTGAAATAATTCTGTAAATTTCGGTACGGTGTACGATTCAGTGCTTCACTACCTACCGTATAACTTTTTCAGTTGTATTTGATAGATATACAAATACTCGTATATACGTAATATTGGGAAAATTTTTAATTTACTTCAGGTATCATTATTGTATTAAACGATTTTACATTTTTTTACAGTAGCCGTACTTTATAGATTTCTTTTGGCTAAATATTTTACTACAAATAAAGTTAAATATATACCTATATATTAAAATATAAAAACCAACAAAACTGTTGCAAGTATTTTATCTAACCGCTTTTCGACATACAGTCCTCCTCTCAGTTATTAAATAAAACGACATTCTTAGTAATAATATAGATAATTATCGGAAAAATAATATATCTACAAATTTGTTTCAATAATGTGTTACTTTTTCCTGGAACAAAAATTTATTGTATATTACTTATCCCAACGAACTTATGACTATATTCTGTGCAGATACTGATATTGTTTTGTCGTTTCTGTACTTTGGGCTGATTTTGCTTAATATGGATGAAAAGGTGCGTAAACCTACCGAGTAAAGAAATCTATAACACCGATTTTTACGCGTAAGTGTATCTTGCTCTAGTTCGGCTTTACGCCAATTGGAACCGCCACATCCTGAGCGGATTTTCTTTGGGCGATTTCCAACCACTAAAACGCGGTCCTTAAAGAGCAATAGCTCCGTTAGGGGACGTTTACGGACCTATGATTATATATATTTTTTTATTTTTGATCGTACAATCCACAGTTAATTTTTGGCAGGCTAATTTTGGGATACCCTGTATAACTTATAAAATATGATACCTTTTTAATTAGGAATTAGCTTTTAATATAACATACATCCTTTGGTCG
The DNA here is from genome assembly GCA_037114965.1 of Monochamus alternatus. Classification (NCBI taxonomy): domain Eukaryota; kingdom Metazoa; phylum Arthropoda; class Insecta; order Coleoptera; family Cerambycidae; genus Monochamus; species Monochamus alternatus. Next base: position 10,414,266 of record CM073427.1, read on the forward strand.
ATATGTTACTTGACTTCATTCACTTCTTCCCTCAACTAATAATTGCTAGTGTAAATTATGTTACTATTTATAAATAGTTATTTAAATATACACGGCGAATACAACTTACAGCAGACGTAAAAAAAAAACATATCGACGCGACACCGACTATTATAGCGTTCCGTAACTAGCTAAAAACGTTCAAAATGCGAATCAGCTGTGAAGATCAAAGATCCACGCGTTCAACCCTGTTAGACTCCGTGCTGGCTTTAACTCTATTCATAAAAACAGAATAAAAGTATATTTCTATTTTTTAATGTCTTATTTTATTTTTTAGCAAAAGCATGTGATGAGAGATGGACAATTTCGGCAAAAATGTGTGAAGAGCGATGGAACAAACTTGTTGAAATGTACCATATGACCAACTCTGTCAAACTACACACTGCTCTCTATGAAATGATTGATGAGTTCCTAAATACGTAAGTTCATTATTTACAAAATACCTTCAAACATACCGTTTGTCTTCACAACAATAACACTTCTACTAAAAATTAGTAATGGGTAATACTAATAAAGTTTAAAATTATTCCAGTCCATTTTTTTAGGTGCTGAATTTTCATTGGGATGCAAACTGGAACAGTCAAAAGTAATAGTAATTTTGTTATAAATATTTTGCAAACTAAAAAAACACTGTAAGTTTATTTTTTCCTTTACTTTAGTGTAATTATCATTAAAAATTAATAATTAAAAAAAACAGATCTATTAAAGGCAGTGTTATTGTTATAATTCGGTTAATCTATTTTAAATATTTGATTATTTTTTTACAGGCATTGTGAAACTGCTGATTTGTCTGCAGATGATTGTGAAGAACAGATCGATTTTGATGGAGTCCTTGCTTTGGAGATGATAGATGAAACTTATGCTCCACTTCCGTCAGATATTGTGATATTTGAGTCCTCATCCAGATCATATTCTGAATATTCAGATGATTTCTGTGAGATTGAAGATGTGGAGTTTTATTCATGATATTTTACGTATGTTTAAATAATAACCGTTGTGTATGTTATACAATATTTATTATAGTATAATTTATTCCACTATTATGTAAGAGTTCATAAAGTACCTGTTGAAAGTTTGCAGCTATTTTGTAAGAAAAAACTTAAATTTTTGTCGAATTTGTCTAGTCGAATGATCTGATGGTGCGCGAAATTTATCACGTCTTGATTGTATTGAATATTGAACATGAGATTTTTCTTACAAATGGTTTTTATATTTAAGATTGTTTTAAAATACATTATTTAATGTATCAAATCTGAATTTGATATACCTACTATAAATTAAAAAATATATGTTACCTTTTATATTTTTTCTCCTTTCAATAAAATACATGATTGTACAATACATGATTTGTTATTTACCTATTTAACCTTTCATGAAGACATAATATAAAATGTAAGTATACGAAGAATGGGACTCCTAATAATAATTATTGCTGATTAGTGAATAACATCCATCTTTCCTTCTAGTAGATCTTATATAGTCGCGGCAAGACGCAGACGACTTATGTCACGGCTGACCTTATACAATTGTTTTTATTGTCAATATAATTTTTGATACTTGGTCATGTTAAAAACAATATTTTTTTCAATTTAGTACAATATACATATATTGCAAACATTTAGTGTAGTATATAGTTTTATTATTATTATTCTCGGTTGCAATTTCTTAAATATTTTGATGAAAGTATAATGCTCATTTCAACAAATTCATTTGTTCGTCGTCTGAATTTTTACCACGACTATAATTATTATTAAATGGTATGAAATTACCTCAGTTAACAAAAATTTGAAACAAAAATGCAGTTGAAAAAGATTTATATTTCTAATACTCAATTATTCAATTTATCGGCCGAAATCCTGTTTCTACTAATAATGCTTCTAATTTTACATTTATACTATTAGTAACATGAACCTGGTGAGTCCAACAAGCAGCATAAAACATTGCTTCGTGTTTATTTTTAGAATGGGCGATATTTTCCAGAACAAGTTCCTTTAACTGTAATAGTAAAAACATATTTTTTGCAATTCGAAAAAAAATATAATATTTCACTATACCTTAAACTCTCCAATGTAGGCTTCTGCTATAGCAGCAACGACATTTGCTAAAGACGTAGCATCAAGAGAAATAAAAATAGGCTCCGAATGTTTTTCAAGTTTCGATAGAGCCTTAATTTGGGTACTATAATGTTCAAAACGCTTTCTAAACAAATCTAAGGTTTGCACAATATTAAATAACGCATTTGTGTATTCTTCCAATTGAGGTGAATAATTTTTAGGACCATCGGATTTCAATACAGCTATCTGTTTAACTACCTGTGCTCCTTTTATGTGACTATCATTCCAATGTTGTATGTTATTATAGAGATCTGCTACTATGTCTCTGGCTACTCTCGGTGGGCCCGTTAGGTTTTTCTGAGGAGAGCCAGCTCCTGGAGTCTGCCGTACTAAAATTGAATTCAAAGTACAATAAGAAATGTATAAGTAGTAAATGTATTTATTACATATCACAGGAGAGTATCCACTGTTTTCTTTAGGAACGCTATTTTCCTTCTTTGGAGTAAGACTCATATCTCGAATAATTATTTTATATTTATTTATAATTGTAAAACTCGCTCCATTTTAAGAACATATAAAAGAAAAGTTTAACCTAAAATCAAAAATAGTAAGATCATTTCATCTTGACTTAGGTATTTGGAAAACATGTTTTGTTTTGTAACTTTTGTGTTGTGTGAGAAACGGGAAGTGAACTATTTTCTTCTTCTTCTTGTTTCCACGAAGAACTACAGTGCCAACCTATTACATCACTATCGTTAGACGTCGCCTCCACAATCCTTAGTCGCCTCCTCCGAAACGTAAACCTCGGACATTTCTGTTTGGCGTGGTTTGGCTTGGACACCTAACAAATGATCCATGATCCAAGGATGGTACCACAAAATATATGATGGTACTTTCTCCTTGAATCAAATAGATTGCTTGTAGCTTCCTGTAATCTTTGATTGCTTATCTCACTCTGTACCATAGATAATATATGCTCTCTACTCTCTCTGTTGTCTTGTGAGGCGATAAAAGAATTTGAAAAAGGCAGAATCTGATTTGTATTACATTTTATAAAACAAATTATATTATTCCACTGTTTTTTAATATTGTTTATTAAATTTTAAAGAAAATCAGTTTTATTCATTAACACTGCAAGTTTCTGAGAAAGAGTCATCAGTTTTTATTTTAAACTGAGGCACTTCTTGACCTCTGGTCTTGGTCCCAAAAAATGTCCAATTTTTTTTATTATTGTGCTGCTAGGTGGAGGCGTACGAACTTAAAAAACATTTTTCATCAAAGTTTAGAAAACCACCAATTTAAACAGGCAAAGGCTAAGGGCATTCGGAAATATTCACAAGAAAGTAAGTTAAGGTTAGGATTACATATAATAATTATTGAAACATTTGTCTCTGCAGCTAAAAAGAATGATAAGACTTCAGAAAATGATAAATTTATACCATTTTTGGAAAGGGTTAACTTGAAGCGAGCTGAAGCTAGAAAAAGTGTTCTTGTACAGGTACAGTCTGCTCTATCGTATAAAGAGTTGCACACCTATTGTAGTTCAGTAGGCACAGTAAAGAATATGTTACATTATACAACGGGAGTGGAGCCAATGGTAAATATATATTTGATTCATTCATAATTCAATTATTGATTGTTATATTCCAGCATTTTATAATAGTTGAGTTTGCTGAAGAATCCGATGTGACAAATATTTTATCTACAAGTTCTTATATCGAAGAAATTCAAGCAGTTCCCACACAATCACAGTTTTTATGGTTTAGAGCTTGTAACAGAAAATTGGGAAAATTAAAACAGAGTAAATCAGCAAAGCTGTTGGTTGAAAATGGTACGGAAATAATTGCGGAAAATGTAATTAGAGATAAATTACGAGAATGCGAAAGTGTAAGTTGATTATGATAATTTGTTTTATTAACGTATAATTTTGCCTTTGTATAGATGTCGGAACAGATGCAAGTATTGCATAGTATTACCAAATTGAATGATGTAGGTGTTAGGTTAAGATATCTAACAGCGAGACAGATCGAAAGTACGTTTTCTGGCATGTTTCCTTTTGTCAGTGTGTATCCCTTTGGCTCTTCTGTAAATGGATATGGAAGAATGGGTTGTGATTTGGATCTTGTACTTCGACTGATCGATAGAAAGGTAAATACGTATTATTTTTTAAATAACATTTCAAATAAATTATTTCGTATGGTTAGGACAACGCCGAAAGCAGGCTTGTCTTTCATAGCAAAGCAGCTTCTGGATCCGAGAGAAGCACCAATCAGCGACACATGGAAACGATTGGAGATTTAATTCATTTATTCCTCCCGGGTTGTTCACAAGTACGCAGAATACTGCAAGCTAGGGTGCCTATTATCAAATACCATCAACAATTGACTGATGTTGAATGTGATTTATCAATGGCAAATATGTGAGTTGAACAAATAGGTAATTTTGTGGAGAAAAATGCTTGTCAAAAAAATGTTAAAACGTGAGATTTATTTTCATGTTTGTAGGAGTGGCGTTCACATGTCTGACTTCCTCTACATTATGGGAGAATTAGATGACAGAGTGCGACCTTTAGTGTTTGTCGTACGAAAGTGGGCAAAAGAGGTAGGCTTAACGAACACATCGCCGGGTAGATGGATGACAAACTTTTCATTGACCTTACTAGTCTTAGCTTTCCTCCAGAAACCGCCAAGCTCACCACCAGTGCTGCCATCTCTGAATACGTTAGTAAAATTAGCAGGTGAGTCAAGTGTCAATAGATAATTATTTTGACGTGCAATTCAATGAAGGGTACAGCAAGGTACTGTGCAACCTTGGCCCCTGTGGTGGGGGAGGTCCAGTACTCTATAATTTTCATGAATTGCTGGCATTCCATTTAAAAAAAAATTCAAATTCGGGCAATTTGGAGGGTTTTTCTGAGTTTGGGTACAGTTTTTTCAACACTCTGTATTTTAAAAGTTGAATCGAGTCATCTTTATTTGATGTTGAAAGTTTCATCAATTTTTTTCTAATTTCATGAATTTTGAGGATATTTAGAGATTGTTGGGTTTTTTAAGCAGCCTGTATTTTTTTAAGTAGTCTGCTAGTTAGAATTAAAAAAAAATGTTTAGTTCCCTTAATTTACAGGTTTTTGTAACAGGCACAAATTTAAAAGTTCCGAAACGAAAAGTTGAAAATTACCATGAATTTCATTTTTTTTCTTGTCGCTTTCGAAAATGTAAACAAAACTTTTGAAATGTTGAAATTAAGATTTAAAGCTACAATATCATCTCCAAAGGACTCGAGTAGATCCCAGAAGGCACAATACCGACCTCTCCTCGTCTGAATGGAACGGATAACGTCTCAGAATACAAAATTATTTTTAATATTAGCTAGGGAAATGCGAAAAAGGCTTTACCAAAATACAACGGCGCGACAAACCAATGATAAGAAAGCATCATGCCTTAAGCCTAGCCGGCAAAATCACAGCCCTGCTTTTTCTACTCTGTTCCATTGCCCATTTGCAGTGACTCAACGCACGTGGCAGCACACTATAGCACAAATGCCGTAGGTGGACATAGCCGTCAGTAGGGGTGGGCGATAACGGTTTGGAACTATCGATTATTGATAAATAAAATAAACCAATATTATCGAATTATCGATAATATTGATATTATCGGTAATCCGATAATTTTTTATCTGTATTATTATCGATATATCGATAAATATTCCCAACCCTACTCAACAGATGTCGCCCACTTCGTGATTGTTCCCTAAATTTTAGGTATGGTATAAACAGATCTAAAACATATGAAAATTTTTACATATAAGTTGCATTATTGGCTTCAAGCTACAATAAAACTATCGGTAGCTACCGATATTATCGTTACTATAACGATAATATTGACAATTATTGGTAATATCGATAAATTTTAGATAATTTGTTATCTGTATTATTATCAATAAATATTCCCAACCCTAGTCATCAGTTGTTTTATAGAAATTATGACATATGTCAAATATCTGTTAAGATGTACCTAAAATAACAAATATTGTGTTCCTATGATTAAAATGCAGAAGAAGCAGTCTATTATTTGTTTTAAAATAGTAGAAAAAAAATAAGGTACATTTTTGCAAACAAACAAATTAAATAAGTAGGTTCTATTAATAGATGATGTGTTTCCAAATACTAAAGTTGGTGTCGCCACATTACAGAATTCTATATTCAAATTCAGGTGATTCGACAGACAAGTATTGCAAAGACGACGCGATTTAGCAGAAGACGCTTAAAGTATCAGTTGTCACACTTTGGGCCCGAGTGTGGGAATCAGCTGCAGCTTTCAATTTTATTTTGATAATTTTATTTAAAATATTTTTAAAACTTGATTTAATGTTAATATTTTATTGGAACTGTATTTTTTTCTAGGATCAAATGATAAATACGTTACGGAAGACGGCATAGACTGTTCCTTTTTAAGAAACTTGAACAAGTTTAAAACTAAGACGAAAAATACAGAAAGTCTGGAATCCCTCCTAACTGAATTCTTTGAATATTACTCCCAGTTTGACTTTACAACAAAAGCAGTCTGCCTAAACGAAGCAGTAGCTCTTACGAAACCGGAATTCAGCGCTATGTACATAGTGAATCCTTTGGAGAGGGGACTGAACGTTAGCAAAAACGTTAGTATAGAGGAAGTGGAAAGATTTAAGGATGAATCGAAGAACGCAGCTTGGACACTGGAATCCCAAGAGAATAAATCCACCAACTGGGGACTGCTGTCCATTTTCGAGAATCGAAAAAAAATCAGTTACAAAATGAATTTTACCACAAAGCAATCGAGACTGATGAACATTAGGAGTTTATTTGACGAGGAAATGGAGGTAGAGGTTCAAAAACAGGAAAATATTCAGTTCAAGAACGAAGACGTTAAACGAGAAGTTGCGGAAATTAAAAAGGAAACGCAGGAGAAAGTTAAGGCTCTGGAGGGCAGTATAAAAAGGCAGAAGAGTCAGAGGTAGCGTCGATAGACTTGATAACAAAATTTTAATTTATAAATCTTTATTGTTTAATCTTGTTATACTATAAGGAATATAAAAATCAAGAAATATAATTTTTTTCTAGACTCCATCTGTTTTTTTTGGTATGTTACTCATAAAAAATTAAAATTAAACTGTCTATTTTAATGAGTTTTTTTTTAATTTATGTAAAGAACATTTCCTAATGGCTTTCACCCTTCTTGCCCGCTACTCTTTTAAAATCTCCCATATTCGTAGTACTAATAGGTGATCCGATAATTGCCAAGTGGTCTATCTGCGTAACCTCTCCCCCCGATTGGTTGTCTTTCACAAAGAATTGTATATTCTGAACGTTCTGGAACTTCACGTATCTTAAATTGACTGGATTGCCTTCTAAGTCTTGTGGAGTAAAGCTGAAAACAAAATATAAATATACAGGGTGTTTCAAAAAGACATGACAATATTACTAGGGCTGGAACATTGAAAAATAAGTATGTTTTGCTTAATGTCCTAGAGTCACTCATTTTTGCAACTATACTCAACGGATGAATATTTAGAGTGACTCATGTTATAAGCTCGCTCACAATTTATAGCAGTCGACGCAAAGGAAAATGCATCCTGCCTGTGTATTTTTCCTATAAAATTGTGTCTCTGAGAGCATATCCGACTACACAGCTTCTGCTGCAGCAAATTCGCATGCGCTAGATCAAAGAAGTTAGCCATGTGCTATCATGGGCGGGCTAAATTTTTGGTATATCTTTCTGTTAATTTAATTATGAATGTAATTAATTTATTAGTGATTTTGTGTTCTGTGGAGAATAATTCGTAAATGCCATAATTTAATAAGTGAGGAATATTGGATGATGACGTTTAGGATACGAGGTCAAAATATGAGTGTAAGTGATGTTGAAATATGTACTTCATTAACGAGAATGTTCGTGAGTATATATGTATAGCGCAAAAAAGAGTGGTAAAGAAGTACAATCGTTTGCAATAATAACTCACTCTTAAAATGGTTTTTGAACTTCTGGAATGTCTGAGTAGAAATTTCATTAAATCCATATTGGTGAGTGAAACAACTAAGAACTAATGTTAAAAACTTTAAGTAGATTTCATTACGAATATGTCAGAAGTTCAAAAGAAATTGCAAAATTCATTTTAACGAGTGTCATTATTATTGCAAATGATTGTACAACTGTGAAACGGAATATAGTGGAAACTCGTGGAAGATCGTATTTTAAAAATAAGTTCGACAGAAAAAAATTGCATTGCTATAGCTTACAAGATGAGATTTTGCCTAAAATATATAAAAGGGTGCTTTTGCGAATTGTGCGTGACGTATGAATTATGGTATGTAAATTTCTACATAAATGAAATCGAAAAGCGTATACTGATAGAAAAAGACGAAATAGTGATATGGTGAAGAAACTATTTAAAATAAGTATTAAAAGGTCGGAATCTGGATCGAAGAATATATTAACTTTTGATGAAACGGATGAAAGCGGTACGATATGATATAAGTGTTAATGTGTGACTGTCATAATGACAGTGCAAGTAACCAATAGTGAATAGTGTGTATAAATAGTGTAATGTATTCTAAAGCCTTTTGTCCTTATGGATGCGAAATTCGCGATTATTTGGGTGATTTATTTAATGGTGGGAAAACAAATTTTTGTCAAATATAACATTTTCTATCATTTTTGTCATGAAACTGTCATTGTACATTGTCAAAAACTCAAAACAAATTTATTAACACCACATAATAATGAAAGTAGCAATAATATTTGTACTGATTTACTGCTTTACAAAATTTGTCAAAAATTGAGATTTTTTCCGCCATAAATAATTAAAACAGAAGTTCCAAAATTCGTGCAAAAATCCATAAATCGCTCCACGTTCATGAGGACAAGGCTTAAGTGTAAATTATCCTTGGAGTGTACGTAAGTGGCCACCCAAAAAGATGGCATTCTTGTAGAGAGGATGGCACAGGGGCCACATTGAACGTAAACTGTTAATCTAACTTCTCAAAATTGGCAAAAACTGTTACATCATTGTTTCTACTAAAAATAATGGATGTTATGTAATGTAATTGTTTTTTGTATATTTTTTATATCTGAGCGCCTTCAAATTTAGTACACCTATGAAACGTTGCTCCCCGCACACTTAGCCCTTCGTGATTGTCTACAAGCTAGCGATTAGTCACTCTCTCCATTTTCAGCCGTCGGTTATAGCACCCTTTATTTTGTACAAATAAATTAATAACACCAGCGTGTTCGCTACTACCCAAAACTTACCTGTGTGAAATTTTAATCAAATATGTTGTTTTTTAAAAGAATGATTTTTTTTTAATTCTCTTACATGCCCTGAATCTCAAAAATGAGTGGCTCTAGGACATATGTTTATTTAGCAAACCCTACTCATTTTTTAATGCTCTATCAACCCTAGTGATATTGCCATGTCTTTTTGAAACACCCTGTATTTACAAGCAACTTTTGAAAAATACTGTCACGTTTAAAAATTGTTCAGCAACATTCGCTAAAGGAAGCAATGGATGTTATTTCAAACTTGACAGTCAGTATCTTTATTTAAAAAAATTGTTATTAAAATGTAAAATATAAAAATTGTGTCATTTTTATAGATGATTTGACGTGCCTTTTCTAACTATGACATTAAAGTCACAAATCGAGTGAGAGCGTTACACTGGACACCCTGTACCTAGTGTTTGTTTGATGTTTGTATATACAGGGTGTTTATTAATTGAATGCCGATACTTAAGGATGACGTCCGTACAAGGCTTGAACTAAACATTTTTTAAGAAAAAAATGGTACGCCACTGCCTTTTCTAAAAACTAAAATTATTTTTAAAATCTCCATTTATTTTACAGCAAATTTGGTCCCTAGACTTACTCTCGTATGATGCACCATTTTCACGTATAAAAATTAAAACCAAAAAAAGTTATTTCGCCAAGTCATTGGCAAAGATTTTAAAACATTTTTTACATCAAACAATGCTCGTTAATGATTAAGAGGTGCGTACCAAATTTCATAAAAATATTTGGAGTGATAAGAAAATTATAATAAAAAAGTAAATTTTTTCTTAAAACTGTAACACCCTGTCGCTCAAAAATTAAGAGGTTTAGGACATATGTTGATATTAAGTTTTCTTCTTAAAATGACCCAAGGATTCACACCCTTAACTATCGGCATTCAATTAATAAACACCCTGTATAAACAAAAATGGAACATTTTAGTAGTCAAGACACCAAAAATAGTTCAAAATGGCTACTTTGCAGACTAATGCCCCTACCAGTATCAGAGAGGTTAGCGTATAAAATTTTCTACTGTATAGGAAAATATGATGGCTTTTTTCTGAATCTTTTGTCTATATTTAAGATATTAATAAAAATAAAAAACATGTTAAAAGTAAAATACATCAACTGTAGTGACAATTTCACTTACTCTAAATCTTGGATGCTAGTGTAACTATCGGCCAAATCAAAATCTAGCGTCCTGGGTTGATTGATGAAAATCCTAACGTGTTTTGGTCCTTTATCAGCTGGTGCCTTAATTTTTAAGCTATGTATCTTCACAGCTTGATTAAATGCAATTGAAATAATTAACTGTAACAAAAATTGTCATACTAACTGATAGATCTTACAGTATACAATAAAAAAGGTCAAGTTTATTTTTCACTGATTTTATACCTGTTCGTCACAATCAGATTGTAAATATCCTCCTTCCGAAGTAAGACAATGTGCAAAAGGATGGTCATCACTTTCATTTAAGCATTCACACTGGGCTTTCATAACAAAAGGTGACAAGTCCATCTAAAATAAATTTGCATCATAAAGAAGAGTACACAGAGACAACACATCTACTTACATGACCAGCCACTCCCTCAGCATCCTCACTTTCGTCGGATCCATAATATTGTTGGATTTTATTTTCAAGTGTTGTGGCGTCCGCACCTTGTAATCGATCCACTTTAGTCTAAAAAGTCATTTGTCCCTTGCAACGCAATAACTGACTCATGTAGATTTAAAAAACCTTACCTTGTTTCTATAAAAGATAAATGTAGGCATAGCCGAAACTCCCTGGGCTGCAGCCGTCTCTTGACACTGATCGACATCGATTTTTAGGAACACGGCCCTGGGATATTTAGCAGCGAGTTGCTGGAACACAGGGGCTATTCGCTGGCAAGGTCCGCACCTTTAAATTAACAAAACATCAGAACGACCCTACAATTTGTAGGTTAACTTACCAAGTAGCAGTGAAATCGGCAACTACTAATCTGGCAGCCGCATTGGATAGTTCTGCTTGGAAATGGGCCTCATCGTTTATTACTCTTACGGATCCCATATTACTTTGTTTAAAAAGTCTAATAAGTTGATAATATGATGACTGGCAAATATAACCTTTCTTCAACAATCCCGTCGATGTCAAAAAATAAAATGACAAAACAGTGACAATACGAATAGAGTGATTTCCATTGGGTACAATTACTGATCCACTATAGTTGCTTTCGTTCCATGAAAAAATGTACCCTTTCATAAATATGGGCGTGCATCATTGTTTTTACAAGAAGCTGTTTGCATAAAATATTATGTATTATTTTATTTCTGAATGTTATTCAACCTATGCTATTCAGAATGAATATGATCTGAAGAAGCAGTTTTGTTAAATGATACAGTATACGACTTGTTATTGCGAAAATCTAAAGTACGTATTTAAATAACTCAAAAATAAAAACAACACCTAAACTGTTTTTATTCACACCATTTAAAAAGTTTTAACGTTCTGTATTGTGTGCATGGAGAAAATATAGTGGTTTTACGAAAAAGAAAAATTACTGAGTTGCACGCAATTTTATTAGTCACTATAAATTCTATAATATAATGGTTTTACAGTCTTTCTAATAATATAAAACGTTGGTAGGCATAAAGAATTTGTTTATATTTTATTATTTTGGAGAAATTGAGTTTTGAATCGTCAAATATTAAGTTTAACTTATTTGACATTGTTCTAAATATAATATTGGTAACGTCACATATTATGCAACCAATCTTAAATTTGAGCTTATGGAAAGGGGTAATCCATCTACGAGTCAAAATAAAATCAAGAGAACACATATTATTTTTTTACTTCTCAATTACCACGTTTATTTAAAATGTAATTTCTTATGACATAAAGTACTGCTGGTTGCATACATTGTGAAGTCACACTAATGCAGTTCATTTTGATTTGATATTCAGGGAAAATTGGTGGAACCAATCAAAATTCTGCATTATTGGCGCCACTGCTTTTGTATTGGTTATATAAGTTAAGCTATCTATAAACTCAGTATATTATTATACAGCCAGGACAGTCGTACGAAGCTTTAGTTGCACTACTTATTAGTAGATGGCGCAATTGCCACATAAGGCGAATTTTATTCAGCTCCGGTTCCGGTTGACATAAAATTGACAGATTTTTGACACTGATTTTATTTTGGTTCTAAATTCATAACGTCATCATTACTGCCAACTGAATGCACTGGTTCTGTGTTTGTGCTTTTTACACACGTTTTACCACAAAATATATAACTATAATAGATGTTTTACGTTTATTTGTTAATTGCCTAGTGATGGTACCTCCAGTAAAAAAAATTGAACTTGATATGTTATACTAGTTTTCTTGCATACTTTCACTCACCATTTTCAACTTTACCAATTTCGTAGGGAGTCAGAAAAACTATAAATTTTACTCTATTGTAACTAATTTCTACCTTTTCTCGTTCCCATAAATGAATAAATAATAATAATAATAAAGTACTTTATTGCCAATAAACATACACATACATTCACAGCAACAGGCCATTGACCGAAGTCCTTCAGCTCGTATTACCCATAAATGATTTCATTCCATTTCCGACATTTTCATTCGAATTTGTAAAGTATATTTACATCACACTTAAGTCAGGTTATGTTTTGATTGAAAAATAAACAAACCAAAAATTAGAACGCCCCGATTATTGACAGACCGATTTGTTGCCTTGACGTCATGAGCTTCCAATAAAATGCGGTTGGTATCAATTTGGTCGACCTTCAAGTAAACCGATGCTGAATAAAATTCGGCTATAGTCTAATACGTTATAACTACCCAATAAATAATTTTTAGTTTTATGTATATTTTTCTGAATTTTTTGATAAACAATGATACAAAAATAATATTATAATAATATTTTATTCGGTCCGTGGCCGCGTGATTTAAGGCGTCAGTACTTGAATGGATGCGAGTTCGAGCCCCGCAGCCGGTAGACTGTATATCAGATGTATTTGTGGATTGGCACCCTCCCTGCGGGTATGGTATGGTGGAAGAATGTTAGCTTGAGTCAATGTGGGAGATTGATACCGGTCGATATTTGACTACCCCCCTAATTAATGAGGTTTTCCAGGCTTCCCTCATTCCTGCACTGAATGGTGGTTAGGGCCTACCAACTAAATCGATCCTGGGCGCAAATGCGGTCTGCTTAATAATAAAATGCCGCCCCCTCTCCCGCACAAGTCTTCGACTTCTGGGCTAATTCTCGTCATTAGAATGTGGGATATTGGTATTATTATTATTTTATGGTGGTAACTATAATTTAAATTTATAACTAGTAAAAGCTGCTATAATAAAGTATATATAGCACTATAGCTAAGACTAAATATTAAAAAGCTATAAAAATCAGAGAGCTGGTAAGTTTTTACTTTTATTTTAATAATTTACTTTGTATTCGATTGTATACAGTGTGTCTTATTAACAATTACTGAATAACAAGAAGCTTTAAATAGAGCTGCTCAAACATTTTTTTGATAAATTTTATATTTCTGACATTGTTTTAATATAAGCTACCAGATTTCTGAATGAAAAACTCTCAGATTTTTTATAAATTTCTCCATACCCTAATAGTAATGACACAATAGATTTAACATTTGTTTTATTTGTAATAATTACATTTAAATGAATGTTTGCTGTTTAACAATAAATAAATCCATATAATTTTAAAATGTAGATTAAGTAATACTTTTTTTTAATTTGAAAAGATGTTACAGAACTCGTTAAAGCCAATTCTTTTGCTGACATTGCACAAAGCCTAAAAACAACAGTTACAGATATACAGGTTAAGCTCCTTACAATTTTACACATTTTTTTCCTAAAATAGTTATTGTCTTTACACAACAGTGGTGATAATACTCAAAATATAATCAACACGAAATCAACGATTCTAGTCTACTACATTTTGTACAATCGCAGCTGTATATCTTACAGGGTTTTCTTTCTCAAAACGGGAAGCAGTTACTGTCAGGAATATAAAACAAAAGTATTGACCACAAGTAGGAAGAAGTTTTCGATTTTTCGTAAAAGGTACAAAATTTTCTTATTTACAGTTAACATATATAGATGTACATCTCTCAAAATTTTCAACAATGATATGCTTATTCTAGATCTATTAAATAGTTCTAAAATAAATGTTATAATTAAAAATTATCGCCTCTACAGGGCGTCTTATATACAGGGTGCCTTTTATGTACAGCTCGTGGAAGACTTTGTGATTCTGTCGTCTTACATATCTTACTACTCTTATCCTAGGATACGATAGCAGGCGTTTTTACATTATTTTAGAATTTTGCAGGTACAATGCTAGTTTCCATTTAGATGATGTGGCTTCTTGTTCACCCCAACAGTACTTATTTGACAAACAGCGAAGACAAAAGTTAAATATTTAGTAACATTTTATATGACTGCTAGTAGATATGTAAAGTAGCATTGTTAAATATGGTCTTACCCAAGTAAAATTTCACCAAAAGAAACCGCTGTGGCACACAAAATGTTGGGGTGAACGTATGCAAACAACGACCCAAAAAACAATATACATACTTAACTACTACATTCGATTAGCAATTCCTAATACATTTAGACAGAAAAAATGGAAATCTCCTCAGACTTCCAAGCTCATGGGCAACAGATCACAGTTGCATGCGGCACCTCCGTTGCCCTCTTGGCACATATTCTGGCACCACATATCCCAGTTGACCACGGGTTCTGAGTCCCCTCCGTCGTCCTGTTCGGAGGTGCTGGACACCCCCACGTATGTCAAAATACGCGCTTCGGTGGCATTTTTGTAGAGCGTGCAGGCCTGGCATCCGTAGATCTGGTAATCGTAAGTGACACAGAAGTAGGCGCAGACCTGGATGAAGTCCGTCTTCTTGGTGGCCTTCGCCGTGGTAGTCTCGTTGCAGTGGCATAGCGGGTCGCCTAGCTGATTCTCGCAGAGGACGGTGCAGGCCTGGTGGCGCGTCGCGACGCCGAACTTTACGGTCGTGGATCCGTTGAGGGACTGCAAGGGCAAGCCCTGGGGGGTGAGATCCACGCAGTCATCCCCGCAGGGGGATCCTCCTAGCCCCGTCATGCACAGCTCGGCGCAGATGCGGCGCTCCTGCGAACGGGTGATGATTGGTTGCAGGGAGACTGTGTCCAGGTGGTAGGGGATGTAGCTGGGCAGGGTCACACCCACCAGCAGGAACAAGGGCACTATTGACGTCCTGCAAAGTTATGTAACCGGGTAGTTATTGTTGTTGGGGCGGCCGGAGGAGGGAGAGAAGAGATTTTCGGTTTTTTGATGCTGTATGGGCGTTATTGATTGGTTGCCGGCTGACGTTTCGATTTTTTTTTGCAAAGGCATGATATTGACAGATTTGGGAGGGTATAGAATTGCAAATTATTACTAAAAATTGATTTTTAAGTATTTAAGTGTTTAATTAGTATCATTCCTGACACCCTTGAAAGGGGTATTTCGTTGTACAATGAAAATAAATGAGATATACCCTAATATACCTAGATTTAAAAAAATTCATTGTTTCCGAGATACAGGATGTCAAAAATTTTGAAATTTTTATTACAGTTTGTATTTACTTGGAAGCTCGTGATAAAACAAAAATAATTCTAGGTCATAATGAGATACCTTAAGTCTAATTATTCATAGCGGAGTAGAAACCTTGTGCCACTCTTCTTTTATTTACATTCAAAATAGTAAGACACTGTCTTAATTATAAAAAACGTTAGATACTGTAAGTTTTGATTAGTTTGAACAAATAATCGTTCTTTGCAATTTTCTTTAAAATGCATTATATTCAAGTAACTGTTCATTTAAAATATCTCTGTATTTCGCAGTTTGTGTGTATTTGTAGCAAAAGCTGAAGGAAACTGAAAAACTGCTCTTAAAATTTTGCACATTGTCATAATTTACCATTTCGAGTAACTTTTTCAAGTAACATTTTGCTGTATTTTTAGCGGAAAAGACGCTTTACCTGGAACCAAAACAATTTTTCTTCGGTGCATTGAATATTTCAAGTAGGATTATTTCGAAAACGGTTACTTCTACAACAAGGTATACCTATTTCACATAAAGAAGGTAGAAGAATCGTCTGTTTTAAAACGGGCCGCACATTATACGATTCATCGTACTACAGGTTGTACAATACCAAGCTGATTCGACCGTCGGAACGACAGATTGGATTCACTTTTGCCCACTAAAACTACTGTTTGGTGTGTGTTTTATAAGAAATCGTTTTGCAGTTATTATTTTATCGTCTTCGCGATGGCATCAAGTTTGCCAAAAGAAGCAGTAGCTGCAATTGTGGTAGTATTGTTAAATGAAGATGAAGAACCATCCAAAAAAAGAAGAAAATGGTGCAAAAATTAGTTACAGCAACGGCAACTGTACACCTGTACATATGAACTTATTACGTGAACTAAGTGCCAATGAACCAGCAGATTTCAAGAATTACTTACGAATGGATGAAGATTCTTATAACTCATTGTTAGAATTGGTGCGCCCTAAAATCATCAAACACAATACAAAATTTAGAGATGCGATTAGCCCTGAAGAAAGATTAATTGTTACAGTAAGATATTTGGCAACTGGAAATTCTTTCAATAAATTCTGACCAAAACTTCTCATTATTTTCCATTTTTATAAATTTCGTATATTTGCAACGAGCAATATGGTTTCGACAGGTAGCGCTTGCACACAAACTATCCAATCTGGTCGTATGTACTACCGCGTTGTACTACAGATTTTCTGCATGCTGTACTGCCGTACGATACGACCGCGTCGGACTGCAGGTTGTACTACAACGCTACTAACTATCCAACCGATGTTCCAACGGTCGAATCAACTTCGTGTTGTACAACCTGTAGTACGACAAATCGTATAATGTTTGTCCCGTTTAATAGTCAGATGTACACTAAGTCATAAAAAGTTATGCCAAGTAAAAGAAGCATGATGTGTCATAAGTGGCGCCCTCTATTAGTAGCGTGAAAATTAGATACAAATTTGAATTTCTC
This sequence comes from Monochamus alternatus, assembly GCA_037114965.1. Lineage (NCBI taxonomy): Eukaryota > Metazoa > Arthropoda > Insecta > Coleoptera > Cerambycidae > Monochamus > Monochamus alternatus. The sequence goes on from CM073427.1 coordinate 10,431,719, forward strand.
GCCCAAAATCCCCCAACCTCCAAAAAGCATCCAAATATTTGATTTTTTTTAAAATTATTTACAAATATCGAGAATAAAAATTTGTACTTTGACACTCTGTAGATATATTTTTAACCATCAACTCTTGACTTATTTTTAATTACAAATAACATCCACATTAATTTATTTTTACATCTGCATTTAACTTTAACATGACAATAACATTAAACCATTCTTAAGCAACTAAAACCCTTGATTTAATAGTTTTATCAGAAAAAAAAAACGTTATTTTTTAAATTTTAAATGCTTACTCTTAATGACAATATTATCTAATTAAAAATATACTAAAAAGTGATTTCAAACTGTCTTACTTTTTACATAATTTATATTTTCTAGTTCAATCTGTAATCTAATACTGTCAAATTTATCAATGGAAAAATGCTTCAGCGTTCATTATCCTGCATTACCAAATATTTTGAATACGAAGGGACACCTAGGTGTGACGTCTAAAACAACGAACCTATAAAACCAACAAAGGGGACATAGAAGGTACGTCCAAATCCCCATAGACTCTCAACTAATCCCGAATTCCATTATTCCTAATCTGATTTTCAATTGTCGTGTATACAAACAAAAATCCCGGCGGCCCTTTTCCACAGCCGGCTTGCCTCTAACCAAGCGGAAAATGGCAACCTCTGGCGCTGACATTTGATGTTCAATTGTTTGCGCGCGGGCGGGAGGGACGTCGTCGACGTCGGCCGCGTCGCGATGCTCTGTAGCTGACTGGGATTTATGATAGTCGAAGGGGACATGATATATTTGCCGGCATGATGACACTTATTAAATCGTTTGCTCTGCTAATGCCGGGGCTTTATTCTTGTTAGTGTTACGGCCGCTCTGCTCTAGAATAATTTTCTGTTATTGCGATGTTTAACTAAATGATGATGACTCGGATTCCGACCCTTGGACTATCCTGCCTGGTGGTAAAACGAGAAGCGAATAGGTTGTTATTAAACCTACTGTAAAGTAAAACATAATGACAGAAGAACCTCCATTATTGTAAGATTATAAGAAATTGAAAAAGCTTAGTTCTTGGGCACTAATACTTCATCGAAACATTATTTTGGCCTTAGCGTGCAATTTTATTGTTTAAATGTGAGGGGGGAGGGTCAAAAAAAGCTTAACTTGAAGTTTGTGGGGTCACAACCCTCCAGCTTTGGCCGCCATCTTGGAAAAGGGGGTTAAATTGTTTTTAGCATTTATCAGGTAAACTATTAGTCATACAATTTTTTTTTTTAAATATTTTTTATTGCAAATTGAATCCTCTACAATTTTAGTCTAGTAACTTTTTTGTTGTAAAATCAAAAATAACAAAGATATTCAAGAAAAACAGTCAAAATTTTTGGATAAATTTTCTTTTGGACGCCATAATTTATTTATTTTTTTATTTAAAAAAAAATTACATCAGAGAATTTTTGTAGAGTGGTTTTCAACGAAGAATTTTTATTATATACTTTTTTTATTATATTCATTATTATAGGGAAAATTAGTGTTCACTGCACAGCGCTGTAAAGCCCAAACTAATGAATATAATAAAAAAAGTATATAATAAAAATTCTTCGTTGAAAATCACTTTACAAAAATACTCTTTTAAATAAAAAAATAAATAAATTATGACGTTCAAAAGAAAATTTGTTCAAAAATTGTTATTGTTTTTCTTTAATATCTTTGTTATTTTTACGTTACAAAAAGTTACTGGACTAAAATTATAGAGGATTCAATTTGCAATAAAAAATATTTTTAAAAAAATGTTGTATGACCAATAGTTTACCTGATAAATGCTAAAAACAATTTAACCCCCTTTTCCAAGATGGCGGCCAAAGCTGGAGGGTTGTGACCTCACAAACTTCAAGTTAAGCTTTTTTTGACCCCCCTCAATGGACTATAAGGGGCGGTATTATAATGTCCAGTTGACTGGAGGTTGAGTTTCAACCTCCGATGGTTGAATTTCAACTGTCGGTTGAAATTATTATGAAACTGCAAATGTGCAAATATCTACATAAATAACAGTGTGTGTAAACTCGTATAAACAAAAATAGTGCAACTATATTAAATATATTTGCTTTTAATTTATTTTTACTGATTAATATCTATTTAAAAATAGTACTCTCTTGACGCATTTGACGAAAATAATTTATTTTATATTTTTTAAACCTACAGCAAATGAGTTTCAATTGTAATATTCAGAACTGATCTGTAGAAGTTGCATATAAATTATGTCAAAGAAATATGAAGAAAAATATTTTTATTTGTCATTTCATCATTCTCCGTACTTTACACAAGCTGAAATTGTGAAACTAAGTAAAAGTATTTCTGTTTTGTCCATCTAACTATAGATATTAATTATAACATACATAAAATTATAAGTATCTGCAGTTTTGTCCAAAATATCATTGTGGAAGAAAGTTCATAAAATAACATTTTCTTACACTTTATAGTATTTCTATAGTTAATGATTACATCTACTAGACGGAGGCAGTCTGTATCAGAAGAAATTACTCTCTTACTCTTTATAATATAAGAATGTCACCAAGATTAATGTCACTGTCAATAATTATAATTCACGAAACGTCAAAATAAAAAGCCAGGTTATTTGCGAAAATTGGCGGGAAAATATTCTGATATTTCATTGGCTAAAATTGATCTGACAGCATAGCTAACATTCAGAAATACATCTCAACGTCGGGTTGACGAACCTCGACATGAAATAGTAGTAATACAGAATTTTTTTTCAACCGCTTGTTCAAATTCAACCTACGGTTGGGGACAATCGGAGGTTCAATCTGAGCTTTATAATACCGGGGCCCTAACTAACACTAATGCTAACAAACAGACATCAATCCTATAAATTCCAGAAAAATCTAAAATTTTCACTTATAATTGCACAAGACGTTTGTATTTTACCGGGTAAATTTGGGTTATTTAATGAAAAACTATTGCTTAGCATAGGGCAATCCAACGAACTGTCAAATCACTAAAAATGGTGGCTGTAGGACAAACAACTCGACATATGACAAGTAGAAATTTGTGATTTTGTGTAGAACTGTGTGTTTGGCTCATTATATTTTATACCTATATCGGAATACCAAGGATAATTCAGACTATCATAATGGTTTTGTTTTGTTGTGTTATGAATTGTGAGTAGAGGACAGCGAGAAGATCAAGTTAAATTTTTTAGAAATCCTGCTGCATTGAATTATAGACATAGAACTGATTTCAATGAACTCTCTCATATAAAACGGCAAACGTGGCTTTGTGCAATATAACGGCAAGACCTAACTCAAGAAAAAATTAAATACAGTGTCGTAAAAACATTTTGTATCGGGTTAGTTAATAAAACGTTATATACAACAAAGCATATATTTCAGGTAAACCGGCTGCTTTAACAGATAACTTACATCTTGATTGGATTCCTACATTACATTTGGGTTATCAAATTACCACTGCAACGTTGTCAGAGACCAAGATGGGTAGATATAAACAAAAATGTAGTGTTGTGCTAATGTTTTCTAAAGTTTTAAATATCTGCAATATTTATATGTAAAAGTAATATATACCTACCTATGCAGGCCCCTATTTTCCATTGGGCACTGGGCAGGGCCCTGCGATTAGTGGGGCCCCCTAGTTCCTGCCAGATCAGCAACTCTTTCATATCTCATATTACAAAGTGTAATATGAGCCTATTTCTCATATATTTTCATTATAATAAGAAAAAGTGGGTTTATATTTTAGGTAAAACGTTCTAGTTGCTGAATATTCGTAAAATTATTGTTATTCTCAGTATTCACTGCACTTTGGTATATCTACAAATTTTTTCTTTCAAATGGGCCGAGGCAAGAAATAGTTGACTAATCAAAAATGAACTTGGTGCATTAAATTTTGATTTTCCCTGCTGCTAATGTTTTTTATTGTGCTGTAACAAACTTTAAAATATTATTGCAATGCTGCAATTATTTAAAATATCAATAATATATTTAAAACTTGTACACTGTATTTAATTTTTTCTTGAGTTAGGTCTTGCTGTTTTATTGCACTAAGCCACTTTTGTCGTCTTATATGAGAGTTCATTGAGTTCTGTCTATAATTCAATGCAGCAGGAATCCTAAAAAATCTAACTTGATCTTCTCGCTGTCCTCTACTCCAACAATTCATAACACAACAAAACAAAATCATTATGATAGTCTGAATTATACTTGGTATTCCGAAATAGGTATAAAATATAATGAGCATAACACACAGTTCTACACACAGACCAATAACTAAAAGTTCTACACAAAAGCACAAATTTCTGCTTGTCATATGTCGAGTTGTTTGTCCTACAGCCGCCATTTTTAAAGTGATTTGACAGCAAGGTGACAGTTCGTTGGATTGCCCTATTAGACGAGAAAACTGTCAACTATTAAAAACGCGACACCGAAGTTGCTAATGGGAACAGTTTAGAATTTAAACAACATAAATTTATCTGGTATCAATACATACATCGACTGCAATTCGGCAAGGTAATTCAATTAATAATAAATTTAGAAACATATCAATACAAACTACACAGCTAAGCTCTTTTCTGTAGTAGATGTTGAAGTTTGTTCTTTTTCCAAACGAATCGATTGAATACTGCTCGAATGATATTCTTTGTCAACTTGTAAGTATGGTTTTATTGATTATGAATTGCTGTGTCCTGTTATTTTTATTAGAGCTTGTTCTTCAATTCCGCTTTTACTTAATTTGCTGCCGCTCGATTTGAGTGATTTGTAATTTTGACACGCTTGACATCTATACCAATGTGTTGTGCTGCGCATCTAGTCCATTTGGAAATTTCATTAATTTCAATCGGTACATTTTTATACCAATCGTTAGAATTTTTCTTCTTCCAGAAGGAAGGGAGAAGGGGGTATAAGAAATATTGTGTCTAATCTTATAGAACTGCCATCAACTTTTTAAATAAGCATACTGGGCACATTTCTTCCTCTAAAATATTAGGCGTAATCCATTTGCTGTCATATAATTTATTGTCACCACCTTGTCTCATGTTTGAAATTAGAGTATTATACTCGATACGTCCAATTTTTGTCCATTATTTTCACTTTCAGATATGAAATAAGTACTTTTGCAGTGTTTTTCTCCGGGCCAAGCTAATTCAAGCGCCAAAATATGATATAATTTCTTTTGAAGTCCTTCCGGTTCATATTCGTCATATAATCTGGCCACTGCAAATATTTCACATTTATTAAGAGCTGATGCACCGGATTTTCTCTTTTCGGATTTTGCTTGTAGGATTTTACGTTTAGCATTTCATGCAGCTCGTGGTAAATTAAACTGTACGTCGGTGAAAGGGTTAAATACAATATTAAATTCTTTAATAATATTTACTTTGTAGCATTTTAAATGGTGTTACAAATTGTTTTAACTACCGCCTCTTTGTAGTCTTTTCTGTCACATTTTCTCATATTAAAAGCCTACTCCTGCAATATTACATTCAATTTGGATAGATTTGTTATTCAGGGTGTAAGTCTTTCTATTTCTATGTAAAAACATATAAGTTAATATTGTATTTTTATGGATTTAACCCTGAAGTCACCAAAATATGTTTTATTTTAAATATTTACAAACCAAGCAACCAATACCACCAAAACCAGGCACTTTTGAAAATAATTATTTTTATTAGTTTGACAAAGCATTTGATGCACACAGATATTAATTAAAATAAAATGTTAAGTAAATATAAACTTAAAGAGGTTTTATTGAGAACTTGAGCTATAATTTAAATATTTTTGTACTTTTAAAATTTTTGCTTCGTTTTGACTTTTACCAGTCAACAACAATATACAGCACCAAAAACTTACGATACCTATTAACAACTTACAGTAGTAGTGGGTGCATCTCTTCCGCACTTTTTTTTTAATGAACTGACTTACTGTTAGCGTCGCACTAATAAACGAAATATATCGAAACATCGGTTATTAGATAGGCTTACGAGAGTATATATAGAGGGGTGTAGACGTTATCATCACTCGACAAGTTTATCAATAACTTGTGTATACGGTGCATTAACAACTTCCAAAATCCATGTATATGGTGTGCTGATATTAAGCAAAATATCTCTGTTTTTTTTTTAATTAACAATATCTATTAGGCCTCTTCGTAGTACAGTTAGAAACAGTTTCCAACCATAAGACGCACGCGCATTGCGTTTATTTTGCTCAAATAAAGTTCAAAAATCAAAAAGGGCATTTCTAAAATGATTTAAAAATATACTTCTGCACGACACTGGAAAATGGTCCAGTGTAAAACCTGATAAGGCAAAGCATCGACGACCGAACAAAAATAAATTAAAGAAATAACATTTTATAAATAACAATTATTTTATACAGCATTTTCAACGGCTTTAAATTATTAATATAACTAATTGGCGGTTAATTAATAAAATAGTTTGACATAATTGGTGTTAAATAACACAATTTTGGGCCTATCAATTTCTACAAACTAACATAAATTTTACTGGCAGTAGCTATGATACAATTACGCAAATCATCAATAGTGTGCGATACACTTCATTTTCTAAATATCCCCACAAGAAGTTCCAAAAATTTAAAGTCATTAGATCGTGGCGTCCTCTTCGTTCAATCCCATGGTATCAACACTTGGAGATGTTGTATATGGTACGAATATAATTGAGTCTCGTGTATGATACGCCACACTGTTGCAATACGCCGTGGACACCCAGGTCTTCGCTATCTTGCACGATTCGGTTGCAAATTTCCTCTGTCACGCTCGCGTTGCACTACTCTTGTACTCAGGGTATACCGCGGTAAAAGTAGCTGCATTTGGCACATGTTTAAGGGAAAATTGTTCTGCTAAAGCGTTTTATATCATAAATTAAAACGATATTCATCAACTTCGTGTTGCTGTATACTTAAGAAATTTTTGAAACTAATTTAAACACTCGCATCACAAAAACGTTAATGCTATAAGTAATCGGATTTTAATATAAGATATTAACTATATTTTTCAGGACGCATCTATTTTAAATTTTTTTAGCTAAGTCGTGAATCACCTTGTATAGGTAATAGGGAATGTTATCAGCAATTAATTACTTTTGGTATATGTCAATAACAGATGCAGATGCAACTATAAATCTCGTTTCGTATATTTTCTATTATTATTATTATTTCGATTTTATTAGAATTGCATGTCAGACAAATACCTATGTACTGTACTTTTTCCATCAAATTTCATTTTTACTCCCGGCAGATTGAGTTCTAACTTGCTCACTGTTTGATTTACCTTTTTTTATCTAATTTCGCGGAATTTTTGTTTTAATTACAGCTAAGTTACAGAATTTTAAATTATCCACAATTTCCCAACAACTGTTTCAAATTTTCCTTACGACTGTCATTATTGTCCCAGGTTTGTATCGATATGATTGTACAAATTTACTAGGCAGATCTTTTTTTGAAACTTGGGGGAATACTTAGCGCCATTTAGTTGCTAGTAGTCAAACAATTTGACATCATTGAAATTTTTAGGTAGGTTTAAAAATTACACGACGTGAGTTACAAGAAACTAATTTTATTGTACAAACTCCTTAGAAATTTGCAACCATACTGTAGAAACATGAAATTGCACACTATAGTGCTTTCGAATATTTGGGATATTTAGAATTAGTATTGTTGACCGTATTTCATTTTTACCCAAATAATTTCATGTCTCGCTTTCACTGCCTGTGACCGTAGATACAGATGGGACCTATCTGTTGATTCAAATTTTGTTTCTAATCACATCTTGCTCAGAAACAGTTTTATAACGATAATATAACTCTCGAGGCGCCAGATGGTGATGATGTAAAACGCTAAAACTAAAGATGGAAGGAACGTAAAACTTTATTACTCTTATGATATTTTCAGGCGATGTGCTGTTTAACTGAATAGCCCAGCGTCGTTCAGCTGCCGACCTCACAAATGCTGATAAATTACCAAAAAGAGGAAAAGAGAAAAAATAATTATAACTCTCATTTCATTAATTTGTTTTTTCTTTATCAGTCTGTTCCAGTTTGGGTGTCCTATAACTTTCTGGTCAGTAAAGATTCTCCATTTATCTAAAATATTATTTTGAAATCCAATTGTCCGTGAAATTTATTGTTGCAAAGGTGTTGACAAGTAACTTCAAATTTCGTGACGTCTAAAATGGTGAGTCTCTCTCGGCGAAAATCGAAGACGCTTCTAATAAAGTTATTTTTGAAATATTTCCTAGTAAGTCAAAGTAGTAGTACTAATAGACAAGGCGCGGCCGAGTTTATTAAAGCAGCCAAGGCATTAAATCTACTTTATTCACAATCGGTTAGTAATAAAGACATTTCTTACCTTTAAAACGGTAGGGAAATGATTCATTACTTACCTTTACTTCCACGCTAGCCGGAAAATACTTTTTATACGACTGCCTTGCAAAAGCGGGTTTTGCACACGGAAAACACGCTCTGCAAACGGTGTCATCTTTGCACACGCTGTGATTGTTGTTCGATGTTGTCACCCAAATTATTCAATGTTTCAAGTTGGCTGAGTTTAAATTAAAATTTGATTTTTGTGGTCTCTGTTTGTAGTGGTATAGAAAGTATGGTAAAAAAACTCGTTTGAAAACCTCTTTGTCGTTGTCAAACCTCGTTGTTTAATATACTATTTCCGGCTAGAAGCATGTGTCACTTCTCCGAAGTATGGCAATGTCACGTCACAAACAACTGGTACATATTTATTTTATTAAATTATAACAAAAAGAAAAATATTGAGAACCAAAACTAATTTGAATTATTATAAATATTAATTGTAACATTTGAATTCTCATTACCGTGAACCGTTAATGTAAGCCATAGACCTTATAAATCATGGACCGGCTCTAGAAAGAGAGATCCGTTGTCCTGATGTGTACAAGAGAGATGAAGCTAGTCCGGGCAAAAACAGATGTTCTATGACAGAAAAATATATAAACATAACCTGACAAAACCTTTCCTGTTAATATTGTTAATGATTTGTGTGCCTTTTGTGATTTAGTTGTGTTTAGTGTGTTAGCAATAGTTTTTAAAGACTCATAAACTATGGTGGAGTCGGTCTGTCACCGTAAATGTCATACGTCTGTCATTTACGGTTTTTGTTTTTTTCGGCCAATGATCTGCGGGTTTTTGCCCGGACTAGCTCTATCTCTGCCGCACACATCTAAGCATCAACGATTTGTATAGGCAGAAAACGGTTTTGGGCGCGTCCATGATTTATAAGGTCTATGATGTAAGCCCATGTTGTTGCTTAACATTGTATTGGGTTTCGGAAGTTGACAAAGAAGTCGACGTTCCCGGATTATCTGTATGGGACAACATATTTGCAATTTTTACTTGACCATGTAACGAATTCTCCACGTATCCTTCGCCTACGTAGCTGGATTTCCATCCTCCTAATTTTTTTAACTGTAGGATGTCTTCACCTGTATTTGCTAGCAATGTAGTTGAAGTACGTCTAAAACAATGTAAACGTAAACCCGTAAGCATTTTCTAATTTAAAAAAGCCGCTATTTTTTTGGGAAACCTCCAGTAGCATTGTGGACTCAAGGTTGATTTGTAATCTTGTCATTCCTTATTTGTAAAAAAAACGATCGGAATCAATGGTCTTGTGAAGATCATAATATTGCTTTATTATTTTTATCCATTCTAATTTTGTAATTGCAAATGTTCGGGAAATGTAGGTTTTTGTTACAGAAATAACTATCATTGTGCTCCTTTTTAAAATTTCCAGATCACTCATTTTCATATTTTGGAGTTCATCGCATGTGCAGGCGCCAGATATGCCAATAATTAAAGCAACCTTAAAGTAAAATATACCATTAAACACATAATTGATATAAATTAAATAGTAGAAATATTACCTTTTGAACAAGATATTCCTCTGGAGCCTTATTTAAGAAGGTATTGATGTTTTCTTCTGAGAGAATATTGAATTTTTTAGGTTTATATCCAGCATTCTGCCTTTTCAAATGCTCCCAATTTGGAATACTGGCTAATGTCGATATTTTGCTTGATATTAAGTACAGCCCGCATACCATAATGTTGAAGCTTTACTTTCTTTACTCATTTCAACAAAATATGCAAGCAGTATCGTTTCTGAAGTATGTTGCACACCCTTAATTGCGCACCATTTAATGTAAGACGAAAAATTTTTCTCGTACCTTTCTTTGCTTTTCTCCGGAATTATTCCGTCAAGCACATTGTCCGCAGCTTCTCGGACTTCGGAGGAGTACAGATTAATTCAAAATCAGACATTATGTACTTGTTTAAGCTAAAAAATTAAAATTTTGTAACGGAAAGAATATTTTTTGACTTAATTGTTAAAACCAATAAACCAGTAATATTGCCTAACAACAGTTTCATGGAGTTCTTTGTCGAAAACAATACTAAATTATGATAACAGATTTTCTTAAAATTAATGTTTTTTTCCACGGTCGGGAGTGGAAATCAGTTTCTATGACATCAAAATTAAAACAGAAGTAGTCGATTATAGTATAATGCTCCCAAGGGAGTTTACATTATGGAGAACGTTTTTCATGCAAAAAAAAAAAGATAACATTGAAATTATTTATTGACATTTAAATTAAATGTTACATTTGTACAATTTTCAAAATTAATATTAGAAGGAATATTACTTTTGCTTACATTTACAGTTTTTGTGATTACGCTAGTAGTGGTACCTACTAAAACCTGATTAGCAATTTTGGTCTTATTTTCAATGGAGTTCTCGACATAACCCTCAGCGACTGTCGTTGATTTCCAACCAGCATGACGCTTTATTGTCGTCATATCCACACCAGCATCTGCCAGTAACGTCGCTGAAGATCTTCGTAAGCAGTGACCAGTATAACATGCAGCATCAGGTAATTTTAAATACGAAGCTACTACACTCGGAATTTTTCCCATGGTATTCTTGCCAACTGGCTGCGAACTACATTTTCCTGCTTTGTAGTACAAAAAAGGTGCTTATGCTTGACGTGGGGAGGACGAAGGGACAGGTATTTTCGAAACAATTCAAGCATATTTCCCACATCGGTAACCAGAAAGGTTCGTGGAATCTTTGTCTTAGTGTTTGGAATTTTTACAATAAAAAAAGAGCCTACATCCTCAATATCATCTACAGTTAAATTGACTAATTCATCAGTTCGACAAGCTCCGGCAATCCCCAGAATTAATCCAACCTATAAAAAATCAAAATACTTAATAATTGAAATACCTAACAATAAAAGTAATCTTACCTTAATCATTAAGAATTCTTTGTCATCTGCACTTGATAGAAAACGGTCGATTTCACCCTTTGTCAATATTTTCGATTTTTTCGCTTGATATCCGTCATCGGTTCTTTTCAAAAATGCGATCAGCTTGGGGAATTTGCTTATATCTATGTTGTCCTAAATTATCAAGCATGACTTAACCATAGAATATTGCACCCATAATGTGGAAGACTTGTAATTCTTTGAATTTTCACTGAAGAATGCCAACAAAAGATTCTCGCTGTATACTTGAACATTTTTCTCGGCGCACCACTTTTTGAACCGATTGTAGGCTATATCGTATAAAGATCTTGACTTCGTAGGCAGCAAATTGCTTATTGCAATATTTGCAGCCTCCACAATCTCTTCCGACTCACAATTATTCATTGTGCGCTAAACAAACTTTAAACTAAACCAAACTAGCACCTTGATTTGACAATTCTTTTTGTTTGTTTATTTTGTAGTTATGACAATAACTCAACGACTACTAAATAAATGCTGAAATCTGAATACAATAATTCTGCTGCTACTTACTTCATAATGACAAAATATGTGTTTTTAAGTTAATGAAACCGTGGAAAAAATAGTATATACCATTCGGGAGAGATGCTATTTTGTCTTCGGTGCATTGTAGCCCTCGGGCTTCAAATTGCACCTCTATCAAAATAACGCATTTCTCTCCCTCATAGTATAATGTACTATTAAAAGCTTGTAACTAAGCGATTGTGAATAAAATAGTATACATACCACGCGGGAAGGAACATTCCAGCCACGGCTTTTAGCGGCCTCTAACAAACCCTGGGCTGTAATGATCTAATTCCCCGTTAGGTATGTAATATACCGCTGTCAAGTGTCTTTAAAAATCCGCTTTTAATGCCATTTAGAGAAAAATATTTTGTTCATTTTGAATAAATTTCTCGTTTCTATTGCGCCATGTATTTTACCCACACATTTCGAGTAGAACAAAATTTTATATAAGCAAATTCTATTGACTTTGCAATTAATACTTCGCAAAACATATTTCCACCTGGATACCATGAACAAAAACCATTTCAATTTATAATTACACCGCCAATACAGCCTCCGCATATCGCTGACGGCGTGTATATGCAAATAATTCAAATTAGTCCAGGCATTTGCGAGAATTAACTGCGCCCACTTAGTGGCCGCCGGGCCGTTATCTAGGCGGATGAGCGCCTTAAATCAATTACGGCGGCGGCGGCGGCGGAACCAACGGCGGTGCCGCCCCCGTTTCCGTTTGCCGCCGCCCCCACGCGCCCCTGACGTCACGGGCGATCGTTCGAGCTCAGCCCGGGAGGCGAACATCGCGCGCGGCGGGAATGAAATGTGTACGGGAATTTAGGCCGGGGTCACGTCGACCGTACGTCACCGTCGCTGTCGTAAAAAAAAGTCTTGCGTGGATATAATATACAGTGATAAGCCTAGGCCCAGTTTTGAAGCCTGTTGAAATACGTCTAGCATGCAAGAAATATAGTTTCATGTTACGTAGGATTTTGTTTGAGAAAGATATGTTTGAAATTTCGGATATTATACAGAGTGTCTCTTAATTAATGTGTCATAGAGAAACTAGATTGCAGATGTCAAAATAATAAGATTTAACCACATATGCCTTGGTAAAATGTAACTCGTTTAAGAGGTATGTTGAAAATGAACAAAAAAATACTCGTATGTAATAATTCGAAATCGGTTGAACTTATTGGAGCTTAAATTGGTACCATTTTATAGTTTATCTGAAATTTATAACTACACACAACGTCAAAAGTCTTAGACTCCTGGTCATTCTTGTTAAAGAAACCAAATACATTTAAAAAAGTACCTATATTGTTTACTGAATCTTTTTTTTGTGAAAAGAATATGTTCAATAAATTAAATACTTAGGAAATTAAAAACCAGCGAATGTGTGACATTTTTGTCAAAATTTATTAAATCAAAAAGAAGTAACAAATCGAATTCTCTACTTGACTAATAGTCGGTATGACATGCACCACGTTCCAATAGCATATTGACACGTCTGTGCATTGAGTTAATCAAGCGATTAACGATCTCTTGCGGAATATTGTTTCATTCCTCTTCTGTCGCCACGAATATCTCATCTGCAGTCTGAGGTGGAGAAATATGATTATGAATGGCTTTAGCAACGAAATCCCACATGCTTTCAATAGGATTCATGTCGGGAGAGTTGGCTGGCCAATCTAATCTATTGATATCTCCTGCTTCTAGTGTCTCTTGAACCCTTCTTGCGCGATGTGGTCGAGCGTTGTCGTCGATAAACACAAAATTTTCATCTAATTCATTTCGCAGGGGAAAGATAACGGGCGTAATAACTTGTGAATCGATGTAAATTTGAATATATTCTGTGGTATGCGAATTAAAGGTGTGCGGCGGTTGAATATTATTACACCCCAAAACATTACGGTACCCCCTTCATACGGAGCAACTTCACAAAGAAAATGAAGACGCTGTTGATGACCTGGTTCTCTCCATACTCTTTGTCGATTGTCATCACATCAGTAACTAGCCCAATTCTGGTTTCATCACTACCACTGGCCCTATACTCTCGCACCCACTGGAGACGGGCAGCACGATGCCTTGGAAGTAGAGTGGGGACCCGTAATCGTTTTCTAGCACGTAAATTTGCCTTGTGAAGTCGTCTTCGAATAGTACGTGTCGATATCACACGGCGAAACGTACCTTGAAAGTGGACCCTGAAAGCCGAAGCTGAATATGTGCGGCGTCTACGGGCATATTGCACCAAATACCGATCTTCCCTTTCATTAGATACTCGAGAACGTTCACTACGTGGTCTGTTTTCCACTTTATCAAATTTCTCATATCTGTGTACTATTCGTACAATAGACGATCTAGAAATGCCCAACATGTTCGATATCTGATGTCTTATATCATGTAAAGCAGTTATTCTTGCTCGGATAAACGTAGAAATTTCACGTCCTAGCATTATAATGTACAAAAATTCAAACACTTTGCTGAATACACTGCCCAACATTGTTAATAAAGTAAAGGTCCATGATCTGCAATTTTTTATTGTGTTTTTTATTCCCTAAATATATATATATACGTTACTACTACATTAAGAAAAACCACTAGGTTTAATCGAATTATTTTATATCCAGAGGGTCCAAGACATTTTATAGTGTGTATCTTCAGATCCCTCATAGATTGTGCCACTTACAGACACATGGATCGATACATTCATCCTATAGTTTTTAATTTCCGATTTAGGTCTGATTGATAATAAATTATGAAAGTAGAGAGATCTAGTTTGTGAGAGATACAGTGTGTTCCGCATAAGAATCGCAACAAAGCAATTGCATGCAGAGGGTCCCAAAATATTGCATTTAACCAAACATACTCTTATAAAAAGTAACGCACAGGCGTAGTTACAGACCTTCAAAGTGTAATCACATTTGTTGAGGTCTGGCGATCGCGGTGGCCAATTTTGAGGGCAATTATTTCTTCGTCCTAACATTTATTTGGAAACTTAAAATTCAAAAAGTCTCTAGTAGTAATACTATAATGAGACGGTGCTTCATCATGCATAAACTAAAACTTTAGTCTAAGTTGCAACGGTAGAAGGGAGAGTATTTTGCAGAAATTCCAAGTAATTTTTGCCATTTTATCGATTTGGCAAAATAGTGGCAAGTAATGATTAATAATACCGGCCCAAACATTAAACTTGAATTCGAGTAAAAAATGTCGGAATATTCATGAAAGATGTGAACATTTGTAATTCCTCTACGAATGAAACAAGCTTCATCAGTGAAGATAATTTTCTTGTGAAAATTAATATCCTTATTTAAGATAAACTCGCAAAAGGTCACTCGTCGATCCAAATCTTGGGGCAATAGTTCTTGCACTGTTTGAATGTGATATGGATAATGTTAGAACTCATTTTTAAACAATATACAACCAGTAACAACTGACAACAAATAATAACAGATTACAGATTAATTTTTGTTTTTCTCATTTTCATGACACCAAAAGGTACACTGATGTCACAACACGAAATCAACCATTTTACATTATTAGTTCTTATTTTTATTTTTTGTAGTATTAATATCAGTATTTATGATTTCAAAGTGTACCAATAAAAAATAGCGTAAAGCATTCATGGATAACTTTAATCACCTTAATATCTACTTGTAGTTTATTATACTATTTGCGTCTTTCAGTGATTTTGATAACTTATCAGCATTAGCGTGGTCGGCGCTTGGCTATTGAGCTAAAACGAACATCTTCCCTGAGAATATCGTTAGTCACAAGTTGTAATACTTTCCTTCCATCTTTAGTTTTGGCACGTTTTACATCGCAACCATCTGCCGTTCAAAAGTTATATTGTTGTTTTAAAACTGTTTCCGAACGTGACGCCAATAGAAAGAAAAATCGTATCAACAGATAGGTCCCATCTGTGAACTGGAGAAACAGTTTATATAGTTATATGATTAGTCTATGTATTTTACGATCAAATTCAAAATGTTGTAATGAAAATAGTTCAAGCAGGGTCGTCGAGAGCCAGAGCTGGTCTCCAGGTGGTAACTTTTGCTAGGTCTCAATAGTGTAAAGATCTTTCAGGAAGTTTCTTTCAAAGATAAATAATTTTAGACATTTAATAACTGAATAGTATAGGAGTTAGCAAATAACAAGAATGATATCTGATGCCACCAGCGAATTTTTAAAGATACTAAAACGATTGAATAACGAGAAAAACCGTCCTAACCAACAAATTTTTAGGTAGAGAAATGTTAGAACATATATATATTCTTAAATTTAACTGTAGATGTACCTAAATATTGTTATAACAAAATTACTTAGTACTACATACAGTATGCGCCAAAAGTATGGAATAAATTCAATAAAAACGAAACAATTATTTTTTGGGAAAAATCCTCGAACAGGTCGATTTTTAATTTAAAAAATACATATTTTAGCGTAAAATGCGATTTTCAAATGTCATTTGTTTTCGAGTAATGAAGTCATCGATTTTTTTTTAAATGGCAACACCATATTTTTTTCCTTGATTCTAAAACATCGTTTAATTCTCTATCAGACAGTACTAAAATTTTGCCCTCTTACATAGGAAAGTTTTCGAGTAAATGACGATTGAATGTTAGAAAACGTAAATCAATTAAAATAAAGCAAAAACGTTATCAAGTTTAGTTTTTCGAATTCCATAGTTCTTTTATGGATCACGTAGGTGAAAATCTTTGCAGTGTCATTGTCACATCGACTTTCTAATAAGTATTGTAAGCGACATAGAAATTATTATTCAATTTAAAGTATTATGGCACATTTAACTGTTATTCAAAGAATTGAAATTTTAATTCTTATCGGATGCGGGAATATGACTAGAACTCAGCAGGAAGTTTGCGATTTATTTAATGAAAAATATCCAGATCGCCCTATCAGCCAATCAACAGTCAGTAAGGTAGAGTCTAAATTTAGAGAAACTGGCAATGTTGTAATATTCCAAAACCTGGACGTCCAAGCATTAATGAAAATCAGAAACAGAACATTTTGATGGTGAAGTATGGTGGATAATCCTCATAATTCTTCACGATTGGTTGCATTAAACAATGACACTAGTCAGAGCACAGTACAGCTACGTATCTTGAGGAAGGAAAAATATCATCCCTACAAAATTCAACTTGTGCAGGAACTCAAAGAAGATGATCCCGATCGCCGCTTACACTTTTGCGAAATTCTAATAGATTTATGTCAAGGAAATAGAAATTTACACCGGCAAATACTTTTTTCATATGAGGCCACATTTTATCTGAATGGTACAGTAAACCGTCAAACTTGCAGATATTGGAGTCGGGAAAATTCTCATTGGATGGCAGAGGCACATACCCAACACCCTCAGAAATTAAATGTGTGGGCTGGAATAGTTGACGACAGAATAGTAGGGCCTTTCTTCTTTGAAGGAACCCTTACAGGACAAAGATATTTAGAGTTTCTAGAAAATGACCTTGTTCCAGCCCTTGCAGTAATTTTTCATATATGGTTTCAGCAAGACGGTGCACCTCCGCGCTATGCGCGCCCTGTACGAGATTTTTTGGACAACTGTTTTCCTGGGAGGTGGATCGGCAGACGCGGACCGATAGAATGGCCTGCAAGATCGCCAGATCTTACACCTCTTGACTATTTTTTATGGGGATACTTGAAGTCAAAAGTGTACATTAATAAACCACGTAATTTAGAAGAACTTCAAAATCGCATTCGGGACGAAATACGCAGAGTTACCCCAGAAATTATTCATAATGTGCAAGAGGAATTTTTAGTACTGTCTGATAGAGAATTAAACGATCTTTCAGAATCAAGAAAAAAAATATGGCGTTGCCATTTAAAAAAAATCGATGACGTCATTACTCGAAAACAAATGACATTTGAAAATCGCATTTTACGCTAAAATATGTATTTTTTAAATTAAAAATCGACCTGTTCGAGGATTTTTCCCAAAAAATAATTGTTTAATGTGAAAAAAATAGTTAAAATGTAGGGTTAGAACAGCAAAATGTGTGTCATAAAGTTTTTCTTGCTCAAATTTCTTCAATTTTCTTGTTGAATCGTTCCAAGAGCTTCTGTTTCATTGATTAAAAAATGAATGTAATTTAGATTAATATAGTAGAATACAGAAAATATCAACTACAAATCTGCCTTGGGCTTTTTGTTTTGGTTGACATTACCAAAATTACCAGAATAAGGCAGACTAGAAAATTATCGATGTTTTGGGTCCAGATCGAATTTTTTTTTTAAACAATAAACTGATCGCAATTTTGTCTCCACTGTTCATGCTTAAGACGAGAACTTGAGCGAAAATTTTTGGATTGTAAAACAACTTTGACAGACGCTTTGTAAGAGTTATTCTTTCATTTGAGGAACATTTGAATAGTAGCAATGAATAAATAAAATATCGAGAATGTTATATTTGAAATTACTTTTGTCTTACATGGCGGAAGCCACGGAAGCCTACAAACCAAACTATTGCCTTACATGTTTTATTTTTCCACACCACAAATTTGATCATTTTACGGCGACCTTAATACATTCTTGTAATAGTATGCACCATTTTCATAATTTACACTTGCAATGCTTATAGTTGCGGCAAGAATTAAAACGAATTACGTCATAAGAACAAATGAATAATTTATTATATTTTTATCAAAATATTTAAAAAACTGCATGTCTCAAAAAATGTGTAAGTGCAAAATTATTATTTTTTAATGCAATCTAATACTATAACAATAAAATAATCAAATAATTTGGTCTTTCATCTTTTAGTGATGTTTTTTTTGGACATAAATCAATAAATTATCATACCGTTTTATTCAAATCTTTAATAAAAGAAATGCATGATGTAATAATGGAAAAATCATATAGCATGATGGTACAGAAATAGAAACGAAGCGGATGTAGACTTTTTGCCTCATAAAAAAATATTTCTTTATACAGGGTAATTCAGGTTTAATCTTGATAACTTCGGAATCGATAGAACAGGTTAAAATAATGTTCATTTGTGATATAAACTTATTTCCTAAAAAGCATCGTTTCCAAGATAGAGGGCGTTGAAGTAGGAATTTTGTTCTAGTTTTTCCCTCATAACTTTTGAACCACTTATCCGATTTAAGTAAAATTCGGAACACAAATACTCCTTATACTCTTACATAAGCTTCTTAAACTGGGGAAGTGTGTTCGGTACTCTCGAACTGACGCGTTGGAATTTCCGTCAACCATAAACATAATGTATATCGGCATATTCAGCATTTGTAAACGTTCTTGGCATTTTTTCTTAGCACTAAAAATGCTCTTTAAATAATACTTTTGACAATGATTTTCACAAACGTCAGTTTACACAAATCACTGAGTTTTGTTTTCATGGGTTGCTATAACGTTAAATGAAATTTACGCGGCTGGTGCGCTACACTGTCTTCTGAATATCTCAAAAACAAGACCAAACGTCGAAAAAAAAAACAGGGGACGAAAAAGTTTCGAAATTAATCACGTCAAAGTGGTGTGTAGATGTTTTATTGATTGATTTTTTTTGTAGTTTTGAAATAAAGTAAGAGGGGGAGCATACAAAATACACTTCTAAGAGGGGTAGGTAGTTCAAACTTAAGAATCTTATGTAAGATCATAAGGAGTGTTTGTTCCGAATTTCACTTAAATCGGATAAGTGGTTCAAAAGTTATGAGGGAAAAACGAGAAAAAAAATTCCTACTTCAACGCCCTCTATCTCGAAAACAATGCGTTTTAGGCAATAAGTTTATGTTACAAATGAACATTATTTTAACCTGTTCTATAGATTCCTGAAGTTATCAAGATTAAACCTAAATCACCCTGTATAGGTACAGTTTCTCTCTCATGAAATATGTAGGTAATAACATTTTGTTTGGAATGTAATGTGCTTCCACATGACTAAACCACCTATATAGCAAAAGAAATTTAAAAGTTATATCCATTCTATTAAATATAGAACTCAAGGATTATTTATAGCAGATATACCTGCCATATGTAGTACAATATATGCAATATGTTGGTAGAAAACTCACAGATATTTTTTGAGGTCAGATTTGATACGGTTTTCAAAACTGTTGCTGTCTTTTCTTTCATTAATAATTTTAATAAGTTGACTTCTGACTATTTGAAGACATGCGAGTGTTGGACTTCGTTGTCACTTCAAACTTATATAATAATATGCCGCCCCCTCTCCCGCACAAGTCTCCGACTTCTGGGCTAATCCCTGTGATTAGAATGAGGGGTAGAGATATTATTATTATTATTATTATTATTATTATTATTATTATTATTATTATTATTATTATTATTTATTTTTTATTTCCTGAACTCTTAATTTTACGGAGAAAATTGAAGAGACCTCAAAGTTAGTAAATGGAAGGTACTTTTTAGACGTATTTTTAAAATGAGAAAAATTCAATTCATAAAAAAGTTATGAATAGAAATGTCCTAGGGGTTGAAATAATCAACCTTACGAAACCACTCCGGAGCCGAATTTTTTTTCAAAAAATGTAGCTATATTAGATAGATAGATTAGATAATGCTCAATAAGTTTTATTTCTGTAAGTTATGTTATGGTACTAAAAGAATATACTAAATTTTAAATTTTTGGTGATGTAATCGGGAAATCTTTGTTGGTTGATTTTCCCAAAGTGAATCGAACAAATATAGTATTTTAAGTGCCGTTACTCGCGGAAAAAAAATACAATAGAAACGAGAACGACACTGCTAGCTCAGTGGGCGGTGGGGTGGGTAAAATGGTGAGTTGTGAAGTAAATATTTAGTAATATATATATATTTTTACTTTGCATCAATACTCTCCAAAAAAAAAAAAATTATTCAAAATCTGAAATCACTTATACTACCTATACGTAATATTAAGCCAAAAGGTAAAAGAAGGGTTCTATTAAATTGTGACGTACTGGAGTACTAATTCAAATTTTCGCAGTTAAGACAAAATGTCTATAAAAAAAAGCAATAAACTTCAATATATATAGATTTGTAAATATTTTCTAATTTTTAGTTTTGAATGAATAAAACAAATATACCGTTTATTTCTTTGTGAAATTTATGGAAGCCCAATTACGGAATCAGATGGTTCCAAGTGACAATGCCTGATTCCAAGGAACTGTCCTGTTGACTGCCTTGCCTAGCCGAACAATGGAGTCTTGGAGTTGAATGAAAATCCTGGCTCTGGGAGTGCCCCGGTATAGGTTACCATCAGAGAGGGCAACTCTTGTGGAAACAATCTGAAGTTCAAGTTGCCCAAATTGTAGCAATGGACTCGATATTTGATTCCAAAAAAAAACCCTTGGACAACATGAAAAACCACTTGAAAATTTAAACAGTTATGCACCCAAAAGGAAAAACAGGTTAAGATAATAACAAAAGAATAAAATTTAGTAACATACCTTCGGTGAAGGGTTCTTTTTATTTGATGAATGTCGGAAATTGCGTGATATTTAGTGTACTGGAGAATCGCTCAGAATCCTAATAAGCAGCAACTTTCTTCACTCAATATTCACCTGCTAAGAACAAACAGCAAATTCTAGCTCGAAAATCGCTATGCACCTTTTCTTTAAATTAATCGCCAATAGGATGACACAAGATCAGTTTTATTTTCAAAGAAGAGGTTCGATTCACCATCATACACACAACTCTTAACATAGGAAGGAAGTGAAAAATCCCCACCAAAGCCAATTTCCGAATCAAACCACAAGAGCATCTACTTAAAAGAAACTGCGAATACCTAGATTCGAACAAAATTCTAAACCACTACTGACCAACAGAGGTCGATACAAGATTGATAAATTTTATTTTATTTTGAAGATTTAAATTTACGAAAATGTCTATATTTAATGGTTAAGTTTACATTTTAATATAATAAATTAATTTTTGGCAAATTGTAGTAATTTAAATATATTTTGACTAGAATTAAAATTATACTGTAACAGTTAATGTACAGGGAAAGAAAATAAAATCAAATTTTTCCCCTTCTTTGGAGGGTGTGTTTTGAAAAATGTTACATAAAAGACCCCTCTTAATTTTCACCAAAGAATCACCCATTCAATTTTTTCACACTTATTTAGATACACTCTGTATAGTATTTATTATATAAGACAAAATTTAATTTATGTCACTAAAGTAGGTACCTACCAATTACAACAAAAAAATATTCCCCAAATACGATCCTGGCTTTAGCAATTTTCAATAAAGATCAAATATTTCAGTAATTTGCTTTAATGTAAATGGGTCAAATGAATTGGATACAGCTCTATATCTCATCAGTTATGTGTCAGTGAAGTGCACGACATGTAAGTATTTAATTGCTATTTATTAAACTTCTTTCTTAACACGCCATCCATGAGTTTATTCAATATTTTTAGATTTACTGGAAAATTCCAAAACAGAAATTCATCTACTCACCTAAATGTCTTTTGAATCTGCAACTTTTTTCTTAACACACTATCCATGAATTTATTCAATATTTTTAGATTTAGTGGAAAATTCCAAAACATAAATTCATCTATCTATCTAAATGTCTTTTAAATTTGCAAGTGTATTCTCCTTCAAATTCGTAGAATTTCATAAAACTTAGGTAGGAGAATCGACTGTTTCGATAATCAGATGGATACACTAAGCAGCAAAAAAGTTCTGCCATTTAAAAGAAACATGATGTGCCACAAGTGGCGTCCTCTAGTAGTGATGTCAAAATTAGAAACAAATTTGAATTTCTCGCCCACAAAAACCCCTGATTTACAAATTTTATGTAAATATTTGGATTTTTTAAGTTATCTACAAATATCGAAAAAAAATAAATTTAATTTTGACACCCTGTATATTTTTTATTGTGTCTTGGGTTATAGATGTGTTAGGTTAAATCGATTTACTTTCACCTAAGGAATCCTTGGTCTCATTTTTGCTACTTTATTTGAAAAGACCCTTATAGTCATTTTTAAATATTTATCATTAAAACTTATTCGCTTAATAAAAACATAACAAATCAATTATAAAACTCTGAACTGAAAAATGCTTCAAGAGTTTTCGTTTTTACTGTCGAATACAGTAGTTATAATCATATTTAACCCTCCATATTATATATTAATGGAAAGAGAAAAAAATAACGATTTCAACTGGCCCATGGCCACCTAAGGCTTGTATTTAAAAAATCACCACTTTAGGTATTAACTCAAAAATTAATAAACTTTTAAAAAAAGCACGCCACTGTACTCAAAAAAGTGTCTGAAGAACGTATTAATTATTTTTTTCTGACTACAAACAACCAAGTTGCAGACATGTATCAAAAAGTGGAAAATTTAACATTTTGTTTATTACTCGAAAACAAAAGACGATAGACATTTTTGTATTGACCATTAATTTTCTCTTATAAAAAGAGATCGAGAGTGACAGGGGGGTTATTTTTTTTATAGTTAATGAGATATAAATAAATAAATTAATAAAATGTTGATGTGCCAAAAATGGAGGTGCCGAAGTTGAAATCATTTTTATTTTTTTGTAATAACAACACATTATTTAAGAAAATGAATCAAAATATATGAATTACATCAGGTTCGGTTATAGAGGGCGCCACATTAGCAATGCATGATGATGAATTTTTCTCTTATTTTTTGCCCTGATTCGATTGACTACTAAATATTATCCCGGTGTAATTTCTTCGTAAGATACACACAACTTGATAATTTCTGCAAGCGAATAGTATTGAAATTTATTTTCAGAAAATCAGTATTATGATACGACAATTGAATCAATTCTTATTTTATAAATTTGCAGAGAAACTTTGGAAAAAACTCAAATTTGCCCATTTCTATGCATTTTCTAAATGAAGACGAGTGGATGAAGGTTTTATGTTACAATTTTTCAGACACTGTTTTCATGAAGATGTTATGTACCCATCACATAACATTATCGAAAATCTCATAAATTAAATGACTGTCAAGATTTCCAATGATGTAATATGAAACATAGTAGGCATATATGTATAATAACACTATAATTCATAGAAAGAAAACGTGTTTTAATAATTGTAATATAACACCTTCAAGCCTTAAAAACACATAATGGCACTTCCTCAAAACTGTTTTTGAACTTCTGGAAGTTCTGAGTAGAAATTTCATTAAATTTCTAGGTGAGTGAGTTAGTAGAACTAAGGACCAATATTAAAAGTTGAAAGTAGATTTCATTACAGTTACTACAGCAGTTCAAAAGAAATTGCAAAATTCATTTTAAAGACTGTCATTATTATTGCAAATGATTGTATATTTATCCTGTTACAAAATTTATCCTGCTTGACGTAGGCAAAACCCTTAAATCTTACATTTTCCCATGTACTCAAATGATTCACATCTGTCCTGCTGGTAGGACAGATGTACAGGGTGACCCAGAACTGATGGTTAGCCGCCATTACGTAAAAAGAGAAAGAGCAATCGAAAAACCGTAAACGTGTGTGTTTATGGTATGATGTAGTGAGTGTTTACCATAAAATACCATCTTGGTAAATTTAACACCCAATGGACAGTGACGTCATCGAAACCATTTTTCCCAATGTCATACCTATTTTTTTACATAATATAAAAGTCCTCATTTTTATCAATAATTTTTATTAAAACCTTTTTCCGATATCACCTTTCGTGTAAAAGATATAAGACCATTTGTATAGAAAAATTAAAGTCTCAATTACGTATGTTGATGATTTTGACAGTGTTGCCATGGAAAACAAAATTTTCCAATTTTCCAATAAAATTATTTATTGTTATCTGTACCTATACCCAAATAAATAAATTTAGTAAGTATTTTTGGTTCAAATAATACACAATAAAAGCTATAACTATTATTTAATAATAAAAGCTATAACTATTATTTAATAATAAAAGCTATAACTATTATTTAATAATAAAATTATATAAAATTTCAAATATGAACAAAACGAAGATAATATTAGGTACGTATCATCGTGGAAAATAATTCAATGTTAAGTTTTCTACATGTCCACCAAATTGTTGTAAGCACATTTCTAGTCTATGTCGGATTTTCAGATGGGTAACTTTAAGAAGTGTATCTCTACTTATCCCCCAGAATGCATTCCTAATGTTTTCTTTTAATTCCTCTAAACTATGACATTCTTTCTTATAAAGCTCATTTTCAGGGTACTTCATAAATAAAAATCCATTGGGAATAGATCCGGGGATTTCGGAGGCCAATGAATAGAACCTTCTGTACCAATCCATCGACCATTGTAATTTTCCTTGAGGTATATTTTTAGTTCTTTCGCATTGTGTGCTGGTGCGCCATCCTGTTGAATCCACATATTTCTTCTAAGTTGTACTGGCACTTCTTCCAAGAAAGTTGGTAATGGGTTCCTTAAAAATGTTAAATAACGCTCTCTGTTTAGTGCACTATTGTAAAAGTATAGACCAATTAGGTATCTGCCACACCATACATTGATACCAAAATGTCCCTGATTTTCAACTTGATTAATTTCGTGAGGGTTTTCAGTTGCCCAATAGTGCGTATTTTTATTTGGTACTCCATTGCTGACAAAGCGAGACTCGTCCGTTCATAGTATATATTTATAAATGTTTGGCATTTGGAAGTGGATATCAACAATCTCCGAAATAAAGCTATAAGAAATATTTAGTTCTCGGCTGACATCTCGTATTGATTTTCTAGGATTATTATTGAAATACTCACACACTTGAGCCACCACATTGTTGTTGCAAACGGATTTATTTTTTTCAATGTTTCTTTGGACTTTAAAAGCGTCTGTGTTCCGTCTTAGTGCTTGTTCCAATCTCAAGAACCTTCTATAATCTGGTACTTGGCGGTCAGGATATTTTTCACTGTAAATTCGTGCTGTCAATTTTGAATTTCTTCTAGCTTCTCCAAAAATTAAAAGCATATCTACCTTTCCATTATGACTATTCATCTTAGTAAACAGTAAATCTGCATATAAATAATTAAAACAACAACAACAATTGACAGGTAAATTTTATCGATAAATATGAGTAACATAACATTGACAGTATTGATATTTCCATGGCAACGTTGTCAAAATTATCAACATACGTAATAGAGATTTTGTTTAATTTTTCTATACATATGGTCTTATTTCTTTTACACGAAAGGTGATATCAAAAAAAAGTTATTGACAAAATTGAGGACTTTTATATTATGTAAAAAATAGGTATGAAATTGCGAAAAATGATTTCGATGACGCCACTGTCCATTGGGTGTTAAATTTACCAAGATAGTATTTTATGGTAAACACTCACTACATCATACCATAAACCCACGTTTACGGTTTTTCGATTGCTCTTTCTGTTTTTACGTAATGGCGGCCAACCATCAGTTCTGGGTCACCCTGTACATTCTTATTACGCAAGGCAATTTCAAACTATTTTATAATTACTGAAAAAAAGACAAGCTGTCGATCAATAAATGACTCTTTTTATTTCCTAATATTTCTCCTGTAAGTTTCAGTGGCTTTTTTGCCGTCGTTGGGAAACCCATCGTCGTTTCTTAGGCTAGAAATGTCGCTCCAACTCGCGGAAAAAACGTAGTTTTCAACAAAAATCGCAACCACCGCCTACGCGGTCAACCCTTCCAGGCTGGCTCCACCCTTGGAGACGGGCCTTCTGCTGACGTCACGTTGCGCGCGCTGTGCCTCGAAATAGGTCATCCGGCGTGACCTCCGAAGGGCTACCCGCCTGGTCGCTTAGACGCCGCACACAGCTTCCAGAGGCTCCTGCTGCCTTCGCCGCCGTCGCCATGGCTTCCAACTCATCCAATTACAAGTTAAGTGCCGCCGCCGCCAACCTCAAGT
Source organism: Monochamus alternatus (assembly GCA_037114965.1). NCBI lineage: Eukaryota > Metazoa > Arthropoda > Insecta > Coleoptera > Cerambycidae > Monochamus > Monochamus alternatus. The sequence continues at coordinate 10,458,444 of CM073427.1, forward strand.
ACAACGGTGAGTAGACATTGCATTACCTTTCGTTCTGGTATTTTCAAAACCGATCGGGGAGAATTTGAAATGGACGCTCAGCAAGTGGCCATTTTGGTTTCCATCCACCACATTTTCCACAAACAAAGAAGTTGGAATCCTTCTGCTTTCAAGTAGAAAGTTTTCAAGAATTGATGATCTAGAAACTTCTTTGATATATGGTTTGGTACAAAGGATAGGATATTTTAAATTAAAAACTAGATCTGCGTCGGCAACCATTTTGATTTTCAATCGATAAATTTCTTCTTTTATATGTATAATCTTCATAATGCATGCAAATATTCTTGCTATCATATCGCATGATACTAATTTTAACTTTAAATATAAATTATAAATAAAAAAATTGAAATTATAATAAAATTATGAAATGGAAGTATAACAGTCATCGCGCTATAAGGTGATGTTTGGAATTTGTTGTTGAATACCTAAATCTAGTTCAAAAATTGGTTATTTCAATTTTGAAATGTTTTTTACCAAATTTGTTGTCAACATTCTATAACATCTTTCTATCATCTCTGCTTATTATTTTTCATCCGATATTGTCAACATCAACTTTTGTCAATATTTGAAAGTTATCCGAACATTGAGACCCCCGTTGAGATGCTATTGTAACAATAACATCAAATTTCATATTTCTTTGAATCAGCATGGTTTTGTGCCTAAACGTTCAACTGTTTAACAGAGTTTACTGTTTCGAATCACCTGAATATAAAGATCAAATTTATTCAGTATATACAAACTTCTCAAAGGACAAACGATAAGAGTAATTATAATTTACTTCTCCAAAAACTTAAGGTAAATCATCAAAGTAAACTACGTGCATCTTATAACGGTTTTAATTCAAATACGTATTTAACGACCTTTGGGGTCCCACAAGGGTCAAATTTAGGACCATTTCCTTTTGTTTTATTTATGTAATGTATGTATTTGATTATACAGATAATTCAGAACCTATGGCGCTTTGCAATAATGTCATCCAATTAGGGGATTAGATTATAATTTACTTTAGCAAAGATTTAACATTCAATTACTTAGCATAGACGAGCACTAGCAAATTTATCATTTCTGTATACATTTTTCCCATCTTTGTTATGTTTTTATTTTACTGTCACAATGTTGCTTTGAAATCTCCTGTATATGTAATGTCTAATGATTTCAACTTCATTACTCAACACGTTGATCTGAGTGATCACATGATTCTTTTACCAAAATCGATTTAAATACTTAATGCAAGTGTGCATTGTTACAAATGTGAAACGACTTACATTGACTTAGGCTATGATATCAATCCTTATGTAGAATGGAGGTATTTTTTAATAAAATATTTTAAATTTCTATGCCAATATACAAAAGGGTTATTGGGTATACAATTTAGATTAGGCAATTTGTTTAATATAAAAATGATAGTATTTATAAAACTCAATTACATTAATTTTTTTATATAATTTGTATTTTTGTAATTGGGAATTTATTTTATGATCAACTGAACTTTACCAAAACATCGTTTCAAATTATACTAAATATTCTTAGATCTTTTTAATAAACATCTACTACCAATTATTAGAAATCAAATTACGGAAAGAAATCATGAGCGTATTCGTCTTATCAATAGGTACTGCTTTTTTGTTTCGATGAATTCCAATGTTTTTTCGTTCCAATATCAAACATGCTACATCGTTTCCGCAAGTTCAACTAATACTGAAGTAATTTAGCAAACTTTTCAAATTTTCTTCATTTATTTTGGCTGAACAATTCGCAACCGTTATCTTATTGATTTTTGGATACTGTTAAAAGGCGAAGATTGCATCAGGGCAACGCTTGCTGTTGTTAAGAAACAAATTAAAATCGCTGCTCATGGCAGGCAGAGTTTTGTTATGTCTGACCAAAAAATAAGGAAATAGGAGCTTCCAAATATGTCTTTATTTAAAACCGATGTTATATCCATATCATAAAATGCTAGTTCGAGATATTTCCCTCCATGATCCGAAACTGCGACTAGATTTTTATTGGTTTGTTGTAAATTTTGGTATTAATAATTTATTTATCGATACAGCGCGTTTTACAAGAGAGAATTAACTAACTTGCATAATGAACATAATTATAGGTTAAGGTTCAATATTTTCCAAACAAATGTAACATTAATGCATGGAATAATTATTGAAAATTGAATATCCTGTCACTCTTCCGGAAAGGTTAAAGGAATATACCAGGGAGTTTCGAAAATAGTTGAGGAAAATGGAACAGTGATTTATTCAGCAGTTTTTAGAAGGGACATTTATATATATAAAAAATATATTCTAGCCTTCTCTAACAAGTTACAGCCCTTTAAAAATAAGTGTTAGAATCAAGTTGCCATGGCTATTTTCAAACCGGTTCAAATCAAAACCTCTAATTTTTGCATGAATGCAGTTGTGTTAAACTAAATAAACCGATAATGATGATTGACAGGAACCTATTAAGATAATTTCGTTTTAAAGTGTTAGGAGAATGGTAGGGTTGAGATGCAGACTTATAAATTTTATTTTTTTGTATCAATACTGGAAGGCATTTTGGAATTTGTGTAAAGAGAAAAAAGGCTGTTTTGAATATGGCTGTTCAAAACAAAATTTTTTCCACATTTTTTCGTAAAATTGTTTATTATAAACGTACAAGAGGTGTATTATTTCATCCCCTTAGAATAAGGTGGCAATGAGTGGCATAGGTCAGGAAAGTAGAATTAAGCTCTGTAGCTACGAAAATATGTGTTATTTTTCATAAATAAATGGTCGAAACTACTTAAATCAGCAGTACCCAAATAAATAAATACGTAGAGGTCTCGACTTCTATTGAATCTATTGAATTATTTTTTAAATAGGCTTAAAGCGACTCTACAAAAAATAATTCATAGTCCGGAAGACTACGGATGCGAATAACAAAGACGGACAACAACAATTTAATTTTCTACACGTCGATGGACAAAATTTTGAACACTTGTTGTAACATCAGGCATATCAAATTATTTTTTTAATAATAATATAATATAATAATATATGTACCCCTCATTCTAATCACGGGGATTAGCCCAGAAGTTGAAGACTTGTGCGGGAGAAGGGGCGGCATACTATTATTAAGTAGGCCGCATTTGCGCCCAGGAACAACTTACGTTGGTAGGCCCTAACCACTATTCAATGGACGAATGAGGGAAACCTGGAAAAACTCATTAGTCAAAAGGATAGTCAAAAGTCGACCGGTATCAATCTCTCACATTGACCAAAGCTAACATTCTTCTACCATACCATATCCGCATAGAGGCCAATCCTCTCCACGAATATAGCTGATATACGGTTTACCACGCGGCCGGTAAACCGTATATCAGGCTCGAACCCACACCGGTCCAACCACATCGATTCAAGTACTGACGTCTTAAACAGCACGACCACTAACCGACAAATTAAAATCACAAATTAATTTTATTAATTAATAATAACAATAGCGGTAAAGCAGTTGAATTTGCTGATATAAAATAGGTGTTATACAATTTCATTTATTTCTTTCCTTGGGAAATTCTTTCAAATTTTTATCCGTTCCTTTTTTGTTACACTTTGGAGCTGCGTCGGTCGTCGACATGTTCTGCCTTACGCAAAGTCAGGTTTTACAGTTGGCCAGTTTCCAGTGCCGTGGAGAAGTATATTTTTAAAACATTTTCGAACATTTTTATTTTTTTGTATGTCCTCTATAGATTCAAAAATTGTTTTTTGGATAGGTTCTAAATCATCCTGTATATCTGAGGTTTTTATTGAATTACTACTAACTACCAAATACGGCATCCGTCATTTTAATTGAAATTCAGAACAGAAGATACTTGTCCTTAATCAAGTTGCATTGAAAATATCGTTTACTGACATTGTACAAATATTTTAACCAGCAGTATAGTTCACTGTGTAGAACACATAATTTATAGTTTTTTACAAAAAAATCAGAAAAACTGAAATTTTAAATAAATCTTGTAATTTTTCTGTAGAAAACTTGTTGAGGACCGCTAACTTTCATACATTTATGAGTCATAGTATAGTACTGCAGATTGAACGTGTGGTTCACAGTGTTACACAAATGTCTGCTTTTCTTGATATTAGACGCATACGTCAAGCTACAATTTTGTTATTTAATATTGTATGTACCTTTATTTTTAAATTTGTTTCACTGATTAAAGTGTGAAGTCACTTTATGGTTCTGGATTCGAAATAAATGGTTAATACTGACTCATGTGGCGAAAATTAAATTTAATATGCTGTGTGAAAATCATAAGTTTTTCGTTATTTTTCACAAAATAACTTAAGCAAATTGTGTCTTGTCTCTTTCTAACAGTGTACAATGACATTTAACTTGTGAAATGTGGATTACTGATTAAATAGTTAATTTTTTAACAAACAGGTAAGCTTGTGTGCACGTTTATGTATAATTTTTGAACATTGAACATAGTAATATCACGAAATATCTTCCAAAATACTTTATGGTAGTATGTATTTAACTTGCGGAAATTAATTTTTAATCGTTTATAGTAAGGTCACTTAAGCAGTTAAAATGTATGTTAATAATACTGCGTATCATACTACATATCTAACTTTGCTGTACTTATGCTTCAAACAATATTTTTAAAATAGAATTGAACCGTATTACTTTACTAATACGTTAAAGGAAACTAATATTTATATTAGAGGAGATATGGCAACCTCGCAACAAATCATATAGTTCATTAGGTTGGTTATGACAGCGGTCCTCAAAATGTAGGTATTTTTTTAAAAAATTAATATCTCCGTAAATATTAGAAATGTTGAAAAACGGCTTTCACTAGACTGATCTATATGACGAACTACACTAGCAGTTAAAATATTTGTACTTATTTAAGGTTCACTCTGTATATTTATGTACGGTCTCGGAACTAATATCGTTGGTTGTTTCAAGAATATGAACTATCAGAAGCACCTACAATGCGAGATTTCTATTTAAATAGAGTAAAGCAAAGTTTCCTGGAAAACAAATCTTGATGATAATCGCAATTCTTATCGCCAGCACAGAAAAATCAACTTCTATTATGCTGAAAGCGCGGATCGCGAAGACAAAGGATTTAATTTCAACACTTGGATATTCCCGGCTGGATTGCAGTGGGTGGGTCGATTCTTTTAGGTATTACTTCTACGTCGCCTATTCCATTTTCTTCCAGTTTCGCATTCCGCGCTTCAATTAAGAGGGCAGATTCATTCATTATAAATAAACTCGGGCATTCCTCGAATGCACGCGTAGGTCAAAGGAGGGACCTAAATTGTTTATGTTTTGAGCTTTCATTTGTTTTCTACAGGATTTTAATAACAGTGAAAGCTGAAGGATAAGTATGAAATCTCTTTGAGCAAAAAAGGCTCCAGTGTCAACAATTTTAATTAAAAAGGACTATCGCGTTTTTCGCGATGTTAATGGGTTAAAATTATCATCTAGAATTTCCAGACGTTTGTTAGTTAGTGTTAATTCAACTGAGATGTTACTTTCTGTAACCTATACATCCATATGTGTTATGACTATTGTTAAATTTGATCAATCAATACTATTAATATACTGACTCATTCTACAGGGTGTTTCTTAAGTAGAGGTCAAAAATCCAGGGCGTATTCTGTGGCCAAAAATAAGGGTTTTTTGTTATATAAATGTGGAGGTCTTAGGACAACCATTATCCAGCAACAGCGTGTCAAAAAATTAAAAACAATCAGTTTTTAATTGCTAAACCACTTGAGATAATTGAACCAAATTTGGTGTGCATATTTACTATGACAGTAGGTATGAAACAAAGGTGTGGGTATCATAGATTATTTGCTAAAGAAAATATATCACCCTATATAATATTACAGCTAGATTAGGTCATCATATGCGCCATTATAAAATGCTCTTGATCAAATAAATCAATTTTGATGTTAATCGTTTAGGAATACAAGAATATAAAGAAACAAAAAGATGGCGCATACCCCATACGAAATAATCATGATGTTTTAAGTCTTTAAATGATATATTATGTCTTTTTCCAAATTTGACTAGCGAACATTTTCAATGACATTTTTGGACCTGATCCATTCTTATTATGGCAAAGGGATTTCACTATGGCATCTGCTGACCGAGATTTAGGTATGTCAAATAAATCAGCGGTCGATGGAAACAATGGTATAATCCCATTCGCTCCCTTTAAACCAATTTAAAACGTGCAGCGGCACAGGTGCAATCAGGCCACACTTCATCCCCTAATTGGGGTTTAAGCGGCCTAATTAATCATTTATGCACCCCCGAGTGACGCTCGGGACAGCGGAGATACAGGGTGAACCTTCATATACGCATAGTGATTTAGGTTATATTTTTTTTCATAATTGATTATGTCGTTTTTAAATAAAGATAAATATACAATTGCATAATGTCCGCCATTTTTGAGATGAATCATCCAAATTGTAAACAAATACAGATTTGCCAATATATATGAAAATTTAAATCTATATTGGTTATTTTTTAAATATCAGTCCACTAAAATATTTAATAAATTGGAATTTAAGGAATAAACAGCAGAAATCATACCATAGATACAAAAATTACAAATAAACAGAATAACTTATAAAGAACGAATGAGTGTACTTAAACAAACCTACAAAATTTGTCACAAAATAGTTTCTCTTGTGTAATTACACTGAAAATATTCATGGGCAAACAGTTTAAAATTTATGTAATTTTATTTGTTAAAAGTATGCAGCTATTCTTTTGTTTCTATTTACTTTTATTTCTTCATTATTTATGTTCCTATACACGATATTTGAAAAAATATATATATGTACTAAGGTTTTCGTCATATTTCAACTTATTATTACACGCACTGTTTTGAATATTCACTTTACAAACGCTTTATATATCTGTACTAGAAAATGATAAATATTGCCCATAATAAATATATGTTCTACTCAAATTATTGGGAAAATATATTTTTTACAATTCTGTTAAATCTGTCTTTTTCATACTCCATGGATCATCATGTGGAATAAAGTTTTATACTATTTAACTGTTTACAATGCTCTGACCTAATCATCAAGTTCAGTAGTTCAGTGTGTGTGTAGTTTATTTAAAAATATTTTATTCAAATCGTGAATTAGCAGATATGGCATTAATGTATGAGGAGTGTAAATATGATTTAAATTTGACTTGTCGTATGCGAATCGTGACTTTCAAAAACAACTACCGAATTCCAGAACAGCGCAAAACGCTGGATTTCGGTAAAGTCCTAGCGTATGAAGGCCATGACTAAAAATAACTGCAACGTGTTTTAGCTAAATAGGAAGGAACAAGATTTCCTTCGATATCATACGTGAAATGGAGGTTCGAAATACTAAATCGATGTATAATGGGTAGTTTATTTCTATCATTTTCAAATTAATTTCAATTCTTGTTTGAACAATTTCTAACATAAAAAATGGCCGGTCTCAACATTTTCTGTTTCTTGACAATTTTTTTTATTTTGAAATTATCAAAATATTGATTACTTTTGATAATTTTCTGATATCATTATTATTATTTTGTTGATGTTCTACTCATGTCAAGCCATTCATCGTGCTAATATTTGTTTGCCTCCCCCTGTAAAAACCTCTCCAGTGGCTTCAGTCACACGATACAAGTGACAATATGCTCTGAGGATGGGGAATATTTATTAATAGGGTGGCAAATCTGAATATACACACTGGGATACTCTGATAAGCTAATTTTAATTTAAATTCGTTTGTTCTTAGCTTGCAAAATCGACACAGAACATCGCATACTGCTGATCTAAGGACATTATTATAAAAGATATTTTAAAAAGTTTGCATCGTACAATAAAATCGATTGAAATATTATTTCGTTTTATTTTTTTTTTTATAGGATCTAATAATTTGGTCAGTCATGTAAACGTACAGTAATTAATTATTTTTCAGACTAGAGTAGAATTAAAATTGAAAACAGCTTCTTCGCAAGGCCATAAATTAAATTGTTTAAATTAAAATTTCTGTATGTATATGTATAGATTCGTTGCAATAAAAAATAAACTATTAATGTAATAGTGGTTTTTAATACATAGTGATTTTCCGGGTTGTTGTACCGAGACCTCGGTAACTAGTAGCTGCCAGAAACAGAGTTAAAATGCACATCCCTAGCATTAGCCGAGATTATTTTACCTGCCCTGGTTGTTCTCGGACTAGGCTCTGTGGGGACAGACCCGCTATCGGTGTCTCTGGGCCCGTCCATATATTGATTTCGATTCCTATTGTTGGTATTACGACTCCTACGGTCGGAACCGTTCCTCGGATAATGGTGGTCCTCCGAGGCGTTCCGTATCTGTCGCTGTAACTGGTCGCATCCCATGCTTCCAAACGTTTCGCCGCTCTTCACTGTCGACATCTTCAGTGGTGACTCTGCAAAAGCTTCGCCGCATATGAAAATGGGAAAGAGTTTTTTAATTTTGCCTGGCAGGTTTGCGCTTAAAACTTTTCTATTATATATTATATAAAGTCTAGATGATAAACTTATCCTTTATTACTAAACTTTTCCCGCTTCACTGGAAATATTAAACTGTACCTTCAGAAAGTTGCTACCGCATATACCAAAAAGTTGTGGCAAACTACGAAATACAGAGAATACTCAGCTTGGTAGATGGACTGAAAACTCATTGCACAACATCTGCACCCAAGAATTTTGTGATCAATAATTCCGGAATTTCGGTACTGTTGGCTGTTAGTTGCATAAATAGTTTGACATTCTTGTGATGTTCAGTTTAGTAGTTCAGTTTAAAATATGAGCTGTTAAATGTGAAATTATGAAATGTATTCCTAATTCATTAGGCATAGAATAGTTAAATTATCTATTTATTTTACATATTTGTAAATTCTTCTCTCCTTGGATTTTTATATTTGTAAAATTTTAATAAAACTGCAATAGATATAATAACTATGCAATGTATGTATGAGTACTTATAAAAGAATTCAAATTAAACTTAATACAAATGGAAATTGAATAAAAGTAGAAAATCTCTTACTTTTACTATTCAAAAAATCCTTGAGAGTGGTATGGGATGCCCATAAAAATTGTCTAATATGCAAGCTGAGGAATTAGTGTACTTATAGGTATTATTAAATAGGTAATTACATTCTCAATTTGTATTTTTTACCGGAAAATATACAATTTAATCGTTATAAAACATCGTCTCTATATAACATTTTTGTTTTTATTCTTAATTTTGATTGGAATATGAAGAATTGAATTGTAATAAAACAAAATCTTATATAATTTTTTATATTTACTTCAATCTGAATCAACAATTGAAACTATAAACAAATTACGTCAACTGCCCGGGTAGCTCAGTCGGTAGAGCATTGGACTTTTAATCCAAGGGTCCAGGGTTCAAGTCCCTGCTCGGGCGATATCTTTTTCGATTTTTTTATTGTAAATATTTTATATTTAGTGCTACTAAAATAAAAATTGACGGGTTCAAGCGATTTTCCAAAAAACGAACACACACTTGTTTTTTAAATAAATTTATTCCATAATTGTGTCGCTCACTGTATAGCTATATCTTCTTTGGCTGGTAATTATATCTATTAAAAACGATTTTAATTTTTTTGTAAAAATTATTGTTCATATTAAATAAAATTTTATAATGAAAAAAAAGTAAAAAAGTCTCCACCGTGACAATGTTTGCACATTGCCGTGACCAGGATTCGAACCTGGGTTACTACGGCCACAACGTAGGGTCCTAACCACTAGACGATCACGGCTATTGGAGACATGTACCAAGTTTTACAGAGGCAGTATAAAAGTTGAGATATGTCTTTATCGATCTAAAGCAGAAATTTTTAAAACTACTCAAAATAATCAGAGTATCCACGTATCTTAAAAATTGCCTTTTAAAATTATACTTTTATGACATGTACAGGCTCCAACTAAAATAGTTAATGTTAAAAACTGCGTTATATATTAAAAAAATGTAATAATAATAATAATAGAACTGATCTGATTATGTTATCTGGGAGTGAAATAAAAAAATTTTCATTTATTGTTTTTCTTACCGCCTTAAGTTTTGTATCAACCTTTCCGATCACCCTGTATATTTCTCTATTAATTTAACAAGTTTTTCTAACTTTATTAAACAAATCCTTACTCATATACGAGTAGTATTCAAAACTGTTTTAGTCGGTACCGCCAGTGAAGTTGCCGATCTCGAAAATATTGATAATCGAGCCCCATGGACCGCTGCACATTTACAGAGGGTGAGGGATTAGGTGCAATACCCTTGAGAGCATTCTTTGGGATACCCCTGAAGACGCTCTTGTGGTGGATTTAGTCTTTTACTGCCGCCCTTAATAGGCCATCAGTCAACCGACAGATCCTCCGCTTAATCTCTGCGTTTGTTATTTAGTTATCAATCTTCAGAAAATACAGTGATTAATCGTCATATACTGCACGTAAACGTGGGATAGTAAACGAAAAGTTGAATTTTCTTTTTATACGAAACCACAAAGACATATTTTAAAAAATTGTAGTTGAACTAGAACTGGAAACAATAACTGAATATGAATGAAAACTTTTTGTTTTTTAATAAAGTTCTAATATTATTAATTCGCATTTGACGACCACACAAATACTTGTTGCCATTGTTATGTGAGACACATGAATAAAAGATAGTTTTATTGTTTTTAACATTACTTGGTGTGCCTCTTTATGCATTTTTTTTAGCGGTTTTCAGGTATATCCTATTTATTTTTGTTGTAAATAGTTAATTACTAGTTATAGAATTGCATATACCTATCATTGTTTATCTACGATAAGTGTAAGAAATATAGAATGTTTCGCATAAGAACTGTAACAAAACAGGTGTATGAAGGGGTCTCAATATATTGCAATTTAACTAAACATACCCATATACAATGTTGCACACAGGCGCAGTTACAGGCTTTCAAAGTGGGGCCAAATAGTTCGAAAAAAATTCATATCTCTGAATTAACTGTGAATACCCAACCTTGCTACAAAATTTAGGTTTATTATTGACCTTCTTTGACTATGAGTCAAATTGAACCACTACATGTGTTCATTGAGAGTGAGATACTCCTAAAATTATACCAAACATTTGTTTCCATTGATCGATTACAAAAAATGTTCACAACTTTTATTAATATTCCGATTTGAATCCCTGTGTAATAACTCCTAGACATTTTCAACGCAAGTTTAAGATAAATATTTGGGCCGGTATTATTGATTGTAATTTGAGTTGACCAGTTATTTTGTTAAATCGATCAAACGGCGAAAGTTATTTAGAATTTGTGCAAATTACTCTCCCTGATTTAATAGAAGATTTATCAACTAGACTAGAGTTTTGGTTTATGCTTGATGGGGCACCGCTCCATTTTTAGATAACGATAGGTTCCACAGTAACGTCAATTAAATTATCGAGTTCCCACATTTTCTCCTCTTCTTATTGTACATGATGTATACATCTTTGCCAGTTATCTGCAGTTATTCGTTCCAAGGATTTTTTTAATAAAATTTTCACGTCACTTAATTTAAATTTAAACGTTGTATTATTAAAATTCATCCTCTGAATATTCTGATGAATTATCTTCGTCTCCTAGATTGATAATGATAGGTTCCACAGTAACGTCAATTAAATTATCGACATTTTCTCCTCTTCTCTATGTACATGATGTATACATCTTTGCCAGTTATCTGCAGTTACTCGTTCCAAGGAATTTTTTAACAAAATTTTCACGTCACTTAATTTAAACATCGTATTATTTCGCCCTACATCTCCTTTTACCTGCGCTCAGACTAATTCGATTGGGTTAAGTTCACAGTAATAAGGTGGTAACCGTAGTACCGTTATTTGGCGATTTGTTGCCATTTCGTTGATAACATATTTTTTCTGATCTTTATTAAGATTGACAAGTGTCAAAAGTTCCTTTTTCACCATATTTGTTTCAAAAGAAATGTTTTTTCCGGATAACCATTGAATTATATCGGCTTTCCTCCAAGCAGTCGTAGGCGTCTGCCGTGAATGGTAACTGGCATTATTCATGACAATTACAGACCCCGGAGGAATAAGATCCAACATATGTATAAAATACTCTTCGAGTACCTGTATTTTTAGATTCAAATAAAAGTAAACCGCCATCTACAAAACCACTGGCACTACCTATATGTGTCACTATTAATCTTCGCCCTTTACCTGAAGGTGCCTTGAACCCTGTTGAAAGTCCATCCAAAAATGCTTGCAGAAAACTTTTTACATTTTTATCTTGCCATATTTTTGTTACAGTATATCCCTCGTTGACCCAAGTTTCGTCTAGATAATAAATATTCCGCCCTTCGTCACGGAATTTTCTAATTGATCTTAAGTAGGATCTTCGCCAACAAATAATTTCATCTTTATCGATAAGAACTGACTTCCTGTTCTGCTTTTCCCAGCAAAAATTCAACTCTCGTAAGACGGCCCATAATTTTCTTCTACTGATTTTTGACAAATCGTTGTCCTCTGAAAGTTCACTTAAAAATATGTTTAGCGTTGGTATTTCTTTTTTAAAATAAAATGAGTGTACTTTTCTGCGAATGACATTTTTGAAGAAATCATCTATAACGACTTTTGACCTCCCTGTAGATGATTTTGGGGGATTTACAGTATCTTGTTCATTTTTTCTTTCCTTTAAAAGTCTGTAGGTAGTCGATTTTCCAATCCATGTCATTTTGGAACACTTTTCCACGATGTCGTCAACACTGTTGGTAGGATTTTTGTGTTTCAATGCATTCAATACATTTAATATAATAATCTTCTCATTCTGAGACAGCGCACGTCTTTTCACGCGTTTAGCAGGTACGTAATCTGATAAGCTCGACATTTTAGCCAAACAATGTTATATCCACTGGCACAATAGTCACTAAACACAAATCAAATTTTATTCTACTGCACTAGCACGTCTTCGTATATTCAGCTCTAAGACTGGATTGATGGCCGGTTCTTATCTCGGGGTTTTATTACTCTCTTTCATTTTCAAACAGACTATAGGTAGTTGACAACATTTGTTACAAATAGATTTTTCCACCATTAAATAAATCGCGCAAATATTTGCGAATTCCGCATTCAAAAGGACAAAAGGCTTTAGAATACAAACACACTATTTACTATTGGTTATCGTACCGCTTTCCGTATGACCTTCATACGTTCATGTTTCGTCAAAATTTAATGTATTCTTCGATCGAGATTCTTATTTTTTAATATTTATTTTAAATAGTTTCTTCGTCATATCACTATTTCGTCCTTTCTATCAGTATACTCTTTTCGATTTCATTTATACGGACTAAGTTTCATCTTGTAATACATATATATATAGCAAAAGAATTTTTTTTTTTGGAAAACTCATTTTAAAAATACAGTCTTCCTTCCGCGAGTTTCAATCACTTTCCATTTTACAGTTGTACTTCTTTACCACTTTTTTATTTGCACACTTGCACGTACAATTTTGTTAATGAAATACATATTTCAACATCACTTACACTCATATTTTGACCTCGCGCTCTAAACTATTCATACATGTCATCATCCGCTATTCCGCATTTTGATCAAATCACTAATAAAATTAATTACATTCATAATTAAATTAACGAAAAGATATACCCGAAATTTTGCCCGCCCGAACGATGTACCCGCCCATGATAGCGCTGGAAATGAAATAGTTGGATCTGACAATTCGTCGCAGCCAATCAGAAACAGCAGCGCATGCGTAGCAGAAACTGTGTAATCGGGTATGTTCTCAGAGATATGTGGCACACGATTTTGTAGGAAAAATATACGGGCTGCATGTATATTTCTTTGTGTTGACTGCTATAAATTGTGAGCAGGTTTATAACATTAGTCACTCTCTACAATTTTGGAAGTCGGCTATAGTAAGCACTATTCAAATCTTGTTTTAATAAATGCAAGTGTTTAAAATTTAACAAGAGTAAAAATGAGATTTAAATTAAATTACGCGCAGGATATTAACATTCTTTTAAAATTCAATCATTGGAATGTATAATGACAGTTACCACCACAATAATTAAAGCTCCTGTCCCAACCGATTTATATCAAATTGAATATTAGGCACTTAACAGCTTAACAGTTTGTGAGTACAATTTTAGATAATGAAATCCTAAATTATTATTGACCTGGAAGATTCCAGGAAACATCCTACTCGTCCTATCTCCTCCTCCGTAGAGCGGAAGCCCCATCTGGACGCGCGGACATAAATCAAAATCACAATAAGTAAACAGGCAAGAGGTATTTCAATTACGGATCAGAGGCAGTGAATAATTTTCAATTCCCCGCATTCCCTATGAGCCGGGCAACAGCTGCTGCTGCCGTTCGGGAACAGCCTGCGCCCCGACGCCGTTAGGAGGGTGGCGCGCGGTTATTGCCGAAAGGCGCCCCTCGGCAGGGGCGGTTCGTCGGAAGGGGTTATCGATTTGCCATTGATGGGCTTTGTTTTGACTGATGCAAAGTGTAGTTATTTCTGCTGATGTGAAACTGAACATTGTAGTAGTATCTACCTACTGGTCGTGAACATAAGAGCGCCATACTCTGGAAATAGTGTAATTTTAGACATTTAAGAACTGTATATTTTTAGGTATTAATAATATTGTGTGAAACTAACTGCTCAGTGGACAAAAGCCCCAACCCGCGTTGAATTACACCCACAATATCTACCCATATATTCCTTATTATTAGCTTTTGTAGGAGATTTGATTTATATTAGCTTAAAATACCTTTCTAAAACAGCAAAAAAAATTTAAGAACTGAATAATATAGAGCTTAGTAAATAGCAAGAATGTTATCTCATACCACTTGCGAATATTCAAAGGTACCGAAGCGAAACGAATCTACAGTGCTTTCGAAAAGTAACGAATAAATTAATTAATTCTGAAATTGAAAAGTTTTCGAAAAATTCCCTGGCACGTCGATTTTGTTTTTAAAAAGGCACTTTTTGGCATCGACCTATATTTGTGACTATCGTTGTTCGAGATATGACGTCAACGAGCGTGTAATTCTACATACATACATCATGAAAAATTATGGTATTATATAAAAAATGCAAGAAAATAATGTTTGAATATTTTAAAATTTAATTTTCAACACCTGTCCATGCTTATTTAGATGAGCTGTTCCTCCTGAATTGTTGGATAGGGAGAAGGGGGCCGATTGAGTGGCCAGTCAGAACGCCTGATTTGACACCTCTAGATTATTTCTTGTGGGGACACTTAAAAAGCAAAGTATACGTTACTACGTAACTTAATTTAGAAGATTTAAAAGCAAGAATTCGTCACGAGATACATCGTATACCTGCTGAAGTTATCGATAATATCCAAAAAGAATTTATTAATCGTCTTGGCTACTGTCAGGCAGCCAACGATGCACAATTTGAACATTTAATTTAGTCGATTTTTTACATAATCATTATCATTTTCAGTATTATGAAAATTAAATTTTAAAATCTTCAAACATTATTTTCTTGAAAATTTTGTTATGTAACACCATAATTTTTCATGATCTATGTATGCAGAATGACCCGCTCTTTCAAATGGCATGGTCAAAATTGGGGGCTGCTATTTAAAAAAATTGGCGATGACGTCATATCTCGAACAACGATGACGTCACAAATGTGGGTCGTATGTCAAAAAGTGCATTTTTTAAAAACAAAATCGACGGATTTTTTCGAAAACTTCTCAATTTCAAAAATAATGAATTTATTCTTTATTTTTCGAAAGCACTGTATAATGATACAAAGAGGTCTAACCAACAAATTTTTATGTATAGAAATTTTTTAAAACATGATTTTTTTTAATTCAACTGTTGATGTAAATATTGTTATAATATAAACTTAGTTCTGCATAATTTTGTTGGAATAGCAAAATAATGTGTGTCTTACAAACGCTTTTTAAAAGTTATTACTTTATTTAAGCAGAATTTAAATAGTCAAAGTGAATAAACAAAACATCAAGAATTTTTTTTTTATATTAGTTTTGTTCTACGTATTTTATTTTCCGAGATTTCTGTACCTAAGAAACACCACAAATTTGAAAAATACAGCGACTTTAATATAATAAAAATAATTAACAAAAAATAAGTCCAGCTATGGAATGGATTTACAAGAGATAGAATATGTTTTTCCTTTTTTTAATATAGGAAACATGACACTTCCAGCGGCAAATTTAAACAGTCCCTTTATGATATTCTAAATTTGAATTGTTAACGAGAAAATTATTTAAAAACATATAAGTATGTTTTTTCGTAGATATTGTACACTTACACTTTGTTAAATTTGGTAGAATATGGTCTCTTGTAACACAATTAAGTGTAAACACAAATTGTGTTAAAGTTCTACAATATCATTTGTATGTATCTACAAATTATAGTTAATATTTCTAAAGCTGTAAAAATATCACAATGTAAATGTAGAACTTTCACAATTTGTAGTACACCCTATTTCTTACTTTATTTGATTAAACTAATTTAGATTAAGCAAAATGTAGCAAAGCTACATCTAGTGGCCATTAGCTATTTCATGACAGGTCACAAAGCAGTGCAGCGTCCTACCTAGCTTTAGGCATCATTGAAAGCTCCCGACCTCTATCGCGTTTCGGCGATAACGATATTTGTAAAACGGTTTTCTGTTTGTTTCCTGAAATTCTTTTTGTGATTCAGATTAGTTTTCTTACAGCGCAATTTGTTACTACATTTCATTTATTTTTGCATTTCGAAAATTATGCTGCAATTTTCGACACCGTCATTTATGAACTGAGAGTAAAATACAAATCATATGAAGCGGATTTAATCTATTTTGTGAACATTATAATTTTATAAAATAAATTTCAAAATGTGTGTCCTTGATATCGCAAAAAATAGTGAGATGTTTCTAAGGAATATAAGTAACAGTTATTTTTTAATTTATATTTTTAATGCAAACCCCCACCCTTTTTTAAAAGAAAGCAGCACTATCTGGTTTTGTAATTTTCAAAAGCATAAATGAGGAAAGATATATAATTCCAAAAATTAAGTTTTAGTGTAAAAGAGGTTCAAATTGTACTATTTCCACGTTGTTGAGTTTAGTGGCCGCAAAGATCTCCAGATCTCATCCCACTTGACTTTACCTTCAGGGACACCTGAAAACTAACATTTACGTGACAAGACAAGAAAACTTGGACAACTGAAAAAAAGTATTAGGCAAGAAATCAGACAAATATCTCCAAACATTTTATAAAATATTAGAAATGAATTTTACCATCAGCTTGGACTTTATTACTTGCACAATTACATTTAAACTTATTTTTTTAAATTGCATATTTTTTAGTTTTTTCATTTATGTTCGTAACAATCACAAAACCAGGTAGTACACTGTCTTGAAATTCTCTTTTCAACGAAGGGACACAAGACATAACTTTTCATTTTAAAAAAAGGTGGGGGTTAATGGAAATAAGCCAATTTATATGTTTGACCAATTTCAACGATGAACTGTTATTAACTGTTGGTAGATCATGATTTCATCTTGTTAGGTAAAGTTTGCTATATTCCTGTTTTTGTTTTTAAAATTCAATAATAATAAAAAAAATAGTTTTCTTTCCATAAACTGTTGAATTACCAATATATCGAATTTCCATCCCGATACTTAATCTATTCTATTTTTAATCTTATCAATATTCTTCAGATCTAACTATTAGTTATTTTAATGCGGAATAAGCAGCAATATCATCCCAAAGCTTGAAATTGTTGACAAGATTTCAAAATTAAGCATTTGTATGATATATTTGCTCCCTAATATCAATTCAAACCTATCTCTGCTACGCCTATGTATCAACGTTCCGAAACCGTCGAGGGAAAGTTAGGTTTAATTAAAAGTCCCCCGAGCCCTTTTCAAACGTTTATATTGAAAATTCGCGGCCAACAATGTGCACTTGCCCTCATGGAATTTGTGTTGGGAATTTTTTCTACAAGTTGAAGTGAATATAGGAATGAGTAAAAGGAAGCTCAAATACAAGATAAGAACAATTAATGATAATATTAAGCAAATATTTTTTTACGAATAAATACAATTAAATTTTTAATTTATTAAATTATCAATTTATTTTTCTATGATATACTTTATCTAAAGGACTTTTCAGGTTATGTACCATTAGCTTTTTTAATTTCATTTTCTGTACTAAGAAAGGGTATCTCCAGATTTCAAATCAATTGGAGTATTGTTAGACAACGTTAGTAGGTGAATGTTTATCTCAGAACTGTTCTAGAAACAAGGTTCTTATTGTATCTCCAGTATCTCTGCCATAATTGCAACGTCTGTATCGTTCTTGACTTTGGTAAATGATTGAATAAGATAAAATCATTGGTGTCTTTCCAATAATATTTTTTCTATGACAGTTCGTTTTCGTGATGTTCAAAGAGTAACCGCAAAAAACCCATTTTTCCGCCCGTTTTTGCGTAGTGTGTAGCAAGAACGGGGAAGGTCGTCCAGAGGTCTCCGTGGGCTTAAATTGATCGTCATGAAAAATCTAGGTGAGCATAATTCGATTTTTCCAATATTTGTCCGACTTACCCCTACTTAAGGGGTTGAAAATGGTCGATCAATTCTTGATAAAAATTGGCGGGAACGTGAATGGCAAGGAAGAGATCAGGGATGTTCTTCCAAAAATGCTCAAGGTGAAAAACACCCCCCGCGTGGGGGTAAAACCACCCCCTATTGACGAAAACCGGCGGCAAATGATGTTCTCTTCATGAATTGCCTTTTATGTGCTACTCTTCCTTATAACTCCAAATGATATGAAATACATGCCCCCATAATTCGTTCATCTGTCGGATTCTGATCAGTTACCCCTATTGAAGGGGTAACACCCCCCCCGCGTGGGGGTAAAACCACCCCTATTGCCGAAAACCGGCGGCAAATGATGATCCCTTCATCAATTGCCTTTTTTGTGCCACTCTTCCTTATAACTCCAAATGATATGAAATACATGCCCCCATAATTCGTTCTTCTGTCGGATTATGATCAGTTACCCCTACTGAAGGGGTAAAAACCACCCCTAAAACAAGAAAACAGAAAAAACGGTCACCAAAATTTGGGTAAAACCACCCCTATTGCCGATAGCAGACGGGGAATGATATCCACTTCATGAAGTACTTTGTTTCGTACATAATTCGATCTTTTGCGAAATTCTGACCAGTTTTCCCCGACTTCAAGGGTGGCTTAAGTAGGGGTAAGTCGGACAAATATTAGAAAAATCGAATTATGCTCACCTAGATTTTTCATGACGATCAATTTAAGCCCACGGAGACCTCTGTACAACCTTCCCCGTTCTTGCTACACGTTACACAAAAACGGGCGGATTTTGCGGTCACTCTTAAAAAAAAAACAATTTATTTTCAACAACAACATTGACATCATCAATCAATATTAACATCAACACAACATTAACCAAATTAATGTTCTCCTTCTCTCTCATCTCATATGGAAATAAATCTTTGAATTTACCGTCTTATAAAAATGTCTTATGTTGGGTGAATTCAATAACTAATTGTCCAGAGTTTGAATTTAGCTACAAGTTACCAGTCCGACTGTTTTGTTTAGAAGTTACAACCATTTTAAAAAATATGATTTCATATTTGAAACTAAAAACCCTGATAAATAAAAATAATGATTGATATTACAATCATTACTATTTGAGTCATTTTGTTTATTCATCGATTGAAGAGTATACCGATATGGTCTTTACATATGGGTACTCCAGTGGGAAGACCAGATAAGTAGCTCGAGAATACCGATGAAAAAACCCAAATAGACATCAACCTACCATAGTGCATCATTTCATAGACTTCGAGAAGGTAACCCCGCTCCAAGAAAGGCCATTCGTCCCACTGAAGCGAATGTACAAAATGAAGATGATATAATATAAAGGGTGTTAAAAAAGGAGTGTAAAATATTTCAGGATGTAATAGTATGAACCAAAATAAGCAGAAAAGTCTTAATAAACATGGGTTCACAAAGTAACGGTTGCGGAGATATGGACCACTATTGGCTTTTCAAATATTTTTTTTTATTAGGAATAAACCGACAAAGGAAGCTTTTAACAAACAAAAAACAAAGTTACAGAAGATGTTCAAAGTGCCCTCCGTCCATTTCCAAGCAGGCACGACATCTTCGTCTCAACGATATTCGAACTCTTTCGAAAACACCCTCCTTGGTTTGGATTTCTTAACACTTTTGATTAATCCGTAGTTGCAGCTCTTCCAGGCTATTTACAGGAGACCATACACTAATGTCTTCAAATATCCTCAAACAAAGAAATCTAGAGGGTTCAGATCAGGCGATCTTGGAGGCCATAAAACAGGTCCGGCTGCTCCTACTCATCTATGTGGAAAAGTTTGATGTAAATGCTCTCTAACGGCCATGGAAAAATGAGCTGGAGCACCATCATGCTGGAACCACATTTGTTGCCTCTGATTCAAAGAAATGCCTTCTAAAAACTCATTCAGTGTGTTCTGCAGAAAGTTGAGGTAAGCAGCGCCTGTTAATCGGTTTGGTAAAACAACAGGACCTAGAAACCTGTCACCTACAATACCCATCCAAATGTTTAATGAAAAACGTGCCTGATGTCCAGATTCTATTAGAGCTTGAAATTTTCGTCGACCCAAATATGCGTATTGTGAAAATTAAACACTCCATTTCTTGTGAACCCGGCCTCATCAGTAAAAAGAATGTTTGCAAGAAAACGAAGGTCTTCAGCATCGTTGCACATGGTATGGATAAAGCAGTTGCTCGTTAAGGATTCTCCAAACAAGAGGACCACTAATTCCTACCTCGGCTGATATTGTCCGCACACTCGTACCTGGATTCTGCTCTACCAGTGCTAGAATTTCTTCTTCTGCTCTAGGAGTGGATATCGACCTTGATCTTCCGGATAAATGGCACTGTTTGCTCAAGAAACCGGTATCACGCAATCTTTGGTGAATTCTTCCAAACATGCGTTGTGAAGGAATCTGGCGATTTGGATAAGCGTTAACATAAAGACGTCGCGCTTCGGTGGCGTTCCCATTAGCACGACCATACATGAAATGCATGTCTGTTAATTCTGCGTTAGAGTAACCAGCCGCTAGCGAAAGAAAACTTGTGCACTAAACATCAACCAACTATTATAAGAAAATACACAACGTTTTTGCAAAATAAAAACATAAAACATTCCATATCTCCGCAACCGTTACTTTGCGGACCCATGTTTATTGAGACTTTTCTGCTTATTTTGATTCATACTATTACCTCCTTAAATATTTTACACTCTTTTTTAACACCCTGTATGCTGTCATTGACAACTCTACAATTACTGTTCGTCATACAGCAAGTAATCTTCATTTATCAGAGAGATGTTGCATCCGTTTCATCGCTAAAATGTGAGGGTGAACATTTTGAACAATTTTTATAGTCATAAGATTTGTTAATTTGGTTAATAAAGGTTAACTAATGTTCAAACTTTAAGCACAAATAATAATTATTGTACTTTGACTGAAAACGGGCCATGTTCATATAAGAAACAATATTTGAAATTAACCCAGCTACCATCTACCAATGTTTGAATACCCTGTACAATGAAATGTTGGCCTTAAAACACTATCAGTATTTCAGTCCATAAATTCAGTTTCAGATACCAAGATGAACAACTATCAATATCAACCGGTAACACAAAGAAGCGAACAATTTTCATATTTTATTATTATTAATGGCACCTCGAAGAAGTCCCACTCTCGAGGGGGTGCTTCCGGTTGCTATCAGGGACAGGGTAACGCCGGTAATACCGCACTAAATAAACCAGGGACGTGGGATTACGCCTTGAAAAATTGCAGTGGTTTACCTAGGGCGGCCCAGAACGATGGGTCGAGTCTCCGAACGTCTAATTACTCCCAAAAGTAAGTTGGACAGTTGGGACTGGCATTAAAGGACGAAAACGTGGAAATAGAATATTGGAATGTCAGGAATTTAAACTTCTGCGGAGCTTCTGGTGTGTATAAATTGAGTTCGGATGGGAATGATAAATTGGATGTTGGTCGAAGCGTTCGGAAGTTTTTCTATTATTCAGCTTCGGATGTTTGGGATATGAACCGAAAATAATCTCGAGTTTCATAAATGAAAACACTGGAAATCAAAAGCTTACAGAAATAGTTTAGCGTTTATTATAAGTTACACTAACAAAATTAAATCTGCAAAAACTATAATTGTATAGATTGATTTCACATTAAATACTGTTGTAGCATAAATGAGTTCCTTATTGAAAAATAAGTATACTTTGCTGTATAAGATTTTGTCTATTGAGGGTTAGTTCTCGACAGAGAACGTTTTGAAAAGAAAAATGTTTTCCCAAATTCACGTAATTCCTTGCTATGCCAATCAGTGAGGAAGGTGCTGAGACGATAAATTAAATTTGATTTAACTTATTTAATAATTTAAATATGTAATAATGCTTTTAGATATTAGATTATTTTTTAATCCACCCCTGTTTATCTGATATCAAAAAACATATATGATAGTAGTCTTAGTAAACTTCAATTGAATTAACATAATAAAATTTACAATAAAATAAGAATCTGCAAATCTTAACAATAAAAAATCTGTACTGTAAGATAATTGTGAAGGAAATTCATTAATTCATATAATAGTTGTGAAACTGCTTTGTTGAACATAACAGAAAACATATTTAGATAATCGAGTCAAAACAATGCAATAGTATTAGTACTAATTGACTTCTTTAAAGCGTTTGATACTCTGATACATAATTTACTACTAGCTATTCTCAAATCGATAAACTTAAATATTTCTTCTTTATTTTTATTTTTTTTTCAGTCTCTTAACAAATATAAGTCAGAGAGTAAAAACAACTTCCCAGGTTTCCGGTTCTCTATTGGTGTTTAACGGAGTTCCGCAATGCCCATCACTTGGCCCGCTTCGTTTTTCATTATATGAAAGAGTGAATTTTCAAAAGTAGTTAAATATTATAATGATAATTTATATGCGGATGACACTCAATTTCTTCGAATAATGACCTTGAGAACCTGCTTCATAATATTAATAAGCTGATTTTTGTAATGAAGCTAAGAGCTTCATTTAGTACCTATTATCAACATTTAATTTTGGAGATACCATTTATGGCTCCTGTATTGGCTTTGCTGACATTCGACATATTCAAGAGGTTCAAAATGATTGTTGAAACTGAATCACCTTAGTTTATTATTTTAAATATCCTCCTCTATCTATACTTCATCTGCTTAGTTTTTTTTTAATTCTGGGTTTGCTTAAAATAAAAAACGGGGAACTTTCCTGTACTGAACTAGGATTATTAGCTTTCTGAATGCTTATTAAGAAATAATTCTTATTGGAATAAAATATTATGTATTGTAATAAGAATGTTACTGCAATCCAAAACAAAATTATGTTCAAATTTTTGGTATTTAGTGTTTTCGGTTTTGGTGTTTGGTGTTTATCACAAACTTAGTGATGTATAAATTAATGAGTTAAGATAATATTACAAAATATAACTAACCCGTTAACTTGTTTTACACATTCAACTTTTTTATATACAGTCACGCAGTTATTCCTTTATTTACTTTCTTGGAAACGTATGTTTTCAGAAAATTTGAACATAAATTAAATATTTCTTGACAACCATATTTATTGTTACTAAAATATATTATAATGTAGATCTAGATCTTCCATATGCTTATATTGTTTTTCTTTTCAGACATCTTACCTTATAACACAGATAGCGAAAGAGTCACTAGGGAATTCCTCCAGAGAGTGATCGACATCCTTTTGGATTTCGTCAAGGCAACAAACGACCGCAATGAGAAGATATTGGACTTTCACCACCCTGAAGAAATGATCAAGCTGCTGGATCTCCGAGTCCCTGAACAGGGCGTCTCTTTACAGCAACTCGTTAACGACTGCGCCACCACCCTCAAGTACCAGGTCAAAACAGGTAACACAAAAACTGAATTCATATCACTGTTTTCCTATAATAGCAATATTGTTGGGCCTTTTTCTTCAAAAATAAATAATAAAGGATGTGAGGATAATATAGACGAACTTGTACAAGTAATATGATATGAATGAAATTTATTGACGATATTTTTGGTCTCTTTATACTACAATTCTGCTTCACATATGAGAAGAGTTCAGTTTTTTCTGAACTAGTTACTACACAATATGGTCTCCAATATTGTAATTTAAATGTTAACATGTACTTAAGCTATTATTATAGGGTTTAAAAGTATCTAATACATGCAATAAGTAATAATATTATAATTAATTATTTTCCTGATTGAATATCTCATAAAAAACTGGGAAAACGGCATTTTATCTTCAACCTTCAACATTCAACCTTCAATCTCCAATCTCCTTTCTAATTTCCAATCTCCACTATCCAATCTCTAATTTCCAATCTGCTTTCTTCTATCTTCTATCTTCTATCTTCTACCTTCTATCTTCTATCTTCTATCTTCTATCTTCTATCTTCTATCTTCTATCTTCTATCTTCTATCTTCTATCTTCTATCTTCTATCTTCTATCTTCTATCTTCTATCTTCTATCTTCTATCTTCTATCTTCTATCTTCTATCTTCTATCTTCTATCTTCTATCTTCTATCTTCTATCTTCTATCTTCTATCTTCTATCTTCTATCTTCTATCTTCTATCTTCTATCTTCTATCTTCTATCTTCTATCTTCTATCTTCTATCTTCTATCTTCTATCTTCTATCTTCTATCTTCTATCTTCTATCTTCTATCTTCTATCTTCTATCTTCTATCTTCTATCTTCTATCTTCTATCTTCTATCTTCTATCTTCTATCTTCTATCTTCTATCTTCTATCTTCTATCTTCTATCTTCTATCTTCTATCTTCTATCTTCTATCTTCTATCTTCTATCTTCTATCTTCTATCTTCTATCTTCTATCTTCTATCTTCTATCTTCTATCTTCTATCTTCTATCTTCTATCTTCTATCTTCTATCTCCTATTTCCTATCTCATATATCCTATATCCTATCTCCTATCTTCTACCTTCTACTTTCTATCTTCCATTTTCCATTTTCCATGTTCCTTCTTCTATCTACTAGTGTCTATCGATTGTCAGTATTTGAGAAAGGGAAAGTGGATAATTATAAATAATACTAATGTTTACTACTGTTTTGAATTTTTTATATTTATAACTGAGAAATATTAATTTAGGGACATGCGTTTGAGACATATCATCATATCGTATTATCTTAACACGAATTTCTTCGGCCTAATATTTTTTGTGGCACTATTGGTTAGCCTTTGTTCGAACTTGGATGCATTTAGTAAACTGAAAGGTATTAATCTTCAATGTTTCTAAAAATGCTAATAATAAATTGCATTTCACTTTACGTTTCTGCATCATCATTGAGTCTAGGTCCTCCATTTTATTTGTTTCGGTCTAACACTCTAAATAAATTGTTAGTGTTTACATTCATTAGGTATACTAAAATATTATTATATATTAACTTAATGTTTTCCGTATCTCTCAGATACAGTATTGTTTCCTGAAAGAGTTCTTATATTTTTTATTCAGCAAACGCATTATTTAGATATGTGCATCGATTCTTTGTATCATAACCTCACTGTCTCTATACGCATAAATTTCAACGCTTCTTTTTAAAATTTTAATGCTGAAACCAGCGTTGGAAGCGATGTAA
This sequence comes from Monochamus alternatus, assembly GCA_037114965.1. Taxonomy (NCBI): domain Eukaryota; kingdom Metazoa; phylum Arthropoda; class Insecta; order Coleoptera; family Cerambycidae; genus Monochamus; species Monochamus alternatus. Next base: position 10,484,275 of record CM073427.1, read on the forward strand.
CACATTTTATGTAAGTACACAAGTCGATATCTGTGACAGCTCCTCGTTTTATCACCCCTCGGGCCCCTATGGCAGCATTTCCTCACAGGAAGCGCTGCGTGTATCGCTCTGGTTGCCGCCACCGTCGCAGGAGCTCCGCGCCCTTATCGGCCACTCAATAGTCTGTTAATAGCCCTCCCGCAGGTCTATCTGTCACTGATTCAATTATTATCTGGGGTTGCTTACGTTGTCGGACTAGTATTGATATATCGCCGATAAGATTATGACATTTCTTCCCCATTTTTTAGATTATAATAATAAATAAAGTTGATAGAATGTTAAAGAAAATGTAGGGATCAGAGGTTTGATTGCCATTATTCTGTATTAATAGATGTTAAATTGGATCAAAGCAAAAAAGGATCATACGGCATATAACTTAAATTAAAGCTATCAAATAAGGAAAGACATATGTATATTTAAATATATACAGGCTGTATCACATAAGAGGGCCACTCCCTTTAATTGTTTTTTGTTGCATTTTTGGAGGCCTTTATGCTCGTAAAAACAAATTTGAGATCCATGGCCAACTTTATGAGTAATAACAAAAAAAACTGTTAAGTGCCCAAACTTTAAGGCTGTCTAACTTTTTTATTTTAAGAGATAGAGAAAACTTATTGGTAATAAATTTTTATTGCAAAATTGATACCTTCCACCTGATATAAACAGATTTTTGAAATATCGTATGTGGTTCGCTGCGCCCTCTAGGCGGATAAAAAAATTTTTATTGAAGCAGGCTATGGCCACAAAAAATTGTCTGTTTTTTCGTCTTTCATGCAATATACTACATGTTGCCCTTACTTTCATATTTATTACATTTTTTTCAATTTTAGTTAAAAAAAAATGAACCTAAATATTTTCGTGTTGCTCAAGATAATGTAGAACCTGTTTTAAAGACGCCAATTGCAAAAAGTAATAAACAGAATGTACTTTTTTATGCAAAATACAGATTTTCTTATAATATTATTTTATTACATTGTCTGCAAAATAATTTTAAAGACCCAATTGCTTCTAATGTGAAAAGCAATAAAATAATATTATAAGAAAATCTGTATTTTGCATATAAAAGTACATTCTGTTTATTATTTTTTTGCAGTTGACGTCTTTAAAACAGGTTCTACATTATCCTGAGCAACACGAAAATATTTAGGTGCATTTTTTTTAACTAAAATTGAAAAAAATGTAATAAATACAAAAGATAAGGGCAACATGTATATATTGCATAAAAGACGAAAAAACAGGCAATAGCCTGCTTCAATAAAAATTTTTTTTATCCGCCTAGAGGGCGCAGCGAACCACTTAAGACAGCCTTGAAGTTTGGGCACTTTATAGGTTTTTTTGTTATTACTCATAAAGTTGGCCATGGATCTCAAATTTGTATTTACATAAAGGCAGCATAAAGGCCTCCAAAAATGCAACAAAAAAACAATTAAAGATTTTTGACGTATCTCGCATATTAAGCGAGACACATGGGAGTGGCCCTCTTATGTGATACAGCCTGTATATATATAGATAATCCAAACCTCTTCTACCATAATATGGTGTAGGGTCCATTTGCAACTTATTCACACAATCAATTCACAATTCATAATTATTTCCATCCGTTACGGTTGACGTTAGGACTTAGCTTCATTTCAACTTCTGCGTTTCCTTTCTAGTGTTTTTACTACAACTTTATCCCATTTTTCTTGGTCTACCCTCTTTTTAAATTTTAGCTTCCCAAAACTCTTCTTACTATAAATCCATCCATGTACTGTAAATGTTTCCACCATTCTAAATTGCCTACTTTGTGTATGTATTTCAAATTATCTTCCTATGTTTATATTATATCTTTTTTTCTTACACCTCTCGTTTTTCTTAAATATATCATTTCAATAGCCTGTATTTTACTTTTTAATTTTTCTGTCAAAACCCAAATTTCACAGCCATACGTTAATATGGGTCTGTACACTGATATAAATATTTTAGTTTTTGCGGATCTTGACATTTCCTGTGCTTATAAACTTGCTGTTCATTGCATAGTTTAGTTTATTTGTTTTCTTTATTCTGTTATTTGCGTCTGATTGTTCCTTTTTTCTTCCTCTATCATCATAACTTTGGTTTTATTTTTATTGATTTTCATTCCATATTCCTCCAATATCTCGTTCCATATTTCTAAATTTACTTGTGGATCATTTTCATTAATTGTTATACTATACTATAGCTAACTTCTTAGATCTTACCACAGTAAGTATTTATTATTTCATTCATGAAAATGATAAATAATAATGACTCAAGCTTTCTCCTTGTCTTAAATCTTCAGTGGTCACGAACAGGTCTGATCTCATATTGTTATTTACAGAATTCACGTTAGAATTGTAGTTGTTTCGTACTATTTTTATTATTCTGCTACTAATACCTCTTTCTTGTAGAATGTTCCATAAAGGTCTATTTACACACATCAGTGCCGTATCAGTGTCAGTGAAACATAAAAAATCGTTGCTTAGATTTTAAATTAGCGTGTTTATACACATCCGTCACAGTGCCGTATCAGTGCTGCTTCAGTGTCCGTTCAGTGACTTTTAAATACGCCGGCGACGATATTTTTGTAATTCTTCTGACGAAATGACCAGATTTTTTTATTGTTTCGAATGGATGAAAACCTTATCAAGCTGGTACGAATCGTTTACTAACTATTTTTTACGGACTACGGACGGATATGTGTAAACTGGCATCAGTGATCGACCACAAATAACACTGATACTGAACTGACACTGAACTGATACGTCACTGATGTGTGTAAATGGACCTTAATGCTTCTCTTGGTACCCTATCAAATGCCTGTTGCATAGCTATAAATGCTAAACATTTGCTTTTCCTCTTGTATCGATTTCTTTATTATCTGCTTTATTATAAATATATTATTGAGTGCTTCTTCCATTCCTGAATCCGCTATGTGCTTCATGTAAAGTATGTTCCACCCAGTGGCGGCTCGTGGTAGCTGCAAGTAGTGAGGCCCAAATAATACCTAAATAGGAATAAATTTACACGTCTCCCCTGAGGTAATATTCCTTGACGCGTTGACCATTTTTTATTATGGAGGTCTTCGCCAATAGTCCTACTATAACCATAAATTAAAAAACTAAATAACATCAGAACACCGATTTTTATTTACAATAGGTATAAATAATAGAAAAAAATATGTTTCAGCATCTAATAATTAAAAAAATTGTTCCTACATGTTTAAAACACTAAAAAAATATGAAAAAATATAAAAACCAATTTTCAACTGCTTATCTATTTACATACAAAACAAAGCCACTTTTACCAAAAATGTTTTAATACTTTCACTTCTTATAAAACAAGTTTATTCCTCGCTTTTAAATTCGCAAATTTATTTATAATATCTTCATAAAATTGGGAATCGGCGCTAAGACTTCACCACAACAGTTCTTTTTCTATAGCCATCATCGATAAGTTGTTTAAGCGCTCTTGTGTCATCGTATTTCTTAAGTAAGTCTTAGACACGAAAAGTTTCGTTCTACTGAAACACTTACTGCAAGAATTGTTAAAACTAAGCAAAATAATTTGTATGTCTCCGAAAATATCATTTTAAATTCCTTGTATAATATTTCTACCGTTTTCTGAACTTCTAAATTATAAAATTATTCGTCTCTGTACAAAACATAAAGTTTGTTTTTCAACTTATCTATGTGAAATATGTTTGGATACATTTGTAATAAACAATCAAACGATATTTCCGGAAATTTGTTTGCATATTCGGGATATTTTAAAGCGTTGGCCGACTATTCAAAATTTGTCATTTCTCTACTTCATTACGTATTGAAAAAGGCGTTTCAAATAGAGATAAAATAATATCGTGAGAAGGATTCATTATTATAAATAACTATCGACGAGCCTATCGATAATATATATTTAAATTAGGTTCCTATTCTGTTAAATTTAGTCTTACTTTGTAAGGAAGTTTTATTTCTTTAAATTAATCCTACCTGCCTTGTCCCTAAAGCTTTACTACCGCGTTACCTAACACCCTTCTAACACTAACACCAACCACTCGAAATTCAGAACACATAAATAAAAGTATTATCACCTGAACAATCGATTAATCGCGTCAGACACGTAAATAATTTACAGTTCACTAGTTACCTACGGTTTCTAGCCAGTATCACATCGTCCATTTGCCGTTGAAGTAAAAACTTGAGGCGCCAGAAATCGGGCCTCAGTCTTGAGCGGACATGGAACGGCGGGATTTTGAAATTTGAAATGTAAACCAGAGGTACGTTATAACATACGAGGGCTAAAATTGAACATTGATTTTTGATAAATATAGTAGGCAATCGGATTGGAAATTTTGGGGTATTAAAATATACAGTGAAAGCCAAATTATAGTTGCTTCATACGACGAGCCGCCACTGGTTCCACCATTATTCTTATTCTTTTTTCTATTATTTTTTCAAATAATTTCATGTTTTCCTAAAGTTTTCAGTCTGTTACATCACCTTTTTTGAAAATTGGTATTGGTATCGGTGTTATTCGCCATTCATCTGGGAATTTTTCTTCTGTGGGTATTTTATTATATGAACAGGATTTCTCTTCCTTTCTGTCTCATATTTTCTACCATTTCAATTGTAACCTTGTCGCAGCCTGAAGCTCTACCACTGTTTAAGTTGTTGATAGATTCTGTGAGTTTTCTCTGAAGCTATTTATTTGTGAGACAATTTTTGTAGATCATTATTACAGAAGCTAAATTACATTATATATACCTTTTAGAAAACAGAAGGCTGTACTGGCGCCAGAGATCGTCTCGCTGACTTTTTTTAAGAAATTCAATTAAACTCGTGCAAATTACGCGATTTTCCTCGTTGTTAACTTCAGATTCGAGGGGAAATAATCCGGAAAACGTATGCCGTATGTCGCGAAAGCCGGTAAAAAGATGCACCCCCTCAACTATCTATTATTATTCCGGCCACAATCTGCTCGAGGGTAGATAACATATTATCATTGAATTACAAACCGCCTCGTGGTGTATTAAATGCGGGCAAACACGGATTCGCGCCGACACAGGAAGCGAAAAGTTGTTATACGCAGCATTGGCGTGCCGGGATAGGGAGGGGGAAATATATTTTAATTTCCGTTTCATTCCGAATATTTTCTCCATTACATTAAAATTTGAAGAATATTTCAGCAATTTGTGTGAGAATGATGTTATGAAAATCTAGGAACAGGTTCTATGTCTGAAAATAAGAAAAACAGTTTATATAAACATGTGTCCGGATTTAAAATGTCTTAAATACTATAGTCTATATTTCTCGAAAACCGATCGAGATATTGAGATTAAATTTGGTACACAACGGTGTATATTGTATAAATATCTCTTATAATATACTAATATCAGTGGCGTTCGTGCCGTTTAAATACCTACTTTTAGCAAAAATAATATACGCCACTGATTTTTGGGTAAATTGATATCGCTCTCCTAAAGCCAAATTAATTACGATACCAATTTGTCCAAAAATCAGTGGCGTACACAACTAATGCTAGTATATTCAGAAGAAATGTATACACGTAAAAGTAGAGGAATTGTTGGAATACAATATAAACAGAACTTTTTTCTTATTTTTTCATGAACAATCAAAAATTCAGTGAGCACTTTCACTACCATATAAGGTTTATTTAATTTCTTAATTTATTTCACATAGCACAAAGAGAAAAAATGATGTGCAATTATTAAATATTTTTGTGCGTCTATGACCGAACGTCGCCGCCTTCGTCGCCCGCAGGATCGACCTCTACGGCACGCGTCACTCCTGCGAGACCTATTGTGTGTTTATTATCGCCTCGCGCCTCAAAACAGCCCTGATTGCATTCAATTTGAAACCCCTGCAGCTCTAACACTGTTACTTTTCATTTATCCTTTCCTCCGCTCAAACTTCGCCTCAGAGATGTCTCCCAACTCGCCAGAATTCATTTATCTAGATCCGTTTGAGGTTTTCAATACTTCCAATTACTTACTATTCGGTTTCAGCGGTTACGTCACGATTTTACTCATAAATAGAATTTTCTAAGGGAACTCAACTAAATTTTGCTCTGAAAACTACAATATTGGTTTTTTTTTGAATCGTCAGTCGTTTCTGATGATAGTTCATCTTATTTTTAATTATCAAAGATGTATTAGGTAAATTTGAACTCTGAATTGTTTATTTTTAGTGAATTACATAATTCCGCATAGCAATGTTTAATGCTAGATATCTTTTGAAGAAAACATAATACATACATAACTTTGGATTTGATATATCAGTCAATCAAAACAGATCGCTGGCCTTTGCAAACAAAAAATTTTGTTGTTGAGAAATATGCTTTGCAGTCAATAATCGTAGTGCAACGTTCGTCCCGCGCGGATTTTGGAGATAGAGGCAGGCCATCTCAACTGACCATTCGCAGATGGATCAGGAAATGGCAAGATGAAGGGTCCATTCGCAACAAAAAAGTAATGGGGAGAAATACATTTGAGTACAGCCCTAAACGTTGCGCAAAACAGCACAAATTTTTCTCTAAAACGCCATCTCTACAAAATGCAATTTGTTCAAGAACTGAATGTACGTCACAAAGAAAATAGACTTCAATGTTGTCAAAATGTTCTCATTCCCAATCAAATCAATGATTTGATTTATCGGGAATTGTCAATAAGCAGGCACTATTAGCCTGGCATAAATCCTAGCGAAATTCATGAAAAATCACTGCAGTCCATTTGGTGCGATGTTGGATCAATGGGAATCATCGGACTTTACTTCTTTGATGACGTTAATAGTCGATCAGTAACGGTAAATTCAGAGCATTCGTTATGTATACATTCTATGCAACCAAAGTGGCGTAGAACCGAGAATGTTTTACTTCCAGGAAGCTCATATAGTTCTCCGATCATTAAGCACTTTATACATGTTCCATGGACATTCGATTTCATGTTTCGGCGATATTCTCTGGGCAGCGTGCAGTTCAGATATGACAGAAGCAGATAAATTTCTCTTTGGGTACCTTAAAGAATGAATTTGTTACAATTAGTACATTGTTAAATATATCAGATGACATTCCCACAGCTATTGATGAAGAACACAGTCTTAGTGCTGTTAGATTTTAGCAAGGCATTTGACACTCTGGAGCATGCAATCTTGTGTAGTAAATTAAAATACTTTGGTATTGACGGCAATCCATTGATGTTGATGCAGAACTTTTTACATAATATATACAGTATGCGCCAAAAGTATGGAATAAATTCAATAGAAACGAAACAATTATTTTTTGGGAAAAATCCTCGAACAGGTCGATTTTTAATTTAAAAAATACATATTTTAGCGTAAAATGCGATTTTCAAATGTCATTTGTTTTCGAGTAATGACGTCATCGATTTTTTTTAAATGACAACACCATATTTTTGCCATCCACCAACCTCTTAACAATGCGCAAGTCTGTGAAGAAATTCTTCTTGCACATTATGAATGATTTCTGGGGTAACTCTGCGTATTTCGTCCCGAATGCGATTTTGAAGTTCTTCTAAATTACGTGGTTTATTAATGTATACTTTGGCAATTCGAACATTTAATTTAAGTATAAAATTTAATCAATTGTATTTTATTTTACATACCTCAGAATTGTTACTTTTTTATGGATAAAATTTACGTCTTTTAACATTCAATCGTCATTTACTCGAAAACTTTCCTATGTAAGAGGGCAAAATTTTAGTACTGTCTGATAGAGAATTAAACGATCTTTCAGAATCAAGGAAAAAAATATGGTGTTGCCATTTAAAAAAAAATCGATGACGTCATTACTCGAAAACAAATGATATTTGAAAATCGCATTTTACGCTAAAATATGTATTTTGTAAATTAAAAATCGACCTGTTCGAGGATTTTTCCCAAAAAATAATTGTTTCGTTTTTATTGAATTTATTCCATACTTTTGGCGCATACTGTATCAACGAGTCGTATCTCATGGTGAATTTTGCAGTTATAAACCATTATGCTTAGGAGTTCCACAGGGCAACTGTTGTTCAATATTTATATACATATTTGATTTTAATAGTTTTATAAATTATTGTCAAATTCACCACTACGCTGATGATACCCAAATATACTTATCTTTCAACTCCAATGAGCTACATTCTGCCATATATAGTCTTAATTTGGACTTAAAAATAAACTATTCGTAGTGTGTAGAGTAAAAGTCAAAATTGAAACGTTGATTTTAAAATTTGTATTAAGACTCTATTTCAGGTCATAAAAAGATGTTTTATAAAAATATTGTGCAAAATACTAAATAATGGCATTTCTCTCTTAAGCATGTCTCTCATGTTTCTTTAATTTTTGAGCACCCTGTATGTTTCTATGGCAGTCTCATTTTTTCAAGAAGCAGAACTTTTTATAAAGAGTAACATTTTTCGATAAAGTCAAAAATAAAAAACCTTCTCCTCCTGTCAGCTCCATCCGTGGACACACTGTATATATCAAATCTCCTACAATTCCTATTTATGAAGTCATATGTATGTTCTCGGATACCAAACATCTAGGTATGCTAATGAACATGGTTGGCTTAATTTAAATGAACGATTCCTACTACATTTATACTGTTTCACTTATAAGTTGATTGTACATCATGAACAATCCTACTTATTTGCCAAATTAGGTAAAGGTTTTCACTTACATTCCCATAATACCCGCCGTAAATCCCTGTTCTCTGTTCCCAAGCACCGAACCTGTCGATTTCAGAAGTCGTTTACTTTCAAATTCCATTAAACAATTCAATAAACTTTCACAGGGCGTTGAGTCTGCACCCAGTATATCTTAGTTTCAGTACAGTATATAATTTCAAAGAGACTATAGATTATTTGCTGTTTTATATCAATTTGTACGGTAGCGTTTCTTGTCTGAATTTATGTTTAAAATGTCTTTGTAAATGGTATTTTACTGTTCATATCTGCAACAAACTAATAAAGACGTTATTTATTTATTTAATGATAAAAGATAATAAACGTACAAAAACAAATTCATCTAGATGTAACACACAGTTTTATATGAAAAGTATACCTTTTTAAAACACATGCCACTCCAAAACAGAAAAAACAAACTCATTCAGTGCTCCAGTGAATAATGGAAGGGCTTTAAGCGCTTTCCCAATGGCAGGGGAGCGTCAGGACCTGAGCTTACGAGGCTTAAAACGCCATGCCGCCGTCGGCTATGAACCTAAAGCCTAACTCACGGCTTGAAAGATATGAGCTGACGTTTATAGGTCTGCTTTGACGGGAATGAGTATTGTGAAACTCGAGCAAACGGATGGTTCTAATATTGAGTCAAAATTGAACGTACATTTCAGCTCTGTTCATAGAGCTTCTGTAATTATTTTAATCTACTCTTTATAGAACTGTAAAATTCGTATTACTAAATCATAGTTTTTTCTACAAAACTGTTAAAAGTGGGCTTTTTAATTGTCATGTTTGATGTTAAAAATGTCATTTTTTGACACGCGTGTTAAAAGTAAGTTACTTTTAACACTAGTGTTAAAAGTAAATCAAAGTTTATCTAAATTTTGTTTTGAAAATTAATAAAACGTTTTAACAAACACATGAACAACTTTTTATTTTAAATAAGTTCAAACCAACATTTTAACTAGTTATTACTATTAACATTTATAGTAAAATTAGAACAATTTGAAATTGTAATTCCCTGCGGAGTCGTCATACTTAAGTTGGTTTTACTGTCAACATGTGTGACACATCTATTTTCTGTAGAAATACTACTGGTAGTACTGGTGGTCTTGCTAGTAGTTGCAGCAGTAGGAAGTATTTGGCACGCAATTTCCTTCTTCTGTTCCAGTGAATTTTCAATGTAGCCTTCATCTACCGTCGAAGATTTCCATCCTCTATGTCTCTTGATGGTAGTAAGATTTGCACAAGAATCTGCTAACAATGTCGCCGATGAACGACGAAAACAGTGTCCGGTGTAGAGTTGAGGATTTGGTAGATACAAGAACTCTGCAATGTCGGCAGGCATTTGACCAAACATGTTAATTCCAACTGGATTCTTCACACATTTATTCTTCATATATTTAAGAAAAAGTCATCTATGGTCAGCTTTGGGTGGCCGGAGTGCCATATACTTTCTAAAAAAGTTTAAATAGAATTCACCAACAACGCTGAAAGTTCGAGGCACTTTCGTTTTAGTATCTGGTATGGTCACAACAATCGAAGTGCCCAAATATTCGATATTGTCGATGGTCATCTGACACAATTTCTCCCGGCGACACGCCCCGAAGACACCCACTATTGCTGCGACTTTCATCATCAGATACTTTTCGTCTTCTACTTCTGTGAGAAATTTGTCGATATGCGTCTTCGTCAAAACTTTTGACTTTTTTGCTTGATATCCTTCACCCTTCCGTTTTAAAAAAGCAATAAGTTTATAATGTTTGCTTATATCTTGATCTCCATGGTGTTTGAGGGCAAGCAGATTTGAGCCAGAATTGACTAAAATTGTGGCCGGCATAATTTGGGTAACAACATCAAACAAAAATCACAATCTGGAGAGGCGTGTGCAAAGATGACATAACCGTGTGCAAAATGTTTAGCACACGGCGTGTGCAAAATACCGTTTTCAGAGCGTGTTTTCCGTGTGCAAAACCCCCTTTTGCAAGGCAGTCGTATAAAAAGTTCGTTATGTCACTAATTGTAGAAAAGAATTAAACAAAATACAACAGAAAAATAATAAAGTAACTTTTATTTAAGTCGGTAATTTTATAAATAACACTTTATTAATTATTTGTTAATTATTATTTAATTATAAATATTCACAATGCAGTTGGTACAGTTAGTGAAACTAATTTCAGAAGAAATCTTATTTGTTGAACTTGCAGCAATATTCCGTGACATGTTATTGGTATTACTCGGTTCTCCAAGAATATCATCGGAAATTGTTTTTTTATTTTCTATAGAATTTTTAACATATTCTTCTGCAACAGAATTTTACCAGCCGCCGTGTTGTTTTATTTTCAAACTATTGACCCCAGAATCTGCCGAAGATCTTCTGAAACGGTGTGCCGTGAATAATGCACAATTTGGCAAACCAATCATTTGAGTAATCATCTTTGGTAAGTGACCAATAGTATTAATTCTTACTGGTTGTACACACTGTTAGTCCTTCTATATTTACTCGAAAATACGTCTCCTCATCTGTAATATATTCAACACGTAAAATTGTTAATTCTAATTTCCGACATGCACTGGCTATTCCCACAACCAAAACAACCTGAAGCAAAAAATGCGAATTAGAAAACTGATAACTAAATGAAGCAATAATTATTAGTTACCTCAGCCATTTTATTTAATAATGCACAAGGCAGGCAAAATAATGACATTTTAAATAAATATAACAAATTAACACTTTTGCGACACACATTGCTATTTGTTGTCCACATATCCTTCGACATATGGCTTAAGACGTGTGCGAGTGCTTTTAAGGCCTGCTAGAGAAAGGGCGGCTGGCAGGAGGGTTTGAGTGGCAGGAATCGCGCTGTTCTGTACTAATCTGTGTCTGAATGCAGCAGGAATCATGTCCAGCGAATCGGAAAATAACACGACACAGATGGGCTACAGAGTAAAGTGCTAGTCTACACATACGTCAGTTATCAGTGTGAAAGATAAGACCTTTTTCTTTGAAAAACAATTAGGCATCAAATCGAATTTGGCTACATTGCATTAGGTTGAAGTTGCAAGATAGCGCCTATTTATTTTGACAAATGTGACGTCATGAAATGAAGATGATAGAGAGTTATTGGTATTGCAACTTTACTAATGTGCCAAGACGTAAGTGTAACACTGGCAACGTTGTAAAGCACACGTTCAATCTGCAATCTTCTGATTTTTTTGTAAAAAACTATTAATTATGTGTTCTACACAGAGAAATATACTGCTAGTTAAAATATTTGTACTTATTTAAGGTTCGCCCTGTATAATGTACCTAAATCAAAATTTTACAGTAAATATTATGTAAAACACCGTAACAAAACATGGAAATTTCCACCCATTTTTATCAGTGTAGTAGTTAAATGCTATACAGGGTGTCTCATAATTAGCTGCCAACCCTGAACAGGCCGATTCCATGATCAAAACTAAGTAAAAAAGTTCATATGAACATGGGTCCGGAAATGCTTCCTAAGGGCATAGGGACCCATTTAAGAGGGAGGAATGGAAATCATTTTTTTGCAATATCTCTCACTCGCGTTGTGATAAATGAATGAAATTTGGTATACACAGCTAAATTTTGATGAGCAATTTGATGGACTAATCCATTTATTTCCACAAGGTCCATTGGGCTGGGTACGGAGGGTCCTTGGTATTTTGCGTGTGTAACTTTTTCATCTTTGACTTTTTAACAAATTGGACAGCAAATTCCGTTTTCCCAAACTGTTTTACGTTGAAAAGGTACTCTTGTTTCAAATCGTTATCTTTAACGGTTTCTGAGAAAATTGTTCTTGAATTAATCCCACTTTGGTCATTCCTCACTGTATTCCGCAATTTAGCTGCAACCGTCACTTTTCGAAGGGATCATAAGATGGAAACTTAATTTTGATAACAGACAACAAGCTATTTTAAAAACTGTTCAAAAAACCCTCCATCTTCTCTTATACAAAGTCTTGCCTTACGTGTAACACTTCTCGAAGCTATTAAGATGCTAAAACGGTTTTGACGAATTTCACTGGCTGCATCATTGATACCCTGCAGCAATTCCTCATGGGTATCGACTTCGGTGGCGTAAACTTTTTGATTTAGATATCCCCTGAAAAAGAAGTCCAGCGGGGTTAGGTCGGGAGAATGCGGCGGCCAAGCTACCGGTCCGTGCCTCCCTATCCACCGTCCAGCGAAATTTTCGTCATCGAGATAACAATTTGAAATAAGAGTACCTTTTTAACGCAAAACAGTTCGGGAAAACGGAATTTGCTCCTGTACTCGCGTTCTGCCGCGGCAGAATTACCATCGCAAAAGCCATAAATAAATATTATATCAACTAACTTTTGTCCTGTAAACTCTTCCATTTTTTTCGCTTAGAACTATGAAATTGACCAAAGTGGGATTAATTCAAGAACGATTTTCTCAGAAACCGTTAAAGATAACGATTTGAAACAAGAGTACCTTTTCAACGTAAAACAGTTTGGGACAACGGAATTTGCTGTCCAATTTGTTAAAAAGTCAAAGATGAAAAAGTTACACACGCAAAATACCAATTAATTTTCTAAAGCCGATCTTAATGACGTACGTCGTAGCTATCCTGAACCGCCGCGCCCCCATTCCCTTCAATATAAACACCACCAAAGTTTGGTCCCGCCAGCAGCAGCAGCAAGCAGCTGTAATTAAGGGCACTCAAAGCGCCCCGTCTGAACCCCGCGTAGGATTAAAAACCACCCTCCTCAGAGTGTCAAACGTGTGCGAGCGGCTGAGGAATGCGCTTTTTGTATGTGCCCATACGCGTATTAGGTCGAGTTGGAATTTGAGGGTGTTTTCAAATTTTAGAGATATTCCAAAACTAGTCATCAAAATAACAATTATTAACTAGATGAGATTATAGTTTAATAAAATTTAGATGGGTATTTAAAAAGATAAATTTGATTAAAAAACTAAAATTAAAAAAAATAAACAATAATAAATTTAACTCCAACAAAGGCTATATCAGACAAAAAATGAATCTTTATTTGCACAACTTGAAGCAAAATAGTACAGTGTTCTATTTTAAATAAGAAAGTTTTCGCCTATTGAAATTGGTAAAATAAAGCATGAAAAATATGTGGTGTAGTATTTCAGAACTGCTGTTAAATACAAAAAGTGCAACTGCAACATCTTAAAATTTTATGGTATACCAAAACACGAAGAAAGTTACAGATATTTTTGCCAACTGCCATTTTATTTTTAATATAAAATAACTCCTAAGCGGCCGAGTTAGGTATGCAGCATATTTTCAGCTCAAAATGATGCCTTTCATATCATTATCTTTCCAAACATGCTGTAAAATTTCAAAAAGATCGGCCTGCTTTGATAAAATCTTTGTGCTTTGTTGAAAAATGGTTTCAAAATCAAACCTCGTCGATCTTCTTAAAATTTTGTACGTCCCCATAATTTACTGTTCTGAACAACTTTTTCAAGTAAAATTTTGCTGTATTTTCAGTAGAAAAGGCACTTTACCTGAAACGATAACAGTTTTCAATCGGTGCACTAAATATTTCAAATAGGATTATTTCGAAAACTGTTACTCCTAACGACTTCAATAAGGTATACCTTTTTTAGATACAACAGGTAGGATAAACTATTGTTCCACACATACACTAAACAGCAAAAAAGTTCTGCCATTTAAAAGAAACATGCTGTGCCATAAGTGGCGCCCTCTACTTGTGACGTCAAAATTAGTTAAAAATTCTTATTTGCCGTGCCAAAAACATAATTGTGCCAATTTTTTTTTAATACTTTGACCGATTTCAAAGTTATTGAGATATTTCAAAATAAAATTCTGGCATTTTTTAAACCAGCAACATTCGGATAAAGCATATTTGGCTCAATTGCCATATTTTGGTGTGTAGTATCTCCAGTTCAGAGATTGCCCATTCTTAATAAATCACCCTGTAGAAGGAGTTGCGTTTGAAATAAGGAAGTTGACTACTACTTTCGGTATTTCCACAGTATTCAGTGACGGGCTTATCCTCTAAGGCTAGCTTCCTTGGGTAATAATGTAAGATAAATCAATTTAACTTTTGCTTCATTAAGAGGTTATAAACCTGACAAAGTACTTTTTTATTTATTTTTTTACGATAATATTCTAATTTGGTGGGTAATTGTACTCAAATTTTGGAAAAAAAGGTTTTTTGAGAGATAAACACGAATATTTTATTGATTTTTGCTATACATATATATTAGATATTCCTTTCAGATATTTTTAAGGATAGAAATTTTTGGAAAATGATTAGTAGTCATTTTGAAACAGTCGTTTATTAATTTTTAAAAAGGTATACGGTTGCCTGCCAGTAAAATGCTCCATTTTAGTGAAAATTGCGTTGAGCTTGGAAATCAATAATCACTAAGGCAGATCTATTAGCCTATTTTGAACAAATATCCAGACTATACCAAAGTTCTACGCTGTGAAGTGTTTACTCAATAATGTGACGTCGATTTGAACGTTTATGCTTGTCATGATGACAAAACGCTGTAGTAGAATGACAGATGAATGCAAGAACCACTTTTTCTACTAAATATAGTTCAATAAAGTTTTGTTTTTTGCATGAACGTAGAAAAATAATATTAACATAAAGAAATTTCCAAGTTTAATTGCTTTCCTTGAACATAAACCGGTAGGATATACATTCAGAAAATCTAGTGTTTTAAGAAATTCAGAAGATGATAATTTTTTGAAAGAAACAGATGATAAAACCTTCTCTATGAAAAGTAAAGTGTGATTTTCACACTTCTCATGAAATATTGAAATTGTTTCTTATTTGAGATAATGTTATTGGTATCAGTGGAGCATGCCGTCGTGAAAAACATTTCTTCAGCTTAAACATATAAAAGACATTGGAATATATATTGATCGAGATTCCCAACACAAAGACGTGTGATAAGTGAATTTATTATTTCTAACGGAAACATCGAAGGAGTCAATCTTGTTGCAACATTTTGAAAATATTCCTTTATTCGTCCGTCGCCAATTGAGCATTCAAGATTCTTCCTAGGATATAGAAATGGAAAATGTACAAGACAAGGGGGTTTTCCTAAAAAAATTGTGTAAATTGGCGAATGCTGGGAATTACACCGGCCACTGTTTCTGGAGAACGCCTGCCACGATACTGGCTGATGCAGGAGCAGACATCATCACTGTTAAAAGGCATGGTGGATGGAAAGCAACCACCGCGGCAGAAGGATATAAGAGGATTCCGTTCAACAAAAACAAGTAGTTTCAAAAAGATTGGGTCAAAGACAGATCAATATAAATACAAACTCGGCCTCTACTTCATCAAATACATCCGCAGGGCTTTCCATAACTAACTGTAGAAAAGTCTCAGTTAAAATTTATAACAATGATAACAAATGATTTAAGTTGACAATAAATGAATACTTAGTTCAAGGAAGTTAGGAAAATTAAAGTTTTCGTAACTCATGTTAGTTACTAAATGTACAAAACACTTGAAAAAAGCATTTTTACTAGAGGACAAATTAAGATTTTTCTCAATTTCCAAGACTTCATATTACAGATTTTAAATCATAGTACATTTTTTGTAAAAAAAAGCAGATCCAGAAGAGCGTATATCAATTTTTTTTTATATTTTACGAGAGCTATTCGATTTATTGTGTCCCAATAGAGACATGCAGGATGATTGAAGTCCTAGAAATGGATTCTAAATATTTACATCGATATTTACTATGCACTAATCTCCCGAAAATGTCTTTATTTACTCGTCATTCTAGAAAATGTGAATTTCGTCGACGTAAAATTTTTTGGAGTATGCTAAAGCTGCTAGATAACTAGAGATAGTATTAAATAATACTGACTCAATTAACATTACAGACGACTGCAATTAAAACACAAAAGCTACATATGTTTTCATGGTGCGGACCCGAGTGTTTCACAAATATTTATACAATTTAAGTATATCGTGCTAACGTAAATAAATGTGTATATACAGAGACGAGATAAAAAGGTTTCTAGGGAAACCACTGATGATTTTTTTTATCACGCTGATCATCTTGATGTATTGTGTTAATATTTATACTGTATTATACTGTTATAAGCATACGAGTCACATTCAAGAATTTACAACTGAAAAATTATGTCAGTTTATGAATTTTGTACATCTAATTAAATAAAAAAATAATGTATTACTACTACTACTACTGTTACTGTACTATTAGGTATATACAGGTTTCCTTCAGCTACCTACTTCTGCTTCTCACACAAGAAACAACGAATGGGGAAATTGCATGATTTTTTCAAAAGCGTGCGGAAGGAAGAATGTATTATTTTAATCGAAATCTCGTGTATCTTAGACAATAAAAATTTAATCTTGCCACGCCCTGACAAACAACCGCCACAGCGTAGACTTATGACGTCAGACGCCGTTCGCACGTGTATGCCTAAATACAGCAGTGTTCATGTTTTCGAACAACGCAGTACTAACGTTTAGAAAAGTTAATTTATCATTTGTGTTATTATTAGGTCTAATTGTGTTAAATAGACATTGGTATTGAATGAAGTTGAAAAATAGACGCGTAAAATGGGCACAGAAACTGCATCTCATCGAGCAAATGGAAAAAGTATTACATTATGCTATTATGTACGAATACAGCGTCTAATATATTTCACCGTGCCAAAAAATTAAAAAAAAAATGTGGTATAGGGCAATGAAGCGCTACGAAAGGAAGCATTGCAATATTGTTTCTGTGTGTTTAAGTTTATCGAAAAAATGTAATGTATAATTGTAAGGAATCAATTAAACATTTCTATTATACTACCAAATTGTATACAGGGCATTTAGAAAATCAATGGTAAAACAAACTTACATTTGTTCTCATTTATTGTGATATTGTGTATACACCGCTTCATTATGATTCCATATAACATGTTATGTATTTGTTTCTACCATTTACGTGATGTAGAATGTTATTTGAGGAATTTATAAAATTTTAGGGAGAAATGCAATGTAAATACCAATAAAAAATTTATTAAATTAATTTTAAAAAATTAAGAAACGTTAAATATCATTACTTTTACTTATTATTTTTTAAATTAAAACAAGTAGTTTAATGTGAAATCACATGGCATAATTTTATAAATACCTCAAGTAAAACCATCTATCTGGTACATACCCAACATCATTGTCGCCATAATTGTCAGGAGCCTATCTATATTGTAATCAAAGGAATAAGTTACGGTTAAAAATAACGTAAATTTACTACATCATTAGTAATAATTATGGCATTATCTACACAGAATTTACACTATGTATCTATGATCCACAAATGCCAGAAAACCGCGAAATTGCAGGAAACAAACGCCTGTGTACATCAACACCGTAACCTGCATCTGTACCCACGGTGTTCTAAACATATTTTTATTATGAGAAAAGGCTACTGCATCTTAAAACGTTTTATTTCATCAAAAGCGGCATGGGTTTCAAACATTTTTGAAGCAGCTATTTCCGGCAGCAAAATCGACTCCGCGTATCGTATCCTGTAGTCCGCCAAACAACAAACACATCCAGGCTATCAATCTGCCATTATCCTGGACTATTGCTCAGAATAATTGAATGTCAGTGGACTTGAAACAAAGACATTACTCCCGGCCCCTGCACTCCCTTCACCGGATGACACGTGACCTATTGGATTACCCTTAATCCCTTTCGCTGGGATAAACATCATACGACGGCGGATACAGGATTCTTCAGTTGAGAGGTCCTGATACGGCGGTGATTGTCAATAGATGCTTCTTGAGATTTTCGCGTAAGGTTTATAGAGAAATTCTTAAATGGAAATTGATAAAGAAGCAGCGTTTTTTACGGAGTGTATTTAAAACAAGATTTTAATAATGTTTATTAGAAGAAATCGAAATGGTAGTATAGTAGGCTTTGTCTTAAATTTAAAAGTTAGTAATAAAACTATAATTTAACGGCTGGAAAATTTACATTAAGTGAACAAATTGACATTTTACTTGTGCTAGGTTTCTGTGAAGGAAACTGTAGAAGACGTTGGAAGAATATCGAAGGAAATTTCCAAATTGAGTGATTCCCCATATAGAAACATTTTGTACTGTTGAAAGATGAGCTCGAGAAACAGGAGAGACAAGATAAGGATACAAGATGAAGAAAATACATTGAAAACAGTTGAAGATGAGCCGCAAATAAGTACTAAATGTTTATCTCGACAAACTGAATTATCAAGAACTTCTGTACACAAAAGTGCAAGAGGTATTGCCACAAGACTTAGATCGACGAGTCTTTTGCTTGTTATCTTTCATCAGGATATTAATTTTCACAAGAAAATTATTTTTACTGTTACTTGTTTCAGTCATAGAGGAATTACAAATGTCCACAATTTTCACGAATATTCCGATATAAACTCCAATAGAATAACTCCTAGACATTATCAACACAAGTTTAAGATAAATGTTTGAAGCGGTATTATTGATCGTGAAGGCCTAAAAACATCAAGAATTTTAATTCACAAATTTATACTTACAAGTTATCATCTTTAGGAATCCTGAAGGACAACAATTGCAAATTTTCAATTTTTGATAACTAATAATATACGAATATGTAAAGAATACGTGTCAACGGTGCCGAGATTAGAGCACATTAGAAGAGACACGCTGTTTCACTTCAGCCATCGTATATTTTCTAAGTAAATGCAATAGTATTCAAAATGTTTCATTTAAAATAACAAAGTTAGTGTCGACTTGTTGGAGAGTTCTAGATATTTTAGTTGTGTTCACTCCAGCAACTCTGCGCCATATTACCAAATTTTTAAATAAACTCACCGGCAAAAAACCGGCCACTAAAAACTAGCCCCAATATTAAACAGTTGGCTTCTTCGCGAACCGCTTATTTGATTTTGATGAACTTTTTTTTAAATTGTACATTGATTTCTCAGGAACGGATGCTACTTCAGGAAAAATTTGCTGCAATTCCACAAGGATTTGTTACAAACCTTATTGATTCGATGCCACGTCGATTGAATGAAGCCATTTTGAAGCGAGGAGACCACACTATAGTAGATATAAGTTCCTTAAAATTTGTTTATCTTTTTTTAATGTAATTTTTTTCACATTAAATCTACGTTTTGAGTTTTTTCCGACGCGTTCATTTTAAAACAGTGTATCTCCAATAAAAACATGGATAATGTCGTGATTAAAAAACAAAATGTTCACAAAAGATGAGGCTACAATGTGACTACAGTTAGCAACAACGACTGTAGCTGCTGCACCCCACAGGGAAAAAGACTTCGTCTTTTTGTTGCGCCCCGTATATGCTGAAATCAAATTCCGAATAAAAATTTACGTCATGACATCCGTTCCTTAGAAATTAATGTACAGTTTAAAAAAAAGATCATCAAAATCAAATGATCGGTTCGCGCCAAATTTAAAGTTGGGGCTAGATTTTAGTGGCCGGTTTTCTTTGCCGGTGAGTGTAGTTCGCATCAGTATTTTATGAGAAAAGATCGACGTATTTCCCGGTAGAACACCTTAGTTACGTTATTTTTCAAAATCAATGATAGTTAATACTGAGGTCAAGAATTGTTCAGATATACTATAACTCACGTTCGTATATGCCACCTTATAGTCTCAATCAGTGACTGCCATCTCTTTCTACACCTTATCATTCGAGGAATTTAAAAATTTGAAAACCTTGGTATAAAAGAAAAGAATACATGTCAAATAATTCCATAGATTAATATTTTGGATATACATCTAATGTCTATATTACCCTTACAAGTTAATAGTTTTAATAATTTTTATAGGATTTTCCGTAAAGATGTCTTGTTTGCTTTTCCAGGTCATCCCCATTTCTTCAACCAACTATCCTGCGGTCTGGACCTAGTTTCTATGGCAGGAGAATGGCTGACGGCCACGGCGAATACTAACATGTTCACCTATGAGATCGCCCCAGTCTTCATTCTCATGGAGAACGTAGTCATGACCCACATGCGTGAGATCATCGGCAAGAACTGGAGGAAAGGAGATTCCATCTTAGCACCAGGTATACGGTTATGTAACAGTATACTGTTGCGTCGTCTGGAGAGGAAGGATACGCATGGAAATTAACTAAATCGTTATTTAATCTGGAGCAGGTGTTGGCCAAAGTTTGTTCTCGCGTTTTAAATTGCAAATCTCTTGCTTGTTGACGTTTGAAATTAAGGGATTTGCATACGCAGCTTCACAGATTATATGCATATAATTAAATCTCAAGGCAATTTGAGACGAAATAGCTATTTATGTTATAAGTGCCATATGTGGTATTTTGCAGCACTCGTCTGTTTTTTCAGGCGTGTGTTATGAAATTTTTATCAATTTATTTTGATTTTTTTGGTAACTAATGGTAAGTTAATAACAACAGCTGTTTGTTGATATCCCCTTCGCAATCGACGATGTCGGTCGGTTCATTGACCAGCCAACTATGCTGTGGTACAGTATAGAAAGATCAGTAGGGACAGCTAACAAATTTATGAATGAAATCCGCCAGTCGAATTCTTTGACCTTGTTGTTTGAAGTGAAGATAGCATCACTCCCACTTGGGAGTGAGGCTCTCTTCGCCATTGTTTATGGCGTTGTAACCTGTGATTGTCAAAATTTAAATTGTAACTGGGGTACTCAAAATGTAATATTATTTTGAAAATTTGTAGTAAATGATGTTGGTTTTATAAGCTATCTATTAAAAGTAAATTTAATATAAATAGTTTAAATAATGAAAAAAATAAATAGAAGTTGGTATGAATTTATTTTACATTTTTTGTTTTTAATTTACTACTACATACATATTCAATATTTGTAATTAATATTACTGTTATTACCAGCAGTTTTTTTACCCAATTTTATTATAGTTTCCGCAAACATAAGTACATTTTCTAGATTTATATATTTGTTCGAGTCACCAGAAATTCAAATAGGTGACCTCCTACAAATATGAACATGCAAATTGGTGAAATACGTGTAATTTTTAAAAATAATACAGCAAATTATTGTTTAAATTAGCAAAAAACACTAGATGTGTGAAATAAATTGTCATGACAGTTTAAATTCTTCGAGATAATTAATTACGAATATATAGTATTATTCGTAATACGTAAAATTTTTAAAATAAATATCTTGAGAGGTTTATTATTAATAATTTAACAAGCGTATAAAAACTTTGAAGACAATAAATAAAACAGAGATGTCCCCACCTGGAACTATGACATTTAATAAAATACAATTTATATAAACATTTTATTTCATTAACAAAAAAATGGCATAAAGCTATGGCGAGTGTACATTCATATTTAAAATTGAACATACTCAAATATTTCTTACTTATAAACAAAAGTAACTTTGTTGAACAATTCCTGGGCTGGTTGCCGTGTTGTCGCTTTAGGCTTTTGAAGAGACATATATATGTTCGCTTCTTCAGAAGCAATTCTGAAATTGAATTAGGTTCTCTAATCGGAAGTACCTATATAATGTGCATTGACTCATGACATTTCAGTGCATTGCTTGATGTCAATCGCACACAAATTTACGAAATCCCCGAAATTATATAGAAGCTGATGAGATAGATTTTCCTCCTTGTTGTTTGATGCTACCAAAATAATTCTCAAGACAAACTCAAGACTGCATTCAAATTTTCACATTTCTCTGTGATAATTCTGAAAAAATACCTTCTTATATGTATACACAAAATCAAAAATGTTCTAAATATGTATTTCTATATGTTCAAATACTGATAGCTATTTCAAAATAAACGTTAAATATTTTACTACACAATAAACTCCTATTATATTATTACACTTTTTTGTACCTTGGCCCGGTTCTTCTGATGCTTTCATAATTATTTTTTAAGAGATATAACAAAATAGTAAAATTTAAAACCAAGATTGAAACGTAAACCAAAACGAGTGCGTAAATGATGATGAATGAATTCTGAAAATGGCTTGGCGCGAAAGTGCAGCTGTCCTTACTGGTCTTTCTATATTGTGGCTGTGGGATGTTACGTTATGAGTCTAACTCATCAGTCATACAGGTCGTAACTTATGACGTTTGTCAGTGTTGCATTGGATAATAAAATTTTATTAGTTTTTTTACAATATAAAGGAAATATTTTTTTAAATTTTTTTTTATTTTTTTATTTTTTTTTATTTTTTTTATTTTTTTTTTATTTTTATTTTTTATTTTTTTATTTATATTTCATGGAAGTCAAATTACTTTGTTTACTTGAAGTCTAACTAGTAGGTACTGATTCCAAAGTCAAAAATGTGTGGATAAAGTTTTATTTAAGCATAAACCTGCATGCTTTTTTATAAAATGCGTGCGATAAATATATATCGCGTTAGTGCTATAGACAACGTCATTATGATACTGAAATGAGTGTCATATTACTGTTATCATGTAACAAGCGTAGATATGATATTTTATGTTTTTGAGCGAAACACTGCTACTGGGAAGAAATAAAGTTCTCAATAAAAATTAGTTTTCGTGTTCGTTAAAATCAAAATTACCTTTTTGATAAAAAATGCATGAATTAATAAGCAATATCCATTAACTATTTAAGAATATTTATACTGTGTGTCTCATAATTAGCTGCCAACCCTGAATAGGCCGATTTTATGATCAAAACTAAGTAAAAAAGTTCATATGAACATGGGTCCGGAAATGCTTCCTAAGGGCACAGGGACCCTTTGAAGAAGGAGGAATGTAAATCATTTTTTTGCAATATCTCTCCATCGCGTTGTGAAATGAATGAAATTTGGTATACACAGCTAAATTTTGATGAGCAATTTGGTATTTTGCGTGTGTAACTTTTTCATCTTTGACTTTTTAACAAATTGGACAGCAAATTCTGTTTTTCCAAACTGTTTTATATTGAAAAGGTAATCTTATTTCAAATCGTTATCTTTAACGGTTTCTGAGAAAATCGCTCTTGAATTAATCCCACTTTCGTTAATTTCATAGTAATTTAAACAAAATTATCAAGGTATTCTTATGTCAAAGTATTGTCAACCCGATTGCCAATTTAATAGTTCTAAGCGAAAAAAATGGAAGAGGTTACGGGACAAGAGTTAGTTGATAAGATATTTATTTATGGCTTTTGCGATGGTAATGCTGCAGCGGCATCCTTGTGGAAATAAATGGATTAGTCCATCAAATTGTTCATCAAAATTTAGCTGTGTATACCAAATTTCATTCATTTATCACAACGCGATTGATAGATGTTGCAAAAAAATGATTTTCATTCCTCCCTCTTCAATGGGTCCCTGTGCCCTTAGGAAGCATTTCCGGACCCATATTCATATGAACTTTTTTACTTAGTTTTGATCATAGAATCGGCCTGTTCAGGGTTGGCAGCTAATTATGAGACACCTTGTATATTATTTATTACGTATTAATAATAAGCTAATTTTAAATTAATTTACTTACAGTTCCTAACAATTAAGCCATTCATGCTCTTTGATACTAAATATTTCGTTATGCTAAGGAAATTACTCCATAGTTGGATATAGTAACTATCTGAATATAAAATAATTTGGCTAAATATTACTGATAAAAAATACACCTATATGCATATGGTATCTATACTGAAATTATTAATAATTTAAATAAACTAGGATTATACAATCTCTATACAGATGTTACAAGTTTGAAAACTATACCATTAAACCAAAATCTAAATCAAGTCGTCATGAAATATCAAGGCTGTTACGATTTAGTAGATAATGATTAAACAATAGTATAACATTATACCAATTTTGACATAGGATATAGGTATTATTATATGTACATGAAAATTAAAAATCTTGCGAACTATTGCATCCTACTAATAGTTATGTTGGCTAATATGACAGATGAACAACAGGCACATATTACTTTTAATATATGGAAATATAAATAAAGGGCATAGCACGATAAGTTTGTGTGTATTGCATCAAAATCAAACAAGCAGTTCTACAGAAAAATATATATTTAATTTTTCATAAAACCCCATAGAAAATTTGTAAAGTAAATTTGTGGGGGCAACACATCTTATCCTGCTAAACTTTGTTTATGGCTGATTCCTTTAATCGTTTTTAGGTGGATCTATCTCCAATCTCTACGCTTTTCTGGCGGCCAGACATAAAATGTTCCCGAATTATAAGGAAAAGGGAATAGCCACTATACAGGGTCAACTTGTTATGTTCACTTCAGATCAGGTAAAAAGTCATAAACTTCTGCTTAATTTTGATACGCACAATTAGCCACTTAACATGGCCCTAATGCCATTTTTATTTAAAAATACATATACAGGGTGGTCCATTTCTCATGACTCACCATTGGCATCACGGAAACCGTAAAACGACTCAAATTAGAAAGACGTTGAGTCTTTCGATGGCCATTAAGATAAACTAAACAGATGCTGAAATATTGTAAAAAAACTGAAAATAGACATTAGAAATTGGCATCTAGCGTTACCAATTCTGAACAGAAAGAGCTGAAATTTGGTACAGATATAAGAATATATGAGAAATTCGGTTATGCAACATTCAATTGTTTCTTTTTTCATATGGGTGCCATATTGGATCTTGACAGTAACAGATGTAGAATAAAATTACGAACAAGTCAATCAGTAACACTACTGCTTTATTTGAAGAATAACACATACAGTTTTAAAAATATAATAATTTAAATAACAAATATAGTTATTGTTGACGTAAAACAAATTTCAATACTTAACCAAACAAAATACACAAATATTCTACAAATCCTACATGAATACTAACAAGTGATGATCATTTTTGCGAACACAAAGCTCAGTTCTTAATTTAATGTTGTTCACAAAGTTTTGAATATTTTGTGAAATAGTCTTAAAAGCAGCAGGTATGTATGTGCACACTTAAGGTTAAGTGTGCACATATTTCATAAACAGGGTGTTTCAGGAGGATATGTACATACTTCAGTATGTTATCCTACGTTCAATTTTAACCAAAAAAGAATTCCTATGAACTTAGGTCTGGAAATGCTTCGTTTAGGATATATAGGATGTCAAAAAAGTAATTACATCTTCTTTAATAACTCTCGACTATTTTGAGTTAAATTGATACGGAGGTTTCTTGGGGCGGGTATGCAAAATTGGTTGTATCTTCAAGCGGCCATTAGGATCATTTTAAATCACTTCAACTTTTTTGTGCCATGGTGTATGTCATTTCAGAACAGAAAAACATTTCCCCCTACCTTTTCTAGTTAAAAAATGTACAACTTATTAAAGTCTCTAGGAGCAGCCGTTTCCGTTAAAAATCATCTAAAGGTGATGATGAATGCAAATTATGTATTAGAGTGAATCCAAAGTTATTGAGCTACCCTGTATATTTTACGGTTTCCAAGATACCAATGGTGATCCATGATAAACGAACCACCCTGTATGTAAAGGCTTTTCGACGTTATCCAGAAATAAGAACTTAATATTTGTCTTTTGTTATTAATTACAAATCGCATTGTCCACCTCGATTCATCAACAATCCGATAAAAAAGTAATTTCCTGTTTTCCCTTTCCTTCCAGAGTCACTATTCGGTGAAGTCATGTGCGTCGGTGTGCGGTTTAGGCACAGACAACTGTGTGATGGTCCCATCCGATGAAAACGGGCGCATGATACCTCAGGAGTTGGAACGGTTGGTGTTGGAGCGCCGTTCCAAGGGCCACATCCCCTTCTTCGTAAGCGTCACTTCTGGGACCACTGTGTTGGGTGCCTTCGACCCCATCAACGACGTTGCAGACATCTGCAAGAAATACGGCATGTGGTTACACGTAGATGTAAGTATACTTTTTAAGTGATTGTAATATGTTACTTATTATCCTTCGCATCTTTATTACGTAATGTAGTACCTATACAATATTACACCAAAGCCGTACAAGTTGTTTAAAGTGACAGATAAAAATTATGAATCAAAGTTCTTTATGAAGAGAGATATGTAAGGAATTTGTTGGTTTTCACATACCCACGTGTTTAAAATGCGTCCCATCGGCAATAATGATCAAAAAGTTAAAATCAAAACGTAATAAAATAAATCATCAAAAGATTAGTACCGATCGACTGCTGTCGGCCGTCAACAAAACATAATTTTGGGCTGATTTTCTATGATAAATATTTCTGTGCTTTTTGTATTATCTAGGTAATGACATGAATGACAATAATGATCATGTGTTAAGTTAGTTATCTGAACTTTAATTACTCCGAATTCTAGGGAGGAGGGGATTCTATAGCTCCCATAGCGCCGCTCTTGGCTGAATTTTGTCACAAAGGAGAGTTCCTAAGATATTACTAATTAAATTCAAAATTTCGACGTTGCGTTAAAAGTAACTTGTTTAAATTTGGAAAAATTGCACCACATTTAAATATTCTAGTTAAATTTTGTGATTGTATAAAGTTGGAAACGACTTCAAAACTGACAACGAGCTTAAAGATATCATTTTAATTTTGCTTAACCTACATAGATTTGTTGTATTAAATTCTTGTTGTTAGTTAAAGAGGGAACGCACTATGCAGTCGCGGTCTGTTGGATTGTGACCACAGAGGACTTATTATTGATTTATCTAGGGACTTATTTCATATATTATCTATACTTTACTTATTCTGTGGTATGTGATATTCTTGGATAAACAATGGCTAAACCCACGAGTCAGGTAACGTCACAAAATTCCCGTAGATAAAGACAAAATATAGTCTTTCTCGATAGATGGACTGAGATAAACTGTGTCATACGTCACAAAAGTCCTCAGTTTCATTGGCTGCTTGCTCATGTAGTTAATAGATCGTGGGCTAAACCATCGTAGGCTAAATCGCAGCAGTCGTGCTTTTTCAAGGCGACGCGTTTTGGCAGACGATCGCTGAACTGACTGAAATGGAACACGTGCAAAAATAACCTACACCATAAAATGGTTTTAAATATTTAAGGGTGGAATTCATAGATCACACTTAAGGTTAAATGTGTACGTGTACTTAGCTTTGCAATTTACGAGATTAAAATGCAGGGTAACAACTTACTAATAGTTTCATACTACACTTTAAGTTTCCATTAAATTTAGATATGAAGGAAAATATTGAAGGGCATCTTATTTAAGTATACCTTAAATGAAAAGTCACACTTAAGTGAAGTGCTGACTATTAATTCCACCCTAAGTAAATCTTCGTGGCTCATCTATGGTTTTAACAATTCTAAATAAATAAAACACCTAAATAGTATATCGTACAGAAATACAAAAATATCAACATGGGAAAAATTTGCGTTTGGCGAAGAACACAGTAAAACAGGTTATATGCCTAAATTAAGAAGAAGAAGAATAGAAAATTTTAGTACAATTATTTTTATTCATAGAACAACACTGCGTACACGTTTGCAGTAGTATGTATATTCAAACGGTCGAAAGCTGAACTCGCTCGCATCGCGGTCTCGCCGAAAACATTTTGGAGAATTTTGACCAGCCGCATCAAATAATAGAGTTAATAAAAATACATCTTCCACACAACATATTTTGACACCTAAATATGTACAGTAGAACTAGTCAGGAGCGTATAGAGAACGACATATGCGACTAATTTTGTAAAAGGCCGTGATCAGCTCATCACAGAACGGTCCGCGATGCGGCTAGACCGCGACCATATAATGCGTAATTTTTTGTAATTTGATTTGATTTGTCTTACAATTATACATTTTTTTAGGCTGCATGGGGTGGAGGACTTCTGTTGTCCAAAAAATACAGGCATCCACGATTATCAGGCATCGAGAGGTAAGGAACAATTATAAAACATATTTATTTAATTAATTTATAAAAACCGAAGGAAACATTTTGTCAGACAAATATCCCTTAAGGCGAGGCTTCAGTAGACTTGGCTTGTTAGCAATCTAAATCAGCAACTTTTCCCATAATTTTTTTTAGTCTTATCTATGGTAAGTTTTATTTTACTTTTGGCCTTGGTTAAGGTGTGGATTCTGTAGTTTTTTAATAATATTTATTGTGCAAAATAATAACAGTAGTTTACACAAAAGATACAAATTTTGGTGTCACAACCAATTTATTTGGATTCATGTTAAGCTGCTCACTACACTAATTATATAAATTTGTAGTTCAAAAGAAAGACTTTTTTACTTTGAGATACATAAACTGACTCATACAATTGGACATCAGTGTACAGATGCAGTTGACAATATCTTATTACTAATAAATCAAATATAAAATATTGAAAGCAATAGTGGCCCAAGAATGCTTCCTTGGGGTACACCACTCTAAGTTGTTTGAAATTGGGAATATTGGTCATTATCAACTTTTACTCTTCATTCGTCGATGTCGATCTATCTATCATCGGAATCTATAGGTATATTTCATAAGAGATCATAATTTACTGATAGTAGTAAAAAAAACAATTGTTGTAAATACTAAATAAAGCTGAAGGTATAACACGCAACGTGTTGAACCCAATTAATTCTGAACCATGATTGGCTGGTACAGTAAAACGTAGATCATTTGTGACATTCGAAGAATAAAGGTTATTTACACATTAAGAATATAAAGCGACTGTTTTTTGCAGACGCGAAACCTTTTAAAATCCTCACGAGTGCAAAGATAAGACTTTAAATTTGAGTTTTATACAAGACGTTTTCCAGTATTTTGGTTTATAAAAATGATAATACCGTTGGCTGATATTATTATAAAAATAAACTTTTAAATCTTTATTGTTGTTGACAGTAACATTGACATTTAGCAAAGTGTTAATTGATTGAATAATTTTACCGGCACACATAGTGACCTGTACTTTTGTTTAGACCTATCTTTATGTATTCTGACGCACTGTATCCGAATTTGAAGTCCATTTATCTCAAACATTCTCAAAATTTTGGGTAAATCGCAACAACAGCAAATAATCGCAAAATATCACATTAGTGATCCCAAAAAAAAATTGGATCTGATTTTCATCAAGTAGGTTTCTTATGTACCTATTTCGATATGCTGGATTCGAATCTGTCTATTAAACTGGACTACCCACAGATTTGGCAAAAATCGTGAGAAATAGCTGGAAAAGACGAAACAGCGTTTCAAATCGCCAAAAAAAAAAGTGATCGGTCTTTTGACTTGACCCACCTCTCTTTATGTATTTTGACGTACTGAATTCAAATCTAAAGCTCGTTCGTCAAAATTTTGAGTAAATGACAAAAAATAGAGAAAAATCGCAAACAATCACGTTGGTTGTAGTTAGTTCTCTACACTTGATCAAGGTGAGAAAAAATTATTTGAAATCCTTTTGCGCTCACTAACGTAATTTTGCTATTTTTGGGATTTACTCAAAATTTTGAGGGTGTTTGAGCTAAGCGAACTTCAGATTCGGATTCAGTACCCGAAAATACATAAAGATGAGTGGGTCTGATCAAGAGCACGGACAGTACAGAGTAAATAAAGGAACAATATTGTATATTGAGCTGCTTGTACTGTGGATCATTGTAATACGTTCTACAAGTTAGACGGCTAATACATATAGAAACATTTTTAAGAAGGGTGTTCTAAATCCTTAATGGGCTACAAAATTCATAAATTTTATTTAGTTTTAAGCCACTCTCCACCACCTCTCCTTCATTGATTTCTACAAATCCGTCATTGATCATTAAGGCTAGCGTTTCAAGGACAAAGAATTCTGTTTAGATTTAGAAAAAAGAAGACCACCCAGTAGGTGGAAGTTCTTATTAGTGTAGTATTAAAATTAAATGCTAAAATTAAATAATTTTCTTTAATCTTTGGGGCGAAAATGCGTTTGAGAACGTGAAAAACCGTGTATTGTACCTTATCACTGCGTTCCATACGCCGTGAAAAATACTAAATAATTTGCATGAATTCAAGTGTTATTAGTTTTTCAACAGATTTCTGCGGGATGCGATAATGTTTATAACCTCGTATACAATTTTCTCAATGTACAGTTGACATGTAAAATTCAAGAGAATAAAACACAACAGGTGAAAATCGATGACGTCATTACTCGAAAACAAATGACATTTGAAAATCGCATTTTACGCTAAAATATGTATTTTTTAAATTAAAAATCGACCTGTTCAAGGATTTTTCCCAAAAAATAATTGTTTCGTTTTTATTGAATTTATTCCATACTTTTGGCGCATACTGTTATATGATTGTAGCTAATGGCAAAACAACTATAAATCTTTATTTCTGTCAAGTTGAAGTGAATACGGAATATCGAGTTGAATTTGCGACGTTGCTGTTTTGTAACTTAATAGTTGTGCCGTCACATAATCTACTTTTTTGTTTGTTATCGCTGTAAACAGCCGAAAACATTCGGAAAAAAATTGAATACGCAAATTTTTAATCCGTTTATCTAAACCAAGACATGTCAAAATTTTTCGGGGATCCTTTAAAGTATTTCTTTTTAGAATCGACACCATATCATATCTATATTGATTATGACACTGTTTATAATAAAGGAGAGAATTTGGTGTGGAACTAATCCAGATTTAAGGGGCAAATGTTCACTTTTGGTCGACTATCCTGCGTTAAGAAGTCTCCACTTGGCATTAACCAGGTAATTGACGCTCCTTTGCCTCTCTGACGCGTCGATAATGGATGGGCCAAGTCAATCGTCGCACCGTTTCACCCCCGAGTGCCGTCGGCACTTTCGCACGGAGTGGAAGTGTTTTTAAAACCCATAAGTAGTTCTGATGCAAATTGATGCACACTTTAGGGCTTATCAGAGGCTTTATGAGCGGCCCCGCGGCCAACCCCGATCCGATCGCATCGGATCGGATTATTGATTATATGGGTGAGGTAGGAGCGGGAGTAGGGGCGGCTTTAATCCGGGGTGGTACGGCGGCAATTTTTTGGTGACCCACTGTTTATACAGAAAGCACGAAGTCAGACTTATCATTTGCTAAATAACATTCAATATTAGTGTTGGCAATCTTGTCTTGCTGTATCTTGGCCTTGTCTTGGTCGCGAGAGAAGGTAAGAGTAAGTAAGATTTGACAGCTCGAATTGCAGGACAAAACAAGATTTCAAATAAAATGTTTTGCGCGATAAAGCAAGAAATATTGCTTATAAGTAAACATGGTTGGTTTTGTGTTGGTCTCGTAAGAAGATCTGTCACCCATTCTCTCATCAAATGGCTGTAATGAGCAGGGACACCATCATGCTTGAATCACATTTGTCATCTAGTATTAATGTCTTCTTCGACAGCCCCAGGAAGTTCTCGCCGAAGGAATTCCAAATAATTTTGGTCATTCGACCTTACACGTAGAGCGATAGGCCCCAAAGTATATATAATTTTCTATAATCCCGCATCAGACGTGCGACTGAAAATTCGTGTTGGATGACTTTTATTGCGTGTGGATTTTCTTCGCTCCACACGTGACAATTTTTCTAATTAAAAAACACTTTTACGGGTAAAGATAATTCTCCCGACAAAAGTGTCTCCCTTTGCGGCCAACTGTGACAAACGACGAATAGTAATTTCGGAATGTCTTTCTACTCTTTCTAGAATTTGTTCTTAATCTTGTAGCCTTCTCTCCTTCCATTTCGTGAATTAGACCTAAAATTCCCAGTTGCTCCTAATCTGGTGAATAAAGAAGCAAACAATGTGTGAGAAGGCTATCTGCGATTCGGATAAAGTTCTTCATATGTTCTCTTAGCAGCGCGTCCACTAAAATGTTCCTGTACATGTACCACTATCATGTCTCCTACTTCATAATTCGAAAATTCATTGTGACGACCCATTTTCGGAAACAAACTTTTGCAAAATACAAGCTTAACAGTGACTTATCGAAATTGTCATGTTGTTATGGATGCGTAGTTATTTCCAAAAAATATGTGGTATGTGTTAATAAATATTGTCTGCAATATCTTTAAAACTGAGCATAATTTCGACTGTTGATAGATATACATGATGTTAAAAAAGAGTGTAAAATATTTCAGGAGGTAATAGTATGAACCAAAATAAGCAGAAAAGTCTTAATAAACATGGGTCCGCAAAGTAACAGTTGCGGAGATATGGACCACTATTCGTTTTTCAAACAAATTAATTTATTAGGAATAAAGCGACAACAAAAAACAAAGTTACAGAAGATGTTCAAAGTGCCCTCCGTCCATTTCCAAGCAGGCATGACATCTTTGTCTCAACGATATTCAAACTCTTTCGAAAACACCCTCCTTGGTTTGGATTTCTTGACACTTTTGATTAATCCGTACCTACAGCTCTTCGAGGCTATTTGCAGGAGTACCATACACTAATATCTTCAAATATCCCCAAACAAACAAATCTAGAGGGTTCAGATCAGGCCATATCGGAGGCCATAAAACAGGTCCGGCCCTTCCTACCCATCTATGTGGAAAAGTTTGGTGTAAATGCTCTCTAATGGCCATGGAAAAATGAGCTGGAGCATCATAATGGTCGAACCACATTTGTTGCCTTTGATTCAAAGGAATGTCTTCCAAAAACTCATACAGTGTATTCTGCAGAAAGTTGAGGTAAGCAGCGCCTGTTAATCGGTTTGGTAAAACTACAGGACCTAGAAACCTGTCACCTACAATACCCATCCAAATGTATAATGAAAAACGTGCCTGATGTCCAGATTCTTTTAGAGTATGAGGATTTTCGTCGGCCCAAATATGCGTATTGTGAAAATTAAACACTCCATTTCTTGTGAACCCGACCTCATCAGTAAAAAGAATGTTTGCAAGAAAACGAGGGTCTTCATCATCATGACGTAGAAACCAGCGGCAAAAAAACAAACGTGCTTGATGATCATTTATTGGATTTAAGGCCTGTACTCGTTGCACATGGTATGGATAAAACAGTTGCTCGTTAAGGATTCTCCAAACAAGAGGACCACTAATTCCTACCTCGGCTGATATTCTCCGCACACTCGTACCTGGATTCTGCTCTACCAGTGCTAGAATTTCTTCTTCTGCTCTAGGAGTGGATACCGACCTTGGTCTTCCGGATAAATGGCACTGTTTGCTCAAGGAACCGGTATCACGCAATCTTTGGTGAATTCTTCCAAACATGCGTTGTGAAGGAATCTGGCGATTTGGATAAGCATCAACATAAAGACGTCGCGCTTCGGTGGCGTTCCCATTAGCACGACCATACATGAAATGCTTATCTGTTAATCCTGCGTTAGAGTAACCAGCCATAGCGAAAGAAAACTTGTGCACTGAAAACAACTGTCAAATACGTACTGTTTATTTCACTAAACATCAACCTACTATTATAAGAAAATACACAACGTTTTTGCAAAATAAAAAAAGGGGCTAAAAACATCAAACATTCCATATCTCCGCAACCGTTACTTTGCGGACCCATGTTTATTGAGAATTTTCTGCTTATTTTGGTTCATATTATTACCTCCTTAAATATTTTACATTTTTTTTTTAACACCATGTATAAGTATAGGTTGCGTGTAAAAATTTAAATGTACAAAAAAGTTACAGAAGAATATTCACAAAGGGTTATAGTGAAATGAACGCCTTGTATGATTTTACCTAATAGGAACATAATTAATACATACTTCATGAAAAGAAGCTAAGCAACAACACCTTGGGACCGTGTATAAGCCACGAAATAGTATACTCAGTGATAAAGGTTATCGTCGTCTCAAAATACGTGCTTCAAATAATGAATGTAACTGAAGTGGTTTCTTGCCTACATCAATAATGCCTTTTTGTTTCAAACTCTATGGAGATGGCTTGTACTACACCGCCGCTGGAGGGTGTTGATTAATAGCATAGTAATTAATAAGTTCCTGTCAAGGGCATAATTGCGGTTTAAAGCAGGGCAATAGGGAACAATAACTATCACTTCCAATTGGGACGCAAACAAAAGCGTATGTACGTCACTGACTTAAATTTTGTCATTGTAAAACTTTCTTTCAAAAAAATTTACGTTTTAATCAAGTAATGACGCCCCTCTCTCCCTTCCAGTCTCGAAATAAAACGGCATCTAAAAAGCAAAAGCTTGTCGGATTGCGCTCTGAGTGTAATCCCTGATTACATGAGAATCCACATCTGGTATTCCTCAAACTCTGACACGGGATTACGAGATCAAAACTTTCACTTAAACGCCCCCATTTGGAGGGCATTGTCTCTGACGGGAATTTTAAGAAGAGTTTTTCGCTAGATTTCTAGAAATAAACGTATATTTGTTTTATAACTCTAAAAAGTGAATGAGAGTGGAATCCCTTCACAGCCATTTTTCAGTTAAAAACGCGACATGGTTTCTAGCAAAATTATTTCAAAATAAAATCGTAGTAGTCTATGGACGTCATTAGAATCATTTTTACTGCCGCTAAATTAAAAATTAAATTTGTTCTTTAACAAAAGTAATTTTATTTATTGTAAACATTTTTACTGAAATTAGAACAGCCTGTAGGGATATCCCTTGTCCTGTTTGTTTTGAAACTTTTTCTTGGATCCGAATGGATCCTCCAGTGATTGAGTGGTTGATCCTCCAGTATTTAAAAATATCGCTTCCAGCACTTAATGTACCTGTTGTAGGGAACATTTTTTACTAAAAACTGATTTACGGTTTACGGACTTCTCAATGTAGCCTTCAGCTACCGCTCAATATTTCCATCCACCATGCATTTCTAAGTGGTGATATCAGCTCCTGAATTTATTAATTAGTGTAGTTGAAGTTCTATGGACACAATATCCGGTATATTCGTTAGCATCCTTCAGTTTGAGAAACGCAGCAACTTGTTTAGATTTTTCCCAAATATATGGACTCCTATTAACCGATATATGCTTTAATATTATAATATTTAAAAAACAATCTTTTGTATGTGTGTAGGTTTTGCGGTACTATATTTCCGATATACGAGGATGTCATTCGCTTACGATAAAGAATCTTTTTTTCTGCATTTTTGTAGTTGGCAGCACAGATTAAACAAGAATGAATAATTAATGAGGAATGGTTGGCAGAGTAATCAACAATCTATTTCCCATATCTTCAATATCTACAATTTTTATTTGAAGTAATTCATCACATCCACACGCTCCAGATATGGCAAAAATAATTTCCACCTAAAATAGTCAGTATTCTTCGTTTACAAAAATATTTTGTTTATTATTACCTTTGTACGTCAATACGTATCTTCAGGGGCCTTCATTAGACATATTTTTAATTTGTTCATTTAAGTATATAATTATTTCTAAAACGCGTGATTTTTTAACACGATATCCATCAGACTACTGTTTCAATAACGCTTTTAATTTTAGATACTTTCGAAATAGATGTTGTTGTAGACATTCAACATAGCATATGAAGAAAATTTCATACTTTTGGTTAATTCAGAAAAATATTCCAGAATATATCATATTTTTTGTATCAATTTTATGAACTGATTGTAGCAATAATTTACAGTGCTCATATTTTATAGCAGGAGTCGCAACCAGTTTAGTATACAATACTTTGTGACCTCTCATGTCCAGTATGGTGCAGCTAGTGGAATATTTGCGACAAATTTTGTTTCGTGCATTTTTTTTATTAGCCATTTAGTTTTTGCTTTAAACTATAAACAAATATATATTTTTTAGAGCTGATTCAGTAACATGGAATCCACACAAACTGATGGGGGCCTTATTGCAATGCTCCACGATTCACTTCAAAGAAGATGTAAGTATTTTACACTAAATTAAAAAAAAAATGCGACCTTGCTAGCTTTAACAGTATTATGGACTAAATCGTTTTCTATTTCACTATATTAAAAACAAATTAAATTTCAAAACTAGTTTGATTTGTGGTTAGAAATTGATTATTTCCTGTTAATAAAATGTTTCAGGTGATATCTTTATTATTACTTTAAACCTGTTCAAAAACAAAAGTTATAAAGAGTAGGCTCCATTTTCTGAATATTTCAATTTTGGTAACAACCATCATTTTTTTTGCTTATGAATGCGAATTTTTGTCTTAGGGTTTGTTGATGAGCTGTAATCAAATGTCAGCAGACTACCTCTTCATGCAAGACAAACTTTACGATATCCGTTACGACACTGGCGACAAAGTTATCCAATGTGGCCGACATAACGACATTTTCAAGCTTTGGTTGCAATGGAGGGCAAAGGTATGTACGAATTTATATTACAAATACTTATTCGAAATACCGAGTCCGCAAATTTAAAGTATTTTTTGGAATAAATAAATTTTGACCTTAAGAAATAGATTATTTTGTATAACTAGAGAATTTACAAGTGTACAAACTAAAAAAAAAGTATTCCCCAGGTGAGGCTCGAACTCACAACCCCGGCATTGCTCACGACTACTGTCTTATAAGTACCGTGCGCTAACCAATTGCGCCACTGGGGAGATGTTTACAAGGCTTCTCGCGATGCAACTTATCCTACCGATAAATATGTTCCCGCGTTTTTATAATTACCATGACTTTATCAAGTTCAATTGAGCATAAGTATACGACAAATACATAAATATAATGTGCGTGAATGATAAAATCTTTTATTATTTGCCTCAATCACCGCGGTGTTTATCTGAAATAAGCTATTC
Source organism: Monochamus alternatus (assembly GCA_037114965.1). Classification (NCBI taxonomy): domain Eukaryota; kingdom Metazoa; phylum Arthropoda; class Insecta; order Coleoptera; family Cerambycidae; genus Monochamus; species Monochamus alternatus. The sequence continues at coordinate 10,521,596 of CM073427.1, forward strand.
ATATTTAGGGAACACAAATAAGTTAAATATCAATTAATGGGGAAGTTGCATGAATTTTATGGCATTTCTGGGTTATATATACAGGCTGTATCACATAAGAGGGCCACTCCCATGTATCTCGCTTAATATACGGGACACGTCAAAAATCTTGTTGCATTTTTGGAGGCCTTTATGCTCGTAAAAACAAATTTGAGATCCATGGCCAACTTTACGAGTAATAACAAAAAAACCTGTAAAGTGCCCAAACTTTAAGGCTGTCTAACTTTTTTATTTTAAGAGACAGAAAATTTATTGGTAATAAATTTTTATTGCAAAATTGATATCTTCCACCTGATATAAACAGATTTTTGAAATATCGTATGTGGTTCGCTGCGCCCTCTAGACGGATAAAAATTTTTTTATTGAAGCATGCTATGGCCACAAAAAATTGCCTGTTTTTTCGTCTTTCATACAATATATTACATGTTGCCCTTATCTTTCGTATTTATTACATTGTTTTCAATTTTAGTTAAAAAAAAATGTACCTAAATATTTTCGTGTTGCTCAAGATAATGTAGAACCTGTTTTAAAGACGCCAAATGCAAAAAAATAATAAACAATGTACTTTTTTATGCAAAACACAGATTTTCTTATAATATTATTTTATTACATTGTCTGTGTCAAAATAATTTTAAAGACCCAATTGCTTCTAATGTGAAAACCAATAAAATGGTTGGCCATGGATCTCAAATTTTACGAGCATAAAGGCCTCCAAAAATGCAACAAAAAACAATTAAAGACTTTTGACGTGTCTCGCATATTAAGCGAGATACATGGGAGTGGCCCTCTTATGTGATACAGCCTGTATAATGTAAATACTGTGTAGGTAATGCCATAATTATTAGTGGATACGTGGTGAACTTAAGCTTTTACTTGAGGTATTTATGAAATTATGCCATCTGATTTCACAATAAACTACTCGTTTTAATTTGAAAAGCAATAAGTATAAAAGTAATGAATAATGATATTTAACACTTTTTTTTAATTAATTAAATAAATTTTTATTTGAAACATTCTTAATAAAATCCTTATTTATTACTTTTGTTTATTCTGTTTTCAGAAGAAAACAGATAATTTAATGTATTGAAGTCAGACAGTAAAATTTTATAAATGCCTCAAACATTCTACATCACGTACCTAACTGGTAGGAGCAAATACAGAACATGTTACCTAGAATCGGAATGAACCGCTGAATAAAATAAATGAGAAAAAAATGTAAGTTTGCTTTACCATAGATTGTCCAAAAATTAATTCTTTACAACTTTACATTTTTATTTTTGTGATGAACTTAAACCCACCTGTATTTCCAATTAAGCTTACATTAAAATGATCTAATAATATCACAAATGACAAAGCATACTGCTGTATTTTGTTATACACGTGCGACCGGCGTCTGACGTCAGAGGTGTACACTGAGGCTTTGTGAAAGCGTGGCTAGACTAAATTTTTAAATATCATTTTTCGACTTGTTTTTCCACAAAATTATCTAGGGCTGCACGTATTGGCAAAAATCATGCAATTTCCCCATTAAAATGATTGCTTTGTTCATCATAGGGAGACCATGGATTTGAGGTTCACATGGACAAACTGATGGAACTGACGGAATACATGGTAAGACGAATCAAAGACCAGCCGGACAAATTCTATTTGATTATGGAGCCAGAGTTGGTCAACGTGAGCTTCTGGTATATCCCAACGCGTCTCAGAAAGATGCCCCATGGACCCCAGAGAGAGCAGGAATTGGGAAAGGTCAGTGTTATATCCATGACACTTTTAAACGCAGTGAAAACGTGTTGTATAAGCCAAAACATCAGGTCTGTTTCCACATAAGTCAGGGACTAGTTTCAAACTGTCAGAAGTGTTCCGCCAACTATTTGCTTGCACTTGCACTGAATACACAACTTAATGGTTGAATATTTCTAACAGTTTGAAACCAATTCCTGACCCTTATGTGAGAAGAAGTCTATCTTCATATAATACGATTCCCCTTACATACACGCGAACTATGTAAAGTAGATTGTAAAGGTTTCGGGTTGAAAATGGGATTCTATACACGAATAGAAGAGTTTAATGTCAATTGTATCCTTATATGAACAATCCAAACGAAAGTCGAAAAAGTTAATACAAATCTATTCCCAATTTTTTTTATGTAAGTTTCACCCTGTATAACGCTTTTGCCCTGTCAAAGTACTTTTACCAAACTGCGTAAATTACTTTCAGATGTGCCCGATTTTGAAATCTAGAATGATGCAAGAGGGCACTCTGATGGTAGGCTATCAACCAGACGACAGAAGACCAAATTTCTTCAGGAATATCATCTCTTCAGCTGCTGTGACAGAGAAAGATGTGGATTTCCTCCTGGACGAAATGGATCGTCTTGGACACGATTTGTAAAGTACTTTTTCTGATACTAAGTAAACATTGTACTCTTCCTCTACAATCTAGAATGAGCATCTAAATTCTACGAAACGACTGGAACAGGCTGAGCTTAAAAGTAATAATTTTGACTATTTTTCTCCTCATGAGAAAACTAACTTCTGTTACTTTTCAACTGTTTTAAAGCTATGAATAGTTCTTATTCTCAAATCTAATCATCATTTGTTTTAGAATAATTGTTTTAATGTGTTTTCCACTTACATTCGATGCTATCTTTGTTCAGATAGGTCGGACTGGAAAAATAATTCGAATGGTTAGAGAATTTAGATGCCTTATAACTTCTAAGTTTTCTCTCAAGTCTTTTCTGCATTATTTATAAAAAAATAGGGGTAGATTTACATTCTGCACCCGTTTAGGAAACGGGGCTATTCAAGCAATAAAGTACAAGAAAGTATAAGTAGAAAAAATATTTCGATTTGGTCAATTCGACGCTTGAATTTTAAATACTTAATGTCCAGCGTCTGGAAATATAAATAGATAAATTCGTATTATTTTAATAAATAGAAGGAGTGAAGCATTCCACCATGTAATTTAATTCACAACTACGTCAAGAGTGTCAATTAAAATAAATAGAGGAATTTAAGCGTTCCGACAAAGGCGGCGCAATGGATGGAGCTTAGATAAGTTTACGGTCAATTAAGATCATTTTTAAGACAACATATCAGTATATCGTGTGTCAAAAGACAAAAGTCTTCGCTATAGATAAAGTTACTAAATTTCCAGATAATTTAGGTAATTTATCAGTAAACTAACTAAAAGCTAAATAAAAAAAATGACTATACTGCATTTTCATCGAAAATTACAATAAAAACTTTTAATTAAAACTCAAATTCAACATTGACATTTAACTTTTTTGAGCAAATTAAAATTATACAGGGTGAACTATTAATAATGGGCTATAAAGCAGGGATGACATCTTTGAGACAAAATATGAAGATATAGCTAAATATGTCTTAGTAAAATGCTGCTGTGAAGAAAGATACAGGGCGTCAAAATTGATTTTTTTTTTGTTTATTTGTAACAACTCGAGTGCTGTTCAATCATCACCAAATTTGGTACGGAAACATTTTTTAAGAAAATGCATCGTAATTTATATATTAAATCATGTTCGGCTATAGAGGGCGCCGCTAGTAATGCTTGATGATGAATTTATTTCTTATTCCTTGTTGACGAAATGTTCTGATTCGGTTGACAACAAAATCTTATCCGGCCGTAATTTCTCCATAAAAAATGTACATTTGCTAGAACTTGATAATTTTAACCGTTTTCGAGAAAACTGCTCCAAAAGGTTTCTGTTTACGGGCAAATTGAAAAATGCATTTGAAACTTATTTTCAAAAAATCTTATTTTTAACACCGCAAACAAAAAACAACATAACATTATTTGAAAATGACAAATCAAAAGTGATAATAACAAGTACATACTTGAAAAACGGTAGAAAAAATTATCTTGCTTTACTAAGTGTACCGTAGAAATTACGCCTGGATAATATTTTGTAATCAACCGAATCAGGACGTTTCGTTAACAACAAATAAGAGAGAAATTCATCGTCAGGCATTGCTCTATTGTGACGCCCTCTATGACCCAACTTGATTTAATTCAGAAATTATAATTCATATTCTTAAAGAATGTGTTATTACAAAAAAAAAAAAACAAAAAAATAATTTCATCTTCGACACCTGCACTTTTCCCACAGCAACATTTTATTAAGACAGCTACAATTTCATTTTTTGTCTTACAGATGTCGCTCTCGCTCTATGGCCCATTACTAATGGCCCACCCTGTATAGTGTATTCCTAAAAACGTGTAACTTAGCAACTAGTAGAGTCAATACAATAGAAGGATTAAAGTGAATGAAAATGATGGTCAAATAAAATTTGATCAACAGACGCACACCAGAAAACTGCTGTTAAATCTCAAAAGATTCCACAATCTAAATGATAACCAAATAGACGGCAAACGGTATCAATTAATGTCAATGACGCGTTACGGACGCCACTGAAACCAATGTTATCAGCTAAAACATATCATCGTAGTTTAGCATAGAGTTAGATACACTGAGAGAAAACTTAGCACCTTTCTTTGGGACATTAAACCCGTAGATGTCGTGTTTATGAAATATGTGATATCTTATTTTAGTACTATGTGTTCCGTTACCCTATAATAGTCTTCTCACTGTTAAATATGTCCTAAATGTAAAAATAACCGCTAGAAAAATACCAAAAAACACTAAATGTGTGTGCAGTAGCGTATACTTCTAATATATGGTTAAAAATGTGTAGCTAACGCAATAAAGTGTATAGAGAGATGTTTTGTTGATAAATTTATTATATTGAAGCATAGGCATGTTTAATTATCATACACAATTTGAAATACCTTCCAAATAAGGTGCTTATTACGTTTGTTGAGTATATCTATCAATGTTGTTAACTGCTGCAAATTTTTATATGTGAACTTGCCCCTATATATTAAGTTGTAAAGGCACAAAACTCGGTGTAGACACAGGATCAAAAAGAAATTGTTTTGAGCTTTTATAATTATCTCAACAAAAGAACAACAGAGACTAAAAACAGTCTAAAGTTGTAATGTTGTGGATTTTTTTTCGGTTGTGGTAGTATATTAAACTAATGAGCATATTACAGTGAACAGAAAATAACAAAATATAACTCAAAGTGCCTTTCTGTTTAAAAATTGTATATCGATGAAATTGAAAAAAAGTTAATGATTCTTTAAAAGCAAGTACAGTGATGTAATGAATTAACAAGAGGAAATAGAATGTACCCATTTGTAATTTTCAATTATTGAGATAATTATTATAGCTTCAAATCTAAAAAAATATATAGACTCACTGTATAATCGCGGTTGCTTTAAATACAGGGTGTACTGAAAATTGTATGCACTAAATTTTACCCGGTGAAAAAACTCAAAATAGGAAAAGAATTCGTTCCTGAAATGTTTAGTTTCCAAGATAAATACACGGTGATCAAATTGAAATTTACTTTTATATTATTATACTCAAAACGTATAAAAAAAATAAATGAAAATGTACATAAATATTTATCTTTTTATTACTATTTTTTTTTGAGACTGATTGATATTTATGAACTAGAATTCATCAGGAACAGGTGAAACTGAGTGACGAAGGAGAGCAGACATATTTTGTCTTTGTATGTATATCAGAATTTTGAAATTGGACTTTTTTTACATAAAAGTTGTGTGTGTTTTTGTTTAAAATTATCTATTTCTGAGTTCAACTGATTTAAACTTTGCATATATGCGGAAGACAAAATGTACATTTTAGTTTTATCACCGACGAAGTTTGGTCTGTATTTACAATTAGAGCCACCCTGTATATTTCATTGCGAATGTCACTGTAAAAATAAAACACCATCAGCTGTATGGAAAATACGAAAACGTCATGCTCTGCTTTTAATATGTACAAAAATTGATGTATTATAAATAATCAACCAATTAACATACTTTGATAAGAACAGTACGTGTCTATATACAAGAGTTTTGATCAATTGTTAGAACAAAAAATTGTTGAAACTGCCAATAGTTTAAAATTATTATTGTTGATACGTATACTGCTCAAAAAAATTCGTCTAAAATAAATTTTGAGCAGTATAGCTAAATGAATATTTTTATTCATGGAAATTTATTGTACAGATATTTAATTTTGTACAAAATTGTCTACAGCTGATTGATATTGTTTTTTTTTTATATATATTTTGTCATCTGTTACATTTTGTTCAACATCATAATCTTATTTAACAAAATCAATGTCTTCCAAGGCGTATTCAAAAATTTTACATTACGGTAGAAACTATTTCATGAGGTCAAGCAATACTACCGTAGTGTACCTATCTACTGGGCGATGTTTTTATTTTGACGATAACTTGATATGAACACATTCAAAGTTTCATTCAAAATAAAAATTATGTTTCTTAGGTACGCCCTGTATACTTGTAACAAATTTTTGATCTCCGACTGTAATTAATGTATTTAAATGTAATTTTTTAACTCGTTATAAAATATAGTTTATAACGTTTTAAAATATATGAATGTTTGTTAATATAAAACCACAAAAAGTAGGTAATATAGCTGCTTACACTGAACAGCATCGAAATTTGAAGGATGCCAAATTATATTGTCATAAATGTGTACATTATCAAAAAAATAAAAATAGTGTCATGAATTGCTTATTTTTATTCCCTTCCTGTTTCCTATATAAAATAGATACTATTTATAATTTTGAAAAGATATGGGATTTTAGCGAGAAGTGAATACTAAAAAATATACCAAAACGAAAACAAGCAAAGGTGAAAAAGGGCTTTTTTACATTTTCTTAATTTATATCTCAGTATTACTGGCATTGGCATACTGGCATTACTCAGGTATTACTGGCATCCTTGGTAAGAGTGATTGTACAGTCAAAATAAATGAGATTTAGTCAAATATGCCTATTAGTCCAAGGTATTTAGGTCAAAATCGACCGGAATAGCGGAAATTTTTAGACACAGCAGCTATCGAGATGCGGTTTTCTGCGTTGTGTTCAGGAAGGTCCCAGGAAAAAGTCTATATCGTCTAGCCATTTTTTGAAAAATGCCTTCTGGGCCGGAAAATGCATTACATCATTATAGGAACGACTGGAAAATCGGAAAAATCGCTCGGAAATCGTTACTGGGGGGTTTTCGGGACTGCCGAACTTGATTCTAGCATTAGAATTACCCGGGGATGCACGGGGGTGGCTCTTTGTGGGTGCGTGGGGGGGGGGTGAAACTAGATTTGAAAAAGGCGTCAAAGCTATAAAGAGAGTAGAGTATCGTTGAATTTGGCATTCCCGAAAACCCCCGAGTATCGATCGGAGTGATTTTCATGGACGCTGCCATTTCCCCCCCAATCATCCCCAGACAACCTCACAGAGGGACCCCCGAGCGCCTCCCGGGAAAATCTAATGCTAGAATTGAATTCGGCATCCCCGAAAACCCCCGAGTTAGGAGCGCTTTCCATGGACTATGCAATTTCCCCCCTAGAATGACCCCCCGGATACCCCCGCAGAGCCGCCGCCGAACGCCCCCGGGTAATTCCAATGCCAGAATTGAATTCGATATCCCCAAAAATCTCCGAGTAACCAGTTTGCAGCGATTTTCATGCACGCTGCCATTTCTCCCCCAATTCACCCCCGCGCACCCCCACAGAGCCATTCCCGTGCATCCCCGGGTAATTCTAATGCCAGAATCAAGTTCGATAGCCCCGAAAACTGCCGAGTAACGATATCCGAGCGATTTTTCCGAGTTTCCAGTCGTTCCTATAACGGTGTAATGCATTTTCCGGCCCAGAAAGTACTTTTCAAAAAATGGCTAAACCAGACGATATAGACTTTTTTCCTGGGACCTTCCTGAACACAATGCAGAAAACCGAATCTCGATATCTGCTGTGCCTAAAAATTTCCGCTATTTTTCCTAACTTCCTTGGACTATATATCTAAAAGTTTCCGAGAGACAGAAACTATCAAAGAATTTGCAATTTTTGTTATGCAATAGTTCTAGACCGTAATGACATATCTTTAATTTAATTATTCATTATGTTTAAATATTCCCATTATTACCAGTGGCGTAGAAACCCTGTGGCACTTTTGTTTTATTTAAATTAAAAATGGCACGACACTGTCTTAATTATAAAAAAATGTAATATACTTACGGGCAAGAGTAGATTCCTAAAAATAAAATAATGCGGCATAGCTGAACTTACTTTAGTCAAAAGTTGATTGTTAAAATGATACAGGGTGTTAAAGTATTATATTTTAGATATTTGAAAACAGTTTTTAAAAAAATCCAAATATTTGAATACATTTTGGAGATCGAAGGTTTTTGGGAGCGAAAAATTGAAATTTGTCGCTCCTAGTGGAGGACGCCATTTCGAGCATTATTTTATTTTGTTTTATTTTTCTTTTTTTTAATTTATTTTTTTTATATTTATTCGTTTCTTTTAAATGACATAATTTTTTTGCAGTTTAGTGTATACATCTGACTATTAAAACGATTAATTATTTGACCTACCTTGCTGTAACCTTTAGAAGTAATCATTTTTCTTAATACTTAATCCTATTTGAAATATTCAATGCTAAGAGGAAAAATTATTTTGGTTTCAGGTAAAGGGCCTTTTCCGCTGAAAATAGAACAAAATTTTACTGGAAAAATTGCTCAAAATGAAAAATTATGGCGATGTGCAAAATTTTTAGAATAAATTTTGAAGTTTCCTTCAGCTTTTGATACAAATATGCACAAACTACGAAATGCAGATATTTTAAATGAACAATTATCTGAATACAATGCATTTTATAGAGTAACTATTTGTTCAAAATAATCAGAACTTAAAATATTTCACGTTTTTTTTATAATTAAGACAGTGGCGTACTATTTTTATTCTAAATAAAAGAAGAATTGTGCCACAGAGTGGTAATGAGAATGTATAAACGTACTGAATAATTAGACCTAAGTTATCCCATTACAATCTAGAATTATTGTTGTTTTATCATGGAGGGTTTCCAAATAAATAAAACGCATAATAAATTTTTTTTTGGAACCCTGTATCTCGGTAACGATGATCTTTTAGATATAGGTATATTTGGATAAACCTCATTTATTTTCATTGTACAATCACCCCTTCCACGGATGCCAGTAATGCCTGAGACACCCTGTATAACAGAAATTAATAGTTATTCCTAGTTTATTATCCACTTTTTCCTGATTAACCAGTTTTAAGAACCATAAATGTGTATTTATTAAAATAAATTAATGTTGTTATTATTGTTAAAACTAGATAAAAACAAAGAGTCCTTGATACAACTTCAGTCAACAACGATTTTGTCGTTAACAACTTTGCTTAGTAGCATAGCAGCATAGAATGGCTTGTTTTGTAAAATATTCGAAATATTGTGATTTCCCAATTGAAAATTTACCTTACGGTGTGTTTTCCACTCCCTCAAACGTAAGTAACAGCTTGTTTTATTGATAATTTCTACGCTTATATTGCTTGTCTGTAGGTTATTCAGCATGTAAACAACCTCAGCATGAATTTGTTTTTGTATATTTAGGAACTTACTTACTCTACAATTATTTAAAAACATATGATATATTTTCAATTACCACAAATATTAAGTGCTGCTATAACATAATACAATAAAAATAGAAAACTTAGATATAAATAGAATTTAAATAAATTATTTAGTTTTGATTTGTGTGTATTATTTCATTTCTAAAACTCAAGGCTGTCTGGTTTTTACGGAGACTATTATTGCCATCTGTCGACGAACTATAAGAACCAGAGAATACACCCTCTACTTAGATATTCTATAGCTAACTTAAGATAATATAGATGGCGCTATCAAAACGCGCGTAATTAAAATATCCATTTATGGATTAAGTAATAGAAAAATGAGAATTTACATTCTAAAATAATTTTAATATATAAAATATATTGTAAATTTTAGAAGTTGATTATTTACAATATTTCCAGCCGACTCACAGGATTGGTGTAGCGATTGCAGACGCAATATTAGACTTGAGCGAGATTGCTCACTTATTCACTGGACCTGAACTGAGAAATCACCAAGATGTATTCAAAGAAGTGAGTTGAAAAATGTTAAAAAAATGCCTTCTAATCCTGTTTGTATTTTTAGACGACTTTGAATAGCTTTATGGCTTTGACACCAAAAGCTTGGAAGGAAGCAAGGGACACAATACAAAGTCTTTTATCTGTAGACAATCAGACACTTAAAAATAATGCTGATCTACGATCTAGGTAGGAATTTCTGAATTTCTTTACACTTTTTAAAATTCTAAAATTTCAGAGCTTTTGCACTTCAGTCTGAATCGACTATGCATCTGCCAGCTAGAATAGGAGATTATACGGATTTTTATTCCTCCATCCACCACGCCACTAATGTTGGAGTTATGTTTAGAAGCAAGGAAAATGCTTTAATGCCCAATTGGTAATTTCTTTCATCTAAACATGTTTTTAAAATATAATAATAACTATAGCAATTAAAATGTTTTGTGTATAACAACACAATTTAAATTATAATAAAAATCATTGAAAAAAAATGTTCTAAACACTATATTTTAGGAAATATTTACCCGTGGGATATCATGGCAGAGCTAGTTCTGTAGTAGTTTCTGGTACTCCCATACACAGACCGCATGGACAGACGCTTGTGGTAGATGGTAAGCTATACAGTCTGGTTCAATCATAATGTCATTCATTTTAAGAGAAGGTAGGGAAAAATTAATATAATACGAATACGCGACGCGAAAAAATTTTAAATGCATATTTACCCCAAGAAAAATATTTAAAAAATTCGAACATCGTTCGGAACCGTTTTCCTATGTAGGCGCCGTCGACTGCATCTGGAACAGATGCACACGGCCTGAATTCTCTCTCTTCTTCATCCACATTCGACATCAATCAGTTACATTTTCACGATTTCGCGTGGTAGGGGTTGGTGAATTTCGTATGTTTGTGCCGCCGGTGTAGTTTGTAATATATAAAAGACATTTTAATAGACATGTGGCTGTGTATCCCGTGTGCGTCTGTTATTCGGTACCTAACCTACTGATCATGAGTAATGGATAACTCCTATTCATAATCAACTGCGATTTGCATTGTTTACACGTACTAGCTCAATTTGATTCTGTTTTCAAGAACATAATGAAAAGGTAACACAAAATAGGTATATTTTTAATGTTTTATACAAACTCATTTATCTATTGTATAAAATTTTGCGGAGCTTTTCAACTTGCATGACGAGGGCACGATCAATGAATTTTATATTCTTTAAAATGCAACAATTTTACAAGGTATCTCAAATATACAAATTGCGTACATTTTAGATTGCAAGCAACTCTGATCCTGAGTGACAACGCTGCTGGACTTTTATCTAGCTTCAACATGTGTCATCAGAAAATTTGTAGTGTACAGGAGCGTCGTGTTATCGATTGTTATGGGGTGAATTGTTTATCTTTTGAAAGGTCTAGTAAACATTTTTGTTTTCGATATTATGTCTTTATTGGGTCTTCTGAATACGTGGTTGAAATTCATGACATTATGACTGAATCACCCTGTATATGATTAATAAAGAAGTAATTATTTTTTAACCACATGCATTTAGGAACACCACCAGTTTTTGGTTCATCCAAATTGATGGATTTTGAATTAGAAATGGCTTTTTTTGTGGGAGGATCATCCAAATTGGGGGAACCTATACCTGTGGAAAAAGCACACGAGCATATTTTCGGATTTGTCATTATGAATGACTGGAGCGGTAAATTGTAAAAGAATTAATCAAAATAATTTCTCCATTATTTATATTTTCAGCTAGGGACATCCAAAAATGGGAATATATCCCACTAGGCCCTTTCACAGCTAAGAACTTAGGAACAACAATATCGCCCTGGGTAGTTACCACGTTAGCCTTGGAACCATTCATTGTGGATAATTATCCACAGGATCCAGAACCGTTTCCTTACTTGAAACATTCCGATAATTACAATTTTGATATAAATTTGCAAGTAGACATAACTCGTAAGTTTGCAGGCTTTTGTTTGTCTAGAATTGTTTTAGTTTGTTTCCTTTCGTGATTCTAGCTAAAGGAACCAACGTTTCTACGACCGTGTGTCGGTCAAATTTCAAATATTTGTATTGGACCGTGAAGCAGCAGTTGGCTCATCACACCATAACAGGTTGTAACGTGAATGCTGGCGATTTAATGGGTAGTGGGACCATAAGTGGTGACGTAAGTGGTGTTCTTAGAGAAATAAGTGAAAACTAGAAATACACAGGGTGTCCCGTAATTCCACGTAAATATTGATGGGGGTATTCTATGGTCTAATTTACGGAGGGATATTTTCTATATTTTTTTATCAATTTGAGCCCTCCCTGCAGAAATATTCGCGTTGGTGGGGTGAACCTAAAATTCGGTTTTCATTTTTTTTTTGTTCAGAAACGGCTCAACCTAAAATTATGACATTTGGTACGCGTGTTCTACTGATAGAACTACGTTTTAACAATAAATTTTTATTTTCACCCTTCACTTCGAAGTGGTTGAAACAAACAACCCTACCTGATATTTTGGCCCCCCTCCTAAATTAGACCATAGAATACCCCTCTTCAATATTTGAAATTATGCAATCGTTAGGAAATATATTTTTTAGACATCTGACTCATTTGGATCGATGCTTGAATTATCTTGGAGAGGAACAAAGCCCCTGACCTTGCTAGACGGTTCTCAAAGGAAATTTCTTTTGGATGGGGACACTGTTACGATGAAGGCCGTTTGTGAAGGTGATTCCTACAATATCGGATTTGGTACTTGTGTTGGGACTCTCCTATCCGCCAAGGAGCTAAAATAAGTTTTAAATGAGATCGAATTGGACACAGCTAACCATCCTGAGGCATCCTGCTTGAGGAAGAACTGAAGTATATATTTTATAATTTCAAATTTTTTAACGGTGTTTAGTTTCAAATATATGTATATAGTTTATTTTTTTATAAATACATGTTTCCAGGCAGCACAAAAAAATATCCCATTTTTTTACCAAATCGTGACTAATAATAGTTGTATATTGAGTAGCTATGTTGGTGAGATATTTACAATATTGGTTCTTAGAAAAGGTTTAAAAGAACTACTATAACTTTAAAACTAAAAAATTTTAATGAAACACCCTTCTTAAAATTCCCACCGTTTCATTCTTTCCAATCATTTTCAAAACAGCCTATATATGGTCCAAATAGATTTTTTTTTAATATTGCCATGAAATATGACAATATTGTATTCATAAAGATGTCAAAAATTGCATTACTATTAGAGCAAGTATATTTATTTAATAATAGAAACAAATATTGAAACAACTTTATTACATAAAAGGAAATGTGTAAAAATAATAAGTACTTCAACTAATTCTGTTAGTTATTTGAAGATGAATTTTTGGTAGACACCGTAGGTTAAGAAAAAAATCATTCGAAAGTGCCATAAAACACTGATTTCTCGCACGAAATATAAACAATATTTTCTGTTCAACTTCAAAGTATTTGCCATAATAGGTTTATTATTTTTCAATACGCGACCGTTGATGACTTCCAACCACCCAGTTTCTTTAGTATCATCTTCTTCAGATTTTAATTTCTTCGCTTTTCTCCACCATTTTGAATGTTGGCAAGCTAGTGGTTTATTTCTTAAGGCATTGATTTGTTTACCTGTAGGCGTAGCGTAGGTATCTATGGCTGATTCCAACAAAATTCAATAAACGTGTGTTTGGGAAAGCACATCACATATTTTAGGACGATACCAGCTTGTTTCAATACAAACATTAATTTTACAGCGTATATGCCTTCCCGTATTGAGCGACACAGTAGCGTCCCAAATCGTTTGCAGTATTAAGACACCTATATATTATATTAGCTGAATATTATGAAATCTAAAATATGCGTAATCAATCTGCAGTTTTAATAATTTTAGAATTTAATATTGTTATAGAGATGTAGGGATTAGTTTTTAAAATTGAGTTTTCAAAACCGATTTTCCACTGTTCAACCCTAGTACCAATAGTAAGAATCAAAATCAATACATGGGTGGGTCCTGCGGTTCTGAAAATAAGGTCTCTTCACAGAGTTTAGTCAGACAACAACAAGGGCATGTCACAAATTTCCAGCTAAGAAATCACAGTAGAATGAATTAAAAATAAGTCAATAAATTTTGAAAATTTCTCATAAACGCATAAATATCACTCCATCCTCCAGTGACATATCGATATATAATCCTAACAATTAAGCAGGCACATTGTCCAAAGTTAACCCAAATCTATATCGAAGAGTGGACATTTTGTGAGTGGTGAGTGTAGACGCCTGAACGCAATAAAGTTGCTTCAGGTCTCCAATTTTGTCCGATCTGTTGCGATACACTTTGCTTTTCAAGTATCGCCATAAGAAAAAGTCTATTGAGGTCAAATCATGAGACCTTGCAAACCCCTCAAATGTCTCTTCTGCCTATCCAACGATCTGAAAATTGATGATTCAATGCTGCGTGCACGATCTTCTTCGTATTGATGGGAAGGGGTTCCAGCAACTATTAGGCTATTCCGTTAAAATTAAGAAATTTTGAGTTTACGATTCTTTCGATTTTTCTCCAATATATTAATATACATCTCCAAAATGCTTCACCAAATTAATTAAAAAGATCTAATGCCGGGTCCAGATTAAGCACACAAAACGGAGACACGATTTTGAGACGAAGACTTGAAAAATGAGGTATTCAGACAAGAAAAACTGTCCGTACGACAAGAACAAAACTGCAACAAAGTTCAGTTGCTGCTTTGCGAATCCGTTCTTTTAACCATGTGGCGATTGCACCAGGAAGAAGATGAAGATTTATTGGTAGCAGCCAGTATTTTTATCTTCATCTCCTCGTCATCCAATGTTGCAAAAACAAACGCAAACGTTTTTGGATGAGACCAAGTTTTAAAAAGCAAGATAATTATTCCATATATGAATAATTGTTAGTTGATTTACGTGGTGAAATTGTCTCAAGCTATAAGAATTTTCTAGAACGTCCACCGAAGATTTCGAAACTCTGATGCCGGGTCCAGACCAAGCAGACAAAACAACGACAAGACAAAGACATTCATGTTTCGCGACAAAGTGGCGACAAATCCGATACATCTCTGCAACATTTTTGTCTTATTTTTGTTTTATTTCCAAATTCGGAAACAGTTGCAAGTCCCGTCTCGAGTCGGTAAAGATCAAAGGGTCTCTGTTTTGTCTACATATTTTACGACAAGTTCTCGACGCAGTGTGGTCGGTGTGCGCTGACAAATGTAGGAGACCAATAAATCAGTGGAAAATCACACATATTTAGTTCTGTTATGTTGTTGTAGTGGAGTACTAGTGTCTTTTTCATTTTTCCAACATTGGATGAAGAGGAGAGCTAGATATAACTGGCGGCTAGCAATAAATCTTCTTTAAATTTTCTTCTTGGTGGAAACGCCATGGTTAAACAACTAATTTGCACCAACTGAATTTTGTTGCAGATTTGTCCTTGTGGTGTGGACAGTTTGTCTCAATTTTGTCTTGTCTGAATACCTAAAATTTTGTCGCAATTTTGTCGTGTTTTTGTCTCAAAATCGTGTTCACTTTTTGTCTGCTTGGTCTGAACCCGGAATGATATGCCTTATTGGTTCTGCAGTTGCCAAAAGACTTACTAACTATATACTATAGTCTCCTTTTGTCAAAACATGCCGTCCACATTGCGCCGACAAGTTGTCATAAAATACACAGACAAAACAAAGACTTTTTGATCTTTACCGACTCGAAACGGGACATGCAAAAGTTTCCGGATTTGGGAACAAAAATGAGTCAAAAATGTTGGAGAAATGTATCGAATTTGTCGCCACTTTTCATCTTGTCGTTGTTTTGTCTACTTGGTCTGGACCCGCCATAAGCTTTCATACGATACAATAAAGAAAGGTGGTTGCTATAAAAAAAACAACCTTATCTCTGTCCCGCCGCCACTGGTTACATTTTTGAGAATCGAACTTTACCAAATTATATATTATAGCATCTATTATTGTTTATGTCACACAGTCCCATTTTTCTGCTCTACTCTGTCCTGCTCTGCTCTGCTCTACTGGAAGAACCCAGTGGAAATTAGTTGTTATTTTCAATTGTTCTATTATGACCCCAACTACCATATCCAACAAAATTTCATCTGTACTTTTTTTTTGCACAAAAAAAAATAGTTGGTCGCCCGACGAATTTTTTTGTTTCACTGATGGACCGATTAATAGACAATTTCAGTACGTCTAGTTTATTGGCAAAAACGCAACCTCTACGCCATTGCCGGCGAAAAATCGTTCAGCACTAATATTTTGGTGGTAAATAATTCATTGCATGGTTACCTTTCGCGCTATCAAGGCCGCGGTGGTATCGACGAGAACTGAAAATTAATAAATCTTCGATGTACCTGTTTCCTTACCCTCACGTAAATGCCTTGATAGCTATGGCGGATGGTCGCGGTTTGTCGCAATCGAGTTCCCAAGAGAGAACGGATCTCGTCGCGTATTGGAGCGTTCCGCTTTTGGACGGTGTACACACGGTGGAGTTCGAACATGGGACAACTAGCGGCAAAAGGGTAGTTCGCGTGGACGGAAAGGTGAGAATCTTTATTAAACACAACATATATTAGCTTTATTACTTACGTATAAAGTAGCTTATTTTAGTTTTTGAAATATACAAAAATGTTAACTGAAAAAGTCAGATCTTGCCCTCATGGGCACCGGGAGGGGATGCAAGGGGGTGCGCTTGCACCGTCTGAAAGAAAATCTACGAAAAAAGATTAAGAAATATAAATTTTATTATTAGTTACTTTTTGAGTAAATACTTAGATGTCTAAGTTGTTGTCCAAATTTTATATACCTACGTGTATATGCTGATGCACCCCTCTGAAATTAATCCTGCCGGTGACCATGATTATTCTAGACAAAATATCCGTCGACAAAGCATTGCTTTGTTATGGGGTCTATCAAGGCTAGACTCTAATGGCCATTTCCACTGCATTGCCTTTTAAGTGTAGTTAACTAAGGGCGGTTAAAATTTTAGGCCTAGTTTAAAATAGTAATGTTTCCACCGCAAAATTATTAAGTTTCATTTGTAAAGTCTACCTAAAAAGCCAATATTAATAATTTTTCGTTTTTTTGCACAAGTTGTTAGCTTCATGACTATTTCTTAACCTCAAAAGTGTGACACTTCACTCTCACTGTTCTGACTTTATGTTGTTCTGCTAAGTTCTGTTTTCGAATTGGTAGGATATAATGGAAATAATTCCAAAAAAAAAACACGATTGGCAAATTTTAGCAATTAAGAAAAAGTATTACTAATTAACATAACAGCAAATTATAAAAGTACGGTGGAGAATAAAAAACCGATAATGTCTGTACAAGAAAAATGATAGCAGGTGAATTTAACTCACTGTCGAAAAATAATATTCACAGAACAGCAGAATCATTAAAAAGTTTTTGAAAACAAAAAAAAATATGTCCGTTTTATTGGTGATACAGAATTATTACTAAAGATTAAAAATAAATGTATTTTTTTTGTAATTTTGTCAGTGATTCTTTTTAAGAGCTTACATATTACTTGGAAATTCAAGATCTTCGATTAAGGTCAAATTGTGCAGCTGTTTCTTTATGCAGCCGGTATCTTTTAAAAAAAGTTATCCATCGTACCTATGGAAGTGATCACTTCTCTCGTACAATTTTCGAGGAAACCCATACTCTATTATTTTTAATATATCTAAATCATTATTATATCATTTTCATCATAGTTCATTATTTTTTGTTTATTTTTCAGTGGGAAAATAACACCAAACTATTAAATTAGGTTATGTAGAACCTTTAAATATCGTTAAAAGAGATAAGCCTTGAATTTCGAGAGGATACCGTATTACTCTCGCGGCTCTCGTTAGCTGTCGGTAGCTGCCGCCGGCTCTCGGTTCGGTGGTCTATACTTCTTGGCGGTCTTTTTAATTTTTAACAGATCGCAGATAGCTTTAGGCTTTAGCTGTAATCTGTTTACGTTGCTGTTTGGCGCGCTGACCTCTCTTTGCTATCTACAAAACTCCACGTGATATTTTCTCTATTTTCGAGAATTTATTATTATTATCATTATTATTATTATCATTGTTTATATTATTATTATTATTATTATTATAATTTCACCCTTAATTTTAGTCAAATTGTTTTCTAATTTTTATTTTACAGATAGAAGTGTGTTTACTTTACAGAAGGTTTAAAACATTTTACGTCGGGTTTAGTAAACGGTGGAAGGCAATTTGTATTTTTAAGGTTCCTTAAAGCGTAAGCGTAGCTTAAAACAAACGGTGGAAATGGCCATAAGTTACATAAAACTACAGAAAAATATATAGGTATCATTGGCAAATATATTTTAGAATTACTAAATAAATTTCAGAATTACTATTTCCAAGAATTCAACAGGAGGCCCACCCTACAAAAATGAAGGCTACTTCATAAGCATATACAATGCGTTAAGCCACCTTCAGATAACGATGTAGTGTTGCTGGCAATATCCCCACCATCAGTTTAATTTCTATAAAGCAGAGATTTCATAAAGTCGGTTTTGTTTTTCTATGTTATATTATGTTCAACTGTTGCTCCGCTGGATGGTTGAAGATGGAAATTTTCAACAACAGCGAAAATAGGGAAATTTGATTAATATAATCGCAATCACGTGTTGCTAACTGTCAACACTAGGTCGTTCTCTGAAGGTGGCTTTCAAGTGAACAGCTGATGCAAGCAGAGTTGCAAATTTTGGTGATTTGGAACTAAATAGGCTTTTTTGTTTGTTTTTTTTAATTAGCATTAATTACTATTATCCAATACTCACTATGAAAATAGGTGTTAGAAGATATTCAAATTTGCCTACAATTATTATCCTAGATAGATTTAGAGGATGGGGAGTTTTGTTGTAAATTAATTATTCCAAAACCTAAAAATTAAGAACAAAAAATATTGAATATTGATATGATATCAATATTCAATATTTTTTAATTGCCATAATGTTCTTATCAGCAAAAAAAAATGATCATTGGCGTAGATTTCTTTAAAACTGGGATTTCCTCTATTCGGCTAAGGAATTATTTTTAATAAAGCATTAAGGTTGCCGTGTGGTTGCCGTATTTCTCGCCGTAAAATGATCAAATTTGTTGTGTTTTTTAGGTACTGAAATCTCGAAATAGAGCAAAAGTAATATCAAAAATAAAATTACTGATGTTTTGTTTATCCACTTTTGCTATTTAAACTCTCCTCAAATAATATAATAACTTTTAAAATGGATTTGTATGACACACATTATTTCGCTATTCTAACCCCACATTTTAACAATTGTTTTCACATACTTAAAACAAAAGCGAACAATCTTATATGCAGAACTATGTAAGTTTATGTTATAACAATGTTTATATCTATAGTTGATTTTTAAAAAATACGTACCTATTTTGAAAGATTTCAGTACCTAAAAATTTTCTGGATAGATCGCTTTCTGACATTATATACTGATTTTACTTCGGTACCTTTGAATATTCGCAGGTGGCATGAGATAATATTCTTATATTATTCAGTTCTTAAATGTATTCGGCGCCCGTAAGGTATATACTTTTAAGGTTTTTTAGAACAAAACTCCCCAAAATCATAAAGTAATCTGTGTCCTTATAATATACCAAGATATATCCAGAAATTTTGCATATTAAAAGTGACACATCCATTACTTATACAGTATATACTTGCAGGAAATAATTAGACGAGAATGGATGTTCAAATTGGTCGGGGAAGAAATATTTAATATAGGAAAACAGCAAGCCAAATGCGTGCTAAGGGTCGATCCAATGCCCCATTTTACTTTTTCCTACAGTCTGTACGTCGATGGAAAACCTTTGGAAAAATTTACTGAGAAACAGTCGCAATCGATACGGTCTTGGGCTGTTCTATCTGAAGGAAAACGATATCGAGTAGTATTTGGTAAGTTAGTTAAATCTGAGTAAAAAAAATAATTGTTATTAATTTAAGATTTGACACGTTTTCTTGATAATTTGGGGTTGTACAGGGTGGTGATCATTTTCAATAAGATGTACGACCTAATCTCGTTAAATGGCATACAATAAAAATAATAAATAAAATTTTACTATTAGATTCACGCCCTCGTACGGAAAAAAATTAAACATAATACAAAAGTTAGGTCAGAAAATTCAATTATTATTCAAATGATTGTTGTATTAATGGTAAAATTTATTATCGAGTAGAAATGTAACGGTAGCATTAGAATACAGGGTGAACCTTAAATAAGTACAAATATTTTAACTGCTGGTGTATTTCGTCATATAGATCAGTCTAGTGAAAGTCATTTTTAAAAATTTCTAATATTTACGGAGATATTAATTTAAAAAAAAAACCCACATTTTGAGGACCGCTTCATAACCAATCTAATGAACCATATGATTTGTTGCGAGGTTGCCATTATCTCATCTAATATAAATATTAAGTTTTCTGTAACATAATAGTAAAGTAATATCGTTAAATTCTATTTTAAAAATACTTGTTTGAAGCATAAGTACAGTAAAGTTGGGTATGTAGTATGATATGCAGTATTATTAACATAAATTTTAACTGCTTAACTGACTTTGCTATAAACGATTAAAAATGAATTTCCTCAAGTTAAATACATACTACTATAAAGTATTTAGGAAGATATTACGTGATATTACTATGTTCAATGTTCAAAAATTATACATAAACGTGCACACAAGCTTACCTGTTTGTAAAAATTAACTATTTAATCAGTAATCCACATTTCACAAGTTAAATGTCATTGTATACTGTTAGAAAGAGACACAAGACACAATTTCCTTAAGTTATTTTATGAAGAATAACGAAAAACTATGATTTTCACACAGCATATTAAATTTAATTTTCGCCACATAACCCTAAATGAGTCAGTATTAACCATTTCGAATCCAGAACCATAAAGTGACTTCGCACTTTAATCAGTCAAAGAAATTTTAAAACGTAAGCGTTTAATATCAAGAAAAGCAGAGACATTTGTGTAACACTGGCAACACTGTGAACCACACGTTCAATCTGCAGTGCTATGACTCATAAATGTATGAAAGTCAGCGGTCCTCAACAAGTTTTCTACAGAAAAATTACAAAATTTATTTAAAATTTCACTTTTTTATTTCTGATTTTTTTGTAAAAAAAAACTATTAATTATGTGTTCTACACAGTGAACTATACTGCTGGTTAAAATATTTGTACTTATTTAAGGTTCACCCTGTATATTAGCTACGTAATACCTATGTATATCTATAATCTATATATTACTGTACACACAAATGTGACGTTGAGGCACTTGAATTTGCCTCTGTGTGAAATAGCAATGCCCAGGATCTTAAGGACAGAAACCGATAATTACTGGTTGCCTAGTTTATATAGAAAACTAATAGAAAACAGACCTTTTTTTATTCCAATATATCTTTTTAAAACACTGAAAACAAGTAATACAATTTTACACCACATTTGACAAAGTATAGGAAAAGATAACAAAGCAAAAATAATTTGAGATATGTAATTATTTTGTGAGACATTAAATTCTAAACATGTACGTTTTTTAGCGTTTTAAAAACAAACGATTATTTCTTCAGATTATTAAGGAATTATGATATATTTTACTTCGTTGTCTTCTAAATAGTAAGCTGGTCACAGTTTAATTCATAGTTTCGCCAGAATTTTCTTATTAAAAAAGTTATATTGGAATAAAGTTATCATAAAATATTCATTCATTATTTACAATTCGTTTGACCCTTAGTTGGCTTAGTTTGAAATAGATGTCGCACTCGTTAAATCTAATTTTATGAATGAACTCACAAATGCGCTAGGGTATTTTTCACGAACTAAGTACCAGTTATTGCGGTTAATTTAGTATAACGTAATTATTAACTGGTAGTCATATTTAATGATGACTAAAACAAAATCATGTTAATTTTATATCGCAAATTTATTTTATTTCAATTAAAACGTACAAAATTATAACTAATAATGCAAACTCATATTATTTGTAACAATTTATAAATTCATTTATTCTCGATAATTTATATACAGGGTGTTACTTAGTGTTATGTCCTTATTTTAATGAGTCTTGGGCTAATTGTAATTCGCAAAGTTCAAATAAATGTATATGAAAAAAAGCTTTTTTTTGGTTTTTCGAATATGTATTAGTATACACATATATATCATATGCAGAGTGAAACAAAAAAGCAAGTCATCTCGTGAACTGCGTATTATTTACTGTAAAATATAACGATTTAACTTTACTTACCTATATACAAAAATGCATCATTTAAAAAATACAGGGTGTTAAAGTTGAACTAATAAAATCGTTTTTCCGTAATAACGCCAATTTATGACGTATCAGCTTGAAATTTAAAAGAGATATTTTTTATGGTTGATCAAATCATTATTTTTGTAAACAACGCCTAAAAAATAAAGATACTGAGGGAACGGAGATACTTCGCCGGTTCCATTTTTTCGATTTTTAAAAGTTATGCAAGGTTAGAAACAATAGCAGAGAAAAAAAAAATAAATTTCAATTTCCAAAGAAACGGTTTTATGAATAATGTGTAAATAATTTAAGGATGTTTCAAATGCTCTAATTATATAGGGCGTCTCTGAACCATATTTATAGATTTACTAATTTCATTATGAATAAAAAAATAGAAATAGGCTAGTGAAACTCACTTAGATATACGCTACAATTTAATAGTAATATTAATATTTTAATTCCATATTAAAAAAAAAATAGAAATAGGCTAGTGAAACTCACTTATACGCTACAATTTAATAGTAATATTAATATTTTAATTCCATATTTTAGTTTACTAATTGCTTTACATGCTTAAGAAATGCATTAATGGGCTTTTCTAATTACTAAAAATCTAATATTTTTTAAAACTGTAATTTTTGCCAAAAGTATTCAGTTGCATATAGGCTTTCTTTTCAGTTGATTAAAGTAAAACAAAATAAACATCGTCTTACATATAGCCACAAACTGTCGTGTCCCTTGTGGAGTGGAAAATATAGTTGTAATTGTGTATTTCATTTTTTCATGTTTATGTATCTGGATGTTATTTATTGGAAGCATAGGTATATCGATTTTATACTATTTTTAGTACTTACATTCGTTGTCTTGGTTACTATTTATTCCATAGCTAAAAATTCTTATGGAATAGTTTTTAATAAATAAATAAATGTAATAATTAAATAAATAAAAATCTAATTAAAATTTTTAATTTTTTTATTTTCGTGGCAGAGTTTACAGTAATCTATTTGGAATAGATTTTAAAAAATGTAAGGGATGAAGATAAAAATCACAAAATATAACTACTTTTTTTATTAATTTGTGCATCCTTTATATATCTTTTTCCTTTAGGAATATTTCTGTATACAGTGTGGAAGAAAAGTATGGAATAAATTCATTATTTCTAAAACAACAAAGTTTCATGAAATTTCCTCGGACACGTCGATTTTGCTTTCTTATTTCCGACGTTCATTTGTTTTCTCGTGATGACGTCATCGGATATTTTTTTAAATAGAACCTCTATATTTTTTCATCGGATTCTTGTAGAGCTTAACTTGTTGAATTCAAAAATGTATAATTTCAATACTTTATTCCCTCAACTTCCCGAGAAAAAAATAATAACCGATCTAATAAAATTGGATCCCATTTGTGTCTGTGATGGGCTGGTTGAGAGTAAAATGGATATAGTGAATTCATCGGCAGTATCACAAAATAAGGACTCTTTATTTTTAAAACAACTTAACAATAATCAACTAATAATTAATTAATTAATAATTAAATTCTGGTTGCCTTAATCGTATTTGACCCCCTAATTTATTATTTTGTTTTATTAGATTGCATGTTAGAATATTACATCTTTTGATAGCAAAAACAACAAATTAAATCAAGTCACCTCAGAAACTGGCAGAAACAAAATAGAACTCTTTACTTTGAAACAATTTAACAACAAATTATTATTATTATCTCTGAAAGTTGAATTCAGCAAGTTAAGCTATACAAGAATCCGATGAAAAAATATAGGGGCTCTATTAAAAAAAATATCCGATGGCGTCATCACGCGAAAACAAATGAACGTCGGAAATGCGTTGGTATATATATATACTCTCGTCAAGAATTCAGACGTCTTACGTCACTGCTGACGTTACACATTTGTTTTTATTGTCAACGTAAATTTCGATATTTGGTTGCGTTAAAAACAATTGTTTTTTGCAATTTTGTGCAATATATAATGCAAATTTTTAGTGTAGTATATAGTTTTATTACTATCAGTTGCAGTTTCTCAAATATTTTGATGAAAATATAATAAATTATTCATTTGTTCGTATGACGTAAGTCGTCTGAATTCTTGTCGCGAGTATATAGAAAAAAGAGTCTTTTTGAAAAGCAAAATCGACGTGTCCGATAAAATTTCATGAAACTTTGTTGTTTTAGAAATAATGA
This sequence comes from Monochamus alternatus, assembly GCA_037114965.1. Taxonomy (NCBI): domain Eukaryota; kingdom Metazoa; phylum Arthropoda; class Insecta; order Coleoptera; family Cerambycidae; genus Monochamus; species Monochamus alternatus. The sequence goes on from CM073427.1 coordinate 10,546,208, forward strand.
ATTTACTCCATACTTTTCTTTCATACTGTATAATTTCTGGCAGTATACAATTTTCGTAATTTGTTTCTCCATAATTCTTCATATTTTTCAATTTTTTCACAGCACAACAATAACACAATAAAAATGCCTACTTAGAGATCCGCACGTTTTCACCTACTCTAGTCTGAGTCCGGATAAATAATAAAATATAGAATAAAAAGCTCTAGGATGGTTAACCACGTGCCTTCTTTTTTGTGTAAATACGTCATACCGGACAAAAACATTTTCAAAGCAATAAGCCGGCGCGGCGATTGCTAATAGGAAGGTTTTACGACCCTTTTAATCCAAATATGTGACCGGCGAGCGAGATGAAAGATCATGCATCTCGCTTGCAGTGTCTTTCTTTTTTGCCCGGATTCTGGTAAAATTTGACATGAATGAAATAATAGTACTATTTTACTATAAACGTATTTTCTGTAGCGACATCTACTCGAATACTGTAGTACTTCGTTAGAAGCCACGGGGTTTCAATTTCTAGTCTTAAGTAGAGGAAAGCGTGAGGAATATGCTAACTCTATTATTAATTATTCAATAAATAAACATATTTTTCAACATTATCAAAAATTGATATTCCGATTTAAAGAGTTATTGCAAGATTTATTAATATTTCATAATAAAATTACTCATTGTATTTATTCAAGTATTAATAAATAAAATATTACAAAGGCATTGGACGATGCGCGTAAAATAGAAATAAAAAAATTAATTAATTTGAAAGTTCGGGAAAATAGTTAAAAAATTCTTACTTAAATGAGTTTATTCGCCTAACAAAGTAGAGCAAGTTAATACATTCTATGTTTGTATTTTCTATTTTACCTGACAAATAATGATTGATTAGTCGCGTTGAAATAACCGTATTAGCTCAAAAAAGTTGAATCCCTGATTTTCATGCAAATTTGGAGTGACCATCACCTTGTATATAAATGATTAATCGAAAATACATATTGATCAAACAAATTTTATTGTAGAAAAGCAGTCCTTAGATATTCATGTCAACGGCCAAGTTATCGAGGCTGAAAATGGATTCGTGGACGATGGCACTGAAATGAAATTTGATTTGGGTTCTTCTAAAGCTGTAATCAAGGCGAATTGTTGCGATAAGAAGCAAGGAGTCATGCACCAGTTATATGTGAATGGTGTATTGATCGAAGAAGACACTTTCAGTTAACATTATTATAGAATCATTAGATGCTTAATTAAATAAAATAGCAAAGAAATAATGTATGACTATATACGCAGCATACGTAATATTGTATATTATTATAATTTTTATTATACAATATGTATTACATATATCTAATAATCCTAATATGTATTAATTATATTTGTATCGAGACAATCTATTAGAGTAACTATTTCCAATAGCGGCAGTTGTATATTGTTTTGTGATTTCTTAAATGTAATTTCTTCTTAATTTTGAAAAATAAATTTTATAATTTACATTTTACACTGTTTGGTTTAGATATTGATTATTCGTATGTACATACCTACTTTGGGACTTTTAATTCACTGATATTAGTAACGATTAATTTACAAATTTTTCGTCACAATTATGTAATATAAAATTAAATGCAATTAAAAACATAATTTGATATAACAAAATTAAAACAAAAAATTTCCGGTACCGGGAATCGAACCCGAGCCTCCTGGGTGAGAGCCAGGTATCCTAGCCACTAGACCATACCGGATTGTTAAAATTAATATCTCTCATGATATATGTGCCAGATTTATAAAATAAAAAATATACAAAATACATTTTTTTAATAGTTGAATTGATAGCAGTTTTCCGAGGAAGTCTAAAAAAAATCTTAGTAAATTGGAAAGAACAGGTACCTATCTTTTCACTACATGAGCGAAGTTAGATCCTAGATCATCGCTCTAAACCCCACAAACCGAAATTCAGGATAAAAAAACAGTTTCCAAATTCATGTCATTTTAGAATAAGAAACAATATGTAATATAATACATTCGGCTGTTTCATCGAAAAAACTCCTGAATTTTACACATTTAGAAAATTGCATGGGTATGTAGCTTTTATAAACATCACGTCGCGCAGAAATATTTTGTAGAATAGAAAGTTGCAGAAAATTTGATTTAATGGTATTTTTAATGGTGAATTACACCAGTAATAAAAGGTACAATTCACGGTTTTTCATGTTTTCTAATGTATTTTGTCTTAAATGCTGAACGAAGTGATACCAATTTCAGCATTATATTTTAGCAATATACTAATAAAACCGCCACCTACTAGGTGAATTTCTTTTGTATATATTTCGATACGATTTTATGTCCTTGAAGCATCAGTTGAAACTGTATTGATTCTGAAAGAGTCAAATAAAACTATTTCGATTATTATTTATTTATTACTACGATCTATGCCTCCCTTATTTGGACGCAATGACTATTATAGTTTGTTAAATTTCTTCGATTTAATTCATGAATTGATATGCACTTGTCTAGTAATAATTTTATTTCAGAGGAATTAAAATTTTTTTTTTAAGTTAGGAGCATATGCAGCATATTTCTATATTCATTCCCATTTGTTTTGTCTGAATGGGATATTGTTGAAATCAATTATAAAATTGTGATTTTTTTTATCCTTTTTAATAACATTATTAAATCGATTATAAACATGTATTTCATATTGAATTGATGTCCTAAAAAAAAAATTAAATATATTAACTAATTTAGTGATTAAAATAGTAAATTTTAAATTTAATTTGTTTCTCACTATTTTTGAGTATGACCTTGGAGTAATTGTAGTCAAGTAGTCGTAACAATAACAATAAATTTTTACTACAATTTTTATTCATCCTAACAGGGAGACATTTTGAAAAGTTGAGAAAAATGCAAGTACTGGTTTACTTTTTTTTTTGAAACGTTATTTTATTATTAAAAAATAAACAGAAAAATGTATGTTACCACAAATACATGCGATACCATGTATTATTAAAAGTATGATTCTTTCAAGACACCACATATTTAGCTGTAGGAAGTAAATTGCACAATTAGAAATTATTTTCAAGGATTCCACTTCGATTTACTTGATTTCATAAAATTTTAGATAAATCATTGAAAAAAAAAATACATGTTCATATATACAAGTTGTACAATAAAACTACAGTTTGGTTTAAGAACGAATATATTCATCCCCAAATTTTACAATTTTTTGATAAACTATCACTTATAAATGTTTCAAGCTATACTGCTCGCATTTGATGCAATCCTGGGCCACAAATCCGCACATTCCTTCGCCACAGGTCCTGTGATAGCCGATCCCTTCATTTCTCCTTTATTGTTGACTATGACGCCCGCATTGTCTTCGAAGTAAATGAATACTCCGTCCTTCCTGCGGAAAGGTTTACGCTGCCTGATGACTACCGCAGGCATTACCTTCTTCCTAAGCTCAGGTTTACCTTTCTTGACAGTAGCGACAATCATGTCACCCGAACCCGCAGCTGGGAGACGGTTCAGACGACCGCCGATTCCTTGTACGGCAATTACATACAAGTTTTTTGCCCCTTAAAAATAAATAAAATAGTTTAACATTTATCATTACTTTAAATAATCTATAACTGTGTCATGCGAAAAATCTGATATAATTCATAGTATTGTTTCTCCAGTTAAAAATAAAATAAATAACAGTAATTATTTACATTAGCGGAAAACCCTCCAATCTTAATTACAAAATTCCGACCTCCCCATTTTCGAGGGTGCTGAACACGAATCTATCTAGTTTTCAAAAATTCCAAAATTATAACCTCTATGTATGCATTACATTAGGTTGCAATATAACATCTCTGCTGTCTTAATTCATAACGTCACACTGTGGTCAAAATAAATAAGCGTCATGTTCTGAAAATAGAAAGGGTTGGAATTTTTTAAATAAGATTGGAGAGATTTCCGCTATGTAAATAATTACCTAAACAACCAACAAACATGTCCTGTTTTTGAAATTAACTACTATTTAAAAATTAAACTAAAATTAAGCAACTTTTCCTAAAAAGCATTTAACTGACCGTATGTATAGGTACACTGTTTTCAATTTTCGAGACTGACTAAAACATAAATAAACAGAACTAGGTATTAAGTTTAATGTAATGCATTTAAAGTTATCTTTTTAACACAAAAATAATGGCCCCTGTGATCAACTCGATACATCAGACTATTAACAAAGACTGAGCATAAAAGCCAAGTTGAAAAAACTTACCAGTATTGTCGGCGCAGTTAATAACTGCTCCTACAGGCAAAGCCAGGGAGATCCTGAATTTTGCTCCAGCGGAACCACCACGTCCTAAAAATTTTTAAAAACAAATTAGACACATAACCTACAAACTTACCTAAAGCTATTTTTAATAAGTTTTTCCTTTTATAATCGTCAAAATATATTCATATGCATGTTACCAATCTAGGTTTATTACACAAATTTACCACAAGAAAACAATACTTTGATGGATTATAAAAATTATTCCAGATTATTAAAATATTAGAAAATAAACGCACCTCTTTTAGACATGTTGAATTTGTGAAAGAACGGAACTTTGTGATGTCGCCACAGTCGCGTTCGTCTCTTCAAGTAATGTCAAGTGTCAGTTTTTGAAATTAAGCGGGATGATAAATAAATTACTCTGAATTTAAATCTATCAGTAGAAATTACCGTAAATAATGAACAAATATGGAAAATATTAACACTATTAACAGAACTTCTAAGGTGGTTGAAGATAAATATGGTAGTCAATTAGACATTGAAATAGAAACGAAAACTATTTTGGGCTACAGAAGTATGGGAGAAATGGTCTTAGATTTTTCCATTGTAGATGAAGAAGAAATTAATACACCTTCATTTGAAAACAGTAAGTAATATCCTTGTTTATGTACTTACATAAACAAGGGTAATATGTATTATTGTTTAAATATATGTAGAGAACTTGATATTTTGTGGCCTTGTTTTATTTATAAACAAGGCTTTATAGTAAGTTTTAACTACGAACTCTATTAATAAGTAGTAGTTCATCTTTGAAATAAGACAGTAGTTAATTTATCTCCCTGGATATGACAATTGTAGTTACGAATCATTGGAACTACTAAGTCACAGGTTGTCAAGTTGTCGCACATAACCATAAATTGCGAACAGTTATATATGAATAAACTATAAATAGATATATTTAACAGAAAATGCCTTTAATTGACAAAATAACTGTGGAGCTAGGAGGTACGAATTTGTAAAAATAATATTTACATATTCTACTTTTTAAATTTTTAACAATTGTAGCTCAAGAACCCTGGCCAAAAGATGTTAAGTTGTTTCAACCCTACGATGTCGAACAAATCCTTCTTCCTGATAATGCTAATTGTTTGGCTGTCCAGGCTTTTCTCAAGATGTGCCATTTAGACTTCCAAGTAGAACTGAGAGCTAATGCCGAGGCGATGTCGCCGACTTTAAAAGTCCCTTTTATTAAAGCGGGTCGGTTTGTGACTGCAGAATTGGAAGGCATTGTTCAATTTGTAAACGGGAAAGGTATATCTCTAACCGATAAGCTGGACAGTGAACAGAAAGCAGATATGAGAGCATATATGTCTCTCATTCATAGCGTAATTGAGGTTGCGGAGGTGAGTTTTTGTATATGTACTAATTAAGACATTAATTTTATAAGTATTGGTGTAATTCTGTCATTTATATATATTTTTTAAATTAGTTATACATTTGTTGGGTTGATAAAGAAACTTATAACGAAGTGACCAGTATTAGAAACGGTTCAATCTATCCATGGCCATTGAATCATTTCCAAAACATTGTGAAAAAAAGTCAGGTGATTAAAAAATTGAAAGCTTTGGATTGGTATAATAAGACTTTGGAGGAAGTATTCCAGGAAGTGGAAAATTGCTGTGAAGCGCTCAGCACACGATTAGATGGAAAAAATTACTTTTTCGATGACAGGTGATATTAAATATTGATTGTTTTTATTTTACAATTACATTATTTAATTAGGTTTACTACTTTACTAATAAATTTATGGTTGCTAGTAAAAGTCAGGAAATTCTTTAATAGTCGGGAAAAACAGGGAAATATAAAAAATAATAAAATGTTCAGAAAATTGTTTTGCGCTTATAAAGTAGGCTCTATGCATTCTAAAGCCTTTCACTAATAAATGTACTCATTTAAGGAGACCACTACATAAGGCATTTTAATGGTATACAGAGTGCCCCCATTTTTTCATTCTTAACGTTCGGAAGATAGTGCATGAAAAAATAATAGGAGAATTTCTTATAATATTTTTCTCTTTGACACTCCATTTTTCTGACAGACGTCGAACTTTAAAAAAAATATTTTATTTTCTTTATTACCGACGTGGTAACCACTGGGATTCAAATTTTCAAGGATTTCGCATTTGATCAAAAATACTATACTTATACAGGGTGTCTGTAAAAGGTTGGGAAAAAAGCACATATTCTGAGGATTAAAATATGATGGCCTAAATCAAGTTACCTTAGTTCAAAATTTTATAGATTCCGACATACAGGGTGTTTTTTAGTTTATAAATTATAGTAAATACATAAAACTTGGTAGTGGTGAGTTTTCTGGCACGAGAAATTGAAATATGGCCTCGAATTCGCTGTCAATTTTTGTGCACTGGTGCATTGATTTTTTAATCAGTAATTATTAGCCTTTGACCTTTTTTTTTTCCTAAAAAAATGTGTTGACCAGCCGGTTTTGGGATAGGACTTTAAGGTTTTATTTCATAAATATAAACCCCATTTTCATACTTTATTCAATTAAGTACTACAGAATTAAGGTAAATTGGACTAGATCATTATATCTTGGCTCTAGGAACATGAGGTAGCGTTTTGTCAAGATCTTTTAGATATACTCTGTACTGGATGTACAGGCACATAAGTTATGATAATTTAAATCCATGTGAAGAAGTATAGGTGGCCTCTTTGGCAATTGACAGCAAATTCGAGGCCATATTTCAATTTCTACGACCTCCGTTATTCGTGAAATGGAGACGGAAATAAGTATAATGATGATAATGATGTAAAGTAACAGTATTATCAGTCTTTACGGGCAAATTTGCCTCCAGGTAACGCAAAGTTTTGCATGATTTCTCAGAATTTTGCACTATTTCTTGAGATTTCTCACGATTTCTCGGGATTTTACAAGGATGTCGCAAGATTTGTGACAAGATTTCCATAAGTTTATGATTATGAGTTTATTTTAAAGTTGTATTAGGAAAACGAAGTGTCGTAGAGAAAATGTTATAGGAAAGACTTTTATTATTTTTTCATGCTCATCATTTCTCAAACTTAAGAACGAACAATCGGGGACAGCCTCTTTAAATATATGTTAAGAACCACCTTAGAGAGACAGAATTTGCATAATAAAAATTAAATTAAAATTTAAAATGATTTTACATAATCAAAAAGAATCAATAATTTGAAGATCATATCTGTAAATTTCTGAAGTTTAGTCCAGGGCATTTAGATCAAAATCGACCGAATAGCGGAAATTTTTAGGCACAGCAGATATCGAGATGCGGTTTTCTGCATTGTGTTCAGGAAGGTCCCAGGAAAAAAGTCTATATCGTCTGGTTTAGCCTTTTTTTGAAAAATGCCTTCTGGGTCGGAAAATGCATTACACCATTATAGGAACGACTGGAAACTCGAAAAAATAGCTCGGAAATCGTTACTCTGGAGTTTTCGGGGCTGCCGAACTCGATTCTGGCATTAGAATTACTCGGGGATGCAAGGAGGTGGCTCTGAGGAGTACGAGGGGGGTGAATTGGGGGAGAAATGGCAGCGTGCATGAAAATCGCTCCAAACTCGTTACTCAGAGGTTTTCGGGGATGCCGAATTCAATTCTGGCATTAGATTTCCCCGGGGGCGCTTGGGGATCCCTCTGTGGGGTTGTCTGGGGGTGATTGGGGGGGAAAAGGCAGCGTCCATGAAAATCGATACTTGGGGGTTTTCGGGGATGCCGAATTCAATTCTGGCATTAGACTTCCCCGGGGGCACTGGGGGGTGGCTCTGTGCGAAATCCTATAGGAGAAAGTGAAAAATCACAAATTATGAAAATAATACTTTATTCAAATAACAAATAGGAATTTTTATTAATGTTTTATTTCCACAAAGCGCCCCCGGGGAAACCTAATGCTAGAATTGAATTCAGCATCCCCGAAAGCCCTCGAGTAACGAGTTTGGAGCATTTCCCATGGACTACGCAATTTCTCCCCCAGAATGACCTCCCGGATACCCCCGCAGGGCCGTCCCCGGGTAATTCCAATGCCAGAATTGAATTCGGCATCCCCGAAAACCCCGACGACGATTTCCAAGCGATTTTCATGCACGCTGCTATTTCTCCCCCAAACAACCCCACAGAGCCAGCCTCGTGCATCCCCGGGTAATTCTAATGCCAGAATCGAGTTCGGCAGCAACAACAACCCCCCGAGTAACGATTTCCGAGTGATTTTTCCGAGTTTTCAGTCGTTCCTATAATGGTGTAATGCATTTTCCGGCTCAGAAGGCATTTTTCAAAAAATGAGTAAACTAGACGTATAGACTTTTTTCCTGGGACCGTCCTGAACACAATGCAGAAAACCGCGTCTCGATATCTGCTGTGCCTAAAAATTTCTGCTATTTTCCTAACTTCCCTGGACTAGTTGTTTTTAACAAAATACAATTGTACCAGCATATAGTTAAATAGAAAATATAAAAAATTAGTTTTGGGATACATATTTTTCCATTGAAATTTTATAATTATTTTTCTTAGTGACTGAACTCAAGGAAAATTATTCCTGTAGCAACCGTACTGATGAAGCATAATTATGTATATTTTCTAGCCCCACGGAATTGGACGCTTTAGTTTTTGGTCATCTGTTCACAATATTAACCACCCCTTTGCCAAGAAGTGACTTAGCTAACATAGTAAGAAATTACCCTCAACTTATAAATTTGGTCCAGAGGATCGAAAAAGAGTATTTCAAAAAGGAAACTAAACATTGAGTACACTCATTTTTTATTGTAAAGTTTTGTAGAAAATAAAAATCAGTAATGTCCTTGTATATTGTTTAATAATTGTTATTGATATAATATTTATAATTAAAATTTATTAAAGCACCTTCCAATAGTTTCGTTTTATATATTTTTCTTTACTAAATTCTGTTAAGCTTAAAAGTTAAGATTGCGGTTGAGAACCAGAGTCCCATTATGAAATATGTACAACATAATAATGAAACTGTGATTCAAAACCAATATGCAAATTGTCCGTGACGGTAATTTGCATTTTTATTATTACACATTAATTGCGCGGAACATTAAATATTGCAGAGTTGCAGCCTTTTCTTATAGATTCTCTGTAAACTATTCAGACACAAAACGTGAATCATTTTTTTTTTTATTTATAATCGCGGCTTCAACTCAATCACAAGTTATTAACTTCAAAAAAATTATTGCAGTCTACTATACAGAAATGCAGTTTTTTGAAGTTAAATGAAATGTATTAAAAGGCGAATGGTACAAATTTAAATTTTCGTGGAATTTAAATTTGTACTAATCGCTTTTTCCTAGACTGGAAAATTATTAGAAATACATAAATAAACCACCACCATCCCTCGTGTTTCGTTAAATTATAAGAAAATAACACTCACCGGCAAAAAAATCGGCTAGTAAAAATTAGCCCCAATTTTAAAGTTGCCTTCCTCGCGAACCGCTCATTTAATTTCTATGATCTTTTTAAATTGTACATTGATTTCTCAGGAACGGATGCTATGTCGGAAATATAATTCGCGTTCGTTTTAAAACAGTGTATCTCCAATAAAAACAGAGATGTCGTGATTAAAAAAACAAAATATTCACAAAAATGAGGCTACAGTGTGACTCCAGTTAGCAAGAGTGACTGTAGCTGCTGCACACCAAAGGGTGTTACAAATTTCGAGAAAAAAACTTCGTTGCGTCTCGTATATACTAAAATTAAATTCCGAATGAAAATTTCCGACATTGCATCCGTTCCTGAGAAATCAATGTACAATTTAAAAAGAAAAGATCATCAAAATCAAATGAGTGGTTCGCGAGGAAGCCAACTTTAAAATTGGGGCTAGCTTTTAGTAGCCGTTTTTTTTTGCTGGTGAGTGTAGTTCAGCATAGACTGTATCACCTGATAGTATTTTAAAATTTTTTAACATCACACGTATATGTTTCTTTAAAATGTAATTGTTCAAATACCAACTCTGCGTTTAATAAATTTTAAGGTGTTTCGATTTCGTTGTGGATTAAAATTTTGTCCTTATTTTAAAAAAATCGTGGATTTTGCGAATTTATAGTAAACGACTAAGCAGATTGTGAAAAATGACACCGCCAGGTGGTATCCGATTAACCTATATGAGCACTGAAAGCCGAATGGCACCTAAGCTATATCAAACTTCTATCAATATTAAATAATATGGCAGTTGATATTTGGATTTATCGATATCGTTCGCACATCAACAACACCTAGCCATAGTAATGTGAGCTGAGCATTGTTCTTTTTTCGTTGTCGGAATGACTTCAACTAGTGTGACTGTAGGCGGTATTGGTGTAAGGCCCGCTGTATATTGAGCTTCCTGGAATCGACACAGCCTTCTTCCTCCTTCTCGCGAAGAGGCACAGGATGGCAAACACAACGCAGAGCATAAGAATCACACCTGCTACACAAATCCCAATAGCGAAACTCCTTTGAGAGATACATATGCTGTCAGAAGTCTGCAATAAAAAATTTGTTAGTAAAGAAAAAAATTGAATACGGGATAAATAAATATTATTTAATCTTGAATGAATAAATGATATTTCTTGCGTCACAATAATAATTATTTTTTGTAAAATTAAGATGCTACTATCGATTCATGCAAATCAACTTAATATTTAAATAATCAAATTTCGATGTTTTTATAAGCTATCTCATTAACCATAGGAGATAGAAAAAATTACCCACCCACTCTCGATTTCTTTTTTAAGAGAAAATTAGTGGTCAATATATCATATTTAACCCCACATATAATATTAATGGAAAAAGAAAAAATAACAATTTCAACTGGCCCATGGCCACCTAAGGTTTGTATTTAAAAAAACACAACTTTAGGTTATAACTCAAAAATTAATAAAGTTACACAAAAATTAGGCACTCCACTGGATTCTACTCAAAAAAGTGTCTGAAAAACGTATTAATTATTTTTTCTAGCTTTACAAATAACCAAGTTACGACATGTATCGAAAAATGGAAAATTTTAAATTTTGTTTATTACTCGAAAACAAAAGACGATAGGTCATTTTGGTTTTGACCATTAATTTTCTCTCAACAAAAAGACATCGAGAGTGGGGGGGGGGTCATTATTTTCTATCTCCTATAGTTAACGAGATTGTCCACCATGCACAGAAAACAGAAATGCATAAACTAACTGTAATTTGAGATGGTATGTAATGATTACCAGCGATGTTCTACATGTTCTAATAATAATACTTATGTAATGACATGCTGGTTTATATAATGTATTACTTTTCGAAGGAGTCTTTGTTGACCTATGAGGGGAAATGCCCCGACGCCTTTTGCCTATCTATATAATTTTTAAGAGTCAGTCAAGCGTATACGCCGAACACCAACACAATCACTTTGAAGAGGAAAAGGAAACTTGTTTTTATCTCAAAAATATGTATTGTTACATTCGCTGCAAGGGGCATGGGGGTTATGAACCGTAAAATAAGAACTGTGCTTATTAATTACCATACAAATAATTTTAGTAGGTAGAGCATTTTTGCTCCGTTATTATTTGAGATCCGAAAAAAGATGTATGAATGAAAGTTGTACCAACTTTTAAATGTTTCTTACAAAAACAATTGAATATCGCATTTCCGAGATGTACTTTCCAACTTTTTTTTTTATTTAAATGGAACATCCTATATATTTTTAAGTCACTGGTTAAATGAGCTATTCATAAATATATTATTTATGACACTTGTCTCTTATTATATGTATATTGCGTAAAAATTACTAGAAAGGTAGCAAGTTGGCATTCCTTGACTTTTATTTTCCCTCTTGCTTTCAGTGCTGCTGCTGATAAAATTTCTCGTGATTCAAATGCTGAGAAATTATGAAATTAAAGCTCTAGATAGACTATTCACAAAGTCAATGAATGTAATACGACACAGAACTGCTTACTATACTTATAAATACATGACATCTATTTGGTTATATTATGTTTTTTAATAAAATTCTTCGTTTGTCTGTGTTCCTAATTAAAAAAGATATGAAACTAAATATCTTTCATTTAATATCTTATAAATATATTTCGTACTAATTGAAAAGTTATTTTCTTAAAAAAGATAACATATTTTATGACTTAACTATGGTGATAATGTTGCATATTAACAATAAATACATAATATCTTGAAAACTGTATCATGTATAATATATCCTTGAAAAGTTCAGTCACAATTTTTCCAATGACGCAAAAATGTACAGGGTGTTAAAAAATGGAACAAATAATTATGTCAACATGTCGGAAATGCGATATCCAATTGTTTTTGCGATATATGCTATAAAAGTTACTGTAACATTCATTCTTACACCATTTTTCGTATCTCCAATAATAATAGAGAAAAGGGAAGAGGCAATATTCGTGTGACCACTGTGTAATATTGTGTAAAAGTATTTTAATCGTGTAAAAATACATAGGGAGAAATGAGGTTACTTTATGTACGATTTTATAATTAAAAAAATATTGTTTAAATTAGTTTTGCTAGAACTACTACTATTATTAAATCTGCTAGATATATACTTATAAATATTATTTGTAATCCCTAAAGTAATGGGTTTAGTAACCTCTATTTCCCTTTCAGTAGATTGCCATAAGAGAAAGTTTTACCTGAGTCGCATAATATGTTATTAATGGTGTGTATTGTTTGTTTGTTTGGGTACAGATAAATAATATTTATGATTCATGAGGAGGCATTTTGGCGTTTTTGCTGTAAACAGCTAAATTAGTGGTAATAATATCAATAGATAAAAATTAAATTTATATTATCCTAATAATAATGTCGCGTTACTAGTAAAAGAAAGCCAAAAAATATGCGCGAAACATATAGAATAATGACGTGGTCACAAATTGTAAACTATTTAAATTTTATTCAAAATAATTATTTCCTACTCTGATATATTGGCACCTTCACACTAGAAGGTCGAAATAGAAAGTGGGTAATTGACAAATACTTATTTAAAATTTCAGTAAACGATTTCAAAATACCTTTGCCAATGCGGCGGACAGACATCAATGGTAAATTATTTTTACCTATGTTTTTAATGCTGCCAACTTCTGATTATAACAATTTCTCATGTCCTATACCGGGTGTTCCCTCTAACACTTTCAGTGCGAATATCTCAGAAACCATCATAGCCAGTGCGACGAAATTTGGTATACAGACACTAGATGGCGCGTAGAATCTGATGGTAACATCAATTTTTATACAGGGTGTTTCATTTTCCAAAAAATCGATTTAATTTTGATTTTTTGGTTGTCAGCCCTGCTAAAACTTATGTTTAAATTGAAATATACTTAATTATGAACACATTCTGATAAATAAACATTCAAAAATTTCAAAATTTAACATAAAAAACGCCTCCAAAAAGTACCCAAATTTCATTGTTTTGTCATGTAAAATGTGTATAGCCTTGAGCCAGACTTACACAGAAGAAACTAACATCGGTGAACGTCAAAACTATGAATTGTCATTGAATTGTCAAATATTAATGGCATGAAGTATTTTATTTTACATAAATAACGCTAAATAATGGATTTAATGCAATTTACGTATGCACAATGGTGTTATTGAGACTTGTCCACAAAAATTTAGACTTGAGTTGAGGCTTTTGGAGCATTGGGGTCGCCGTGCCGGCGCAGTCTACCGCTACAGCTAGAGTTACAGCGTGAAACCGGCACGGCGACCACAATGCTCCAAAAGCCTCAACTCAAGTCTAAATTTTTATCGATAAGTCTCAATAACACCATTGTGCATACGTAAATTGCATTAAATCCATTATTTAGCGTTATTTATGTAAAATAAAATACTTCATGCCATTAATATTTGACAATTCAATGACAATTCATAGTTTTGACGTTCACCGATGTTAGTTTCTTCTGTGTAAGTCTGGCTCAAGGCTATACACATTTTACATGACAAAACAATGAAATTTGGGTACTTTTTGGAGGCGTTTTTTTATGTTAAACTTTGAAATTTTTGAATGTTTATTTATCAGAATGTGTTCATAATTAAGTATATTTCAATTTAAACATAAGTTTTAGCAGGGCTGACAACCAAAAAATCAAAATTAAATCGATTTTTTGGAAAATGGAACACCCTGTATAAAAATTGATGTTATCATCAAATTCTACGCGCCATCTAGTGTCTGTATACCAAATTTCGTTGCACTGGTTATGATGGTTTCTGAGATATTCGCACTGAAAGTCTTAGAGGGTATATTTGTTCATTTTTCGCTATTATGATTAAAATTTTGCTCACAGCAGTACACATAACATCATAGCCAATACCTATCTACGTATACGTATAGATATTTAATATAATTAACGAGAATGGATTATTATTATATTTCAATGAACTCAGTAAAACGCAGAAGCTCATCTGTGTTATTACGCGATGATAAGAATAGAAATTTCACTCAAGAAGAATATCGATATCAAAAATTAATTAAATTTGATTGCATTCCTGAAGCGGAAATCAGAAGGGTACGAACCTAGAAAAGTTTTAACTAAGAATGAAATATTCAATTTTTAATGAATGCAGACGATGATAAATGACCTATTTTGGTTTTATAACCATAATTATAGGTTATTTTGATTATTGGTTTGGCGGGAAAAACTTAAATCTCATACATCAAACTGAAAATTATGATCGTGATCGCTTTCTTATTCGATATAAAGCTGGTAAATGTACCAAACAACCTATTGGTATAAATATTATTAGCAAAGTGCCAAAGCTGACCTTCCTTTTAGCCGGTTGTAGGGCAGGTCTTTTGAGAATAAAAAGACATGGTAACTGAAGTCTAATTCTGCTCCTGAATGTTACATCAAAACTTGTACTGAAAACAAGAGAAAAATACTCCCTCAACATCCAAAGTTCATCAACATATAAAAATTATATTCACACTCAAAATATTTCCACTTTTTCAAGGAAAGCGTTAGACATGGAAGTATCTGATATTAATTTATCCAATTTTAAAGATTTTACTGTCAATGTATAATAAATGTCTAATTTAATCTAATTTAATTTACAATATCATCGTCGCACAATCAGTGCGTTAAAAAGCACTTGTGGCACAAAAGTGTCATTATTATTCCAATAGATTGTACGTTATATCCATCTATGTAAGAAGATAAAATTAAACCGCAGTTTTGTGTTTCCATTAACAAGAATGTTAAATAAAGTATGAGTTTCGAGAAAAAGTAATGTAAACCAAACGGGAAGACCCGTTATAAACACTAAAGTAAAACAAGTCATTATTTGACGAGGCAGATAGGATAGATGACTCACAAATTTCTTTAAGGTGTGGTTGGAGGAGGGCAAATAAAAAATTGTAACGGCATCGGCTTAAACTGTCTAAAGACTTGTTTGTCCATTTCTTTTCTCGAACCAGAGTAAAGAACGGTGTTTTTAAAAACATATTCCATCGTGCAAAGGCGAAGGTCGATCACAAATGCTATAAAAGGCGGAATACTAAGAAGTTTGAACGATTGCCAACATATTTGATTTTGAGTTTTGCAGTTGCAGATGATTTATGTTTTAAAAATAATTTCTATATCTCTAATATTTTCAGAAGGAACGACAAATATTACAACAGTGCATGTTTTTAATAAAAAAATTCATGAATATAATATATCCTAAACAGTTTTATTTTCGGAACAAAGACATTGCAAAATTATTTGCTAAATTGTAGCAACCGCGCTTTATCGCAGGCGACGCGATTTGAAATTTATTCCTGTTTTATTAGTTTTAAACAGTTATGAAGAATGACTTACAAAATCTAAAATAACATTTTCTTTTTCTTGAACAAACTGAATACAGATTCGGAAAGTACAAACATTCTGTTCTACAATAATAAAAAAATAAAGAAATAAACTCTTGTGTTAACACAGACAAGCAGGTAAAAAAATACATTCAACGCGCCGGACTGTGGAAATCTGTTTGCTTGATATTATATTTTTCGCTTCTCTCTTGTTCGCCCTTTTCTACTTGCCTACTCAATATCAATATAGATCTATTCCTTAAATGCTTTTGGTTAAATTTTAACGTCAAGGCGAAAGTTAACATTTTAACCTTCAATTATTTAACCCGATACTATATTCTGTAAAAATTTTAATAAGTTTATTTTAACCAAATATATTAAAATTTGACGAGACCCAAATAGATGCTGTCAAATTTTAACGTATTGAATACCAGTATAAATCACGATTGGCATAATTATTATCTATTATTTATTTCCACATAAATGTTAAATTAATTTTATTTTATTGGATGAAGCTGAGATTGGAATAGAATGTAAATAAAGTTTATTATTTGTATTTGTTGATTGATAGTGTTATATTTACCTCTTATTTACTTTCAACTACAATTTTAGACTTTTTCATAAAAGTTTGAGGGATCAAAGCAATTACTTTGAATTACCTAACTGATTGTACTTTTATAAGTAACTCTTTAGACTTTCAAAACAAACTGACATTTATTTAATCAGTCATAATTTCATGTGGCTGCAATTTGTTGTTTAGTAAAATATTGTTGACTTTCAAAAAGTTTCTCAATCTGTTTTTTTTTTGCCTTGCGTGGGGAACTTTTTTTTTCATCCCCCATACTCAGGTAAATCACAAGAATCTTGTAAATTGGTTACTAAAACACAAATAAATTTGTACTAATCCAGTAATCGAGCTTATGTTATCACAAATCGACATCTTTTACCCATAGAAAAATATAAATATATTCTATGCTTTTACCTTACTGCTAACTTCACTAACAATGAAATATTGACTTATACAGAATATCAATTGGAGTTATTATTTTTAGCGGTAGGGTTAACATTAATATTTTAACCGGATGGTTATTTTTAACATATAAGATACAGAATACAGCTGATAGTTGGCTTGTCGGTGATTCGTTGCGTCAATTTGAGTGTCCTGGTGTGTGGGCGATGTGATTTTATAAAGTAAGGATTTGAGATGCTCCCACTACAAATGGACAATGTTATTTATATCGTAGTCTTGCCAATATAAAGGAATCGTATTGGCTTATTCTGTTACATACTACATTCTGTATATTAAAATATTTGCTATTCTTCCTGAAAGACCCTGTATCAATGGAATTTATTAACCAAGTGTTTACTGGAATGCTCAGAGGAACTATACAGGGTGGTCCGGTAAGTAATGGAGATACACTAGATTTTTCACTTCAAAGTATTCCGATTTAAGCCAACTTGCCTTAATAAAATGTTGATAATAAAAAAGATACAGGGTGTCAAAGTTAGAATTTAAATAGGGATTTTTGTAATATTACACTGTCTTTGAATGTATCAACTTAAAAATTTGGGAATAGATGTTTTTGGATATGAGAACGTAACTTTTATGGCCCTAACGTTATCACGTTTTTCATTAAGAATTATATTATTTATTATAATTTATCATGTCCAAAAACATCTATTCCCTAATTTTTAAGTTGATACAATCAAACACAATGTGATTATTACAAAAAATCTCTTTAAATTCCAACATTGACACCCTGTATCTTTTTTATTATCAACATTTTATTAAGGCATATTGATTTAAATCGTAATATTTTGAAGTGAAAGATGTAGTATGTCTCCAAGTGCCATTGCCTAAGAACCACAGTGTATATTTAAAAAAATAATAATCGACCTTAAAGAGCACTAGAACGTACCATGACAGCACGGACAAGCGCGCAGCAATTCGCTGAAAATCTTAATAATCTCGGAACGAGAATAATGAGATTCCTCAAAACGTGTGGCAATTGAGATTCGAGATAAAAAGCACATTGTCTGCTGGTACATACCCTCTCGCTAAAGACGGAGTCGTCCTCTGGACCAGCTTTCGTGGGGTCGTTGGCCTCGTTGACGTAAAGGCCGCTGTACACCTCGATGGTCGCGGGCGTTCCCTCCAGCGGCTCCGGCGCCTGCCTACGCACTCGGTTTCCACCACAGAGAGGCTCCTGCGAACAGACCAAATTGCAACTGTTGTTACTGTGAATATTTACAGTTAATCTTCGAAAGTGGCTAATATCGTAGGTTAAGACGAGATTACTATTTATAAAAACATCTTCGGATGGTGCTGAGATTGATCGACCGATAAATAACATTAGCCCCGTTTCGAAGACCAACAGTATTAACATGAAAAATTGTGATAAAGAATGTGTTCTCATTTAGTGTCTAGTTTAGATAAAAACTGATAAAACTGAAAGAATATTTAACACTGACTTGTTATGTTTCTTAATGAATTAGAATCAAATCCATTACTCATGATCAGTAGGTAACGAATTACAGACACACATGATAAATACAGACGCAAATATGTATTAAAATGTCTTTTATACACTTTTCCACGGCTCTATTCGGTAGAAGACCACCGCGGTCTTTCACTACATCATTTTATCCAACTTGAATTGAATTTTTATTTAGGCAAATAGCAAATTTTATTAATAATTATAAACAACACTGGTGACACAAGCACATTAAATTCACCAACCTCTACCACGCGGGCCGCGTGCATCTGTTCTGCGGGCTCGGCTGCATAGGAAAACGGACCCGAACGATGTTCGACTTATTCCGCCGGTCATGTATTAAATGGAAATTTGAACTGCCAACTTTTTAGTTGTGTCGGGTCTGCCGATTACAGCCTGTCTGATGTCGACGCTGATTACTGCGGTTGGCATTTATTATAAAATTCTCATAATTTCCTGTTGATTACACCGGCTGTTTATAAAAATGCAAATTTAATTATTGTTTGTTTCTGTTGTTATTTAGCGGTTCTGCAGCTCTGCAGCGCTTGTCTTTGACATTGACATTAAAACCAAGGTTATTCACCTAAATACGATAGGTCGACTCGGATTGCCGGATTGTTGATCACTGAATAGGTATGTCTCGGACTGTTCTTTGTTGACACCAAGAGGTGTTTTACTGTCTGTATTTAAATACAAAAAAAAGTTTCAGCCTTTCTTAATAATTTAACCTAGTCAGTATTGGATTTTATTTCACTATTTATGTAATGAAATGTGAATGGTTTATTTTGATGTAAAAGGTGCAACTACGAAAGTAGTTTTTATAATATAACTTTATTTTGGAAAAAGGAAAAAAACATCATGTGAATATGAATAAAATATAGAGAGCGGAAGGGTGTCTTTTAACACCTTGTATATTATTTTCTGCTAAAAAATTTTCTACATCGGTACAGAAAATTTCGCAAGATTTTTAGAATGTCTAGGTATTGAATTTAGCAATTTTTTGATCTCGTGTGCTCTTTATGTAAAATGTTTAGTTTTCTAGTAAATCTACAAAATACAGCACGTATTGAGCAGCAACAGCAGCAAGTAGCAAGTTGGCTTAGAGTGAAGCTAGCACTTTAATAGTTTAATTTTGTGTTATTTGAACCCTTTTCAAGTGGTACACCTATGGAATCTTGTCCTCTGCAACTTCTCATTCCTCTACATTTTGTAAATTTACTAGAAAACTAAAACTTCTTACATAAAAACATAAGAAAAATAAATTTGAAAATTGTAGAAATTGTATACAGGGTGTAAAAAACACCCTTCTGCTGTCTATCTATCATGTTATAGGGCAATACCAGTACCCGACATAAATTACTTTATTTAATTACTATAAAACGTTTAAAACTAAAAATTAGTCACTAATACTGAACCATAACCTAGAATTTTAGACTGCTAGTTGCAAACTCTTCAAACATTAAAGAACACTAGTCAAAGCTTAGCTTAAATATTATATTGTAAGGGCCAAATAAAGAAGAATAATAAGAACACTGTAATCATCTTAGGATGTTGTAGTTTAAAATAGTACTAATTATTTTATGCAAACATTGTTGATTATTGTTGCTACTATTAGTAATAACAAAATTTAATTCCCTGACAACATAAAAAGTTTAAAAATTTATCGGTGAAATACACCTTGCACTAGTTGCCTACAGTGTTTTGTTTCCTTTTCAGTAGTTCGCAAATTTAATTTATCGCGCATTTTTTGTGTAGTTACAAGCATACTGAGTCATATTTTG
Source organism: Monochamus alternatus (assembly GCA_037114965.1). NCBI lineage: Eukaryota > Metazoa > Arthropoda > Insecta > Coleoptera > Cerambycidae > Monochamus > Monochamus alternatus. The sequence continues at coordinate 10,566,565 of CM073427.1, forward strand.
TAGCAGAATCGAAAACACTTGGCATACCTAACTACTTAGTTATAAGAATAACCTATCTGAGATTCTCTGTTAATTCAACTGTACTGTTTAGCAACATATGTCCACATAGAAATTATTATAACGACTGAAATTGTGAAATTCAAATATAACTAACACTTAGTTGGATAGCGAAATCAAATTAAATGCCATCGACGGCACATATCTCTAAAATACTACAATCTTATTGGATGAAAGTTTGTAGGCAACCTCCTCTGTTTAGGGATCTTGGACTGTTCCCACATTTCCATAGCCGCCGTGCCGTTACCAGAATCAACGCTCGAGTGGATCGGCTTGCAATTTTTTGATGGTATCCCAATCACGCCACCGTAGAAGGATACGCGAATGCATGCATAGGTGACTGCACCGCCGATACATCCAAGGTCAAGCCGTAGGGCGTTAAACCTGCGACTACGGCCGATCCTCATCCTTCGCGGGCGCATCAACGCCTACTTGTTTGCGTATCTTGTATGCGTTGCGTGTGATGTACTCACTTCTATATACGGTTATGAGTAATAGTACTATTTGTCCGGTTACGTTAGGCCTATTGTCGTTAGGTATTCTGGGGAGGTGCCCAAGAGGACGTGTCTCACATGAATACTGAGGCTAACGTGCGGATAATGTTGATTACACGGTAAAACTTTGAGGATAAACACGTTAAGTAACGGCTGGATGAAGCAGCATTTATTGCAGATTTGGCAAGTTTCGAAAACTTTGATGGTTCACGCTGAAGGAATCGGCACTTGGTAAATCGTTTTGCAATGATTTATTCTTGTACATTGAATACTAGTTCCAAAATGAAATTGATCAAGTTCAATTTGTTATCTAAAAAAGGCAGAGAAAGTAAAAATTCTGATCTGCTTGCGACTTGACTTTACGCGATTATTTTTAGACATCAAGTATAAATAAGTAGATAGTTTCAGAAAAGTATTGTTACGGAAGCTCACCTACCTTTTTAGTTTCTTAATTATGTTTCTGTTTATGTTAGAATTTATAATTTTTGTTACGCCTTTATTTTGACGTTTTCTGGAATATTCTCTGCCACATTCTATTTGATTCTCGAGACCGCCAAAAACTTCAAGAACCCTAAAAAACCTATATAAGCGGATCGGTTTCGCTGACACAGTCAGTTTATATTGAACAGTCGAAGGCGATTGACAAACGTCAAAGTAAAGCGTTGACAGTTATGAAATTTGTTTGAAGGATATTTCTTGTATAATCAAGAGTGACAATAAAGTTTGTTTGTCTACGTAACCCAATTTAGAGGTTACATTGACATTGACATCCTCAATTTTTAATGGCTTACCGAGCAGCAATTCATGAGACCACAGGTAAAACACCAGCCAGCGTGATTTTCGGCACAGAATTGCGGCTACCCATAGATCTAATTATGAACCGACCATAACACGAGGAAAACGATTATCTCAGCCATCTGAAAGATCGAATAAAGATGGTACATGAAGAAGTATGAGAGAAGCTAATACTAGAAAGCGACAGAATGAAGACCAGATACGACTTGTGTGCCAACAGCAGCGGGCTTCAAGAGCGTGAGAAAGTGTGGCGGTAAAACCCAAAAAGAAGCAAAGGTAAATTTTCAAACCTGCAGAAATCGTGGGAAGGCCCTTATACCGTCGTGTCAAGATTGAATGATGTAGTCTACAGGATCCAGAGGAATCCCTAAGCCAAGATGAAGATTGTCCACATCGATCGCCTGATCAAGAAGGCCATGCGGACAACGGGGTAACTTGATCGGGATGATCAGTTCTAAGAGAGGGGCAATGTTACGGAAGCTCACCTACCTTTTTAGTTTGTTAATTATGTTTCTGTTTATGTTAGAATTTATAATTTTTGTGATTTCCGGAATATTCTCGGCCGCATTCTATTTGATTCTCGAGACCGCCGAAAACTTATATAAGCGGATCGTTTCGCTGACACAGTGAGTTTATATTGAGCAATCGAAGACGATTGATAAACGTCAAAGTAAAGCGTTGACAGTTGTGAAATGTGTTTGAAGGATATTTCTTGTATAATCAAGAGTGTTACAGTATCATTATCACCATTATACATTAACCAATAATGTGGAAATGATTGCGAAAAAAGTTTAGTTCAATTGTGATTTGCGTTCGATATACAAACAATATTTTAAGACAATAAAAAATAGTTTGAAAAATTAGTGTCAGAATTATATATTGTAATTCATATTCTAAGAATGTTCAATTACTGGTACATTTCGAATATAAAATTAATAAAATCAAATCTTCGATGTTATAGTAAGTATATTCCATGTTAGAAAGTACACTTAATGTCAAAGACAATGTAAATATCAGAAAATTTCTAAAACTAATATCATATTTGTAAAGCAAATCATTTGAATACCGTCCAGAGAAGTCCAGAATTCCAACGAAAGAGGAAATTGGAGAGATTTTTACAAGAAACACCTGATAATAAATTAGAGATTAATATAAATCGATCGATTTAACTAATTTTGGACAACTTTTCATGATATAGAAGACAAAGGTGCAATTATTATTATAAAAATTCCCGATTCCACAACTCATATTTCGAGATATTTTGTGATTTCAAGTCACTGATTTAGACGTTCTTCTACCAATTTCCTAACCGACGCAGGGGCCGATATTACCAGCCTAAATGACATGGAGGTTGGGGGTGGCGTTCTAGTACGGTAGCAAGGACGATATATAGAAGATTCTATAGAAAATTAAATTTCAATCGCAAATAAATTGTTACCATCTTCAGCACAGCCTACAGAACTTGTCAATAATACAACGTATGCAGTAAACTAAAATAATTACAGCAGCAGCCTCATTGAATACCCAGAACTAAAAACTACGATAACTGACAGAACTTGATTTGGCATAAATTTAACTCACTGCAATATCGGCACTTTCAATTAACATGTAGTGCAAAATAAATTATAATCGTTCTGTTTATAATAGTTATTGAAATATTATATTACCCAAAACGTAGATATATTGCTTAATTAATAAAATCGTAAATAAGATTCGAAAAACTGACAAATTATTTTGACATCTGTTTTATGTTTTACAACGAAAAAGACTGACGTTCTAGAACATAAAAGTACTTAGCAGATACGTGACAAAAAGACTCACTTTGTCAAATGAAAATTTAACAAAAATGTCGACTTTTGATAACAGTTCAAAAAAGTGTATTGTTACCTATACCTACAATTTTTCACCAAAGTAGAAAATAATAAAGAAAATAAAACCTATGTTTTGTGCCTCACTCACGAGGATACCATAGGTCGCCTGAAAACGACGACCGCCTTCAACTATCGCCGAATTTAATTTCAACTTTTCGAAAAATACTCGCGACAACGGTAGAATCAAACAGGTTCCTTTCAGAAATTCGTAGACTTGTCCCAATTTAGAACAGCAATAAAATGGCTGTATAAATAGAAGCAGTCAAACAACTGGCATTAAAGCTGGCGAAGGTTGTAAATTAATAATGCTAGTTGCCACCAAATGAAAATAACGAAGTAAGTATTTGATTTCTTAACAAACAGTAGTCAAGGACTAAAATCTGTAGGAAGATATGTAGGAACAGATTTTTAGTAATCCTTACATTTTCGTGGTCAAATATTGGAATTTTAAGATGGTAAATTTTTCTATTTTTTATAAATAATTTAACTTCTTAAAATAATATTAAATGGCGAGAATGACAACGTCTCTCAGAATTAAGAACTTTCAGTATAATTACATCGGTAATTCTTTTCATGTCTTACTATGTTTCTAAGCTGGTAGTCTAACCAACAACGACCAGTAGTAAATTAAGTGTGAACATGCTCCAACGCACTGAGATTGTCAATACAAACATGCCACTTATTAAAGCAGGTACATATTTCGAATAATGTAGGGTTTTATTCCCAGGATGATTTAGTTGCCTAATAGTCGTGAATTAGAAATATGTTGTGTCAGTCGAGACACAATTCATTTAAGAGATAGATTCTGGAAAGATGGATGGATGGTATGGTTTATGGAAAGGTGGTAGGATCTAGAGATGATCCTTGAACGGGTGACACTGGCATAGACCTTGGAGTTGTAGAATTGAGGCTGAAGTGGCAAAAATTCCAATACAATATTGCAAACTGAAATTTTCGTTGTACATGTAATCTCATTTATTCTCAGGTACTCAAGTAGTACATGCAATGTACCAGGCACCAACAGTAGACGAATTTGTAAAAGCCAGAAGAGTGCAGTGGCTAGGGCATCTAGAACGTATGGAAGATGAAAGGGCAGTTAAGAAAATAGTAGGGAGTAAACCTAACTACAAGAAAAAAAAGAGGTAGAACGAGGAAGCGATGGAGAGAGGCGGTGGCAATAGATCTAAGGGAGAAAAATGTAACGGATTGGAAAAGAAAAGCGAAGGAGAGAATGGAGTGGAGAAGAATAACACAGCTCTGGGCCTAAAAGGCCTGTAAACAGCTTTATATATATATACTCAAGTAGTAATAAAAACCTTGGACTCAAAGATATACTTCTTTGGGAATGTCTATAATTATTGCTAAATGAGTTGGCAAGTAGCAGCAAGACTTTGTAATCTGCTAGAATATGAAGGAACTGAAGAAAATAAAGAACCAGATGAACTCGCAAAAAAGAATTTGAAACATTTTTCCTAGGAAAACTAGCTTTTAGTATCCTTACAGTGCAAGCAGATTCTGGAGCGGAGTGTTGAATAGCACTGTGGATACTGAGGTTCAAGACCAGGGCAGAATCAAGCAAAGCAAGTTTTGAATTTTCCTTCCTTCCTTTCCTTTTCTTCGTAAAATTGAGTATATAAAATATCGATTACAAATCAGGCTCAAAGAAAGTGCGGAACTTTTAACATGAAATCGTTGTTTGAGAAAGCATCTCTACAACAAATTAGTGGAGAATCTGTTTGAGGTGCAGCTGAGAGAAAGAAAGAAAAGAGAAGCATGTACCTACACATTCTGTATCTTTGGTAAACCTCTCTTGGATGCAAGATAGCTAAAAGAAAATAATGGTTAACAGACGTTTCAACTTCATCTGTTAAACTAATAAATAAGTAATGGGAATCATAACAGGTAATGACTAAGGTGTTTTAGGTCTTTGGAAAGCTAACTCACAGTCGAGGAAAAGAAGGTGTAAATATACTATAATATCTATGTATGTTGGAAAAACCAATGCAAGTATGTTATCTATTAATTATTTTTTATTTTCAGTGGACAGAAACAAAACTAGAAAAAAAGTAGTATAACAATGACACAAATAAACATTACAGCAAATTTCGAAATGTAGGAAACTAGAGATACATTACCAACTAACGACTCAACAATGGCCCGACAATTGATAAGAAATTGACTACTAACGTGCTGATCGATGCTGCTACTTCATTTGTAGAAACAACATTTTATACCTAATTATGATAGTATCAGGATTTACTCTTTAAATTGAAAATTTGCATTCTGGTTGCCAAAACAATACTATGAAGAAAGGTACTGATTATATAAATAAGTCAATAAATTTAGAGACACTTTACTTTATACTGCCGACTGATTTGCAGGTTTCGATAACAGTTGTTAGCAGTTAAACAATTTCCTGGAGAAATTGCCATGGTGTCAGTTTAAATCTCTTGATGACTAGCTCTGAAACTGTTTCAGAGTTAAACCAACGACGTCTGCAGATTTTGATGTGTAGAAAAACGTTTATGAAACAGAAGCGACACATTATCTCTCCTTTATATTCTTTTAACATTGTACCTACAATTAACAAACAATGGTTTTCTTACCATTACGTCGCATCCACCGTCCGCCTTCAGGCACAATTTCACGTTGCACTGGTAGTAAACCGACGCCGTGTAAGGGAACTTGTGTGCCTGGAAGTGTACCGACGCCTTGGTCTGATTTGGGGAGTACTCGAACATGCCCATGATGTCGGAGTCCGTGGGGCAACCCTCCTGGTTGATGAGCTTCTGTTCACCCCATCCCAGGCCATCCCTAACCAGACAATCGGTCACGCGGATGCCGTAAGTGTCCTGGTCGTCCAAGGTGACGACCAGCGTCAGCGGGTCGCCGATTTTCACGTTCTCCGCCACCTCCTTCTGCAGGGGGTCGCCGGAGAAGATCTTCATGCTGCAGCCTGGCATGGGCGCCAGAGCGGTATGTGGCAACAAATTGGGGGACGCCACACTGAAAAACAACAAAAGTTTTTATTTATTAACAAATTAACAGTATTTTATTTTATTAATTTGTATAACAGGAGTATCCTGATCAAACTACAACGTTCTTAGTTGAATTACATGCAAAAAGTGTGGTAGGTACTCTTTCTTAAAATGCAACAGACTAAAATGATTATAAGTAGAGTCCATAAAGATATTTTTTTAATAGTGTTTTGAAAAGTTACTTAGTAACTAATTTGAGTTGGGAGAAATTAGATTTTTTCTAATAAGGAAAAATTTTCCAGCACGCAAAAAATACATCATAATTCTTGAACTAACTATTCATTTATTGTCAACTTAAATCATTTTATCATTATTATAAATTTTACTATAACTTTATTATAATTGGTAATGGAAAACCCTGCGCATGTATTTGATGAAATAGAGGCTGTTGTATTTATATTGATATCTGTCTCTATTTTAGTTGCACGGAATCCTCTAGATATACTTCTGCCACGATCGTTTCTTTCCATCCACCATGCCCTTTAATAGTGGATATATCTGCATCAGTCAGTATCGCAGCAGATGTTCTCCGGAAACAGTGGCCGATGTAATTCCCAGCGTTCAGCAATTTTAAAAATCCTGGAATTTTTTTTAGGAAAACCCCCTATAGAATTGTATTGTATTGTACATTTTTACATTACCATATCCTAGGAAGAATATTGAATGCTCAATTGGTGATGGACGAAGATTGACTCTTTCGATGTTCCCGTTAGGAATAGTAAATTCTTTTCTCTCTTTCGTCTTTGTGTTGGAAATCTTTATCAATATATATTCTCCTATGTCTTTTATATGTTCAAGCTGAAGAAATGTTAGTTCTTCACGACGGCATACTCCAATGATACCAATAATCAATACTGTCTGAAACTTTACACTTTGCCTTCATCGTCAAGCAAGTTATAATCTGTTTTTTTAAAAAATGTCTCAACTCATGATTTTCTTAAAATACTAGACTTCCTGGATCTATGTCCCATCGATTTAAGTTTATAGAAAGCAATTAAACTTGGAAATTTATGTATGTCAATATTCGTTTTCACTAACAATGTTATTCTTATTATTGAGTAAAGACTCCACAGCGTAGAACTCTGGTATACTCTGGATTTTTGTTCAAAATAGGCTAGAACTGTCTCAATGACAACAGTTACTCCCTTTTGATCCCAATTCAAATAAGCGATACGCTTTTTCATATGTATCTTTAAATTTTGTCGGTAATAATGGTTGTGACGATTTTTGATGATTCTTCATCTTTCATTTTATCGTTGCAAGCAGAAGATTCTGACATTTTTCATAAATTGCTGACACAATAATATTGACGAAAAACTCGTTTCTGTATCAACATTCCCTCAGGATTCTTGATTTACATTTTCGAAATTCACAATCTTCAATAAAAAAATTATGATAACTATAGCTATTTGAGCTATTTTTAATACACTATTAAAAAAATCACGTGCGCAAAGTGTCTTTTCCGTATATGGTGTATTGTTTGATCTCGGTTGGCGCCTTGATCAAAAAACCTAAAAGTCACATTTTCTAACAAATAGTTATTTAAATATTTATAATAAACAAACTAAGCAGAAGAAAACAGGGGATGCGCATGATATTAGTCTTTATTTACGATAAATCTACTTAATCTAATGAGATTATGTACAATTATCATAAATATCTGTATTTAATTATATCCCACTCGTATTGCAACGAGATTTACTTTGAACAACTTTGCAATATCCGAGGGAAGTCGGTTAACTAAAACATGCCTTCATGATTCTACAGGATAAATCAAGTTTACGCCCTAGAATTGTTCGAGATGTTCCCGACGTGTTGATTGCAACAGTATGAAAAATCGAAATAAGTCAGTTACAAGAAATTCGAGTAAAACTAATAACTTTTATAGATAATGAAAGTAAACGCTTTATTTTAAAAAGAAAAAAATCAAATCATATAATCAACTAACCTTTTTAAAAGTGGTCTGATGGATATAATACAATTGCTAAGATTGTACCATTTTAATTTTTTGAATTGACTATTTATATGACGTTACTAAATTAGCATTACATGTGTTACTTCATTTTTAGAAAGATAGAGATTTTTTAGAATTAATTGGTCAAAATTAAGTTGATTTCAGTATTTTATCTCATTCAAATAAGTGTGCTTTTTTTAGTTTATCTACTGTCGCTCATTGTTTCACACAAAAATTATACTAGACTTCCAAAATTGCAGAGAGTGACTAATGTTATAAACCTGCTCACAATTTATAGCAGTCAACACAAAGAAATATACATGCAGACCTTATATTTTCCCTACAAAATCGTGTGCCGCATATCTCTGAGAACATACCCGATTATACAGCTTCTGTTACGCATGCGCTGCGTTAGTACACGTTAGTACGTATGCGCTGCTGGCATTTCATTGGCTGCGACGAATTGTCGGATCCAGCTGTTTCATTTCCAAGGCTATCATGGGCGGGTATATCGTTCGGGCGGGCAAAATTTCGGGTATATCTTTTCGTTAATTTAATTATGAATGTAATTAATTTTATTAGGGATTTGATCGAAATGAGGAATATCGGATGATGATATGTATGAAGAGTTTAGTGCGCGACGTCAAAATATGAGTGTAAGTGATGTTGAAATATATATTTCATTAACAAAATTGTACGTAAATAGCATATGTGTGCAAATAAAAAAGTGGTAAAGAAGTACAACTGTGAAACGGAAAGTGATGGAAACTCGCGGAAGAAAGATTGTATTCTTAAAATGAGTTTTCCAAAAAAAAAATTCTATTGCTATATCTTACAAGATGAAACTTAGTCCGTATAAATGAAATCGAAAAGAGTATACTGATAGAAAGGACGAAATAGTGATATGGCGAAGAAACTATTTAGAATAAATAATAAAAAATAAAAATCTGGATGGAAGGATATACTAAATTTTGACGAAACATGGACGTATGAATGCCATACGGAAAGCGGTACGATATGATTATAATAAGTGTTAATGTGTGATCGTTATAGTGACAGTGCTAGTAACTAATAACAAATAGTATGTATGTATTCTAAAGTCTTTTGTCCTTTTGAATGCGGAATTTGCAAATATTTGCGCGATTTATTTAATGGTGGAAAAACAAATTTTGTCAACTACCTATAATATTTTCTATCATTTTCATCGTAAAACTGCCATGGTAGATTATCAGAAGCTCAAAACAAATTTATTAACACCACATAATAAAAAGAGGCAATAATATTTGTAGTGTTTGACAGCTTCGCAAATTGCAATTGTCAAAAGTTGAGATTTTCCCGCCATAAATAAATAAGACATAAGATGCAAATTCGTGCAAAAAGGTAGGTGTAAGTGGATGGTAGTGGGCAATCGCCGTCCATAAGGACGGCATTCTAATTTGTAGAGAGTATGGCACATTTGAAGTAAATTGTTAATGTGCGAGCCGACGGCAACTTATTTTTGATAATTTCTTCTTCTTCTGTGCTTTAACTCTTCTCAAATGGCACGTTTAGGTAATCGTACTACCCGTATCTTCCGTACTCATATCTGTGTTGTGAATTAGTCACTCTATTATTTTCGACCTTGGGCAATTGAAAATATAAGATAAAAACTTTTAATTTTGAAATAAATAAATTATTGTTATGATCGAGCGCCTCGAAATTGGTAAAAACTGTTATATCACTGTTTCTACTCTAAAAATAATGGATGTCATGTAATGCAATTATTTTTGTCATTTTTGTATATTTTTTTATATCTGATCGCATTCAAATTTAGTACGCCTATGAAATGTTGCTCCCCGCACGCTTCGTCCGTCGCGCTTGTCGACAAGCTAGCGATTAGTCACTGTCCACAATTTCGTCCGTCACTATAGTCAATATTTTCATCGAATTTTAAATACTTACTCAATTTTTAAGGTATCGTTGCTAGCTGAATTATTTCTTGTATTATATCGACATCGAATGTGGAAACCCCTTCCTTGATTCGTTACTAACTTCAGGTGGGGTTGAACGACAATCGTATTGAAGTATTCAATTCCACCATCGTCCTAAAAAGAAGAAGAATATTTTTAAGATCATGTTACCAAAACTGTTCCCATTGATATTCATCAATATTGAAAATTATTCATTTTTTGTTTTTATTTTTTAGTTTGTGTCTTGGGCAACCCGACAAATTTCTTTTTTAGTACTTCGTTTTGATTTGCAGGTTAATAATAATGGTATATTTGGTACGACATGATTAAAATGATATAAAACAACAGACGGTAACTAGGTATGAAGGAACTGAGGTCTAAGGACTCTTGTCCGACCATGAACTTCATATAGATAAAAACTACTTTAATCAGGTTCTCACAATTCAGTAATATCTTTTTCACATTTAGTAGTCTCTATCTTTTTTATTTGGTGAATAAAACATAATTATCCAGTGCGGCGATAAAGCCTTGCCCCGCTCTTTAAATTGGTAAACGGTTGGTTTACCAGTTTTAAGAAAAAAATAGGTCGATTTTTATTTTCGAAATAGCCCCCTCTTAAGTTATCAACATTTATGTGGTACTTAGTTTTCCCGGAAATGACATCACCTCTCTTTTTTTTAAATGAAGCACTTATATTTTTGTTACAGTAAAGCCTGCTTCAGAGAACAACGTAATGTTACTGGCAACATCCCCACCACCAATTTAATTTCAGTGAAATAAAGATTTTATAAAGTTGGTTATGTTATGTACAAATGTTGCTCCTCCAGATAGTTGAAGTTGAAAATTTTGAACTTCACTCAGCTTCAACAACGAATACAATTAATTTCATTGGCTGAAAGTCACGTGACTTAGTGTTGCTGGCATCACTACGCCGTACGGCTATATCGAATCTAAGGTAAATTCTGAGTCATATGATATGACACAATGCCTGTTAAACTTTGACAGATCATTCAAAAGAAGACAAACTTCTTATTAGACTGAATAACATATTTAATAATACGTATGATTCATTCATTTTCAATACTTATTTCTTGCGCTTGCAATATTTCTTGTCTTGTCTCCTCACTTATCTTGAAACTCTACATTTAGGTATAATTTTGAAATACTACAATTACACAAATACTCCCAATCCTTTCAAGCCTTTGTAGAGTTAAGTAACGTTCAGATAAACGTTAGTGCAATGGCACTGCAGTTGTACTGTTGCATTGTAATTGTATGGTGTTAAATAGTATTTACTCTGTTTACATAAAATTACTGTAGACTTAAGAAGTTGGGGAATTTTTCCGCTGTAAGTTGGCGACATGCAAAAACTCAAGATTCTTGACCTTCAGAGAGGTTATGTTTATGTTTTGTCATCTACGTCCCTATCTACGGAAATTGTTGGTTTTTATCATTTGCCGAATAGTAATTAAAAGCCTACCCTAGATAAAATATAAGCCTACAATCTGCAGGAATAGATGGTCTATTTGAATGTTTGGTTAAATCACATACTAGTATACTGTGGGTTAAATGAGGCCCCACTAATTTCAGCAAGTCATCAAACATTGCCACTGTCATTCGGGTGAAATGAAAAAATAATCGGCATTCTCATTTCGCATTTCTTTATATAAATTATAGAAATCACCCTGCATGTGCTACCTGCGGTTAATAGGTCGCGCGCACCATCTCCGAGTTCTTCTTTTCATTTTTTTTTGCATGTATAGTTTTTATACATATTGACGTCGCTGCGAATAAGAGCAGCAAAAGTAACTGTTTCTAAACCAAACAGTCCTCTTCATCCATTTTTTTAGAAACAAATCAATTCTAAACTAAATATCTAAATTAGAATCTAATTTAAAAATTTAACCTGCAAAAATGTGAATCTTCTGTTTACTGTCAAAAAAGCAGTTTTCTGATTGGTCCTTGTATGATTGTTGGAAAAGAATTGGTAAAAGCTAAAATGCTTTTAGCTTCTGCCATACAATTGCAGTACAAAGGCGTTACTGTTAAGTTTATCTGAACGTTACAAAAGTCATCCGTATTTCTCGCCGTTTTACTTCAGTATCTTTGAATATTTGCAGGTGGGACGAGTTAACATTCCTATTATTTGCTAAACCATAGATTATTCAGTTATTAAATGTCTAAAATTATTTGTATTTTGTAGAAAACACTATTTCAAGAATACGGCGCCCTTTTTAATAACTTTTCTGCAGTACCAATGCAACTGCACTAATCTTATGTGAATGAAGCTATAATTATATATTTTACCATACTTTGGTGACAATGTCAACAGCCCAACATAATAAAAGTTAGATATGTCACTAGCAAATACTCCTATCCTTTTTTAAAATGATTGGGTATAGAATGATGTCACATTTTTCAATTAAAAAATATGTAAAGGGAAGTTATAAAAAGCACAAACAATCACAGATTGAAATGATAATGAATTCCACTTATTAACGTATTATTTTAAACACCTTGATGATGTCACCATAACCTCAGCTTCAAGGTAATTTGTTCGCTCGAATCGTCTTTCATTATGTGAATATGACTAACACATTGTTCTTATGGGTACGCTGTGGTTATTTTAATGCACCACTCTATGCTAGAATGTATGATTTTTTGTTTATTAGTGACGAGGTTTTGTTTGTCTTATCAAGATTCAATCATCATCGCCTTAAAAAAATCAAATATCAGTCCGCAGACTAAGGATTTTTCTTTCTGAGCTCCTATTTGATTTTAGCAACAATAGCAGTCAATAAACTTACATCCTATATTAAATTTATATGGCTACGATATTAAAATTACTCATAAAATACCACGTCTTTGGCAATTTACCTCGAACGACCTTCAGCTGGCTGGAAGCATATTATTTTTAACCGGTACGTAGGTAAGGCGAAAGTACTCCTTATGGGGCTCATGTTGTGCTCGTTTATTTGCAAATTTTACAGTAACAAAAACACGTTTCCTTTACAGTGCTATGATAATTTATTCCCCGCAATGAACGTGGGTTCCACGTAGGCATGATTTAATGCCATGCAGAACGTTTGGACCCTTGGACGTTGAGAAATTGATCTGCACATTTAAAATCCGTATTCGCCCACGATTTTTCCTACTAGATATTTTTGTTGGCAGATGTAGCTGTAATAGTTTTGCCTAATAGGTATCATTAATTAATAATTTACATATACAGCCTTTGTCCAGCTACAGCGTGTCAAAAATTAAAAAAAAAACAGTTTTTAATTTCCAAACTGCTTGAGATAATTTAACCAAATTTGGTGTACAAATTTAGTATGACAGTAGGTATGAAACAAAAAAATACCAGCTTTAGAAAAAATGTTACATATAAAATAAGGCATCATGTGCCCCATTGTATTGTCTTTACTTTCTGTTTCTTTACACTTTTTTATATTCCAAACCGATTAACAACAAACAAACTTGGTTTATTTGATCAAGTGCATTTTTACAGTTACTTAAATTACTTAAACAAATCTTAGGGAGGCCATGCAAAACAATAATTATAAGAAACCGTCATCTTATTTAATATTATGTATTGTCAAATTAAGCTTATATTTTAAAAAGATTAAGTTTTAATAATGGTTGGTTGAATATGCATATTCAAATGCTGAAATGGCCAATATGATTTACAGTTATGGTCTTGCAGATGGAAATGGTACTAAGGCTAGGCGAATTTATATGGAGAGATTTCCAAATCATCCAACTCCAAATCCAAGAACGTTCAGAAATATTTTCCAATGTCTTTCGGAGTCATTCTGATTTCAGAAAAGTCCAATTCTTGGAAGACCTTTGACTTAGAACGCCTGAGTTGGAAGAAACTATTCTTCTCGAAATTGAAGAAGACTCAAATACTAGTAATAGAAACGTCGCTGCAAGTCTTAATGTGATTAATAAATTAGTTTGGTCCGTTCAAGCCTTACTGTTACATTGTTGTCACTGGATTTTGCGAAAAAATTTAATAAAATGTTGACAAAGCTAATTTTTCCAGAGATGTTATAATGAACTTCTACAATAAACACGTTTGGTCTGATGAAAACCCTAATGACATAATGGAATCTCGATTTCAACATCAGTTCTTTGAATATATGGGTGGGTACTATTGGGGCTTTACTTTTCACCAAGAACTTTAACCGATTCCTCCTACAGACATTTTTTTTAAAACGTTTAACTGAACTACTTGACATCCGCATGCGTGAAGACAAAGAATGTGGTTTATGCACGACGGGGCTCCCCCACATTTTAGTTAGACTGTTCGTGAATTTTTAAATGAAAAATTCGGTAATAACATACGAAAGCACCCTGGTGTCAAACATACTTTTTATTTTTAGAAAACTCAATATATTGAGATTATTCTCAATATCTTGACTTTTTTCTCAATATATTGACTTTTATCTTAGCACTGTGATATTTTTTATGTATTTGTTTACATTCCACTAGCGATTTAGGTAGTAAAAGAATGTTAATTTAGTCATAGGCGTCGCTCGTGGTATTAAAAAAAGGGATCAATTTTTCGAGAAATAAAATTTGAAATTTTTTTAGATAATTATTTTTTATGGATTCTTATTCAGCTTCGTTAGAAACTTGTCTGTACCAAATTTAGGCAACCTCACATTTATACAGGGCTCAAAAAGTTGACTTATTTTGAGTCGCACTGTATCTGGTCGAGCGTTGTAAAGACCTTTTAGGGGCACCCTGTACAACAAAAAAACCCTTATTTTTAATCACAGGATTTGCTCCTGGATTTTTGACCTTTACTTAAGAAACATCCTGTCACAGAACTAGTGCGTCAATTTTAACAAAGAAATACGTTTTCCTAATGTTGAGGACTGGTTGGCTGTACGAGGCTGAAAAGTAAGTTGCAAAACCGGTCTCTGGGTCGTACGAATACACGGTTCATGATCCTAAAGAAGAAACAAGTCAAGGCGACTTACGTGTAAGGATAAGTCTACATACCTCATGAAATATAAATAAGCGTCTAATATTTCGTACACGTCTGTTATTGTTATGTAATCCAAACTTATTTGATTCAATATTGAAACATTATACAGGGTGATTCACAACCTATATAACAAAATTTGGGAATCGATGCGTTATTTATTTATTTAGAAGTACTTCTGTCCAGACAGAAATCCAATTACAGGACAGGAACAAACATAACATTTAAGAGAGAAAGACAAATAAGAAAAAAAATTAAAAAACTACACACATATAACACAAATAAAACAAAAATTGATATAAAAATAACAATAGATAAGTAATTAAATTTGAAAACAAATAAAAAAAAAAGCAATAAACAGAGAAAATTAAAGCAAGAAAAAAAAAGTAAAGGAAACATAATGACAATAAGTAAACTTTCTTTAACATACATTGCTTTATAGTAGCAGTGGAACAGCTAAAAATGTCAAAGTGTGCTTGATAATTCAGATACTCCGTGGACATTCTATAAATAGGAGAAAATTTAAGGGCGTTAGTTCTTGCAGTAGACAAATAAAAAAGTCTATGGGAACGAGTTTGAATACAAGGGATATTGAAATTAAAATTACTCAAAATATCTGGAGAATCAATGACAGCAGACAATAATTTATGTAAAAATAATACTGAAAAGTAAGTGCGTCGTGTGGCTAATTCCCTTAAGTCTACTTAACAGCTCTGATTCCGAGGTGGATAAGTACCATCAAGTCTAAAACTAAGATATTTAACATATTTCCTCTGAATGTTTTCCACTCTTACGTGTATAGCAACTCGGATTTGATGGATATAATTTTAATTTATGGTGAAGTTAGACAAAATGCTTTAGCAGCTTCTCGTCTGTATGCAGAAGGATATTATCATGTCTCTTTGAAACACCCTGTATATATATTTGGGAGATCCTTTATTTTGACCGTACAATTACCCATTCCAAGGGTGCCAGTAATACCTGTGATACCCTGTATATACCTTGTCTCATTTAAGAGTTAATATAATTAGAACAATTTCTAGAAATTTGGGTTTAATTTTTGTCTAGATCTGTGCTGCTAAATTTTGTATTTTCGAAATTCTTTGTTACGAACTGAAATAATTAACAATGGAAACAACAAACAATATCTTATGAACGAAGACATGAATTCGTAGACAATGGAAGGGAAATTACTAAATCATTAAGACTTGACTTTATATTCACAGAAAATTACTTGTTCGAGACTGTAAAACTTTTTGTTGAATATACTGAGTCATATATTAAAAATAGTAATGTTTCCTGGAAGAACTTTCATCAAGTATATAAATTTGCATGATGCAAATACCGTTAGAACAATCAACGTGCTCAAAATAACAAATTATCTTTGTTTATAATTAGATAGAGAGGTTTTTAAAAACTAAATTTAAAGTTAATAATATGATGTCGCGAATATTTCTTTGACTAAACCTTTGAAGGTCTCTATTTAATGTTCAGAAAAAATTTATTGCAGCAAAAATAAATAAATTATTTTGACCAATTACCAAAGGCCAGTCAAGAAGTAGTAGGTAAATAATAAACAAAAACCCAGTTCTCAAGAATTTCTCGAAAGAAAAATGCATAAATGTGACGAAATGGATTCCGTAATTTTATTTTTAAAGTAACTTATTGCCAAAGTCTAGGCAAGAAGTAGTAAGTAATAAAACATTTTATAAAAATTATTATCCGTTTATTATGTTATTAATTATGTTTATTATGAATACGCAGTTATTTCCAAAAAAAATGTGGGGTATGTGTCGATAAATATTTTCTGTAATATCTTCATAACCGAGCATAATTTCGACTTTTGACAGATAGGTTTTTTGTGTAGAATAAAATTCTCTACCTATTTCTGATAGTTGCGTGTAAAAATTGAAACATACAAAAAAAGTTACAGGAAAATATTCACAAAGGGTTATAGTAAAATCAACGCCCTGTATGATTTAACCTAATAGAAACATAATCACTGCATAATTCATGAAGAGAAACTAAGCTACAACAAATTTTGCTCAAATCGGTTAATTCGGTTCTGAGTTAAGCAGAAAACAAAAAATAAAAAAGAAATTTTAACACCCTGACCATTCGGGTTCTAGATTATACCCTTGAAGAATGTAACATTCGTTAAGTGACACCTATAAATTAAAATCCATTTGAAAAAAAAACTTTCTAAGTATCCATATCCGAAAAGTTTATGCAAAATTTTAACAGTTGATCTGAGACTTAATTGACTTTCTTAGTTTTGTTGTCTAGAACCGAACGTGATGAAAACACCGGATGTTATAGAGTCCTTGGCAGTATGTAATTTTAACAAGATATATGGCGAGAATCGAAAATAAGTGAAAGTTGATCTGGAGACAAACATAGAGATTGAGCGTGTATTAACTCACCATTAATATATAGATAATACGTAACAAAAAGAGAAATCATACACAGTCCATTAATATTAGGAGTTACATAAAATTTTGGATGAGGGAGAGAGTACATATGCATACGAAAGAAAGACCGAATTGTCTCATCTTCATCTTAAATAAACAAATAATTGTAGTTGCTCTCCTTTGTTTAATATGTCAAATGTCAAAATTGGTATGAGTAGGTGCTCGAATTGATACTTCATAGATCGTCTGTCTTAAGTATTCCTCCTCTCACGTTATGTAATATGAAGAATGGTTTCACATTTTTTAAGTTACGAAACCATTCACCTATAGAAGTATTTAAAAAATTTGGGCTAGATAGCTGTGACTTTGAATCAAAGAAATATAAACATTTTTGTAATAAGATTTTGAAATAAAATTTATATTAAATCAGATACACTTGGCTAACAGGAATTTAAGAGTAAGAAGTAATTTACTTGTATTGTGTGTTAGTACAGCGCATTTTAAGAAAAAATCAAGAATCTGCTTCGTACGCATTCTTTGTGGGTAGTGTTGCAAATTGTGCAATCGAGGTTGGCCAAGAAATTTGACGTGGGACTGTTTCCAAACCGACATGCAATATTTGTTTAATGAAGGATACAAAAATGATTTAGACTCCATAATAATAGTATTACTCTAAATTTGTCTATGCAATATATGTAGATAAATTTTAGAATGGTTTTTGTTCTTTTAGTTTCAGTATACCCACATTCAACATCTTTTTATTTGGCCGTTTTTGAGATATGAGCACTTTTTAAAAATCAAGAAGAACGAAATGAAGGTTAACACAAATTGTTAAAACTTTAAAAGTGGTAAAATAAACTTTATTTAATGTAAAAATTGCTCAAAGTGCTGATCATAATTTGTCGTGATATTTCCAATAAAAAACAAAAAATTATTACAGTTAAAAATATTTACAGCAACAATGCATTTACACTGTTTTCCTTAACATGTTTTGCTATGAGATTATGTATTAAAATATTTTTTAGATAATTGTGTTTCTTAAAGAAGAGAACAAACTTTGACATTAGGTATATCTTAAAAACCAGTTTCTTTACATCGTTAGGTCTTGATCTAAAACAATACAAGGAACAATATTTCAAGGTTATTGATATAGACCTTACATGAATCTGAGTTTTCACGAAAAATATTTTTGAAACAAATTTTACTACAACTAATTACATTACTACATTTAATGCTTTCGTTAAATATTTGAATTTTCATTATTTGTAGGTATAACTATATATGAAAGTTTCATTTCATAAAATTTGCATTAAAAGAACACCCTTCCGTTCTATACAGAGTGTTTGTAAAAGTTGGTACAAAACTTAAGTCGGTAAAGGTAGAGCCATCATTTGGATATTTTAAAAAATAACTTTATTTCTGATGGAATAGAAATTGTAGGTAATAAACACTAACTATCATAAGTTTCATCAAAATCGGTTAGTTTTCTAACTATCCTCAACAATTTTTCGAAATTTTTTTATTGCTTTGGATATAGAAATAATTATTTTTAAATCATATATTTGGTTCATAACGCAGTAACAATTTTTAAAGATTTTCACATAGTAGGCATCTGTCATTGTGACATTTTTATTGCAATGATAGTCACTTTGTGTAATGGAAATAGTTTGCCGGTTGTACTTACAAAGTTACTAATTAACATAAGAAAGCAAAATAATAAAGAAAATAATTTTATATTTTCAATTTTAGGTTAAAACTTTAAAACGTAAAATATCTTAATTCCGAGTGCGAAGCAAAAACTCAAATTGTCTACCCTGGATAAGAAATCTTCTTAGAAAGTTGAATCTGAATGCGTTTAAAAATTTCATATTGAAATTTCAATAAAAATCATTCGCATTTAAATCCGGCGAAAGAGGTGGCTATGGTATAGGCGCGTCATTTCCACAACCAATCCATTTTTCCGGGAATGATCGATTTAAAAAATGTCGCATTTGCTGAGCATAACGTAGAGAAGCTCCATATTGCAAAAAAAATGTCTCCTCGTTTAAGTTCGTCCGTAGTTCTAGAGGAATATCGTCTAGCAGGTCTGGAAGATTATTTTCCGAAAAGCTTAGTTATTCAATACCTTCCAATCGATTCAGTAGAAAGAATGGCCCCAGAACAACAATGCCAACCCAAAAATTCAATGAAAATCCCCTTTGATGACAAGTTCCAAAAGTGGCATAGGTATTTTTACCACAAAATTACTTTGTCTAAATCATGCCTACCCCTCCTTGGATGGCCATATTCAAAATATCTTGGAGGTAGGCTCCTGATTCCATCACTCATGCATACTCTAAACTATCTTGCACAAGGTTGTCTTCTATCAGGAAAAGGATGTCTTTCTTTGAACTGCCAGATTATTTCCATTACAGAAACCATAAATAAAATGCATATCGGCATATTCACGATTAAAGCAGGTTTCATGGATGTAAAAAAATCACAAAAAAATATAAGTCAGGCAGATCACAGCTAAAAAATAAAAAAAATATAAGAATTTAAATGATAGCACGCAAAAGTGATAACCATTACAATGAAACTGGCATCATGTCTACTATGTGAAAATATTTAAAAAATGTTGCCGTGCACTTTATAAATTTCGTGTCCTAACTCAGAATTGAAGTCCCTTCCTTATAAACTACGTCCCACAAAACATTCATATTCTGTTCATAAATTAAACAGTCACAACACGTTCTCATATTGTCAGAAGGTATAAGACGAGTATATATTAACTTACCAATTCTGTGCTCATAGTATTGCATCCCCTAAGAGGTAGGGTGTACTCGATTGGGGCTTTCCTTTGCACCCATTCACCCATACAACTGCTGTTCTTGGACAGCCCTCTGGGGTATATCATTCCGTTGAACCTTCCGGACCTGGTGTTTATGCTGACTACGATTTCATCGCTGTTGCAGTCGACTTGCACGTCTGATGCTACTTCCGCGGAACCTGACAAAAGTAACAATTAATCATAGTGTCTGTCTATTGTACTTTTATATTACTCATACAAATTAAAACTCAATGAATCGTTTCTTTTCTTGAAATGCTCGGTTTTTGACAATAATTCAATCAATAAGAAAGTAATTTCAGTTTACATTTTATTAAACATTCCATTCCATTATATCTTGTCTTGATTATTCTTGTTTAAATTGATACGAAGACCTAGAATAGCCATGTCTACATTTTTTTTTCAATTCAGACTTTAATCTCTGAATTCATACTTTTAACTTTGAATTAAGAGTTTAAACTTTGAATTTAGACTTTAATCTCTGAATTCATACTTTTAACTCTCTGAATTCTGACTTTAAACTCTCAATTCAGATTTTAAACTTTTAATTTTGATTTTAAACTCTGAATTCATACTTTAATCTCCGAATTCTGACTTTAAATTCTGAATTCAAACTTTAAACCCTGAATTCAGACTTTAATCTCTGAATTCTGACTGTAAACTCAGACTTTGATATCTGAATTCAGTCGTTAAACTCTAAATTCGGACTTTAAACACTGAATTCGGACTTTAATATCTGAAATCTGACTTTAAACTCTGAATTCAGACTTTAATCTCTGAACCTACACCTACAACCTATACGAAATTATTAGACAAGCCGTAGCACTCAGGGCTTTCTAGAGACAGAATTGCGATTTGGAGGACAAAATATACAGGGAAAAATGGAAATTTTATGATCTTCGTCATTAACTATGAAATTTTAAATTCAACGCCCTGTATTTTTTTACTGTTTTTCATTCTAGAGATGATTTAAAGTGCAACTGCATTTTTCCAGGGTCATATTTTGCATCTGCTTGGTTTATCGTCACTTTTTATTTAATTTGAGCCACCCTGTATATTTTACGGTTTCTGAGAACCCTGTATATGGCATGTTCGAGTTGTTAAGCGAATGTCACAATTATTTTTTTTTCAGAATATGTCATTCATTATAGAAGATAAAGTTATGAGAAAAATTATTTTTCTAAGAGTATTTAGTAAAGTTTCTTGTATATTTTCCACAGCGAACAAAAAATATGAAAAATTTGTATGTATTGATAATTTCAATAAATTTAAATTTTCATAAAGTGAGTTCTTTTGCAATAAACTTTGGTGCCTACTTGACCAACTGTTTCGATTAAAATAAGAAAAAAAAATCGTAGCAATCGAAATAAAAGTTGAGTGCACAATTTTTTGAACTTAGACAACCAAATAGTAATTTTGGTTTATTTGGTACAATAAATGACATTTTGTCTTTAAAATAGGAAAAGCTTGTAATTTAGATTCTTTACATGTCGCTATTATTATTTATTTTGCAAATTGTAGGTGACAAAATGATAGTGTTAATGTGAAATAAATAAACTTTTTGTAATATAAATAAATGCAGTGTTTAGTTTTACTAGACAGCTTGATATCTAACAATTATAGTTACGTACGACCAAATTATACAAAAATGACAAGCCAAGACTTGGTGTCATTTTCCTTTCTAAGCTCTTTCTTAAAGACCATGCATGTGAATGCTTCAGCTGGCTATGATCTATCTGTTAAAATATATTTGTTTCATTTGTATTCAAGAAACACATTAAACAGAAACAGAATTTCATTAGATATATAAAGTTTGTTAAAACTGAACTAAAACACATATATCTCTAAAATTGAGGAGCTATTAAATGTTGTTTCAACAGGTATAATCCGACTTTCCGGATGTTATGATGCCATTTACAAACCCAGACACGTAGATCTATGCAGTCATACTCTACAATTATGTTCATAATTAGCTATTTCTTGATCAAGATTTAAACCTTAGTCTACAACATATTTATACACATACTTATATACACAATTTTAGACATTGAAAAAATTCTACTTTAAACAATAGTGACTAATAGCTTCTTTTCAATAATGAATATTTATTTCACAAACATGATTGGCAACTATTGAAAATGTTGAATTGAATATAAGATATTGTGACAAGAATAACATACTATAGTATGCGCCAAAAGTATGGAATAAATTCAATAAAAACGAAACAATTATTTTTTGGGAAAAATCAGGTCGATTTTTAATTTAAAAAATACATATTTTAGCGTAAAATGCGATTTTCAAATGCCATTTGTTTTCGAGTTATGACGTCATCGATTTTTTTTTAAATGGCAACACCATATTTTTTTCCTTGATTCTGAAAGATCGTTTAATTCTCTATCAGACAGTACTAAAATTTTGCCCTCTTACATAGGAAAGTTTTCGAGTAAATGACGATTGAATTTTAGAAAACGTAAATCAATTAAAATAAAGCAAAAACGTTATCAAGTTTAGTTTTTCGAATTACAGATCGCCAGATCTTACACCTCTTGACTATTTTCCTAACGATAATGACCCTGACATTCCTGACGATACCATATGGTTTCAGCAAGACGGTGCACCTCCGCACTATGCGCGCCCTGTACGAGATTTTTTAGACAACTGTTTTCCTGGGAGGTGGATCGGCAGACGGGGACCGATAGACCTGCAAGATTGCCAGATCTTACACCTCTTGACTATTTTTTATGGGGATACTTGAAGTCAAAAGTGTACATTAATAAACCACGTAATTTAGAAGAACTTCAAAATCGCACTCGGGACGAAATACGCAGAGTTACCCCAGAAATCATTCATAATATGCAAGAAGAATTTCTTCACAGACTTGCGCATTGTCAAGAAGTTGGTGGATGGCAATTCGAACATTTAATTTAAGTATGAAATTTAATCAATTGTATTTTATTTTACATACATCAGAATTGTTACTTTTTTATGGATAAAATTTACGTTTTCTAACATTGAATCGTCATTTACTCGAAAACTTTCCTATGTAAGAGGGCAAAATTTTAGTACTGTCTGATAGACAATTAAACGATCTTTCAGAATCAAGAAAAAAATATGGTGTTGCCATTTAAAAAAATATCGATGACGTCATACTCGAAAACAAATGACATTTGAAAATCGCATTTTACGCTAAAATATGTATTTTTTAAATTAAGAATCGACCTGTTCGAGGATTTTTCGCAAAAAATAATTGTTTCGTTTTTATTGAATTTATTCCATACTTTTGGCGCATACTATATACTCGTATATTTGGTTTTATTATTTGTATGTAGTATGCGTCAGTTATTGAGTACTAAATTCAGTCTGTGTCTGCACATATCCATGAATGAATAATATATCTTTAAAGTATTCAGTGTTCACTTTCAATACGCAATATTTAATAACTTATTATATTCCTTGACAAGTATAATGAAATGAAAGGTTCCCACTTATCTTGTGCTATGTAACTGGGTAGTTACGCTACATGAAACGAAAGTAAAATTTGGGTCAAGACAAGATATTTTTATCGATATTCTCTAAAGTAAATAACGTACTGTTCACTTTGACCAGTTGGGAGTATACAGTCGGCTTACAGTCTAAGTTTTCACTTTTTATTTGATCACACACCTAGGAAAGTTATTTGCTAGTTGATAATCGGATTATATTAGAAAAGACGAATATTGTTCTGTTACTTTACCGTTTTATTTTAAAGTCAGTTAACACGAACTAAAGCAATTAAGGTTATATCTAATAGTGTTTCAAGGATACCCATATTAAAAAACAATCATATATGGGTTCTCAGAATCAATAGTGTTGCGGGAAAAATATTTCAATGATTTTGTTATTGTCAACATCGGCTATATCTAATTTTAGCTAGGCAAGTATGTAGTTAAAATTAAATAGAAAATATAAATTGTGGAAAATACGTTTTATGATATATAAATGATACTGCAGGAAACAACTACTCCGTGGACTAATGCCCCGACCGGCATTGAACACGTGAACATAAATATGAAGGAACAGCCAGTTCAATTGTCGGTCGTCTTACCTATGGCATACTGATGAGGGCTTCCAAGCCCGAAACCGGTCTATGTCTGGTGGGGTGACCGACAAGGGATCTTGGCTGTTCGCACAGATACTGCAGGTGTAATTCAATGCCGGTCGGGGCATTAGTCTGCGGAGTAGTTGTTTCCTGCAGTATCATTTATAGATTTAATGGCGCATCGCCCAGGACGAGAGGTCTGCGTTTAAGTACCTGCTGTAATGTAGGTCGCTTCCTGCAAGTCGAGCCGCTTAGGCCGAGCAGGAAGTAGCAGACCACTTATATCTCACGTTTTAAGATATTTGTAGATTTCTGAAATTGCTCACTGATTTCTCGTAAAAATGAATGATTGTAAATATGACAGTATACATAAAAACTTTTGTCTGAAACATAAAAATGACCTGAATTTTCACAGCTAATTATATATTTATTTCCACCAATAAACTCAATGGTAATATGTCCACTTACCTGTACTAGAAGGTATGTTTGCGGTTTTGGCAATAGATGGCATTAATACCTGAAATAATAGAAATAGATATTAGAAATACCGAAATCATCCTAATCATACAGAATGTCAAAATAATTGGGTAACAAACTACGACAGTTGATAGTATTTGTCAAAATAAGAGAGAAATATGAATATACAGTGTAAAGGGCATCTTATAAAGCTGAGTTTCTATCAGAATTTAATAAAAAGTTTATTGATGTATTTAATTCATATGAAAAAATCTATTTTACTTAAAATTTGAAGACAATTCTCATCCTTGTCAAAACTATCCCTTCAGAATTCTATTTGGATTTTATTTTAATGTCATGAAATTTTAATTTTAAATTTACACTGTAGGGGATGCAATTGTAGAGGGTACATTCAAAGGAATATTTGCATTTTTACAAGTATTACCAGTTAGTTTGTAAATATTTTTATTTGACAGATATAGGAATGATATCGTGATTTAATTTTGTGAAAATATGAAAATTACTTAAATATATCAAGTTACTGGAGGACGTCATATCGATATTTCTGCAGGAACAATTACACGACCAAGAACAAGAACCAGAACGAGAACGAGAACAAGAACACGATGCATATTGTTAAGCACAAAATGTTCAGTAATTGATCAAAATTTCATAACTTAATGTCACTGTTTTTAAATAGAATATTTAATAAAAATAATTTTCGGAGCCTCCCTCAGTAGCGGTAGCTCCTTTAGGTGTTTCAGAAAAAAACTATAGAGAGAAGGCGCCTAATTTCGGATAGATTTTTAAAAAATAGTTTTATTGACTATCATTTTTTATTGAGAGATGTAACATCAAAATATCACCATAAAAATGTTAAATTTAGGTTTGGAAACGAAAGAATGGCAAAGAATTTAGAAAAATATGGAAATAAAAGTTTTTGAAAAAACTGAATGGCATTACACATAAGTAGCTCTTTCTGTGGTACTTGCCAAAACTACTTTCTTAATAATGTTCAGATAGACTATCTACAACTCCATACCAAATTCCTTTAAAATCGGCTTAGGAGTTCTGCAGATATTTGCAAAACAAGGAAAAATAAAGTTTTAGGCCTAATTTCAAAAATGAATAATCGGGTCAAATAATCTCTGGTAAGATTCTGTACTTAATTTTTTTCCTAGTATTTCTAAATCACCCTGTATGACTATCTGAAATTAGGCAACTATCTGAAATATGGTGACCTTTCTCCACTAAGATTTTCGTGATATTTAGACTTGTTCTACATGGTCTACTGAAGTTTTGAATACTCATTTAGATACAGCTTGTATAGGGCTAATTCCATAAAAAAGAATTTTTCCTGCACCTTCAAATAATCGTCGCTTCCGTTTTATTTTTAGTAATTATTTGTATTATTATGCATGCATTAAAGTTTGCCAAGGTTTGGAAGGCGAAGACGTGAAGTGGAACTTAAAGGAGTGAAAGAATGATGAACAAATTAATTTTTAAGAGCTGTGGCTGACGTGTTCGTGGAGACGGCCTTGTTCGGGATACATTATGCAGAATGACGTAGTGTGTCTCGACTGCCTTGACTTGAAAGAACCGTTCATTATGTGTGTGTGTTGGAAGATTTTTTAACTACCACGAACCCAACGACATATGTTTCACGAATATGCATTTTACTTAAAGTTGGGCGATTATGTCAGTTTACAGCTAACTCTGGGAAAGGCGCACAAACATGTACAATTTATTTAAGAAAAATGAAGTCTAGATCCAGGGCCGGACTAAGCAGCAGTTGCGCCCGTAGCCAATATTTCTGGGGGGGTCCTTTCTATGCATGTAAAATTTGAATCTAAATGAAATGTGCCCCTAGTTACTAAGTTGAAGATCAAGTAACATACAGAGTATTCCGTAATTGCATGTTAGGTAAAACGACTCTTGTAAAAGACAAAAAAAATTGGTGTTGATAAATGGCCTTCTGGGATTCAGCACTGCTTGTTCAAGAAAGAAGAATCTGCCATGATTTCAAATCCGTAAAATCCAGTATGCCTTGAAATTTGGAAAAAACTGATTTTTCTCTGTTTCTGTTATTAAGAAAAGGTTTTCAGATAAAAAAACTGAGTGTACGTCCGAAAAGTTTAGCGAAGCAGGCATAGGGCACTACAATTTTGCACACTCCTCCTCAATCTTCATTTTGAGAAACTTTTCCTAATAACATATTTCTCATATTTTTGTCATATTTCATACAGAAGCGGCACTTTATTATAGTTGCAGCAAAAATTCAGAACGTTATATGAACAAATAAATAATTCATTATATTTTCCTCAATATATATATATATATATATATATATATATATATATATTGCACTAAATTACAAATATAGTTTTTAACGCGAGAAACTATCAAAGATTATGTTGAAGATTATGTATGGCAATAAAAACAAATACGTAACGTCAACCGTGACGTAAGTCGCCCGAATTCTTGCCGCAACTATGTATATCGAAAATATTTGAAAATCGAACAATAAATCAGAGCAAGCTTAGGACATTGAAATTTTTCACATATACTCTGTTTTTCATTCCTAGAAACTTTTCTTAATAACATTTTACCGTACATAGTTCATACAAAAACGGCACTTTACTAATGAAAAAAAAAATCTATTTCTTCCAAATTTCCAAGGCTTACTGGATTTTATGAACATGAAATTATGGCACAAGGCCATTTTTCAATACTAAAATTGTTTGTTTATTACAACAGTTGTTTCACGTATCTGGGCATACCCTGTATATTCAACCTTGTTCTATACAACGATGTTATTTCTCTGAAATAATATTTCGTTCGGCCTATTTTGACTACTAAGCACCTTTTGCTTCTTAATGTGGTATGATACAATAAAAATTGTGTTAATACTATAAATGTCAATAATGATCAGAACCAACATCGTTTGAATAAGGTGGAAATAGCATCACTGTATTATCATTGATAGAACTTAAAAATCCACCCAATACATATTAATAATTTGATCTCATGAAACAATTTGTGAAAGCTTGGATAAATATGGAAAATGTTTTAAATACTTATAAAATTAAGTTTCATAGATCATGAGGCAAAATTAAAATAAAGCATTTTTGATGTACTGCAAATTAGAAAATTACTGAAATATACATAAAACGTCTGTCATGATCTTACATCGTTTCTAAAATTGGTGCATCAAACTCAAAATTTTCGTAACTAGTACACGAACATTACACATTAAATATAGGTATACTTTTTTTAAATATTATACTGGATACAATGATATCTAAAAGCTATTGGAAACATTCAAGGAAATTATCAATTTCCAAATTTGCAAAACGGCATTCCAGAAAACAACTAGCAGAATAATGCTCCGATCAGTATTGAATTACACCTATAATAAACAACCAAAGTCATTCGTCAGTGGCCCACCAGACATATACTGGCTTCGAGTTTATTAGCTTGCATCAGTATGTCATAGGTAAGATAACTGACGAATAACTGGCTGTTTATGTCTGTCAATCCCGACAGAAAGGACTTTTAGTACGCGAAATGTAGCAAAGCTATATCTAGTGGTCATTCGCTACTCCCCCAAGTAGCAATTTATGGCAAAATTCTAGCACAATTTTCTTGTGCCTGAATCGTATCGACTCTTTTTGAGCACTTCTGCCGCCGTTCAAATTGTGTCCAAAATTTCAAGTTTGTGTCGACACATTTCGTCTTATTGTGTCCAAAGAATATGCTTGTCTAAATAGCAACATTTTAAACAGATGTATTTAAAATGTATCTATTTTGTGTCAGTTTGGACTCTTCAAATATATTTAGACACAGATGGGTCGACACTAAATAGACTCAAGTTTGTCTGATTTGTTTCTTAACAAGATGTTTCTATTTTGTTACTGAAATGAGTTGAGTAGACACAATAATTTCCATTTGGGTACATTTTAAACGTAAAGTTTCTTTATTGTTTATACCATGCGTCGTACAGGCACACATGTATCTATGTAAAAACATTTTGCACACATAATTTCTTTTTTGTTTCTATAATGTATTGTTATGATAAACGTTGATCTGTGATAGTGTTAGTTTTACAGTTACAATATGATTCAAATAAAAAAGGTGCTACTCCAAAGGTGCACACTAGCACTTACTATCGATGTGTGAAAAAAGAAATATACATTACTCAGAGGAAATTGAGTGAATTTATGAAACCACCATTTCTATTAAACAGCAAAAAGAAAAACATTGTAGTTGGCGATATTTCAGTGAATTTTTGGTCTATATGTAGAAACATTACTCTAAATTATTTCTTCTATTTTCAAATGTGTTGGAATGGACAATTTGGGGGCAAATTTTATTCACATTACGGAAACACCACCTATAAGTACGCCATATTCCAACAAGTACTTCAACGTGAATGCACTTGGGAAAAATGGCGGCCTATAAAATTTTAAATTAAAGCTTTTAAGAACTATTTAAGCCACAACTGTACTAAATATGAGAGAATTTTTTTTGAAAATTACAAATATATATTTTTTATCGAAAAAAGAAAAAAAAACATCGACTAATTATAATTACTTGGTATTTGTAAGGTCTGTTTAATTTTGAGAAGTACCATGTCAACTATTATCTGTAAACTTTAATTCGAAAGTGTACCTACGCGAGAAATAGAAAAATGCTCAAGATAAATTAAAATCCCACTGTTTTCTAGGAGATGAATGCCTTCAAGCATGTGTTCATGATTATCCATAATGTATCGGGAAGAAATATGATTTGTGTCTATTAGGATTTATTTTGGTGCACAATGAATAGAAAATAATAATTTCGGTAAAATTGAGAACACCATGCGTCAAATTTGTGGCTCTCATTAGAGTACGATAACGAACACATTTTGGAAACAACATGACCACATCCGAGGCACATGTAAAATAACTTTTGGACACATTATCGACACATATTTTGGCCAAGTTAGGAACAAAATAAACATATTGTGGCCACTTCAAGGTTCAATTTTAGATACATATTGGAAACGAAAGGCACAATCTAGACACATTTTGGAAAAATTTTAGGTATATTTCAGACTCGCTATGGGACAAATTTTAGACCATATTTAGTACCACATTTTAATCACCATTTTGGTTACATTTCCCGCTTATAATGGTCTAATAGTCGACAATCTGCCTTAAAAATGTGTCGTGTCCAAATTACAGTGCCGACACAGCGTCGACACTTTTGCCAAAATGAGTCGGAAATTGTTACTTGGGCCTGATAGGTCACAAACAATACGTTCCATATGTTGTAAGCACCATTGTTTATTATAGACAGTCAGTCATTCGTTATTGGTTTTCTCACCTATGGCCTACTGCATGATGAGAGCTAAGTTCGAAACCGGTTTATGTCTGGTGAGCCGTTGACGAATGACTTTGGCCGTTTGCTATAGATTTTTCCGATATAATTCAGTACGTGAAATTCGTTATGAAACCCTACAAATACAAATACAAATACAAATAATACCTTTGATTTTGGAAATTTAAGGCAACTACTTGGCAACAATATCGATACTATACACTTGAATTTTGAATAAAAAAAAGTTGTTTTTTCACTAAAAACAAACCGTTCTGTTTTCTAACGTAACACAGTTTGGAAACCAAGTTGATACCACTTCCAAAATATACAGGGTGTTTGCTAATTGTCTGCAAAAAAATCCAGAAGCGTAAAAATTAAGGTAATTTTGTTAAATAAGCATAACGTCGTTTTAGAGAGACAGGATTCCCAATGTTGATAAAATTCATAACTTCTAAACCCGTGTCATAATTTTGTAGTACCTATATTAGCAGGTGTAAAATATAAAATTTGCAGTTTTAAACAGTGACGAAAAAAGATGACATTTCTCA
Source organism: Monochamus alternatus (assembly GCA_037114965.1). Taxonomy (NCBI): domain Eukaryota; kingdom Metazoa; phylum Arthropoda; class Insecta; order Coleoptera; family Cerambycidae; genus Monochamus; species Monochamus alternatus. Next base: position 10,597,397 of record CM073427.1, read on the forward strand.
GCTTTCTAGTTATTTTGTAAATTTTCTTGGGGAATCACAAAAGAAAATAGTATAAAAGGTATTCTCCAATATGATTCAAAACAACACGTCCAGGTCGACAATCATTGTCTCTTAAAAAAATTAAAGAAAGACGAGTAATTATATTTTTTAAGGCACCCCCTGAGAGTTTGACGCCCCATTGGCCTTCGTGTTAGACCGGCCCTGTCTACATAGATGTATTTCGTACGTTAAATATTCTTACCAATAATGCGATGAGCAATACTTGTGGCGGCATTGAGGCGGTGCTGGAGGCTACCAATGAGCTGATCTTTCGTATTGTTTTCTGAAAAATAAACAGATGTGAAGTGGTCAACACGCTACTAGCAATTATTTGTGTATATATAGAAACAGCCTTGGGAAAATTCACTTTTAAAACAACGGGAAACCGTTGCGTAGGCACAGAAGAATTATTTCATGCTTGGCGAGGACATAAATTTAAGTCGAGTAATATATGCCGAATTTAAAGACTATAATTGTTGACAATATTTCTGTATCTACTGAACAATATACAATATGTGTAGATGTGTATAAACAAATGTACAATCTATTTCAATAATAAAACAAATTATTTCGAACTGCTGTTGTATTCGTAATGAAATCTACTTTCAACATTAGTTCTTATACAGGGTGTTTTGAAAAAAAGTAGCACAAGTGATACCGCTGAATCTATAACTAAAAAGAACACGGTTCCATAAAAAATGTGGAAGAGCGGCTGTAATTTGAAAACTATATGAGGTTTACTAATCAAATTTTACATAAAATTTCTACTAATGCATGTGCAACTTCTCAATAATTTTTTAAAATTTTCTATCCCTTAGAAAAAGTTGAAATAAGCAAACCCTAAGTTACTTTTTGCTACAACTTGTTTGTTTGACAAAAATTTAGTATTTAAAAATATGTCAAATAGCGAGGTTTATTTTAAAACTTTTACTTCTCTTAATTTTTTGCTTAAAAACTAACCACTTATCAATAAAAAAATAAAATTCATTATCATTCTCATTACAACTCACATGATTGCAGCTAAGACATATCTAAGTAAGCGTCTAATTTCTGTCATTAGACCTTTTGTGATTTTTTTGAGTGCTTCCCTAGATTTGCTACTTACAAATTGTATTTTTTTACGATAACTTGGAAAGAATTTTGACCAATAATTTTACTAATGATGAATATGTTGACTATGCTGGTAATATTTTTGAATGTCGGAAATATTATGTCACATCAAGAAGAAAAGCCACAAAAAGAAATTAACATGACAGCTGCCTACCTAAATATTTCTCAGTTGCAATCGTGTGTATTGTAACGCGAATGATAAATTAATTTTATTTTTTTATTAATAATAAACAATTTTAAAGCAAAAAAGGAAGAGAAGTAAAAGTTTTAAAATAAACCAGCCTATCTGATACGTCTATTTCAACACTCAATTCTTGTCAACAACAACAAATAAGTTGTAGCAAATAATAACTTAGGGATGCTTATTTCAACCCCTTCCAAGGGACAGAAGTTTTCGAAAAATTGTTAAAAAGTTGCACATGCATTAGTAGACAATTTCTGTAAAATTTGACTATTATACCTGTTATGGTTTTTAAATTGTAGCCGCCATTCCATTTTTTTTTTTTTGAAACTGAAGCGCTGTTTCTCATAAGGAGTGAACATTTTACTAAGGTCATTTTTATGCAAACGTGTTCTTTAGCTGTTGTATCATTTGTGCTACTTGTTTTGAAAACACCCCGTAGTTGTTCCACTCATTAATAAAATTTCTACTCAGAACTTACATATACACTGAAAAAATTGTAGATCTGTCGGAAAGCCCTCTATTGACCGTTATCACAATTAAGAAATGGATGGTTCATTAAAATGAACAATGCAGAAAATCATAACGTTTTTTATTTTTGGAATCAACAAAAACATAAACAAAAAAAATAAAATAATATTCTCAACAACTAGAAAAAAGTTATCATATTCCCAATTAAAAGAAAAAATCTTATTCTCAAGTAAAATTCTGCATCATATTTTTAAAAATTTAGTATTACTAATTAATAAAGACTTCGAAACCGAGATATTGGAAATCTTGGAGAATTAAGCAGAAAATTCTCTGAGAATAATACATATAGCGTTACAAATTGTAATTTCCATTATACTGCGTTCACCTTCTCTTTTTTATGATTTAATCCAAAACTTATAGTTAAGCAGCTACCCAAATTTGCATGTTAAGTCTACCAACCTGATGCAGGAAACTACAATGCACTGTAGCCGAATTGTGCAAATTATCCAAGGTTTACCTATTCTTAAATGATAAGTATAGATATATTTAAAAAATGAATAAATTTAGCACCTGTATAACATTTTTTGCTTATTTGGATATAATTTATCAGCTGTTAAAATAATAAGTTTGCGCCCAGTATATTAGTAACATTTTTGCAAATAAAATACACTGAAAAAAATATTTACATTTTTGACAAATACATAAAATAAATTTCAGAATTACTAAAATTCTCTGTTCGATTTTAATCTGTTTTGTAAATAACCATTGTATTTTTACACTGTCAATGCAAAAATATTGAATACTTATAAATTGTCAATAAAAACGTGAAATTACAATAGAGAATGTGATTTATGTATATGGATTTATTATAGGTATAGTGAACCAAGCTTCATTTAAAATCTCCTTTAATAAGGTATTTTTTATTTCTAATAATTAGATCGACAATCTTTAGAAGTTATAGCGCTTATCGTCTTACGCACTATTGAAGTCTCCATATACGAAAGCAGAAATAGCAACGAGATTACAGCATAACAAAATAAATTAGTTACTCATATACCTATTTTTTGAATAATCTTAGGCGTTGATTGTTGAAACAACAATTATCGAATGTATTTTCTGTATAAATTCAAGAGTAAGTATCTATAAACAGTATACACACCCTACACTAAAAGTTCTCATCAATATGGGTACTAAAACTCTTCTTTTCTGAGATACAGGGCATTGCATTTTATTTACTTATTCATTTTTTAACGAAAAAAGCGTTAACAAAAAAAAATACTTTGATTCTTGTTATTTATTTTTGTTTATTTCCAATTAATTGAAGACAATTTTAACAGAATTTTTCTATTCTATCTATAATCTATTTATATTTCAAGAGAACTTTTTCTGGGTGAAATTGTATCCGTTTTCGTATTTTTTGTCAAAAACATTTACAAAATTTCAATTTTCCATATTTTTTTTAAAAAAGATTCATAAATACCCCTTTACCTCCACTAATGGAATTAATATGCGATGCTTTTCTCTTAAAGTACTGCTATTTAAAAATGAGACATCCTGTATACAAATATCAAGGTATAAAAAAATAAAGACCTTTTTCTCGACCAAAATTCAAAATATGTTTTTATGTAAACATTTGTAATTAAAACTCATTTTTAAGAAAACGGCTGTTTAACCTAAAAATGACATTTTGCAAATATCTTAATGTAATAAAATTTGCTGTGGCAATTCATAAATAAAATTATGGCATCAACATGGGCATATTGTTTGCACTTTCTTCAAAAACTACATACCTCAAAGTTCTAATTTTGCAAATGCAAATTTAAAGGAAAATATTTCTTGATATTTCATAGTTTTTATCGTTTGGGTATAAATAAGGACTTAAGGGTAAAGGTAAAGATAAACGCAGAATTTGAAGATTTCTGATTCTGTATTTTGAAAAATATCTTCTAGATATATCACAACGAGAACTTAGGCAGATGTTTGTAACAAAATATTTTTAAATTTTTATCTGCGAGTTAGAGTCCTTAATTTTTGCCAATTTGTTGTGTAACATGTACCTAAGCATATTGTTTTATCTACCTAAATGACTGTAGATATAGTCTTTACAAATTGCATAATTTTTGACAAAACATTAAAAGATCTGTATTAGTACACAATATTTCACCTTTTATTTGAAAGACGAAGACTTGAAGGACAAAAATGTTAATAGGTATAAACCAAAATAGTTAGGTATAGTGTTAGACCTTGTATAATTTTATTAAAAATTAAACAAAAGGTTAAAACTTTTGATATGTTTGTCTATATACGTTGAAACTTACGTAATCTTTGGGGATTGCAACATTGTCGACGAAGATAAATGAATTCCAAGTAAAGCTCGTTAAATCATTTAAACATGAGAAAATGGTGATTTAAATTTTAATCCAAGTAATTGTTTCTCTTCATAATGTGTTGCAATTATTGATCTCATAGAAAAAACAACTTTTGAAAAGTTTGTACTTACATTAGGTCATTTTCTTGACTGTATAAGTATTTATAATAAAGCGAAACGAAACAAATACACACATACATTTAAAAAGTACTTGGATTTATTAGTAAAATATCCTTACCATTTCTGTTAACAGTGGGTATCCAAAACAACACTAATAATATCACAGTTACGGGTAAAATATATCGTGAATTAAGTAATCAGACTTCAAACTCCAACTTGTTCATGCCTAAACTGAACTTTTCCACACCACGGCGTTGGGATTAAAACAAATTTATATCGGTCGTATTATTATGGGCTTGTTTTTTCGTTATCATAGTGTGCGGAGCCCTTTTCGTTGTTTCACGCCTTCAAATAGTCGTTTTACTCGCGAATGAGCGAGACTGTCGCACCGCCGCCACCTTGATCTGCGTACTGACTTCTCGGAGGTGTTTCTAAAGGCTATCCGTAAGAAAAGGCTACCTCGACTCTCCACAGGTAGGCAGCAGCTACCAGTCGTGTTAAGATATGTGCATATTTCTTTTTTTGCGTTGTTGCGCAGTCTGTACTCAGTTTGTGACGTCGCACGACCATATGCATCCGTTTTGAATTTTTCAATTTATTTCACTTAATTGCCAATTTTCTTTATCAGGTACTCAATGGCACTTTGTACTTTAATTTTAGTTTCGTTTGCTCAGACTGCAACATTTTTGAAATCATTTGAAATAATTTTTTTAAAATGTATTACGTAGATGTACTCAAAATTATTTTAAAAAATGATTTTTCCTTGTTAAAAGTAGTTTATTTAATCAACGTTTCATTGATATTCAAAAAATTTAATCCGTATATTATGTAACTGTTTTAACGTGCATGTGTTTTGTTGGTTGCCTAAATAACTATATATTAAAGCATTTCAACCTGAACTAAATGTTTTTATTTTAAATAAATAATGTGTACAAATTAAGTTAAGAACGGTAAATATAAAATTATGTTTTGGAAGTACCACTCCAACTCGTTTTGGTGGTTTCTTCCATTAATTCATATAACTGGTACACTTGCTCATCACGTAATTGGTCAATATCTTGTGTTGACAATTGTGATCCCAATCGTTTAGTACCTGTATGAGGCCCCCTTAGTCCTAGTTGTTCTGCTAAAGATATGGCATAATTCTGAAAAAATGTCAATAATGTAACTGGTATGTAACACTCCATAAAACATATAAAAGTAACACATTTTAAAATAAAATCTGGTACCGTCCATTCATTTACAAAAACCTCAGCTTCTTCTGCGTTGCATGTTTTATGTCTTTTAAATTCTTCTTTTGCGTAATTAGTGCCTAAAACTTGTAGTTCCTGAGGAAGACCCCGATGCAACCTCAAAATGGTTTTATATAAAATTGTTACGCGCTGTTTGTTCGTGTAACTCATTTTGCAATTAAACTGACAGTGATATTTATTTAACCAGAAAGTATCGATTACATAAACGCACTGACAGTAAATAAACAAAATATAATTTAAGGTTATATCATTATGTATCTAGGTTATGTTTTAATCTACAGCACTCGAAGCGGTTGCGACGAGAATTAATTATTAAATGCGGGAAATTTAAAATGAAGTAGTGTCTTAAGTAATGCTTTATCGATTTGAGATTTGTTACATTATTGTTCTGCTGCTAACTAATTAGGTGCGTTAATATTACATTTCTATTTACGATATATGATTAATTATTAATATTTATTCTTTTCACCGTTTTAAAGTTCTTTCAACATAACTCTTCTATATCAAACAAGTAAAAAACAGAAGACAGATAATAAAATAGAGAAAATACAATTTTGTGGTCTGTGTCTACTGTCTGTGTACACGACACAATATGAGAAGAGGAGGAAGAACTTCAACCTTCAACGTAAATGTAAATGTGAGGTTGTAAATCACATGGGACAATAATATTGGAATTTGAAATTATAATTATAAAAAAACAATCTGAAAAAATAAGGAAGTGCATACACATACATCACACATTCATTTAGCATATAGACAAGGAGATGGAAATCGGCCATAATTGCATATTTTAGGTGACTACCTGCCATGAATGAAACAGAAAAACCATTTGCTTGCTCTGAAAAAAACTGTGAAATGACTTTCACGAATGAAGATCATTTAAATTGGCATCAAAAAAAGCACGACATGATACTGAATTTAGGATTAACTAAAAATGATGTTGGTAAGAAGAAACCGATAATGCAATAATAAACATTACCTCTAGATTTGCCACTCATTAATTATGTTGTATTTTTAGCTGATCAGACTCCGACCCCTACAAGATTTATAAGAAATTGCGAGGAAGTGGGCTTATTCCAAGATCTACAGAATGTAAACCCCTTTGACGAATATTTTAAAAAGGCTGCTGAGTTGGCTAAGAATGGCGGAACTTTGGAGGTACCTGAAACTAATTCCGACGATACATTACATACACCACATATACTACCACATGTAGAAGAAAATCGAAAGAAGAATAACATAAACTCTAGTCAAGATGATAATAATTCTCAATCTAATGAATTTTCACTTAACAGCGTTATTCCAATTGAAAACGTTTGTACAAATGGAAACGTTTGTACAAATGAAAACAATGAAAAAGAAGGTGATATTACACCAGTTATTGTTATAGACGATGAGAGTGATAATGAAAAGAACATTAAGAAACGTATTAAGGAAGTCTTGCAGAACAAAGAAAAGCAAAGAATAGAAAAGGAAAGCTACACAAATGCAGGAAATAATAACACAATATCTGTCGTACCTTTTCAAAACTTAACCATGAGAGAAAAAGAAAAACCTACAACTATAACGGACAAAAATAAAAGCCCCGTTACTGACGACAACAGGGAAAAAATTAGGGAAATGAACAGAGCAGCGCAAATTAGGTGTCGAAAGAGAAAACAAATCCGTTGGAAGGAAATGGAGGAGGAAATATTGATATTGAAAGATGAAAACAAAAGACTGAGGATGGAAAACCATAATTTGCAGTGTCAGCTGGTACAAATAAAGAAAACTTTAGACAACGATAGTGTTTCTTCAGCAGCGACAACACTACCAGTGTTACCACAAATTCTTCCTAGGGTAAATAATTCGTCGAGCCCCATCGTTATTCAGATATTACCAAGTACCTCAAATGCAGCAGTTCCACTCACTGAGAACTCAATACCTAACATCAAAATTGAAAATGTATGCACCCTGCCTAAACCAGTGCCCAGTTCCAACAGTGACTCTTTGCAAAAAACTAAGAAAAACTTGCGTAAAATCATTCCTAAAATAATTATAGAAAATTGATATATTTTTTAAGGCAACTACTCAAATGTAATATTATATTATATATTTTAATATTTTTTGTTAACTTCAAAATGGTATTTTGCAAGAAAAGTAGCGATATTGACATACGCTGAGTTTCCACTGTAAAAAGGCAAGGATTTGAAAGATCATATTTTATATTAAATTGTTATTGGCTGCTATTGCGGTAAAATTGTTACACATATTTGTTATAATAATTGTTGTAATTGTAATTTCTTTTAACTTAATTTTTATTTGTGGCTGTCAGAAAAAAGTGTTGAATATTTTAAAAATGATGTTTTGAGTTAAACTGCTACTTGCCTAAAATTTAACTAAAACGTCTCTTTTCATATCTGTTTAACTTATTTTATTATACCAGTATACCATCACTGCAAGTGATTAATTTTAAATATTGATTTTAATATGTGTATTTTATTTTTATACATTTTAGCTGTGATCTAGCTTAATACACTGACATTGTATTATTTTTGCTGTTATTTTTAAATTTTTGTAATATATGTATATATTGTAATTATTGCACTGACTTCTTTTTAATATACATTTCAGGCATAAATGTTTGAGTTATGTCTAATTAACTGAAAAGATGTAATCTCACGATGAAAGACACATTTCTCACATACACTGTGGACTCGGTCATAATGAAACTTTTGCAGGATCACCACTAAAACCATTTAGACCATGACATCTGCAATACCGAAAATAGGAAATGAAATCAATATATGGGAGGGACGAGGAGACCACCCCTACAAAGCCTAACCTGAGAATAACAAGAGTATGTCAAAGATTCCCAGCTAACGATGTGCACATAAATTTTGTTACTGGCAGTGACCAGTTACCTAGGTCACGATTAACAACCTGGAAAATTATGGACCAAATATTCCGGATTAGTTCATGAATTTTCTTTATTAGTTCATAAATTGTTTACAAAAATATAATAGTTACATTTTAAATTCAATGAAAATGTTATGAATTTTTATATATATCAAGGCAATACTATTTACATAGGTACTACCCTTGACTATAAAGGTACTACTTACTTTAGCTACATTATAAAACAAGTAGATTTGATTGTTGTGTGTACCTACCAAGTTTGTATAATACATGTATGCATAATATACAGGCTGCATCACATAAGAGGGCCACTCCCATGTATCTCGCTTAATATGCGTGACACGTCAAAAATCTTTAATTGTTTTTTGTTGCATATTTGGAGGCCTTTATGCTCGTAAAAACAAATTTGAGATCCATGGCCAACTTTATGAGTAATAACAAAAAAACCTGTAAAGTGCCCAAACTTTAAGGCTGTCTAACTTTTTTATTTTAAGAGATAGAGAAAACTTATTGGTAATAAATTTTTATTGCAAAATTGATACCTTTCACCTGATATAAACAGATTTTTGAAATATCGTATGTGGTTCGCTGCGCCCTCTAGGCGGATAATAAAATTTTTTATTGAAGCAGGCTATGGCCACAAAAAATTGCCTGTTTTTTCGTCTTTTATGCAATATATTACATGTTGCCCTTATCTTTCGTATTTATTACATTTTTTTCAATTTTAGTTAAAAAAAATGTACATAAATATTTTCGTGTTGCTCAAGATAATGTAGAACCTGTTTTAAAGACGCCAATTGCAAAAAAATAATAAACAGAATGTACTTTATTATGCAAAATACAGATTTTCTTATAATATTATTTTATTACATTGTCTGTGTCAAAATAATTTTAAAGGCCCAATTGCTTCTAATGTGAAAACAAATAAAATAATATTATAAGAAAATCTGTATTTTGCATAAAAAAGTACATTCTGTTTATTTTTTTTGCAGCTGACGTCTTTAAAACAGGTTCTACATTATCTTGAGCAACATGAAAATATTTATGTACATTTTTTTTAACTAAAATTGAAAAAAATGTAATAAATACGAAAGATAAGGGCAACATGTAATATATTGCATAAAAGACGAAAAAACAGGCAATTTTTTGTGGCCATAGCCTGCTTCAATAAAAAATTTTATTATCCGCCTAGAGGGCGCAGCGAACCACATACGATATTTCAAAAATCTGTTTATATCAGGTGGAAGGTATCAATTTTGCAATAAAAATTTATTACCAATAAGTTGCCTTTATCTCTTAAAATAAAAAAGTTAGATAGCCTTAAAGTTTGGGCACTTTACAGGTTTTTTTGTTATTACTCATAAAGTTGGCCATGGATCTCAAATTTGTTTTTACGAGCATAAAGGCCTAAATGCAACAAAAAATAATTAAATATTTTTGACGTGCCTCGCATATTAAGCGAGATACATGGGAGTGGCCCTCTTATGTGATACAGCCTGTATATAACTCAGTCAGATAACAATGACAAGAAAGTTAAAGTATCTGGACAAATACCACATTTTTCAGGAAATAAATCAGTTTTTTTTATATATATGCACAGTAAAATTATTTTTCATCATTGGCGTAAAAAGAGTTAGAGGGTTTCAATGCGAAAAAAAAACATGAAGCCGCTTTAGAAACTAGAAAAAAAATTAAGTATATAATCTGCATGAGAAATTATTTTGTTTTTCCGATTTCTCATTTTTGAAGGCCTTACGGCTCCAAGATTGGGCCTGCAGTTTTGTTTTTTGCAAATATTTCCGGAATCCCTAAGCCGATTTTAATGGAATTTGGTATGGAGTTGTAGATAGTCTATCTGAACATTATTAAAAAAGTAATTTTGTCAAATATTACAGAGGGCGCTAGTTATGAGTAATGCCACTTAGTTTTTTTTTCAAAAACTTATTTCAATTTTTTTCCAAATTCTTTGCCATTGTATTAGAAGCACCGTTTGATTATATAAAAAAAGTACTTTTTGTTTCATTTGAGGCTTAATTTTTCAGAAAAAGTTGCTTAAGCTATGGTACACCTTTGATAAACTAAAATTTATGAATTTATGAAAATGGAAAAGGTGGCTGTGAAGACAATTTAAACAGATTGAGTTACAAAAACTTTGAATCAGTGACAGATGTCAATTTGTGATTACGCTGTCACATTATTTTTTCAAGAAATTTAAACTATTAAGTAATTTAAAAAATTTTCATTCATCTTTTGATTTGCTGAAGATAAACCTGACTTTTTTTTTGTAGAATAGGTACCAAGCCTTAAACGAAGAAAACATTTTTTTTAGTATTTAGAAAAATATCCATCTTGTGATATACTTATCAATGATAGGCTTTACATATCTTGTTTATGGATTTTTCAGTTACATTTGACAATGGTCGCACTACACCTTTAACGACTTTTTCTGGAAAACTAAACCCCAAATAAAAAAACAGTAACGAGCACATCTTTGTGTAGAACGAAACCTCGCTTCGAATGTAATGGCGAAGAAATTAGATAAAAATGGAACGAAAGTTTTTGAAAAAAAAATGAGTGGCGTTACACACAATCAGCCCCCTCTGCGGTACTTGACGAAACTATTTCCTTAATAATGTTCAGATAGAGTATATTACTCCAAATCAAACTCCATTAAAGGGGTTCTGAACATATTTGCAAAAAACAAAATTTTAGGGGTTGGATTGGGCCTTCAAAAGTAACTAATTGGAAAAATAAAAAAATCATGTTCAAATAATTACTCACGTAGAATCTGTATTTAATGTTTTTCCTAGTATTTCTGAATCACTGTATGTTTTTGACGTTAAAATATTAGCTATTTACTATTATCGCGTTAGAATAAACAATATTACAATATTTATTTGCATCGTAGATAATAAAGGAAATCAAGTTATATTTTAAAATTTTAACGCTCTATGTATAGTAAAAACGCTAATAAACAATAATTATAAAAAAATGATAACTCATATTTTTTATATTCTATCCTTTACGTTATGAATGAAAAGACGGGAACACCTTGTATAAGTAAAATGCCTATCAAAGGATATACTCGCGTCAAAAATTCAGACGTCTTACATCACGGCTGACGTTACACATTTGTTTTTATTGTCAACGTAATTTTCGATATTTGGTCGCGTTAAAAACAATCAATTTTTGCAATTTAGTGCAATATATGTATAATGCAAACTTTTATTGTAATATCTAGTTTTATTACTATCAGCCGCAGTTTCTTAAATACTTTGATGAAAATATAATGAATTATTCATTTGTTCGTATGACGTAAGTCATCTGAATTCTTATCGCGAGTATATTAAAGATTTTTTTGTGATTACAATCAGCTCAATATTCTATAATCAATGAAAAATTAAATATGATGTATTTTTGAAATAATGATGTAAGTAATGATAAATATGATGTAATTTTTTAACACGCAGAGGCGCCTGATCTGATATTCGTCGGTGGCGCCGCGACGGCCAGCGTCCAAATAAAAGCGTAGAAGGTGGTTCTCTACCTACGGCCTAAATGTCTGTTTTGTTTTTGTGTAATTCAACCAAATCGTTCGGGCTTCGAGACTCTGTGACAATTTTAAATGTTTTATTCTCTATCTTTTGTATTTAACAAAAAATCACAAATACGCCAGCAGCAAGTAAGTACCTATAATTGTATTTATTTACAAATTTGTGTGCGGTCCATGGAAGTTCTATTTTTTCAATGTATATTCGTGAATGTTGGGATTACGAGAGCAATATTTGATTTCTTTTTGCTTTATCGATGCGGAAGAGGAAATTTGAGATACAATTTTAGTATATAAGACTGTAGGGCTTGTTGTCATATTAGGGTGGTAGACACCCCTTACTCCAGATCAATACCAAGTCACCGACACGTGATTGTCTGGTTGTCAATGCTGCGCTACTTTTTTAGATTATTTTGTGGTTCACGCCAGCAATTAATTTGACCTCATTAATTCTTTTGCTCAGACTGTAGTCAAATTTAGTTATTACTCGAATATTTGAAGAAATTTTTTATTTTTAATTCCAGGAAAATGTAAAGTTTCTCTAAATTCAGTAGATATTTGTAAATACTGTGCAAATAAAAATTTTGAATTGCAGTAGCGTACCTATTATTTTCCCCAGAGGAAAGTGACATAACAGTTTTTACCAATTTCGAGGCGTTTATTGTTTATTGTATAAGGAACAACAACATGATTTACCCCAATACGTGTTCCCTTATAAGAATAAAAATAATAATACATACAGTAGTAGTGAATATGAGAAAAAAAGGTAACAATACCAACTAATTAATAATAAATATAATAGTAATAAAAGTACCACTAAATTAATGAATGACTTATACATAAAGTACATTCAAACAGTAAACAAAAAAATAAAAATAGCAATAAATACAAATAAATCAAACAAAATTACGGAAATATTTTTTGAGGGTCTTATCTAAATAATACATTGAGATAGACAAAATGTCAATAGCCATATCTTGGAAGATTTTATTGCAACTGGATAAACACCTATTTAAGGGTGAATTCAAATAATAATTGGTATTAGCATGTTCACAATGGAATATATTTTTATTTCTAATTGCATAAGATGGAACTATAAAGTTTATTAAATTATTAATTTCGGATGAATCAATTAAATTAATAAATTAAAAAATAATAAAAATATTTTAAAATTTAAAGTTTTTATGTTCTATTATCAATTACCCAAGGTGCACAGAGATGAGTACGGAAGACAAGGGTGGTATGATTACCTAAGCGTGTCACTTGAGAAAAGTTAAAGCGCACAAAATTATCAAAAATAAGTTGACGTCGGCTGAACCTAGTACATTAACAATTTACTTTAAATATGCCATCTGTGTAATCCTCTCTACAAATTAGAATGCCGTCCTTTGGGACGGCGATTGCCCGCCACCACCCACTTACACCTACCTGATGCGCACTCAGCGGATATCACACTTAAGCCTTGTCCTCATGGACGCGAAATTCACGGATTTTTGCACGAATTTTACAACTTCTGTTTCAATTATTTATGGCAGAAAAATTTCAACTTTTGACAATTGCAATTTGCGAAACTGTCAAACACTACATATATTATTGCTCCTTTCATTACTATGTGGTGTTAATAAATTTGTTTTGAGCTTCTGATAATCTACCATGGCAGTTTCATGATAAAAATGATAGAAAACGTTATAGGTAGTTGATAAAATTTGTTACAAATAGAGATTTTTCCACCATTAAATAAATCACGCAAATATTTGCGAATTCCGCATTCAAAAGGACAAAAGGCTTTAGAATACATACACGCTATTTACTAAAGGTTACTAGCACTGTCACTATAACAGTCACACATTAACACTTATTATATCATATCGTACCGCTTGTATCAAAATTTAATATATTCTTCGATCCAGATTCTTATTTTTAATATTTATTTTAAATAGTTTCTTCGCCATATCACTGTTTCGTCCTTTCTATCAGTATACTCTTTTCGATTTCATTTATACGGACTAAGTTTCATCTTGTAAGATATAGCAATAGATTTTTTTTTGGAAAACTCATTTTAAAAATACAATCTTCCTTCCGTGAGTTTCCATCACTTTCCGTTTCACAGTTGTACTTCTTTATCACTTTTTTATTTGCACACATATGCTATTCACGTACAATTTTGTTAATGAAATACATATTTCAACATCACTTAATCTCATATTTTGATCTCGCGCACTAAACTCTTCATACATGTCATCATCCGATATTCCTCATTTCGATCAAATCACTAATAAAATTAATTACATTCATAATTAAATTAACGAAAAGCTATACCCGTAATTTTGCCCGCCCGAATGATATACCCGGCCATGATATGGCTGAAAATGAAACAGTTGGATCCGACAATTCGTCGCAGCCAATGAAAAGCAGCAGCGCATGCGTAGCAGAAGCTGTGTAAACGGGTATGCTCTCAGAAATATGCGGTACACGGTTTTGTAGGAAAAATATACGGGCTGCATGTATATTTCTTTGTGTTGACTGCTATAAATTGTGAGCAGGTTTTATAACATTAGTCACTCTTTACAATTTCGGCCGCTGACTATAACTTCAGATAAAAACGTATTGAGAAATAATAAACCTACAGTCACAGTGCCAAATACTTTGGAGAGTTTGGACAAAAAATATTGTTTATATTTCGTGTCTGAAATCAGTGGTTTATGGCGCTTTTAAATGATTTTTTTATCTCGACTTACGGTATCCACCAAAAATTCAAATTCCCACGCGCTACAAAAAAACATTGATTTTGCGCTTCTAATATAAAAATAACTATAACGTCACAATTACTGATACCAGTGATCACCCTTGAATTTAAGACAAACCGTACACATTTAAGACTCACCTTGTATATAACTGTCATCACTTCCTGGACAACTGAAAATAATACAATTTTTCAGGAGCTCCGACATCTCTTAATGTTCCCAAGACTGACTTATCTACATAATCACATTCCAGTAAAAATGACAGCCGAAATCGTCTAATTTCTTAAATAAAATTTGGATAAATCGTCAAAAGTGGCGCCGTTTAAGATAAAATTCAGCAGGATGTCGAAGTCGAATTCTTCCACGAGGAGCAATTCGGTAGAGACTCCTGGTGAGTGCGAGACTGAACTAGGCAGCCCCCAGAGCACAGTTCCAGCGATTTTGGAGACCAATGAG
Source organism: Monochamus alternatus (assembly GCA_037114965.1). NCBI lineage: Eukaryota > Metazoa > Arthropoda > Insecta > Coleoptera > Cerambycidae > Monochamus > Monochamus alternatus. The sequence continues at coordinate 10,612,587 of CM073427.1, forward strand.
GCCCAGGATGTGATTCCTTCCAGTCCACCACCACCCTACGAATACGTTTTACAAGAAGTAAGTGCATACGTCACTGGATGACCGTTTAAACTACGTATAATGTTGAATGTTATACAGGGTGTCCCAAAATAAATGCAAAATAAAGCAAGAGTAGATACCCTGACGACAAAATTGCGATGTTGCCAAACTTGCCTTGGTCAAAAGTTGTTCGTTGAAAAGGTACAGGGTCTCAAAAAATAATTTTATTTTTGGTATTTGTAAACAAAACTATTTAAAAAATCCAAATATTTGCATACATTTTGCAGATCTAATTTTGACGATACTAGTAGGGGGCACCACTTATGGCATATCATGCTTCTTTTAAATGACTGGACTTTTTTGCGGTTTAGTGTGTCTGACTATAGAAACAGTCGATTCTCCTACCTATTTTATCTGAAAAGGGTTTACCTTATTGAAGTCGTTAGGAGTAACCGTTTTTGAATAATCCTATTTGAAATATTCATTACACCGAGTAGAAGTTCTTTTGGTTTCAGATAAAGAGCCTTTTCTGTTGAAAATACAGCAAAATGTTACTTGAAAAAGTTATTTAGAATGGTAAATTGTGACGACGTGCAAAATTACAAGAAAATCGGCCTACTTTGATGAAACCTTTGTGCTTACCATTCTGAATAATTTTTTCAAGTGATATTTTGTTGTATTTTCAGCGGAAAAGGCTCTTTACCTGAGACTAAAACTGTTTCTACTCGGTGTACTAAATATTTCAAATAGGATTTTTCAAAAACGGTTACTCCTAACGACTTCAAGAAGGTATACCTCTTTCAGTTAAAAAAGATAAGAGAATCGACTGTTTCAATAGTCAGATGGATACACCTTCCACTTGAAAGAAAATGAGATCCTTTTATCTATTTTAACGTATTTAACACAGTTAATCTGATTAAAATTGAGTTTTACTTCACTAAATACACAAGTAAATTTAATGTTTGTGTTGATAGTAGTACCCAAACTGCTAAGACATTTCTATTTATAAATAAATTTTATGTAGCACCATTAGTAACTATTTAAAAAAATAATTTCCTAACCTTTCCAATGGGAAACTATAAAAAACGGTCAACAACAACAACTCAAACATGTAATGCAAAATAAATTGTATGCAGTTTTACTCTAATTTTCACGTTTTAGTATAGTTCAGATATTAACCTGTTTCTTATGTCCTATTTAGACCAGGAAAGAAGCACAAGCGACGTCGCCAACCATTCCCACGAAAGGACCAGAAATCATGCACAAATCCAGCAAAGAACTGTACAGAGCAGTCGCCAAGCAGTTCGGCATAACGTGCAAGATGTCGGACCAGTGCAGGTGTTTTGACTGCCAGAGTCACTATTTCGACTGTGAGTATGAGAAAAATGAACAGGAAAAGACTGACGGGGGATTGGGAGCTGGTACCCCCATGTTTATATCAGAAGTAATACATGGATCAGCATGTAGTATATTGTAGGTATTAGGATGCAAGAGTAATTTTGGAAAGCAACCCGATGTTATTGAATCAGAAAACGGGGTTAAGTACTTGATTACTTCCCATATAAGTAAACAATATGTTTTACCAATTACACTACAAAGTTTAAAAAGTTTAAATAAAGGATTTATTGTTTGAAAAGAGGCATGCGTTATAGTTCTTGAATCTACTGGTTGCAGATTTGATATAGCATTAATATTTATTATTATTATAGTTTTTGGGCAATGGACATTTAAAAATATATTTTGAAGAGTCATCAAATGTTATCAGGAGTAAAAAGATATTTATTACATGTAAAACAATCTATAATACAGATTGATGAAGAGAACTGCAAGTTACAAAAGACTTAGGTACATTTAACATTTGTCCTGCAGAAATTTCAGAAGGAGGAGACATTTGTGGTTTATCCTGCATCAGTAAATAATATTTAGATTTTGTTTATAGAAAAAGTAGGAAATAATACCTAGTGGCTTCAATTATGAATTTCAGAAATATCAAAATCTATGTGCACTCGTTCCAGCTATATCTATGACTGCAGATCCTGATGGCAAAGTTTTGAAAGTGACGTTAACTTTAGATGAAAATAAAATGATTCTAGTTTCAATAAACAAACATTTCCTTTGCAAGCAATTTTGAATACAAACATACTGCTAACAAGTTACCACAGAGCTGTGATTTTTAAGGTGTACATTATACAGGGTGCCATTGAGTGAGCGTATAACAATTAGGAATGCAGATACGGTTAAAATTATAATTAAATAAAAAATAACTTTCGGCCATGACTTTAGAATCCTTCAAGGGATCAAAATCGTTTTTGTTTGGTAGTTGGCAACTAGTTTTAAACAAATTTGGTGCTCGCGTTTTATACCGTTTTCGAAAAAATTGAGAAGTATCAATTCCTAAAAAATAGACGTAAGAGGAATCCTTCAAATTTAGCACGCGCTTATGTGCTTTAAAAATTATGCACATAGTGAAAGCAGGTTTGAAGCAACTCAGTTTGTTTATTTTTGGTAACTAAAGAATCCAAAATAATCTGATCGTCATCAGATATCATGACATTTGGCAAGGAAATAAAGGTATAACTGATAAAATTTCCGCTTCTTTCCCATTTTAATAAACAGTTTTTACTCTGTGTGAATCTCGGCGCAAGAAAACCGCGCCGATAAGGTCGAGTATGAAACGGGCTGCCACTGTGCTTCTACTCTAAACAGAAAACCAGCTTCCATTGGGTTCCTACCTTAAGACTGTAAAAAATGTCAATTTTTTTGTGTTTTTCAAGATGTTTCAGGAAAAGATAGACATTTTTTTTTTCAACTTATTTGCAATATTATATCATTGGTATCCTGTAGTGTATATCTTGAAACTGACTGCTTTGTATAGTACACCATTACATATTTCAGACTATTTATGCATGAGTGTATACACTGAAATGTAAAGTCAGTAATTCAGGTTGATGTCAATATTGATGTACATATAAACAAATGTATTATAGAAAACATAGGTGCTTTCTAACGATCTCACGTATTAAAAAAGCGTATACTGGTGATCCATTTCTTGTAACTCTTTTTAAACCTACTGTTTTAGACCCAACCTAGTCTTGATCAATGAAATTAGTGGACTAATTTTTTAACTAACAAAAACAAATGAGAATGGTCTACTTTCATTGGCCTTGCATGAAATTTCTTTGTAAATTAATAACACCAACATTGGATCACTTAGTATAGGACAAATGTATATGTGTGTAGATAGGCTATTAAAAGAGTAGGTGCCCATTTTGAAACACAACACTTTTATGTTTGAGTAGTATGTTGCATATTTTTCAATCTGCTAAACATACCTGTTCTTTCTTAGAATATTTATATGTTTTTATTAAAGGGATTAAAGAAAGTCCGCGCAGAAAATTTAGGTGGTGACTATACTCGATAAAATAATACTGGACATTTTTTTTCAAATTTGGCACACTTGTGGCTTTTATAGAGATGAAGTTTCTGGTAATATTTCTAAAATTACAGCGCCCTAACAGTAGAAAAGACACGTGCTAGGTGAAAAAATAATAATAACTTTTTTTATCTTTAAGTTTATTGAAATTTGCTGGGCATCCTTAAAGAAGAATTTATCTAAAAATTTTATATTTTTGTTTGAAGTCGAAAAAGTAACCATTTGCGAGGAAATCGACATTTAAATTTTTTGAACATACTTTGACGGTAATTTTGAACCTTATGCTTCGTTCATATAAGGTAAAAGCTAAAAACTAATTTCTTTTAACTTTGGTAGAACAATTTTGACGTTTCCAGAGACAGAGACTTCTGTGGAACCGATATATCAAACGTCAAGGAAGCTAAACCGACGACGTGGCGACCAGTCCGGAAATTTTTCTACCAAGGTTGAAATAAATTAGATATATTACTATTTTCTTATAAAAAAATTTGGGTTCTACCTTGTATGACCGAAGCATAACGCTTGAAATTACCGTCAAAGCAATAATGTGACAGCTATCATGCTCGTAGTATACTTTGCTTACATCGTAAATGAAGATTCATCAGTATATTGGTTGGCTTTTTGGATTTCAAATAAGAATATCGAATTTGTAGATAAATCACCTATCTTTAAGTAAATCTCATCAAAATTTCAATAACATTAAAGACAAAAAGTTATGATAATAATTTCTTCACCTAGCACATGCCTTGTTACTCTTTAAGACATTGCAATTTTAAAAATATATTACCTGAAACTTCATCTCTGTAAAAGCAACAAGTTTACCAAATGAAAAAATATTACCAGAATTAAAAAAATAACTATGAGGTATGTACCTCCGTTAATATTGACTTTTAGAGAAAATGTTACATGGACTTGACATATTATTCTTTCGAGTAATATCACCACCTAAATTTTTCGTGCAGAGTTTCCGAACACGCTGTATATGCAAAATGAGCATCCTCTCTAACTAGATATACATATTCAAACGTTTAGAACATTTTTAACTAATATACTGACAAATTGTTCACTATTTAGGCACCAGTACTATTAGGCTCTATTTCTATTATCTGTGCCTTTTCCAAAATTAAACAAAAAATCTTCACTTTACAAAAAGTGTAATGTAAATTGGTTCTGAAAAATGTAAAAAAACAATGAAAATATCTTAGTTTCATGGTTCATGTATGGAAGTTCAGTCTATCTAATGAATGTGTATAATGTTAAATATTTTACCTATCGTACCAATGCATTTAATAGTTATAGAATATGTCATGTGTAAATAAAAATTTCTTAGAAAATAAAGGAAAAAAACCAAAAATATTTTAAAGTAGGCTACATCGTTCTAAAATTCTTCTAAAAATTAATAATAGTGTCCTGACTGATTCGCAATTAGTGTATCAAATTGTTTTTTGTTTAGTTTAGTAATTAATAGTGGTACAAAAAATATCAAAAAATATACAGGGTGCTCCGCAAACAAGTAATGTAAAAATCTTATTAGTTTCCTGTTTACTTGGAGGTGTTGACTGATTTTACTACAATTGTGCAAAAAAGGTAATAGGTGTTTAAGACCGACATTTAAGTCAAATAGAAAGTTAACTCCTCTGTTTTTATTATAATTATATATAGTATTAAGTACCTATTAGTTTTCAGAATACTCGTATATCTACGGGCTGTTTTATAATTATCCGACAATTGTTCACCATTTTGTATATATTTTTAAACAAGTTTATGACACACCATTTCTATTTGTCATCATTATCGTCTACAGAATTTGTTCATAGCTATTTCCATTCACTTGGGAGGAAGTTGGAGTGGATTTGTCGGATCCAAGTTCCTGAAGACACAAATTATGTGCATTCGTGTTGATCGGTTCATATAATTCATACAAGAAATATATAGAATTTAGATCAGATCTAGCTTTACTCACACTGTTCCAAGTCTTGTCTCGTTTCTCTTACATATAAGTAAATGTTATACTACGCGACAAAGAAAGATAACACCCATTAAATATCATTTTATTTTAATAATTTTGTCATCTTTATGCCTAGAGTACCTACATAGGTTTGGTCAGATTTTCCAGTTTAGTGATGTTGAGAGAGGGCGGATTGTTGGATTGTGCGAAACAGGTTTGCTGGTGAGATAAATTTATAGAAGGACTAGCAGATCCTTGTGTACCATAGTACGGTGTTACCAGGCGTGGATTCAGAAAGGTCATGGACACAGAGCGAAAGGTACTGGCCGTCGTAGAGGAACCACAGAGCGTGAAGAAGATGTGGAATGACATATGGCTTCATCTCTACCTGGATGTAGTGTTGGGCTCTAATTAAAACTAGTGGTGATTTGCTACCAAACAAAATTGCATCTCATACCATAACGCTTACTGTGTAATGGACGTAATGGACATGACGCTCTCTGTCAAATCGTGGATTACGTCTTTCTCTACGCTGCCTTCTCACCCTTGCACGAGCATTGTGCATCCCCAGGCAGAAATGGGATACACATGTTTTAACTCCTTGCTGTTTTTTTAACTCTAGAAATGGCTAAGGCGACAAGGCCAACTCCTCGTTGCTCTACACATATTTAATATTTCATTGTAAAATAGTTAGTAAAATAATACTTTACGAACATCTTCACCAGCTTTTATCACAGTAGATATAAAAATTCCGGACAATATTAAACAATTATCTTTGAATCTTTTTTGTGACTTTAATTACTCAGTGTTTACAATAAATGAAATAGCAAAGTCTAATTTATTAATTGTTCTCAGTCATTGTAACTTTAACAATTTTTTTCTTATTTTCTGTTGCAATTGTATTACATTTTGTTAACAAATTCATATATGGTTAAAATTGTCGGATAAATTATAAATCAAGCCGTATAATATACAGGGCGTCCTGCATTAGAATCGAGATAGAGCAGGTGCATGTAGTGGTATCCAAAGTATTGTAATTTAACCAAACTTACCTTCTTGATTATTTTCTAATATACACTGTTAAAATCTTGTTTCAGTTAATGCAGTTTTTCCTGAAAAAAAAATAAAATTTAATTCGATGGAGGATTAAATTTGCTCAATAGAAAACCTAAATTTCTATTTTATTCTCTCATTTTATGAACACCTTGAGTGGTTTAATTCATTGTAAAAAATAAACGGTAATAAATATAAATCATGTATCAAATTTGGTTCTTTTATGGTAAAGTGTGGTATAGTTACTATTTTTTTCGAAATTTAATAACTCCTCAAAGGGTGTATAAGTTTTACTAAATTATAATATTTTGGACACCCCTGTACCTGGTCCGTGTCGGTTTTTATACGGGACACTCTGCCAAGGAGTGTTAAATAGTAAACAATTTGTCAGCCAATTTCTTCTACTTCTATATAACGAATATTAATAAGACCAACCCATTATCTTCGTACAAAACTATCGAAATTACTATTGTGCGACACATACATGTTAAATTATAGTGTCGATACTGTCTGTATGTAAATATGTTAGAAATAGCGGGTAAACGTGTAAAATTAGTTAGTGTAATGAACCATATATCTTATATATCTTATATATCTTATATGAGTGGTGTATCCCAATATAATATTTTCATACTCTTAAGAAGCTGCTAGAGTGATCGAGAAATCTGAGCAAAATTTTGATGTCCAAATGATGGATTTATTTTGACTGTAGTATGTCAAGTCTGGGATCAACTTTTAAAATTTAGGTTATATCTAGATTTTCGGAGTTGCTCCCGTAAATATTTTTATAGAGACACTCATAAACTTTAATTTTATCTTTGTTTATACAGGGTGTTCCATATAGGAACCGACGTAGATCAGGTGCGTGTATGATATGCCAAAATATAATACTTAATGTAAGTTATGTCGATAGCAAGTTGATTTGTTTAGTGGTAAATTTGTCAAAAATTTGTATATATTTCTAAATATCTAATGAAATTCCATAAGCTAGTTCGTTCAGTTAAGTATGAATGTGTAAAAAATGTTTATCCACAATCACCTTATAATCGGACTTTTATCCACACATATGAACCGTCTAAATAACTTTATTTCACTAGTAAAATAATGAAAACATAATAAACCTATAATAAACCAAATTTAATTTATTTAGTAATACATATTTCGTTTTTAACTTCCTCTTCGTTAATAACAATCCTTGTAGCATTGTTGTCATCATTTCAAGTCGAGTTCTTCAAGTTTGTGAAGAATTTGCAAGTTTGTGCTTCATTGAGTACTAAGAAATATCAAGTCATGAAAATATTTTCTTTCATAAATTCTAATAATTCTGGCTCCACAAATATGATTGTGATGCGATTATGGATAAAACGTTGTATTGCATTCGTGTTTTAATTGTCTTTTATCCCCTTAAGAATATTAAAACGTTCGACCTACGTTCTCACGTTTAAACATGCTTGTGTGGATAAAATGCTACTTAAAACACTTAATACAATAAATAACTATTATTTTGGCTTACCTTTTGAATATTTAAAAATCGGTAGAAAAATATTGTATTTATACATTAATAAAATGTTAGAATGCTAGTCCAGACGTAAAATTATCGGTACAACATAGGAGATAGGAGCTACGACTTATGATAATTAGTAACCTGTAATCGAATAGTCACTGTAAAAAGATATTTTGGCGGCACTCTAATGGCTTAGACGCCATATTTGACAGTTCTCTACACGCACCTGCCCTCTACCGGTTCAATTACGGATCACTGTGTATATAAACAAGCCTTATTTATCCAGAATGTGAGGAAAGCGTAGAAGTAACAAATATTACATAAGTATAATGGAACAACACTGTATATTTTCGTAAATTCACGTTTCCCTTAACAATCTTAATAAGACAGGGTGTCTACGAACTGATTATTATCGATAGAATAAGAACCTAGTCGTATCTTCCTCACATATTAAAAGCAGCCGCAACTGAGGCAGAACTAACTTTAGTTATTAGTTTTGCAAGACGGAAGGATAAGGTATGATAGATAGGCCTATCAACGTTACTGATAAAAGTAGTTGTAATTATGAAACGCACCAAAAAAATACTTTCAGCACTTATATTTTGTATATTATAAAATTGCAAATACCCGTGTGATATTTTAAATGTGTACGAATATAGGATGTAATCGTAAGAAATAAAGTGTGCAATGATTATACTTTTATTTATTTTATACCCGAAACAAACTTTCTCTTGATACAAAGATTTAATGGACAATTTGGACTTTTATCTTATCTTTCTTAAACTTTCAGCAACCAGGTAGATTCTTGATGAAATCGGTTAACAAGAAAAATTACCTAGGTGAAAAGTATAATTTAGAAACTTTTGCTTATTTATTGTATCGTATTAGCTTTATCTGGAAACCAAAATTTACGATATTCTCACTGGTAATAAATCAAAAGCAATACATACGGTAATTTACATAGAACATTTAAGGCACAGTAAGTTGCCAATGGAAAGAGATTTTCTCATTCTATATAAACCAATTGACAAAAGTCAAGACGTCCACTTTTGTTTTGTCGGATAAATTTCTCCTTGTAATGAAATAATTCTGCCAGTCAGTGATTTTACGAGAAAAACTGAAGGCAGAGCGATTTTGTCAAATGTCAGTAGATATCCCTCTTGGTACACTGCGGACATCATTAAACTGAAAAATTGTTATCATTATAAATATAAAAAAATATAATATTTTTAAAAGAATATAAAAATTATGTAAATTTTAGGGATAATTCAAAAAGCTTCATACCACACGTATACCGTCTAATGTCTTCTTGGATGAAGAGCATTTGGATAATCCCATTCAAATAGCAAATAGCTTTGCCACATATTTTCCATTGAACAAACTAGCAATGTGGACATACCTTTTAATAACATTCAAATTTTTAATGTGCAGAATTATACTGAAATCGATGTTCGCCAACCTGTAGACAGATTAAAGAATAAACTGACTTGTGGTGACCATCAAATTCCTAGTTTTCTCATTAAAGACTATTTTGGAGCACTTAGTGTACCGCTTCTCACGTTGTTTAACTTTATATACATTTCCTGCTATTTGGAAAGTGATAAGAGACAAGTTTCCTTTTTTAAAGAGTGGTAATCCTGATATTAAAAGCTATCGACCTATTTTGTCAAATATTGTCAAGGTCTTTGAGATGTCTTTATATACACATATCTACACCAATGCAAAAAGCTGTATTTCTTCCAACCAGCATGGGTTTGCTGATCATGGTTCTACTGTAAGAAATTTAGTTAAATTTACACAATTTCTTATCATATTGACAAAAAAGACCAAGTAGATGTGTTACATGTAAACAGACTTTAAAAAAGCTTTTGACAAAGTAAACAACTCCATTCTAATACCCAAACTAAATCGTTTGGATAATTTGCTACTCTTTCTGCAATCTTATCTTGACCAACGTAAATTATATGCGACTTATAATGACTACGGTTCTAATACCTTTTGGGCACCATCTGAGTACCACAAGGGTCTATCCTGGGACCACTAGTCTACATTCTTCCTATCAATGATTTGTCTCAAGATTTACAATATAGTCATCTCCTTTTCGCTGACGATTTAAAGTTTTTTAGAAATATAAATTGCTCTGATGAGCATTACAAGAACTTATAGATACGGTACATATATAGTGTGAAAGAAACGTGTTATCCATAAATATCGATAAATGTAAAGTTTGTACTTTTACTTTAACAAACACACTGTATTATATTTGATGTTAAACTCTCTTTCTCTGAGCATATTACAACATTGTTAGTGTTTATGTATTGATTTCCAAGCTAAACGTTAATGCAGTTTTCTCTAAAATAGTGCATTTTAGTGACATACAACAAGTACACGTTTTGTAAAACAAATCGAAGGCTGTTTCAAAATAACTAATCATTTTCCAAAAATCTCTATTCTTAAAAAAAATAATATAGTGACACAAGCGCTCAGGACGCTCTATACATTAAACTTAAATATCAATTAGATACTCGGATTTACTATGAAAAATGCATATTCATAAGTAGTAATTTTCCATTAAAGTTATAACATTATATTCTGGTGTATTATTTTACACTATTGACCTAGACAATAAGTAACCAACAAATCATCTTGTAATATCACTAATAATTTTTATCACTTTTTCAGGCCTATAACTTCTTAAGAAAGCAAAATTGTACTAAGGTAGGCTGATTTAACTGTTTTTAAAATAAATAATGTTGTTAATTACCATTAAAACAACATAATCATTAAAAATACTTTTATTGAATATTTTAACATATAATATTTCATTGTTTTTAAATTACATATTTATGAAATAGAAACAATGGTATAGAATTTACAAGATCTTTAATAAATGTAATGAAAATGAATTCGTTATAAACATGGTGCTTAACAATTAGTTTATATATACATGTGAATATTTAACATGAAATAATGTCCTTAAGAGTAATTACATATCTGAAAAAACGTGTCTGAGAATTATATAATAAAACAATATGATATATTTCAAAAAATTCTTTATAAATATAACAATACGAATATGTATCACTAATAGTATATTATTCAACAAGCATATAATGATGGTTGTAATTCACAAGCGTGAAGGTTATCGCACGAACCGTAGGCGAGTGTCCTAAAAGTCCCGAGTGAATTGCAGCTATTATTTTATGCAAATAGAATACTATACTTTGTTGACGACTATTAACAATATTTTAGCAAACTTTTTACTGAAAAATTTATACAATATTTTGACATACATAACATAAACATGACATACAATTCAAAACTGTCAAAACACCTTAATTTCAGGTTTGACATATGTCCTTCACTTGATAAATTTAAAAAAGCAAATGAAACATTAATTAGTGAACTCCTACCATCATTTGGAAAAATGTTTATCTTGCTGTTACTGATATAGTGGGTAGAATGTTTGGCCTTCACACAGGAGGTTCACATTCAATTGATAACACCAGAGAACTTTTGTTATGTTATTCATTTCCGATACTATCATACTGAATGATTTAAATTCGGTGACAGAATTGTAATTAGTGTTTAATCATAAGTCAGAACTGAATAATGATTAATCATCATCATTATATTTGTAGAAACATGTTACAATATAGTCGTGGACAAAATTATTTTATTGGACCTTTTTTATAAAATAATTATGGGCGTAACATTTTATAAAGAGTGCTTTCTACTACATTTAAAGTCAACCATCTTCAAATAATGCAATGCAATAAATAAAAATATTTTTATATACATTTTTCTAATTTCAACACCCTGTATCTAGAAAACCAGTATCAGACCTTTCGCTCAAAAGAATCACATGCTACAAGAAATTGTGACATAGACTTGGAAAGCACTCCGTATATTTCATTTAAAAGTAAGTGTATTAAAATTTACAGAATGTATTGACAGCTTTTTATGCGTGTTTCAAATTTGGTCGTTTGTTGAAAAATAGTATTAGAACAATAAAGAATCTCAAATTCTTATCAACGTTTCGACTATCTTTTTTCATTATCAGAGAAACGGTGAATTTTTTTTAAAACCTTATTTTTGATCGTAGACTTTACTGCTAAAACATTACACACTAATTATGGGACACCTTGTATAAATACAGTCATACTAAATACTGTTCGGCAGTGTTAAAGGGATTTCCCATAACTCTCTAGTCCCGGGAGATGCGGTTTCTAACAGAGGCGCACTCGTTTAGTTTTGGCATTTCAGTTGTTTATCAAACGATATGGGAATACTACGGAATTTCCGCAAGCCATTTTTTACAATTACTACCCTGAAGGAAGGTTGTATTAAGTATTTTTTTAATGAAAAATATAATATTACCTGGCTATTCAACACCCAGTTTGATCGACAAATGCCTGTTGAGTGTTTTTCTATAGGGTGGGAAGCTCCAAAAAGTCAGAACTAAAAATTATAATAAGCCAATATATATTTTTCGACAAAATTTGGTGTATGGATATTTTGATGGGAGTTAAATAGCCTGGTAAATATACCGGGTGTTCCCTCTAAGACTTTCAGTGCGAATATCTCAGAAACCATCATAGCCAGTGCGACGAAATTTGGTATACAGGCACTAGATGGCGCGTAAAATCTGATGATCAATTTTTATACAGGGTGTTCCATTTTCCAAGAAATCGATTTAATTTTGATTTTTTGGTTGTCAGCCCTGCTAAAACTTATGTTTAAATTGAAATATACTTAATTATGAACACATTCTGATAAATAAACATTCAAAAATTTCAAAATTTAACATAAAAAAACGCCTACAAAAAGTACCCAAATTTCATTGTTTTGTCATGTAAAATGTGTATAGCCTTGAGCCAGACTTACACAGAAGAAACTAACATCGGTGAACGTCAAAACTATGAATTGTCATTGAATTGTCAAATATTAATGGCATGAAGTATTTTATTTTACATAAATAACGCTAAATAATGGATTTAATGCAATTTACGTATGCACAATGGTGTTATTGAGACTTGTCGATAAAAATTTAGACTTGAGTTGAGGCTTTTGGAGCATTGGGGTCGCCGTGCCGGCGCAGTCTACCGCTACAGCTAGAGTTACAGCGTGAAGATTGTGTAAAATATCTGTGAAAATTTTTAAATTATTCCATTATAATGTAATAAAACTTCAGTAAATTGTTTTTTTATGTTACTACAGTGTACAATAATAATTAGGTACACGTATTTTTTATGACAAAATAATTTACAAAATTGTGTAAGTACTTAAAGAATATCCCTGTTTTCCAACTGCTGCAATAATTATTGATTACTTTATTTAGCAACAAATAAATTCAAACAAAACCATTTCTAAAACTTTTAATTATAATGTGAACGTGTTTGTCGTTGAAAGTCAGATCTGAACCTACCCTAGCCCCACAAAAGAAAATTACGAAAGCATAACCTAGAAATGATTGATTCTTGTATCCACATATTTCAGCACTTTACTTATGTACTTATGTTTAAGAAGAACTCTACATCTGTAAAATAGTAAACAATGAACTACAATTTCTGTATTTCATGATACAGAACTGAAATAAAGCAACTGGTTTTTGCTAGGAAGAATCACCTGCAAATGTACTATACCCAGTACGTAGGTACCTATCAAATAGTCGTTTAAAGCTAGATAATAATTTGTAATTATTGTTTTTATCTTTCAGTTATGTGTGTGCAGTGCCACAAATTACATTAAAACAGACACCAGAAAGAATAAGCAAAAAATATTACGGACATTTTCTTGGAAATAATTCTAAACATGGAATGATGGATAATATTATAAAGAAGTCTGTAACTCACATTCTTTGAAGAGTATTCTATAAGACATTAAATTCAGTTGTCTGTCGTGGGTTTTAAAATTTCTAAACGAATAAAATTAAGAAAAATAAACTAATTTCATAATTCTATGTACAGTATGAAAACATCTTGTTAGACTATCTTTAAAATGTTGAAAGCTAACTGTTGTTACAACATATACACAACATAACGTAATAAGGTAGGTATTGAACGATGAAACGGCAAGATTTGTTTCTAATCGTACATGCATGAACATTCCTCAAATTGAACGTAGCTCTGTAAAAGAAATTAGAATACAGAACAAGTGTTTAATATAAAATCAGATGTAATAGTGTAGATACTTAATGTAATTTTATTTTATTGTTAATAAATTAAAGTCTGTATTTGTTGTTTTTTATTCTACTCAAATTATTAAACGGAAATGTTTCAGGAATAATATAAAATTAATTAATACTTAAAGATGAAGGATCAAGTTATTCAATGTAGTTACTAATTAAAAAATAAGCCACAATGTAGGTACGTATTACTTTTTAATTAAAATTATGCTGGTTACAACTGAATCATAGCTATAATAAAATATAAAAAATCACTCCATTGGTCTTTTTTGAAAATTTTGTTCTTTTGTAAAATACCCTCCAATGTGAGTTAGGAGACTTCTTTATATTATCCATCATTCCATGTATAACATTAATTCTAACAAAATATCTGTGCGATATTTTTCGTTCATTCTGTCCTATTTTACGAATCGTTTTGTTTCAATGTAATTTGTGGCACTACACACATACCTGAAAGATAAAAACAATAATTACAAATTACTGTCTAGCTTTAAATGAATTCTTGATTAATTAACAATAAAATAAATTTACATTATTACATCTGATTTTATATTAAACACTTATTCTGTATTCTAATTTCATTTACAGAGCAACGTTCAATCTGAGGAATGTACATGCATGTACGATTAGAAACAAATCTTGCCGTTTCATCGTTCAATACCTACCTTATTACGTTATGTTGTGTATATGTTGTAACAACAGTTAGCTTTCAACATTTTAAAGATATTCTAACAAGATGTTTTCATACTGTACATAGAATTATGAAATTAGTTTATTTTTCTTAATTTTATTAGTTTAGAAATTTTAAAACCCACGACAGACAACTGAATTTAATGTCTTATAGAATACTCTTCAAAGAATGTGAGTTACAGACTTCTTTATAATATTATCCATCATTCCATGTTTAGAATTATTTCCAAGAAAATGTCCGTAATATTTTTTGCTTATTCTTTCTGGTGTCTGTTTTAATGTAATTTGTGGCACTGCACACACATAACTGAAAGATAAAAACAATAATTACAAATTATTATCTAGCTTTAAACGACTATTTGATAGGTACCTACGTACTGGGTATAGTACATTTGCAGGTGATTCTTCCTAGCAAAAACCAGTTGCTTTATTTCAGTTCTGTATCATGAAATACAGAAATTGTAGTTCATTGTTTACTATTTTACAGATGTAGAGTTCTTCTTAAACATAAGTACATAAGTAAAGTGCTGAAATATGTGGATACAAGAATCAATCATTTCTAGGTTATGCTTTCGTAATTTTCTTTTGTGGGGCTAGGGTAGGTTCAGATCTGACTTTCAACGACAAACACGTTCACATTATAATTAAAAGTTTTAGAAATGGTTTTGTTTGAATTTATTTGTTGCTAAATAAAGTAATCAATAATTATTGCAGCAGTTGGAAAACAGGGATATTCTTTAAGTACTTACACAATTTTGTAAATTATTTTGTCATAAAAAATACGTGTACCTAATTATTATTGTACACTGTAGTAACATAAAAAAACAATTTACTGAAGTTTTATTACATTATAATGGAATAATTTAAAAATTTTCACAGATATTTTACACAATCTTCACGCTGTAACTCTAGCTGTAGCGGTAGACTGCGCCGGCACGGCGACCCCAATGCTCCAAAAGCCTCAACTCAAGTCTAAATTTTTATCGACAAGTCTCAATAACACCATTGTGCATACGTAAATTGCATTAAATCCATTATTTAGCGTTATTTATGTAAAATAAAATACTTCATGCCATTAATATTTGACAATTCAATGACAATTCATAGTTTTGACGTTCACCGATGTTAGTTTCTTCTGTGTAAGTCTGGCTCAAGGTTATACACATTTTACATGACAAAACAATGAAATTTGGGTACTTTTTGGAGGCGTTTTTTTATGTTAAATTTTGAAATTTTTGAATGATTATTTATCAGAATGTGTTCATAATTAAGTATATTTCAATTTAAACATAAGTTTTAGCAGGGCTGACAACCAAAAAATAAAAATTCAATCGATTTCTTGGAAAATGGAACACCCTGTATAAAAATTGATGTTATCATCAGATTCTACGCGCCATCTAGTGTCTGTATACCAAATTTCGTCGCACTGGCTATGATGGTTTCTGAGATATTCGCACTGAAAGTCTTAAAGGGAACACCCGGTATATATATTTTTGATAAAAAATGTCTAATACCATTTACTCGAAAAGTTAATAAATCGTAGTAGACCAGGCTTTTGTTACATTAATAAAATGGTTGGTAGAATATAATGTCCCTTCGAGGTACTAATTGCAAGAAAATTGACTTGAGGAAATTCCACAGAATAACAGAATACACTGTATATTGGTATCAATAAATAAATTAAACTATAGCCGGAAGTGCTACAAGAATAGCACTATTTTATTTAAAGAGAGCACTCCCGAAATCCCCAGTCAAAATTTTCAAAATTCAGATCGAAGTAGTCTCTGAAATATTATAGCCTGTATTATCTGGAATGTATCTCAGTTTCTAGTCCAGATTACAAACCGGAACAAATTGAACATTAAAAAATATAACGATATTATATATCCTTTCTCAGACACGGTAGGTGTATAACTAAAATATATAGATTAACCTAGATAGAAGCCAAGAAAAATGGGATACATTACACATAATAGATGGGTCTCAGGAAGTTGGTTTATGAAAAATTTAAGAGGAAAGAGTAAATAGCAGCAAAAAAACAGGGAGTCATTTTTCAGATAATGCTGGAGTTTGGAAAGTCATAAATAATAATGTATTGTGGGTACAAAAACAAAATATAAAATTTATTGGGCGAGATACTCTATTTTAAAGGGCAGTAAAATACAGTGTGGTGGATTAAAGATTAGGACACCCTTCCTACAAAATATGGATCACGTGATTGAAAAAAATTGCATTTTTGAATTAGCCGTAATTCGAAAATAAATACAAACAAATTAAATACACGATATTTCCATAATTGAATACATTTTTAGTATAATCTTAATAGCTGCTTGTGCAATAAATTAGGGAAAGGTACTTTTTCTCACTTTAGGCGTAGGTTTTTGATCGAGATAAAAAATACGCTATATGCGGAAAAACATTTTTTCTATGAGTTGCACACATGTTTTTTTTAAATAGTGTTTTGCAAATAGCTCATAATTGTTTATTGAAAATTGTGAGTTTCGAAAATGTGAATCAAAATCCTGAGGAAATGTTGATAGATAGAAACGAGTTTGTTTATTAGATTTTCGTTAATATTATTGTGGAAGTGATTTATGAAAAATGTCAGAATCTTTTGCTTACAACAATAACATGGAAGATGGTATAGAAGAATCATCAAAAATCGTGATTCAATCACTATTATTGACAAAGTCGAAAGTTAAAAATATGAAAAAGCGTATAATTTATTTGAAGATTGGAGTCATCGAACCACCGAAGTAACTGTTATCACTGAGGTAGTTCTATTAGCCTATTTCGAAAAGAAAATCCAGAGTATACTAGAATTTTACACTGTCAGTGAAAAAGAATATTGACATAAAGAAATTTAATTGCTTTAGTTAAACGTAAATCGGTAATGTTTTAGGAAAATCAGAAGTTGGGGAATCTTTGAAAGAAGTAGATGATAAAACCTACTTGATGATGAAGGTCAAGTGTAATTTTCACACTTCTCTCCAAATATTGAAATTGTTTCGTATTTTAGATAGTGTTAATTATTGGTACCAATGGAGCATGCCGTCGTGAAGAACTAACATTTCTTCAGGTCAGCTTGACTATATAAAAAACATGGGAGAATATATATTGATTCTGAATACAAAGGTGAGAAAAGAATTTTCTTCGTCCGTCACCAATTGAACATTCAAGATTCTTCCTAGAACATAGAAATGGAAAATGTACAAGGCAATGCGTTGGTACAAGCTCCATAATGGGGTTTCCCTAAAAAAATTGCAGAATTTTTGAAATTGCCGAATGCTGGGAATTACACCTGTTACTGTTTCCAGAGAACGTCTGCTACAATACTGGCAGATGCAGGATCAGACATCACCACTCTTAAAAGGATGGTGGATCGAAAGCAACGAACCTGGCACAAGGATATATAGAGTACTCCGTTCAAGAAAAAAAATCAAGTAGCCTCAATAATATTTAAGAGAGGTCAATATAAATACAAACTCGACCTCGACTTCATCAAATACATCCATATCTATATTCAATAATCGATTGCATATAAAAATTACAGAGGAACAAAATTGCAGATAAACAATTTCTAGGCATTTCCAATGCCTTATACATTTTTAAATGGAAACACAAATTCAATAAACTTTTAAAGATCTATAAAACATTATTTTTCAATACAAATTGATGAAATTTGAGCCACAGCGGTTGTCAGTTTTTAATGAAAAAATTCCCTAAAGTAATTTTTGGAAAAAATCGATTGCAAAAAATTCGTAGTAGACTGTGGATTAGCAGCTGGATCATCGTAATAGGTTCAACAAGTACATCTAGAAGGCTAATATACAGTGCTTTCGAAAACTAACGAATAAATTCTTTATTTCTGAAATTAAAAAGTTTTCGAAAAAATCGTCCGGCAAGTCGATTTTGTTTTTAAAAAAGTCACTTTTTGACATAGATCCATATTTGTAACGTCATAGTTGTTCGAGATATGCCGTCATCGACATTTTTTTTAAATAGCAACCCCAAATTTTGACTATGCCATTTGAAAGAGCGTGTCATTCTACGTATATACATTATGGAAAATTATGGTGTTACATAACAAAAATTTCAAGAAAATAATGTAAGATTTTAAAATTTAATTTTAACTTTTTTTTTTCGAAAACGGTTAGTTTTATCGAAACAAATCTAGAGTACCTTTTTTAAAGAGGAATGACTAAAGTATTTAAAAATTCAGTTTTCACCTCTATAAAATGACACCTTTCAAAATGTTGGCCCGTTAAGGGGAACTTTAGGAAACAAATTGACAAATTAGTGTTATTTTGACCTCCGCTATGCACTCACGAAAGTATGCCATATACTTACCGGACACCCTGTATAAATATTAAAATCGCGCGTCCCAAAATTTTTTATGGAAGGGTGTCCTAATCCTTAATCGGCCACACTGTATATAATGTACGAATGTTACATATAAATATTAAATGTGACTGACAAGTTTTCAAATTTTATTGTTCTAAATAATAGTCATGTGAGTACATTTAAAAGTAGGCCATGCGAAACGGATGTTCATCTTTAAAATTATTTTACAAATTACAGGCTCTCAATATTTATAGAGTAAAAAGCTGCATTTCACTGAAAAACTTTTTCGCAAAAATGTCAATTAAAATATATTTATTTTTTCTCATATGTTACAGTTACAAAATTATACATGTATAATTTATTTTGGGTATATTTTTTTTACAAAAATAAGATTCAAGTGCAAATGCAAAAGAATGCTGATGATGATGTTTAATTTAGTACAGAGATAGAGACAGGAGAAAAAAATTGAGAACAGCAAAGTGTATGTGGGCATACAAGGTAAGATTTAGCTAAATTTAGCATTGCAGTTTTTTATTTGGAAGCTTAATATAAAAGTAAAACATATGGAATGGATATTTTTTATGCAATGATGGATATTTTAAGCGGTTACGTACTGGCAGCATGAGATACACCAAGAGTTTTTACCAAGATTTGTTAACATCACATAACACTTAAGTGTTATGTGGTTAACATTTCGAGTTCATTCCAAGTTTTGGTCGACAATGGCTTAATTTCCAGAATGTTTATGGTTCATATTATTTTTTATATAGCTACTTACACACAAGACATTCCTAGGACATGAAACGTAAGTTTATGAATTTTTTTAAAGTAAAGCAGATTATCGTTTACAGAATACTTTTCTCGTTTTGTTTATGATATTCTTTCAGAAAATTGAGGTATATAGTCGCAATTAATTCAACGTTTTTTGACAATTTCCAAATTATATTGTACATAAAAAAAGAATGCAATTGAATTGAATATAAATATACAGGTCGTTTCATCAGAGACCCCCTGTAGAGAAATTGCAAGTGCGTCACTGAAATTTACGTAAAATACCTTGTTCTGCGTCCTAGCCATGCCGCTCATGGAAGATTTTTTGTTGATTACAGAGGTGGTAAATGCATGAAGCTTCCGGTTGGTATAAATACTTTTAGTGTAATGCCAAAGAAGATTGCTTTTTTTCTTAATTTATCACAGCCCCAATAATATACAGGGCACTGTTTTCGACGATCATCTATTTCACTTCTAGCCAACACAGGAGCCGACCTTTTAACTATAAAACGGCATTGTGGTTGGAACTCCAACATCATGTGTGAAGGCTATATTGATACGTCTCTTGAAAACAAGAAAAAAATCGCCACAAAAGTTCTTGGAGGAGAGATTATCGTCATTGAAGCTACTTCAAGTGCAAATTTAAGCATTGTACATACAGACCAGCTGCAAGTTAAATTATGTATTCATTGTCAAATTGAGAAACCTGTTGGTTCTTAATAAAAATAACCATTAAGCAGTGATTTTTTCTTTTAATATTTCACTAGTATGCTGTAATAACCTTCATTATTAAACCGAAACAATGCCAAGTAAATGCTCTTATAAAGCAGTTGTAGATAAAAGTAGTTTTTTTTTTAATTTCACCCTCTATCTGAAAAACGAAGTAGTCTATGAAAGTTCTGATTACGGCAAAATGGGATAACCTGTACACTATATCGTTAATCAAATACTCTGTATATTTATCTTTACCTATGACTAACCCTGTTCACCTTTACCACTACGCCCACAGACAAAAATAAAGAAAAAAATGAATGAATAATTTTCATCTAGGCTCGTTTTAGCTTTGTTTGTCCACATACACCACCTCACATGTTAATTATTTTATGTACAAATATCTTTTAATCGTTTAACATTAATAAGTCATCTTGTGAAACATCCTTATCGCCTAATCACTTAGTTTACGGAGAATAAAAAACAAGGTGTCTTCCATCAGAGTACACGTACCCCAAAATGGCAACAGTTCAGAGAAACACTACTATCAGCCTTTGTTGGTTATTGGATGGAACACGACGAGCTGTGGTCCATTTCGACGAGACAGTCGCTCCCGGTTGGGAAATCAATTTCCTCCTCGAAATCAAAATAGTGGCACTGGAAAAGATACATTTGTTAGTAGTGGTGTTTCGGTAGATAATAACGACAAAGGGGATTTGTAAATTTCGTAACACGAATAATATTCAGCGTGAATCAAATTTAAATAAACAAGTTCGAGAGTTAGCAGAACTTGGAAAAATAATGCCAGTTATACAGCGCGTTCCGCATAAGAACCGGCATAGGGAGTGCCGAAATAATGCAATTTAAGGGCCTTTAAAGTGAGGCCAAAAATTTCGAAAAAAATTAATATCTTTGAATTACTATAACTTGGAATAACCAAATTTGGTACATGATTAAGGTTTATTCAAGTAAATTTAAACACTACAAGGTGTCCATTGAGGGTGAGTCATCCCTAAAATTATACCAAACATTTTTTTCATAATACCCTGCGCAGAATTTTATTTAAAACACTTTTTTATTCTACTAAAATTTTAAAAAACTTTTAAGGTTTTCAAGAAAATATGTTTTATTCTTAAAATTTGACAGTTACTTGTGCTAGATTTCTGTGAAGTAAACTATAGAAGTGTGGAAGAATATCGTAGGAAATATTCAAATCGAATTATTGAAAAACATTTTTTAAAGTTGAAAAATGAGCTTGAGAGGCAGGAAAGTTTTTCAATAATATCCGAGAATATCCTAGTGTAATAAGGGTGCAAGATGAAGAAAATATTTTGCAAACAGTTGAAGACGAACCGCAAATAAATACTTAAAGTTTATTTAAAAAAACTGAGTTATCAGGAACATCTGTACACCGGATTTTTAAAAGTAATTTACTACAACCATATCACTTTCAAAAAGTGCAAGGGCTATTGCCTAAAGATTTGAATCGACGAATGACCTTTTGCGAGTTGATCTTGCATCAGGATATTCATTTTCACATGAAAATTCTTTTCACTGATGAGGTGTGTTTCACTTGTAGAGGAATTAGAAATATTCATAACTTTAATGAATATTCCGTGCGATTTGTTGGAGAACCATCGTTATTTTTCTCGATGTGAAAAATATCCAACAGACAGGCAACTGCCTCGTCTCCTCTCCACGCTAATTCTATAGCAGTAATATGGTATAATTTATGCATAAGACCTTCAGAGGTGTTTTCATCCCAGAACAATATTATTCGGTTTACTTCTGACCAATTTAACGAAAGTGAAGAGAAGAAGAGTTTTTACGTTTACATGGATCTGTTTGTATCGCAGGCATCTTGAAATACTATGCTGTTAAACGGGTCAGTTGCTTCTTTGAATACTGTCCCATTTTTCTTCTTCATATCTTTTAGCATCAAGATCAATAAAAATTGTAAAAACGTGACATTTCGGAATTTATTTAAAATATGAAGCTGTCAAACTTAAACAATCTTGGTCTCATAGTGATTTTAAACATCTGATAATGCTATTATCAGTCAGTCATCAGTTATTAATTATGTAAGGGAATTAACAAGCATTTAATCCCCGAGAAAAAATTGACACTCGAGGCGGAGCCAAGAGTTACATTATTTCGAGAGGTTCACTTCCCAACGTTTCATCCACGACTACTGCCAAAAAATTAGGAAATTAGGAGAGTGAAAGCCGTGTGAGAACAGGTGAAAAATTATGGTTTTAAAAAACGTCATATTCGAAAAATTTATTTTAATCAAGAATATTAATTGCCTGCTTAATACTAGAAAATCTTGGAATCGTCTCTCTGACAATCGTTTGTTTATTTGCCAATAAGGGCGACAAAATTTGCAAAATCGACACAAAAAATAAGTGACAATGCTGAGAATTTTTTCATTCCGACTGAAATCCAACATGGTGTGTCTGAGAAGGAATTGGTGGAATTCAATAACTGGGGAAAAACTAGAAGCATAGGAGAAGGAGCAATTACTAGAGAGGGGCTACTATATTACTTTTTCAATGTTGAGAAACGGTTTGCCGCCTCTTCAATGTTAACAAAATACTCCATGGCAAAATCAATTTTGAAAGTGCACAGAAATATTGATATTTCGAAGTATGGTAAACTTACTTCATATTTGAAAGTAAAGTTAAGAAATTATAAATCAAAAAAGCCAAAGATACGGGAGAGAAACCAAATCGAAGAATTTTTGAAAAAATCACCGGATGAGGAATATTTACAAGTTAATGTAGAAAATACATACACGATTTTAATACTTCAATTTATACATTGACCTCTTTACAGGTTGCAAAGATCATGGGAGTCGCACGTGCTTGTCGATGCAATGAATTAACCTTTTTGGATATCACCCATGTCCAAGACAAAGACAGTTAACTATACGTACTCATTCCGGATACGAAATAAATGTTTCAAGAAGATGAAAGAGGTTTTTCCATAAGCCTAAAAATGCCGGTGGGAAGTTTTCTTGCGATATGTGGCTGGAAAATGTACTATATAACATGTAGGCATCAACACAATTTTAAAAACGTCTTCAAAAGTGGCTGAATTTCTTGTACTCCCTGATCCAGAAAATTTTATTGGACATGGAATGAGGCTTCTTCGGTAACATTACTGGCCAATGCTGGAGATGATATTACCACTATGAAGCAGAATTCGACTACGGTGGCGGAAAGTTATATTGAAGATTCATAGTCCAGCAAGATGGTGATAGCTGAAAAAATCTAGGTCCTAGCTCGAGAAGTTCTGGGTCCCTCCAGTCCTTCAGAAACTCCTTATCGAGTGAATTTAAAAAATGGCAGGATTGTTCTGGAGGTAAATGTTAATGTTAATAATTTCAAATAAAATGCTATAAAATCAAAGCGTGGTATTATGAATTCTAATCCACAAGTGTATTAAAAGGCCTTTAATCCACGGAAAACAGACGTATTAAACCTTTTTAACATAGTGTCCGTGGATAAATGTTTAAATGATTGGGTGATTTGTGTCGCATGACAAAAAGTAATAAAATTCAAATTACTGTTAAAACTGTAAACAAAAATTAAAATCAACTTCTTTATTCATTCCGGAAATTTAATATTCTATCCTTTATGATAACACAAGCTGTACCGATCTTTGTTAGTAGAATTCGATGCCGGCGATCCAGCAATCCGCTTTTAAATATATCTAAGTAAATCCGGGCCAATTCGAATTTAGCATCTGAATTGATTCCGTTCGCAGACTTATTTTCCCGACAGCACAGAACCCATTCGGTGTATTTGTTGACTTTGACGAATGGCGGACTTTTTATGCAGAATATCCGTGGACTAATCCCCTCTCGTCGACTTTAATTTGCAATTCAATATAATTTGTTCCACCTTCGGGCTCTTCAAAGGGGGAGATGGATTATTCGGGAGGTACGGGTTGGCCAAATTAGTAAACCGAAGGAGTACGGAAAAACTGAGGAAATAATATTGGATGGAATAATAAGGTAGCTTCACATTTATAAACGTATGTTAATTATTTGAGCATTTGGTGGATACGGTTTCTAAAACGTCACCACGTACAAATTGAAAATGATTATTTATTACTAACACAATAAAAATACACACGGAAAAAATCTAATATGTAAGTATAATAACATATTAAAAATTTTAAACTTCATGGAAGTAAAAGCAGTGTGTCCCATTTTTCAGGTTGACACGTGTGGAAATGTAAGGAGGCTGTGGAATTTCGGCAAGCCAATTTTTTTACAATTAGTACCTTGAAGGGAGGTTACATTCTACTAACCATTTTATTGATGTGTAATTTTAAATTTACGAAGACAATTGGAAAAATGTGTTCGACTGGAAGGACGTATGATGGAGAAAACTAAAATTTAATTTAGATTAATATTTTGTAATTTTTTGTTTAACAATTTAGTATTCATAATTCGTTACATTTTGTACGTTTATTATTTTTTACTGTGTAAGTGTTAAACTTATAGTGTATGTTTTTTATCTTTGTCCGATTGGTATTCGAGGTTTGGCACGTCATAACAAACATACAATATATATTTTTCGATCAAATTTGGTATATGTGTATTTTGACGGGTGTTGAATAGCCTGGTAATATTATCATTTTGATAAAAAAATGCCTAATACCACTTTCTGGAAAAACAACCATTTTAATAAATCGTAGTAGGCCAGGTTTTTGTCACATCAATAAAGTGGTTAGTAGTACTATTAACTGTAAAAAATCGGCTGGTGGAAATTCCACAGCCTTTGCACCTTCTAATAATAATAATATCTCTACCCCTCATTCTAATCACAGGGATTAGCCCAGAAGTCGGATACTTGTGCGGGAGAGGGGGCGGCATATTATTATTAAGCAGGCCGCATTTGCGGAGGTGTTAACCTGAAAAACAAGACACACTGTATGTATTAATTCAGTAATAAAGTATATTCTTGACATCCAAGCATTGTTATATTTAGTTCTACACTTTTCTTTCTTAAAATGACACTAAATTAAAGATATACATAAAGAATAATATTTTGTTAAAATATGAATAAATACTCTTCCTTAAACTATATGTCACACTGTAAAATTTAAAATGCGGCTGCAAAATAATAATATTTATAGATGACATTAATATAACACTTAGAGAGGCACACTTGTAGCATTATTTACTACAAATTGTATTAAAGTTGTGTGTGCATGTACAATCGTTTGCAATAATAATGACACTTTCTTAAAACAGTTTTTGAACTTCTGGAAGTTCTGAGTAGAAATTTCATTAAATCTCTATCGGTGGGTGAAACAACTAATAACTAATATTAAAAATGTGAAGTAGATTTCATTACAAATACATCAGAAGTTCTAAAGAAATCGCAAAATTCGTTTTAATGAGTGTCATTATTATTGCAAACGATAGTACGCTCCCAGGTTCAGCATGTGGCCAAAACATGTAGTTCCATGTTGCATCACTTCTACTCAGGTTGCCTTCTGTCGGATAAGTCGTCGGTTGCCTCGCCTCCTGTGGTATACTGAGAAGAGCTAACAAGGTCAAAGGCGGTGTATGTCTGAAGTGCCACTAATGGATGATTTTGACAGTTTGCTATAAGCCTTTGTTTCCTTACATACATAATTAAATACTACTCAGTGAGTTGTATTTAATTATTTATATAAGGTGGGTAGAGTAGTAACTACTCTGGGAAGGAATACAATATAGCAAGAATAGTCAAGTAATTCATATCATTAGACAAACATAACTTTATCTCATATTAAGTATATTAGTTTTCTTGATTTCAAATAATTTGAGTATATAATCTTATGCAAGAATAAGTTAATCCAATAAATATTACTATTGTACTTGACGAATAGTGAAATTAAGTTAGCGTTGAAATAAGTGTATTAATCTTGATATTAGTATTAGTATAGCTTTCTTTCTGTGTAGCTAATCTATTTTGACTTAGCTCAGAAATATCCTTGCCCGAATTCAAAGCAGGTGAGTACTTAGAACTGTATGACGTGCTGCCTCGCAATCCAAGATGAGCGTTTGAGTTCAACTTGACCTCGTATCTTTCGGAAACTGCATAACAAGTCAACTTCTGGGTTAACCATACAATAAACGCTTAATAAAAATTAGTCAAATAGTGTAGTTTGCCCAAAGGACTCTGTTATATGAATTATAAATCCAACGATCATTTACATAAATTTGAGCAACCCATTCCCAGGCAGCAAAAATTAATTCAAACAAAAATCATCCCAGTTCGTTTCATTCGGGTAGGAAGTTACAAGAGCTTACTTTTTCTTGTCGGTTATATAGAAATCCTCTGATTTACTTAATCCCCTCAAACTGATTTCGGTACCGTCAGTGTCGCCGGGCAGAAAGAAGGGTTTATTTATTTGTTCCGGCTTAATGAATTTCGCCGAACTAACCCGTTTAGCTGCGTTCTCCTCAAATCGCTGGGGCTTTTTCAAGACGGGATTGCCGTTCTGTTTATTAGGGGTTTCTAGACGTCGTTATTTTTCTGACCCGATTGGCTTCGCAACTCTCCGAAAAAAAATGGAAAAAAATGCTCCAGGGACCCATTTGCGCTGACTTCAGAAACCGTGATTCATTAGTGGCCATTATTTACTAGTTTTTCAAAGATTGTATTTATAGTTCCAGGATGTCTCACTTTTAAATAGCAGGACTTCAAGAGTCTTTAGAAGACCTCATTATGAGATTAAAAGTTCCTATAAATATAGGTAATAAAATGTTTCGTTTCTGAGATACAGAAGGTTGAATTTTAGTTAAAAAATCATCATGTTGCGGCAAAATACATTTGAGATCAAATAATACGACATCGAAAATCATCGCATATGAATTCCAGTGGTGGAAATATCGGGGTATAGAGACTTTTATAAAGAAAGTACAGCCGAATTGAACCGTTATAATGTTATGTTCAATTTTGTAATTTCAATGATCTGATAATTTTATCAACAAACTATAATCGAGCAGTTTGTTTCAAAAACTTTATTATTTAGTTCATACTTGAAGCAAAATAGGTATGATTTAAATTATCTTAATGTATATTTTTATTTCTTAAGAAGACAGGGAGGCAATTCTGTATTAATCTAACCTAGTTTTAAATTTTCTAAAATTAAATAATAAATATTGTCACATATATTTGGAAATACATTTAAACTAACTGAAAATTAAAAACTAATTCCAGTTTGTACTTATTGATAAAATCATTGCTGAACAAAATTACGTTAGTATTTATACAAATTTTTAAACTATCTATACAGAGTGTTACAAAGTGATGTTAAAAAAGCCTGGAAGCAAGTTCTATGTTTAAAAATAAGAAAGTTTATATAAAAATGGTTCTGGAAATGTCTCGTTTTCGATATACAGGTTGTTTAAAATTGTCTGCCTTAAATATTCTTCATTTCTCGAAAATCGAAAGAAATATTGAGATGAGATTTGCTACACAACAGGGTATAGGAAAGGGCTACTTTTACGTGTATAAATTTCTTTTGTAATATGCTAGCATCAGAGGCGTTGGTGCTGTTAAATACTCATTTTCAGCAAAAAAAATTGTACGCCATTGATTTTTCGACAAATTGGTATAGCTCTCTTAAAGCCAAGTTCTTTCTGTTTAAAAAGTGTTTGGAATGTTAATTAAAAAATAATATAATCTAGGTGGCATGTCAGTTTGTCAAAAATTCCATGTCAGACTTAAACAAAAAAAAAAAAAAACACAAAGTGTCGACAGACTTATTTTTGAAGTGTGTAAGTTAGTTTTTAAAACATTTTTTACAAAATGAGTAAATATGGTAAATTATTCCTTTGAAGAATTGACCGAGATATATTTTATGTATGGAAAAGGAAATTCGAATGAGGCAAGGTGTCTCAATGAAGATGCATTTCCTGACCGCCAATTACCTTGTGCAAATAATTTTTCGAATGTTCATAGACGTTTTAGGGAAACGGGAAAAGTAACAGGAAATTTTGTAGATTGTGGGGGCAAAGAATTGCACGAACAGTGGAAAATGGTTTACAAGCGGTTGAACAAAATCCTGCAATAAGTACAAGGCGTCTGGCAAATGAATTAGGAATATGAACCATGTTAATGTTCCTCTAAGAGCAGCAGCTATATCTCCCTGTTTTAGTGCTCTAACTTATAAATGTATTAAAATTATGTCAAGTTTGACAGTTTAAAATTTGATTATCTGCTTTCATAGAGATGTTAAATGATTTTTATTTTATTACTTACTTCTTCTTTACTGAACAGTTTGCACACACTTATCTCCGTTCAACAAAATAATCGCGGTCTCTTTTAATTTTCTTTTTGTTGCATTATCTTCTTTCTCTAAAATTTTTGCCGAACCCCATTGAATAAAATGACCGTTTTATTCCCAAGCGTGTTCACAAATTTTTGATTTTTCAAATTCTTGTCTTTTTATATAATTTTTATGTTCCTCAACTCTAACATTCATAGGCCGAGATGTTTCTCCAACATAATGTTTGTTGCATTCACAAGGTCTTTATTGTTAATATCATTTAAAAATTCATTTAATTCTCTAACAGTAAAAGGCCAAATTGCAAAAAAGTCATCTACATATCTCGACCAGATAGTAGGTTTTTTATTTATATTCTGAATATAATTGTCTACAAATTGTAATGTAAATGTAGCCCTTCACTATATACTTCTATGTATCAAATCTCATCTCAATATCTCGATCGTATTTCGAGAAACGAAGACTTATAGTATTTAAGACAGAACATTTTAAACAATCTGTATTTCGAAAACGAGGCATTTCTAAACACTTTTTTCTTATTTTTAAACACAGAACTTGCCCCTAGATTTTTTTAACATCATTCTGTAACACCCTGTAGATTTAACATATTAAGTATACGATACTGTTTTAAATAAAAGAGTGCACTTTGAAATGAATGTAGTAAGAGAATCGTCTTTGCACAACATGCAATTCCGAAAACTATGCAAACTAAGTTTTTGTGTTTCATAAGCGACAGACAACTGAAGTCAGGTTATTATCAAGATACTTGCAGGAGATGCCACTCTTCTTGCTAATGTTCTTTCTGTGTTCGTAATTTCCTAATTAGTCTCCTGCAAAGTGCAGTTTTGACGTAAATAATAAGTGATTACTTCAAACTTTTACATTTTTAAGGTTTTAGAACTAGTTTAACAAGATTTATGGCAGTTTATTTCTTTTAACAAAAAAATAAAGAATCAAATGGAGCCAATCTAGAACATCTACATGTTTTTGTAGTTCATTGGAAATATTTTTTTATAATTTCAGTTTATATTCTCATCCAGGATTCTTCCTTAATGCGAAAGGCAAGAGGGTGTCCCTATTTCGTTGCAATTTCTGGGTATCTCGGATATTACAAGAGATGGAAGGATGCGGTGTTTGCAACACTGGACTACTTAGCCATCTTCGTTTTTGAGACACAGGGCGATATTTTGAAAAAGTACTTTTAAGGGATTGTTTATATCTCAGAGAATGGCGGAGATATCGGAATGTAGTTTTTACATAGAGTTCAGTAGCGTACTTCTAATTTCTTTACAGGATATCTCTTTTAGAATATGACCCAAAAATATTTTTATTAGTAAAACACCCTGTATATTTTATGCCATTCCATTGCATTTTTTCCTTCATAATGATATTCAGGGAATTTTAGAAATATTTCCTGTAAATTCAGGACATGATAATAAGTCAAAAAATAAGAATTCTTTGTATTATGAATTATATGTCTTGTTCTTGATAGCCACAGTGAATAAAATTTTTAAAACAGAATTTTTACAAAAAGTTTCCAAGTGGTGCAAAATATATTTATGAAATTTGGTATCCAGAGGTTTTTCAAGACGCCAAATATACTGGTATAATTATTTTTTGGATATTTCATAGACGGCGTTATCCTATATTGCTATTACATTTAAAGTTCTAACTTCTTTAAGGTGGGTTTTTTACCAATCGAGCTCCATTTTCTAATGTATAGTTTTGTTTTCCAAAAACAATGTACTCTTGTTAGAACTTCTTAATGGGAACGGTTTTCGAGAAAAAATGATGTCAATTGAACTCTTATAATATTACGGTCTATAAAATAAGTGATTTTTCTCGAAGTAGGCTATGTCAAAATTTGGATATCTCATAAACGACGTATTTCTCAAGCATTCACCTAACGTTAAGGGCATATATTCTTGGTTTGAATAATTGGTCATAATAAATTTACTATTACAGTGACTCAAATTTTGATATAAAGAATTTATAATATTACTAAGAATGTATGCGTTGTTTATGAGACGTCCATCAACAAGTTTTGACATAAGCCTACTTCGAGAAAACTTATTTTATAGACCGCCACATTGTACGAATTCAATTAAAAGCCTTTTTTCTTTGAAAATAAGAATAAGGAAAATAAA
Organism: Monochamus alternatus; assembly: GCA_037114965.1. NCBI lineage: Eukaryota > Metazoa > Arthropoda > Insecta > Coleoptera > Cerambycidae > Monochamus > Monochamus alternatus. The sequence continues at coordinate 10,643,688 of CM073427.1, forward strand.
TTGATAATGTCATTCAAAAAATCATTGACAAGTAATTAATATTGAAAAAATATTTAAAAACCGTTTAAATTTTCCCTCTGGTAAATATTTTAAAAATAATCATGAAAGGAAATGATAAAATAGGGATAAACAGAGATCTATGAATGCAGCATCCTTCTATATCTTGTAGTTTCCGACATACCCTGTAATTATAAAATTGGGACACCCTGTACATATTGGACCACCCATAGTGAATGTTTGATGACTGGAAATGGCTGTTTGTTAGTTTGCTGGCATTATAACACAAAATACGAATTTTAGCAACAAGCCAACCAAAATTAATTCAAGCAGAATTAACGCCTGCTATTATGGGCAAAACACAACAAGTAGCGCACGTGAACGGACGTTACAATGTCATAACGGGTTATTTGGTTATTCCTCCCCTGCAAAAATGCGGTTGCATTAACACCCGGGTGCCTCCCGACCGTAGTAATTTCATGAAACACAATAAGTTCTCTAATGAAACCACGCACCATCTGTTGCCTCGAGGTTTTCAAATTGTTAGTTATATAATACCCATAAAAACATATTTGAGAAGATGATAATTTGGTAACATGTTTTTCAGTAGGTATGCAAAAAATTATGGGAAACGTTACACAAATGTAAACATACAGGGTGTCCCAAACAAACAACTCCAAGATGCTCCAACGCTGTTGGCATATGGAAACCCTTGATGGAAACCAAGTAAATATGTGAAATAATGACTATAGTCTTTTGGAAATGAAAAAGAGTAATAAAACCCCGAGATAAGAACCGGCCATGGGCGAGGTAATATTTCGTTTCAGGTAATTATCGGGTAACACTAATGCTAACAGGTAACGGGTGTATATTAGTATATTTTACTGGATACATCATAGGGCAGGAGCCAGTGTATTGTGACAGATCAATCCAGTCTTAGAGCTGAATATACGAAGACGTGCTAGTGCATCAGTAGAGTAAAATTCGACTTGTGTTTAGTGACTATTGTGCCAGTGAATATAATATTGTTTGGGTAAAATGTCGAGCTTATGAGTTTACGTACCTGCTAAACGCGTGAAAAGATGTGCGCTCTCTCAGAATGAGAAGATTATTATATTAAATGTATTTAATGCATTGAAACACCAAAATCCTACCAACAGTGTTGACGACATCGTGGAAAAGTGTTCCAAAATGGCAGGGATTGGAAAATCGACTATCTACAGACTTTCAAAGAAAACAAAAAATGAACAAGATACTGTAAATCCCCCAAAATCATCTACAGGGAGGTCAAAAGTCGTTATAGATGATTTCTTCAAAAATGTCATTCGCAGAAAAGTATACTCATTTTATTTTAAAAAAGAAATACCAACGCTAAACAAAATTTTAAGTGAACATTCAGAGGACAACGATTTGCCAAAAATCAGTAGAAGCAAATTATGGGCCGTCTTACGAGAGTTGAATTTTTACTGGTACTTAAGATCAATTAGAAAATTCCGTGACGAAGGGAGGAATATTTATTATCTAGACGAAACTTGAGTCAACGAGGGATATACTGTAACAAAAGTATGGCAAGATAAAAATATAAAAAGTTTTCGACAAGCATTTTTGGATGGACTTTCAACAGGGTTCAAAGCACCTTCAAGTAAAGAGCGAAGATTAATAGTGACACATATGTGCCAGTGGTTTTGTAGATGGCGGTATACTTTTATTTGAATCAAAAAATACAGGTGACTATCACGAAGACATGAACGCAAATGTTTTTGAAGAGTATTTTACACAGATGTTGGATCTTATTCCTCCGGCATGTCATTGGCATAGATAATGCCAGTTACCATTCACAGCAGACCGAGCGGACGCCTACAACTGCTTGGAGGAAAGCTGATATAATTCCAAACAGACTATAGGAAATTCAGTTTTTTTAATTTACGGTTTTTGAAAAGATTATTCATAACCTACCAAAAATTGATTTAAAAACTTTACAAAAAGAATTAAAAGATTGCATATCTGAATTAAATAAACGCCTTATTTGATTCGAATTGCATATTAATTTCAATCAAAAAAACACTCAAACTTTCAAAACGTTATTTTTATACAAATTTGAACAAATTGTTTACGGAAATGGAAAAAAATATGAAAATTATTTTTTAAAATTAAGTTTTCATAAGATGATCCAAATTTATTTTTAACAAAAAAGTGATTACAACACATAATTTTTGCTTTCCGAGAATACATTATGTAATAAATGTAATAAATTGAATTATATACTGATTTTTTTTCTTGGTGTACATTATTCGTGATATTACATGTTTACTATAAATTTTAATTAATAGTTATTTATGCAACAACTACAAAAAGTAGGTGTTGTCCTATTCGGCCTGACGGCCTCGTTGGACAATTTCACGTCGCGTGCAATAAGCACTTTTTGTACGAGTTGCATACAATATTTTTTCTACCTTCATGCAAAAACCAAAAAATGTTATTGAAATGACACTAAGTCTAGGAAAATGTGACGTCGATTTGAACGTTTATGTTTGTCATGATGACAAAACGCTGTAGTAGAATGACAGATGAATGCAATAAACATTTTATTGCACTAGTTCAATAAAGCACCACTTTTTCCACTAAATATAGTTCAATAAAGTTTTATTTTTTGCATGAACGTAGACAAATTTTCATTTTATATAATTTTAACAACTTATTACTTTGATAAACAGCTAGCAACATCATATCACTATCATATGATAATATTCTTTAAAATTTTAAATGAAATATATAAAATTATGCGTTTTAATTATAAATTAGCTTCTAATATAATACAGGGTGTTTAGAATATAAGTGCCGATACTAAAAGGGTTTATATATCTGATCAAAGGTAATATAGTATAGTAATAAAAACCTCATAAACGAATAGTTTTTCTACAAATGGCGAATCTGAGCAAAACACTCTGGGTGCGACACATTTGAATGGTAACTGCTTCCCGCAAGCAACATGTAATTTTGAACACTTGTAATTATTTCACATTTTATTCTGTATCGTGAAAAAAGGTCAGAGAAAAAATAATTGCTAATATGTTTTTGTTTGATACAATTCATCGTACAGCAAAATAAAGGCATTCATATTCCGGACACCCTGTACAAGGGGATGTAAAGTTTGATAAAAAGATATAAAATTTACAGGACTGATAGTATACTAGGTATAAGGAATTTGAATTTAACTTCGGATAGTCTCGAACAGAACCAGCTGTTTCGGTACCATGCCAATTTTTTTTTTGAACAATTGAAATTTAAGTGGATTTGATTGCGACTTTTTAAAATTCGTCCGATATATAAATTTATTTAGCCAATAATTATTTATGATCTATCACACATTTCAATTGTCTTGTTTTAATGGTACCGCGACAAAATTTATGATTTTTTTAATGAAAAAATTAATTGATGCGCATTTTACTGAGAAATATGACCGGCATTCACAGAATGGCCGTGAAAGTGATACCAGAATTCGGAAACCTAACCCCTACTTAGGGTGTAATTAACTCTTCGCAAACGCAGTAATGACGTGCGCAAATATTGGCCTCTGAATGAAAAGCAGCTCTAATTGTAGCGCAACAATTTTTTTGCCTCGGCCTGAAAAAGCATTCATTAATTAGATGGGAAGTATCGGATGCCTCACGAATTCTTTCAGCGAAACACAATTAAGAGGGGCGTTTTTAATGCGTTTTTTAATATATTCGAATTACCCGCATTTTGGCATCAGGTTTTCTTTATAAATTTCACCTGATACCTACTGCATGTCATTGCTCAATGGTTTTATACAAACACACAAAGTTCTACAGTCATCTTGGTTAAGTTAAAATATCCAATATTACGATCACAATGTGTTATGTTCGCTACGTCTTCTATACGTTAAATCTAATCAATATTATCGCCACGTAGAGTCTGTACATCCTAAAACTACCAATGTCATGAGAAAACCACATGCTACGCTACGTTTGTTATATATAGTATGCGCCAAAAGTATGGAATAAATTCAATAAAAACGAAACAATTATTTTTTGGGAAAAATCCTCGAACAGGTCGATTTTTAATATAAAAAATACATATTTTAGCGTAAAATGCGACTTTCAAATGTCATTTGTTTTCGAGTAATGACGTCATCGATTTTTTTTTAATGGCAACACCATAATTTTTCATTGATTCTGAAAGATCGTTTAATTCTCTATCAGACAGTACTAAAATTTTGCCCTCTTACATAGGAAAGTTTTCGAGTAAATGACGATTGAATGTTAGAAAACGTAAATCAATTAAAATAAAGCAAAAACGTTATCAAGTTTAGTTTTTCGAATTCCATAGTTCTTTTATGGATCACGTAGGTGAAAATCTTTGCAAAGTGTCATTGTCACACCGACTTTCTAATAAGTATTGTAAGCGACATAGAAATTATTATTCAATTTAAAGTATTATGGCACCTTTAACTGTTACTCAAAGAATTGAAATTTTAATTCTTATCGGATGCGGGAATATGACTAGAACTCAGCAGGAAGTTTGCGATTTATTTAATGAAAAATATCCAGATCGCCCTATCAGCCAATCAACAGTCAGTAAGGTAGAGTCTAAATTTAGAGAAACTGGCAATGTTGTAAATATTCCAAAACCTGGACGTCCAAGCATTAATGAAAATCAGAAACAGAACATTTTGATAAGTATGGTGGATAATCCTCATAATTCTTCACGATTGGTTGCATTAAACAATGACACTAGTCAGAGCACAGTGCTACGTATCTTGAGGAAGGAAAAATATCATCCCTACAAAATTCAACTTGTGCAGGAACTCAATGAAGATGATCCCGGTCGTCGCTTACACTTTTGCGAAATTCTAATGGATTTATGTCAAGGAAATAGAAATTTACACCGGCAAATACTTTTTTCAGATGGGGCCACATTTTGTCTGAATGGTACAGTAAACCGTCAAACTTGCAGATATTGGAGTCGGGAAAATCCTCATTGGATGGCAGAGGCACATACCCAACACCCTCAGAAATTAAATGTGTGGGCTGGAATAGTTGACGACAGAATAGTAGGGCATTTCTTCTTTGCAGGAACCCTTACAGGAGAAAGATATTTAGAGTTTCTAGAAAATGACTTTGTTCCAGCCATTGCAGTAATTTTTCCTAACGTTAATGACCCTGACATTCCTGACGATACCATATGGTTTCAGCAAGACGGTGCACCTCCGCACTGTGTGCGCCCTGTACGAGATTTTTTGGACAACTGTTTTCCTGGGAGGTGGATCGGCAGACGCGAACCGATAGAATGACCTGTAAGATCGCCAGATCTTACACCTCTTGACTATTTTTTATGGGGACACTTGAAGTCAAAAGTCTACATTAATAAAACACGTAATTTAGAAGAACTTCAAAATCGCATTCGGGACGAAATACGCAGAGTTACCCCAGAAATCATTCATAATCTGCAAGAAGAATTTCTTCACAGACTTGCGCATTGTCAAGAAGTTGGTGGATGGCAATTCGAACATTTAATTTAAGTATAAAATTTAATCAATTGTATTTTATTTTACATACCTCAGAATTGTTACTTTTTTATGGATAAAATTTACGTTTTCTAACATTCAATCGTCATTTACTCGAAAACTTTCCTATGTAAGAGGGCAAAATTTTAGTACTGTCTGATAGAGAATTAAACGATCTTTCAGAATCAAGAAAAAAAATATAGTGTTGCCATTTAAAAAAAAATCGATGACGTCATTACTCGAAAACAAATGACATTTGAAAATCGCATTTTACGCTAAAATATGTATTTTTTATATCAAAAATCGACCTGTTCGAGGATTTTTCCCAAAAAATAATTGTTTCATTTTTATTGAATTTATTCCATACTTTTGGCGCATACTGTACATTTAAACAGCTAGTTATGCTGACATATGCGCTAAGTACGCCAAAACACATTAAATGTAGTCAATATTACCATCTCACAGAGAATTATGCTAGCTATGATCGCTACGTTCGTTGTATTCTTGAAGAACAGCGAATATTACTATTATGACATATATCATTATGGCTAGCTATATTTGATGTACAAGATAAATAGAGAAGCCATTATGTAGCTTTGTTTGGTGTGCTTTCTCACTATGTGTTTTGAAAGTAACTACCACTGTTTCTTGCTAAAGCCACACAGACTGATATGCTATATATATATTTGCTACGTACGCTATACATATATTGATATGCAAATTTTACAACCTACGTGGTATGTTTAATGTATTAAAAATATCTATCAATACTACCATTGTCTTCTGCTAAGACTACATAGATCGCTATGCTCGCTATACGCGGTTTAAATAACCAACGTTGTGACCCCAGAGAACGCTGACTAATGTAATTAACTATGTTAGATATACACGTTAAATATAGTCAATATTTAACTGCATAGCTACGATTGCTATGTTCGCAATACACATGAAATTACACGGAGCACCAGGTAACATTGCGGATACACAGATCATAATGATAACATAATAGCTATGCGTACTAAAAACAGCTACCATTGTTTTACGATGAAGCTACACAACGCTATGTTCACTACGTTCAGTACATACAATATTAGTAACTACGTTATGTCCATAGAGAGCACTAGGTTAGCTGTTAGATAGACAGTCAATATTACCACTGCATAGCTATGATAGCTATGTTCGCATTAACTGTGTAACTGGGCTAATCCTCGTGATTAAAGGGGCACATATATTATTATATTATATATATTATTTTTGCAGTTATGTTTTGAATTCAATTTAATATGATATAATAATAATAATATAATAATAATATCTCTACCCCTCATTCTAATCACAGGGATTAGCCCAGAAGTCGGAGACTTGTGCGGGAGAGGGGACGGCATATTATTATTAAGCAGGCCGCACCCAGGCACGACTTACGTTGGTCCTAACCACTATTCACTGCAGGAATGAGGGAAACGTGGAAAACCTCATTAATTAGGGGGGTAGTCAAATATCAACCGGTATCAATCTCTCACATTGACCCAAGCCAACATTCTTCCACCCTACCATACCCGCAGAGAGGGCGCCAATCCTCTCCACGAATATAGCTTAAATACGGTCTACCGGCAGCTGGGCTCGAACCAACACCGATCTAGTCACCTCGATTCAAGTACTGACGCCTTAAACCGCGCGACCACTGACCGATCCAATACTACGATATTTAACAAGTACACGCATTCTAAATGCCTTTGCATATAGTTTCAGGAACTATGTACACCCACCCAGAAGGCAATGCAAAAGAGCTTTAATGGGAACCAGCTCAACAGTAATCATATTTTCCAACAGAAACAGAATTTTCCCGGCCATATTTCTTTGGTTGTTTCAATTATATTAGTGTCAGTGTATTGTTTGAGTTAGTTTAAACTTTCCATTATACGCCCCATTACATTAAACACGACTCCCGACCGCTGCTAATGCTCTTCTGCTTGTCTTGGGAGCACCCCATATACAACAGACTTTGGCTCAAGTTTCCCCACATATTCCAGTACGGGTTTATGTGTGCGTAAATAAATGTTTTCTTTAACTTGATAATGCTCGAGGAAACGGGGAACGGCATTTGCTAAGCGTATTTGCTTTCACCTACAGGGTGGAAACGCTTTCTTTGTCTATTGTCAGATCGTTTTCGTTATTAGGTACTCTTGGTCAAGGCAAGAAATCTTGCAAAAGGGCTTAGCAGGATAAATATATGTGTGTGTTGCCCCGGACGGATTTACATATTTTGTGTAGAAGTCGCACTGAAATGTAATTTTATATTATGATGACTGGAATGCGCTAAAAGCTGCGCGAATGGATTATTCATGATCAGCGCCATATTTTATTTTGTGCCTCTAGCAATGGCAGAGCAGTAGGGGTTTAGCTGAATGTGAATTGAAATGAAATTGAATTCTGGATATGCAGAATTATTTCGTGCTATATGCTGGTTAATTTTACAGTCCCTTATGAAACTTAACATGTTCCAACAATAACACCCACAAAAATACACAAAGAATAACACTAAAGAGATACAAGATAAAAGAAGAAACCACACTGTACGCCAATGATGTGTTTACAAACAAAATAATGGAAAATTAAGAACACAATTCATATCGTACGTGCAGATGGTTGTCCCTCTCGCACCCACATACATAAACAATGAAGTATGTCCTTGCTGAGTTTCATGTGCCTCGTTTTGTCTGCTACTAGGTTTGGTACCTTTATTTGGATGCGCAAATGGACTAAACGCATTTCATATTGTACATTTCAGTGAGAAGTTGGCAATAACGTAACCTCAAATTTCCCAAACGATTGTCTCAAAATGAGTCTTTGTGTTTTATGAAAAATTAAAAATATTTTTTTTCTCTAGAACTGCTTGTCCAATATTGATGCCCAAAAAATGTCATGGAACTTAACAGAGCAACATTGTAAAATTTCAGTTTTTTTTTTGTGGGATATACTGCTTATAGGTACTATCACTATGTTCTACCATAAAAATGTTGAATTTATCTGGTGTAAGGAGTAAAATTGTCAAACTTATTGAAAAGGAATTTTGAGTTGGAATGCAGATACAGGGCGTCCCATACTTTTTGTTCTTAACGTTGGAAAAAAATACAATATGAAAAATAGTTGTCTTTCCTACAACATTTTTCTCTATGACACTCCATTTTCCCGATACAGGACGTCCAACTTTTAAAAAAATATGTAACTTTATATTTGATCTACTAAACAAATAAATATTTTTACTTTAAATTTGGTATGCAATAAGAAAAGGTAATATTTTGACGAGTATAGCTTCTTTGAACTAAAAACAGTCGCGTAGTGGCTCCAAAACTTCTACACCAATGGTGCATTTCAATTTTTAAATATCTCCACAAAAAGAAGTACAAAGAATTTAAGTTAGAAGATCGTGACGACCAAGGTACCGGTCCTCCTCGTCCAATACATCGTACCTTTTGAACTTCATTAAGGTACTACTGAACATTTTGTCGAAAAGGCGGAGCACCATCTTGCAATAACCACATTCGGAGTCGACAGCTAAGGGCACATCTTACACAAGTTCAGGCAGGTCATTTCGAAGTAACTCGAGATACTCAACTCCATCCATTCGATTTGGTATACGAATGATTCATTGAAACATCGACAATAACTGCTCAAACATTTAAAGAAAAGCTTTGTTGGAAATGATCCCGTTGAATTGCGTGCGGATTTTCAAAATCCCAAACATGAGGATGAGGTTATACATTAAATTCCGTGTAAAAGTAGCTTCATCTGTAATTAACACGTCAGCTGTAAATCTGGAATTTTGAGTATTTTGTTGCTGCAGTCATTCACAAAATCTAATTCGTAAGGGATAATCCCTTGGTATTAATGCTTGGACATGCTGTACATGGTACGGATATGATTGAGCCTCGTGTATCATATGCCACACTGTTGATTGAGACATTTCTTGTACTTGTTGAGCGACAATACTAAAATCGGATTTCGATATTCATTTGGGGCTATCTGGGGGTATGGAAAGAGAGAGAGAGTACTACGTGCGTACAACGCGGAACCTACAGTAGCTCAGCGATGTAAAGGTTAGAGCTCGAACCGTACTATATATTTTCGTAAATCGTACGTCAATATCGTAAAAAAATTTTTTTACGATATTGACTCCTTTTTTCATGACGTATCTATTCTCAATTTTTTTGGATAAGCTGTGAATCACCTTGTATTCAGAGTGTATTTCAAGTTGATATCATAATTTCGTTAAAATAAATATGATACATCTTTTACTGTTTTCCTCTTTCCCTTCATTTAAACTGTTCCTACACCACTGGCTCGTTGGCGCTCCTGTTCAACTTAAATCTGATGTGCATTTGTTAAAGCCAATCGCTCTGCAAACACGCTCTCCTTATCTTTTGTGCGGCGCCTTGTAGCAGATTTATTACCTCTTCTTCTAATATTCCGCGGCACCATGAATGGGAACAATCTCCCTGTAGAAATAGCGACGATATTTTTTTATGCGATCAGATTTGTTTCTATTAAATATTCACGCGCGCTAATTATTTACCGGGCAAAATCGTTGCTTGTCATGTTGTAATGCTGAATATAGAGTAACTTATTAAAAATGCATGCGTCATGCATAATTTAAGGTGCAACACGAGCCTGGGCATGTACCGGAAGTGATTTGACGGATGAACTCTGAGCGCCGGATTAATTTGACTAATCGCTCATTTGATAAAGGCATTGATCCACTCAAATGGGGAGAGATTATGTTTTAAATTGCTATCTGCAACAAAAAGTGAACCTCAGCCATGCCTCGTTAATTTGAAACTCCATTGTTTCTTAAAACAATGTAAATATTGTCAGACAAAAATACACAATTTAATTTAACAAAATAATACTGACGACAAACTATATCTTGAATTAACAAATCTGTTTTTACCGTGCAAGCTTAGTGTTTATCAAATTATCGAATAAATAAATAAAAAATATGTGAGACCATAACTGCTATTGAATTTGCGTGTTTTCTAAAGATACTAGACTAGAAAGAGAGAGTGGCTCATGTTATTTATAAACCTGCTCAAAATTTATAACAATCGACACAAAAAAACATACAGGGTTAACTATGACTAAGTACAAATATTTTAAGAGGGGATAGAAAATAAGAATTAACAGAATTTATTTCAAAACATTTCCAAACTTATTTATAAAGTGAAAAAAAAATTGTTTTCGATATTATATTAAATCCTTATTAAACGACGCCAAAGCGAGAATCAGAGTATGCAACCAGCAAGCAACCGTCATGCAACAGTCGGCCACAGTCGGCAATAGGTCCAGTCGAGTTGGTTCGCTGTCATGTTATAATTTAATTCCTGTGTTTACGTTGTAGTTTTGTGTTCTTCTTCAGTTTTTAGTGACTTGTTTTAACTTTAAACGTATTATAGTTAATAAATAAAGGAATATGTGTCGGGTACAGATATTTTCCCACAATATAGTTCCCCGGTTTGTTTTTCTAGGTTATGGGACAAGACTGCCGCGGGTGTTAAACGTTTTCTGTTTTCTATTAGAACCTACCTACTCATCCCTTTCTTTGATTTTGTTATAATAGATAGGCATTGTATCTAACTGTACCTACGGGAAGTGTGTTTATCGGTAGTGAGTGAAAATGTAGTTTTACCAGTTTGTAACCAAATAATGAAAAACGAATGCAGAATACTGGAGCTAACTGAATTAACTGTTACCCACCTATCAGGTATTATTACTAATAAGAATGTTAATTTTTGTCGTTTCTGCATTTAGAAACAATACAAACGACCGCATGGTAGTTGTTGACAGATGTAATGTCAACTATGGATCTAAGCTATAAGCCATCTCAGTCGATACTTATCATAGGCGCCGACTTTCCGTAGGAAAAAAGGGTTTTGCCCCATTTTTTAAATATCGAGCTAAAATTCTGGAATAACTTTTTTATTGTCTTTTAGGGCTCCCTGAGCACATGGTTAAAATTTTTGTACTTAGTCATAGTTAACCCTGTATATGCAACCCATATATTTTTCCTATAAAATCGTGTGGCGTATATCTCTGAGAGCATACCCGATTACACCGCCGCTGCAGTAAGTACGCATGCTCCGCAGTTTCTTATTGGCTCTGACGAATTGATGGATCCACCTGTTCCATTTCCAGTGCTATCATGAGCGCATATATCGTTCGGGCGGGCAAAATTTCGGGTATATCTTTTCGCTAATTTAATTATGAATGTAATTAATTTTATTAGTGATTTTGTGTCCATTAAGAATGGAGAATAATTTAAGCTCTACAGAGTATTCTCAAAATCGTCCTAATTTAACAAGGAATATCGGATGATGACACAATATGAGTGTAGTGATGTTGAAACATGTATTTCATTAACAAAAATGTACGTTAGTAACATATATGTATAGAGCAAATAAAAAAGTGGTAAAAAAGTAGGTGCAACTGCCGGAAGATATAAAGATATTTTTAAAATGAGTTTTCGACAAAAAAAAATTGGATTGCTATATCTTACAAGATGAAACTTTGCCTAAAATATATGAGTGCTCTTCTGAATTATGTGTGATATATGAATTATAGTAGGCGAATTTTCGAATAAATGCAATCGAAAAGAGTATACTGATAGAAAAAGGCGAAATAGTGATATGGCGAATAAATATTAAAATATCAGAATCTGGATCGCAGAATATATTAAATTTTGATGAAACATGGATGCATGAAGGTCATACTGAATGCGGTACGATATGATATAATAAGTGACAGTGACAGTGACAGTGATAGTAACCAATAGTGAATAGTGTGTATGTATTCTAAAGCCTTTTGTTCTTTTGAATGCGGAATTCGCAAATATTTGCCCGATTTATTTAATGGTGGGAAAATCACTATTTGTAACAAATTTTGTCAACTATAACATTTTCTATCATTTTCATCATAAAACTGCCATGGTAGATTGTCAGAAGCTCAAAACAAATTTATTAACACCACATAATAAAGAAAGTAGCAATAATATTTACAATGTTTTACTGTTTCCTAAAATTTGTCAAAGTTGAGATTTTCCCACCATAAATAATTAAAACAGAAGAAGCAAAATTCGTGCAAAAATCCGTGAATTTCGCGTCCATGAGGACAAGGCTTAAGTGTGATATCTGCAGAGTGCGCATCAGGTAGGTGTAAGTGGTTGGTGGTGAGCAATAGCAGTCCAAAAGGACAGCATTTTAATTTGTAGAGAGGATGGCATAGAGGGCATATTTAAAGTAAATTGTTAATGTCCTAGGTTTAGTCGATGTCAACTTACTTCTGACAATTTTGTGTGCTTTGAACTCTTCTCAAGTGGCACGCTTAGATAATCATACCATCCTTACCTTCCGTACTCATCTCTGTGTTGTGAGTTAGTCACTCTCTATTATTTTTGTTGTCGTGATTGCCAACACTAGTTTCTGTATACATCGATTCTATGATCTTTTATAATAAATATTGAGGTGCTAAGGAACAATTTCATAGACAATGTTAGATTCAGTAAATTCATGTTGTTGAAATATTTCAAAGAAGGTTTCCAATTTATTTATCAATTTAATGATTGTAATGAGTATTTGTGTGCCCTAGATTGAGATTTTGGAGCATTGTGGAGCTAACAATCTTATCTTGGCAAACAAATAATAATTCCCACTCGTTGGTCAGGGAATTACGGCTGAAATCAGCGCTGAAGCGGCCTGAAAGGCGACTGCCCTTTGTCTTTTGGGATAACTTCGTTGGTGCAACAAAGGATCCATTCGCTTTGGGTTTTTTAAATTTGTTTCAGTTCTCTCTCAAGAATAGAAAGTATATTAGATATCCGACGGGGCACCTGAATAATAAGAAAGAATGAAAGAAACACAGAGCAACGCGAAAAATAAATTTGCAGGTCGCAATTAGGGCGGAGTGAATCCAGTGCGATTTCTATTTACGTGTTTCTGTGCATGGCATGGGGAATTGCGATTTAGATATTTGCATATAGGGATTAGGACGGTGGAAGAGGGGCTAAATTTGGGCGATTGAGGTAAATTCATTTTCTCGAGAGCGACCTGCTGTTTCATGCATATGTAACGAATATTTTTTGCCTGCAATCACTAATCAAAGTAGGAATTCTTGCTTGACAGTGGCAACAAAGAGTTGACGTTTATTGCTTGCTGAGACAATTTTAGTTTAATTTGAAAATAGTGACAGCGATATCTTGAATACACCGATTAGAAATACTGCAAAAACTGTAAGTTTAGGTTTGTTGCCAGAAAAATCAAAGAAGTTATAAGAAAAGCAATATATCCTATTTGTGACATGGCGTAAGTCGAAGGAAATTTATAAATACAGCCAAAAGTATGGAATAAATTCAATAAAAACGAAACAATTATTTTTTGGGAAAAATCCTCGAACAGGTCGATTTTTAATTTCAAAAATACATATTTTAGCGTAAAATGCGATTTTCAAATGTCATTTGTTTTCGAGTAATGACGTCATCGATTTTTTTTAAATGACAACACCATATTTTTTTCCTTGATTCTGAAAGATCGTTTAATTCTCTATCAGACAGTACTAAAATTTTGCCCTCTTACATAGGTTTTCAAGTAAATGACGATTGAATGTTAGAAAACGTAAATTTTATCCATAAAAAAAGTAACAATTCTGAGGTATGTAAAATAAAATACAATTGATTAAATATTATACTTAAATTAAATGTCGAATTGCCATCCACCAACTTCTTGACAATGCGCAAGTCTGTGAAGAAATTCTTCTTGCACATTATGAATGATTTCTGGGGTAACTCTGCGTATTTCGTCCCGAATACGATTTTGAAGTTTTTCTAAATTACGTGGTTTATTAATGTACACTTTTGACTTCAAGTATCCCCATAAAAAATAGTCAAGAGGTGTAAGATCTGGCGATCTTGCAGGCCATTCTATCGGTCCGCGTCTGCCGATCCCTCTCCCAGGAATGTTTTCCAAAAAATCTCGTACAGAACGCGCATAGTGAGGAGGTGCACCGTCTTGCTGAAACCATATGGTATCGTCAGGAATGTCAGGGTCATTATCGTTAGGAAAAACTATTGCAAGGGCTGGAACAAGGTCATTTTCTAGACTCTTTAAATATCTTTGTTCTGTAAGGGTTCCTTCAAAGAAGAAAGGCCCTCCTATTCTGTCGTCAACTATTCCAGCCCACACATTTAATTTCTGAGGGTGTTGGGTATGCGCCTCTGCCATCCAATGAGGATTTTTCCGACTCCAATATCTGCAAGTTTGACGGTTTACTGTACCATTCAGACAAAATGTGGCCTCATCTGAAAAAAGTATTTGCCGGTGTAAATTTCTATTTCCTTGACATAAATCCATTAGAATTTCGCAAAAGTGTAAGCGGCGATCGGGATCATCTTCATTGAGTTCCTGCACAAGTTGAATTTTGTAGGGATGATATTTTTCCTTCCTCAAGATACGTAGCACTGTGCTTTGACTACTGTTATTGTTTAATGCAACCAATCGTGAAGAATTAGGAGGATTATCCACCATACTTATCAAAATGTTCTGTTTTTGATTTTCATTAATGCTTGGACGTCCAGGTTTTGGAATATTTACAACATTGCCAGTTTCTCTAAATTTAAACTCTACCTTACTGACTGTTGATTGGCTGATAGGGTGATCTGGATATTTTTCATTAAATGAATCGCAAACTTCCTGCTGAGTTCTAGTCATATTCCCGCATCCGATAAGAATTAAAATTTCAATTCTTTGAGTAACAGTTAAATGTGCCATAATACTTTAAATTGAATAATAATTTCTATGTCGCTTACAATACTTATTAGAATGTCGGTGTGACAATGACACTTTGCAAAGATTTTCACCTACGTGATCCATAAAAGACTATGGAATTCGAAAAACTAAACTAGATAACGTTTTTGCTTTGTACTGTCTGATAGAGAATTAAACGATCTTTCAGAATCAAGGAAAATGATATGGTGTTGCCATTTAAAAAAAAATCGATGACTCGAAAACAAATGACATTTGAAAATCGCATTTTACGCTAAAATATGTATTTTTTAAATTAAAAATCGACCTGTTCGAGGATTTTTCCCAAAAAATAATTGTTTCGTTTTTATTGAATTTATTCCATACTTTTGGAGTATAATGTATATTTGAAGAACTATATAGAGAATATAAATAATTATTGCTAACCTGGCACTCTAAGCATTTGCAGTCGTCAGTCTGTGCACAAGTGAGCCCCAGTATGGAGGCCGCCTCCTCGTAGAGGTCTATACTACTCCTCCTCCTCCTGCAGCTGTCTAAGACCCCACTAGAACCGGGATGCGGGCATTTGGCATCATCTTGATAACTGCTACTTGATTTATTACTCGTCTGATCTAGGGAGGGGTTCCTCGGCTTGTTTTGGATGAAAAACTGGAAGAAAAAAAGAAATATTGTTCCCTTATTTTAAAATATGTTGTTTTTTATTTTCCACAATGTCATACATAACAAATAATTTTACTGCTGAGCAAATTTGGCCTGGCCAATACTAATAATAAACCGCCCCCTCTCCTATACAAGTCTCTAATTTTTAGATTAGTCCGTGTGATTAAAGAAACATTTGTATATTAATACTATCTATAGCTGTCAATTCCTTGACTAATTTTTCACAAGGATTTGAATTTTTTCACAACATAAAATATGAAACTATATTTTTTAAAATGCTTGTAACCTTTAAACAAAAACGAATTGAACCTATATTCATACAAGAAAAAATGTTTGACATTAACCCAACTACCATCTTTCAAAGCTTGTCAAGTTTTTTAAAAATTGTACATACATTTTTTATAGAGTGTACATTTAAAACTGTTTTTTTTTTATTATAAAAAATACAAAAATACGAACTTATTAGAGGAGTTATTTTCTCATAAAGAATAAATTTAAGTATCCCTTTACCTTTTAAGCAAAATATGTATTCGAAACAAATAAAAAGATAAAAAATGCGGAAACATCTATTGATAGCTTCCTATAAAGAAATACATCAATGTAGCACACTTCAGGAAAATTCTAAGGAAATAGAAAAATGATCATAAATGTATTCCATGCCGCTGCCAATAGATATACATAAATCAATATACGAAGACACGTAGTCGAAGTGCACCGACATAAAATTCGCAACGTAAAATTACTGTTGGGAAGAAATATGTTTTCAATATCTTTATGGTAATAGTAGGGAGGTAGAGGAAGCGGAACATGTCTAGGAGCAAATGGCTACAAACTAAATTTTCAGGAAACAATGTATCCGTCATAAATCCAATCTGAATAAGAAACAAACTTCGAACAACGGCAAAGTGCAGAAGTAACACATTGCGCTTAGATAGAGCCGACGTTTTGTATCTGCAGTTTCTGCTTGTCTGGGTAACATAGATGGGTTTATACGATTTAGAGTTCAGGAGACAGATTTAAATGGAAGCGCGAAAGATGATGGAAGCTATTAAAGTGTGTTGTATACGTGGTAGACATTAGTAAACAAATTAGGTATAACTGGATTGATTTAATACCAAAATAGAAGGCCATACCATTAACTACATATTCTTTGGACAAAAATAATGCGACTTTCCTTATGCCATTTTTTATTTGGACGTCTCTGTTTCAATACACAGAGTGTTAAAGTTACATTTTAAAAAACTGTTTTTGTTAATAATCCCATTGTTTTCTAAGATGCACGTACTTTTATCTTATTGCGGCATACTTATCATGTAATTTTGGTGAAAAAAATCGAAGAACGAATGGAGATAACTGAGGGATGCAGTACCCTTTATCCCCTCCAATTATCTATAAGTACGCCTATGCAGCTTTTTCTTGAAATATCAAACGTAGAATTTTCTTCTGATCATTTTACCTCTTTTATAATTGTTTGTTCAAATGCTTCGTTTTGGAGAAAACCGGCAATTTGTAGTGCCCATAAATCTATCATTCACTACCGTTTTCAAATGAAACTGAAATTTTGTGGATATATCTGTTATTACAATACCTTGGCAAGTTAGCAAATCGTAATACTTACTGAAGAAAAAGCTGCATAAGCGTACTTAGAAATAATTGGAGGGGATAAAGGGTACTCCCTCAGTTACCTCCATTCACTCTTCGATTTTTTTCACCAAAATTACATGAAAAGTATGCCGGAATAAGATAAAAGTACGTGCAAAATTTCAAGTGTGTATCTTACAAAACAATAGGATTATTAACAAAAATAGTTTTTTAAGTTAACTTTAACACCCTGTATATTGAAACAGGGGCGCTCAAATAAAAAATGGCATAAGAAAAGTCGCATTATTTTTGTCCATATGTGGTTAATAATATGGGCATCTATTTTGGGACAGTCTGTATAAGTACAATTATCATTGTATTATATTTTATCTTAAGTACATTTGTACATTTTCCCTCTGAAATATTTGCACATAATTTCCGGACACCCTGTATAACAACAGAAAACGGTCTGACCAACAAATTTGTAGGTACAGATATCTTTCAAAATACGTCTGTTTGTAAATTTTACTATAGATGTAAATATTGTTATAACATAAACGTACATAGTTCTACATACAGAATGAACTATAAATAAGTAAAAATATTTTAGCTACAGGTGTACTTTGTCATATAGATGCATCAAGTAAGTCATTTTAAAAAATTTCAAATATTTACGGAGATATTATTTTTTTTAAATACCCACATTTTGAGGTCCGCTGACCAGATAGACCAGTGATGTAATCTAATAAACCATACGATTTACTGAAGGCGAGGTTGTTATATCCTTAATACCATTGTACGCTGTTAGAAAGATACACAAGTAAAAAAAAATAATTATTATATGAAGAATAACATAAAACTATGAAATTCACACAGCATCCTAGAGTTAATTTTCGCCATATATCTTCAAACAACGTGTCAGTGCTAAACATTTTGTACTTCCTAATTTCGTAGTGGGTAAAACAGATTTTAAAAATATACACAAAACATGTAAACACAATATAATCAGATTGTTGTATACAATAAAAATATTTAAAAGCAGTGTCAATCACATGCAAAAGAGAAGCTGCTTCATAGGCACAGGTATCAGGTGTCAAGGGCGGCATGCGAAATATCCGGCACCAAAAAATATAATATTTTTGTAGATTTGATAATTTCAATACACGTAAACTGAAAGTTAATATGCGATCCTTTTGCATCTTCTGAAACCGAACTAAGCTAATTGTATTTAAATCGTTTTATTATTTTTACGGGCAGTGTTTTTCTCTTAAGTATCTTATGTATTTAATTAATACGACAAAGGGGAGGAGGTGGCCATTAATATTTTCATAAATAAACATATTTCATTCTTTGACATGTCTAAAAATTCTAGTTATTAACTTTGCTGAAGACATTAGTGTAACACTGACAACCCTGTGGAATACACATCCACCATTACTCTTATAAAGCAGGACGCCCACTGAATCGGCACATCCCGGCACAGCACGCTCAGCGCGGCCGGCAGATTTTGATATGCTTGTAATCAAATGGAATAGCGCCCACTAAATCGGAGCCGTTCAGCACGGCGCCGCACGCTCGGTTCGGCACCACTTCGTATTCTCGATAGGGCAAAATGTGCCGATCTGTGTCATGCCGAAGCAATGGGCGGTGGCTGTAAAACTGCCGGCCGTGCTGTGCCGTGCTGCGCCGGGCTGCGCGGATTCAATGGGCGCCCTCCTTTATAAGAGTCCGTCACGCGCTTGAAATAAACCGACTTTTTACGCTCGGCCCATAACACTGATTTAGACAACGAATAAACATAGCGGTTCAAATAAAAAAACAATCGAAAGAGAAAGTTGTTTCTTAAGGCTGCTGTGTAATATTTTTTCCAAAATTAGTTTTTAGTTATTTAAATTTAATGAGTAAACTGTGCAAGAAATCGTCATATTTACAATTTATTTACTTAAAAATAAAGGCTTAAATCGAAAATTGGTTACACGAGGGAAGTAAGTCTGTCTTTTAGCTTTGCAACGATACCAAAATCATATCGAATTGATAACAATTACTCAAAATTCTATGCTAAATGCCGAACGTCTACAACTTCAGAAACGAATATATTTTAAATGCTGCATCCACGTGTGTTTCACTCAGTGGGATGGGCTTAGAGATTGGTAAATACGAGCAGGACCGGAGTTCAAAGAAATACATAGTCACTTGTAATCTATACGTTCTCAGTTGATACAGTATTGAATTAATCAATCTGATGGAGTTCGATGCTGATTCTTTTGTTGGCGGTGGTGTCTGAACCTTTCTTGTAGAATACATTTTATCGTTTAGACCAACAGTTCCGGAAATATAAGAAGTTCTACTAGAATTCCTTAGGTATGCAATTTTTACGTTGCTTATTAAAACAATGTCATTTTTTCGTAAGTTCCAAATTGAACAAAATTCTCCGCAAATTAAATACGTATTCTCCATATTAAAATAATAAAGAACATAAAACACTGAAATAAATGTAGTCACTATATTTGTTTTATATAAAAATTTACCTGTTCTCAAATCTTTGTTCTTCTAATTTTAAAGAGGGCAATGTCATAAATATATTAAACACAATCATAATATGTACAATAAAAATGTTTTTCTCATTATGGAAAATATAGATATTTTTAACTCGTCGTATGAATGCACTGTCCTATTTCTGAAAACATCTTCTGCATCACAAGTATGCACACGGCGCACAAAGTTAATTTCTTGAAAAGTGTAATGTCGGGTCCAGACCAAGGAGGCAAAACAACGACAAGACAAAGACATTCATGTTTCGCGACAAAGTGGCGACAAATCCGATACATTTCTGTAACATTTTTGTCTTATTTTTGTTTTGTTTTCAAATTGGGAGACAGTTACAAGTCCCGTCTCGAGTCGGTAAAGATCAAAGGGTCTCTGTTTTGTCTGAAAATTTTAGGACAAAGTTGTCGGCGCAGTGTGGACGGTGTGCGCTGACAAATGTAGGACACCAATACATCAGTGGAAAATCACACATATTTAGTTCTGTTATGTTGTTGTAGTGGAGTACTGTCTTTTGGCAACTGCAGGACCAACGAGGCATATCAGATTTTCGAAATTTTAGGTGGACATTCTTAAAAAATTCTTAAAGCTTGAAGGAATCTCACCACTTAGTCCAATATCAACCTCACGTAACTAACAATTTATTTATGGAATATCTTTCTCGCTTTTTAAAGCTTGGTCTCATCCAAAAACGTTTGCGTTTCATTTTTCCAACATTGGATGAAGATGAGAGAAAAATATAACAACTGGCGGCTAGCAATAAATCTTCATTTTTTAAATTTTCTTCCTGGTGGAAACGCCACATGGTTAAACAACTGATTCGCACCCACTGAATTTTGTTGCACATTTGTCCTTGTGGTGTGGACAGTTTGTCTCAATTTTGTCTTGTCTGAATACCTAAAATTTTGTCGCAATTTTGTCGTGTTTTTGTCTCAAAATCGTGTTCACTTTTTGCCTGCTTGGTCTGGACCCGGCATAACACCGTAAACTGTTTTTAAAAAACTTTTTTATAGTCTTGACTACATTTGCTCGATATAACTACTGATCAGTAGTAAATAATTAATATAAGTTTGTAATGCACAAATTTGCTGGGCCGACTTTGGAACATTTTTTTTTGAAAAGGCATTAAGTTATTGGTGTGCACCGTGAGAAGTACTGTAGTTTTTTATATAAGCTGTAAAAAAACTACGAACATAAGTAAAATCGTTGATATACAAGCGCGATGTAACGCAAAACGTAATAATTGTCAAATAATGTCCCAAGCATCGATAATATGATTTTATTTTTATAAAATCCGGCCCTACTAAAAAAAGTTGTACAAGTCCATTTTGGATACTAAAAGATAGTTATATTTTCTTAAAAATAAAACGGCATAATTGCTGGTCGATTTTACTCCACTAAATCTAAATATTCTAAATACGTCCACCGTAAAGTCATTGTAGTGGGAGAGCGCTAATCTTTGCCTCCAGCCGTAACGCCCGTGCACCCGACCTCGGAGCGCTACCCGAGGAGTGTACAGAGAACGGACTCTTAAAAATATTAGTATCGGAGTCGGATCAGCGGCCCTCAAGTTTTCGATTGAAAAATCACGAAATTTATTTAAAATTTGACTATTTTTATTCCTGATTTTTTTTTGTAAAAAAACTATTATGTGTTCTACACAGTGAACTGTACTGATGGGTAAAATATTTGTACTTGTTAATTTTTTTCTATAACTATGTGAAAATAATTGCTAAAATGTGGAGTTAGAATAGCAAAATAATGTGTGCTTTTTAAAAGTTATTTTTTATTTGAGGAGAATTTAAATAATAAAACTGGATTAACAAAACATCAACAATTTTATTTTTTTATTTTAACGTTAAAAACACTGTTTATCCAGCACAGAAATGTAAACACAATTTCTCAACTATCCCAATTAAGTCCGTTTATGTCCATTTAATGTAGCTATCGGCAAATAATTTGGACAGTGCCATGTTAAACGGCAATTATGAAATTCGGCGAACATCTCGTTGCAGCAATTAAAACGTTGCACATCCGTTCGGAGCTATAAACGGCGGCAGTCTGGCGTCCCAATAAAGCTCACAGTAAGCCAAATATTCCTCACAACATTGTTGCAGCTAATATCGTACCGTACCAGGCTATTCTGCTCTCTTTTACGAGGTCTTGAGCAGTTCATAGATTTAATTGTAATAATAGACGGAGAGCTGCAGCCGCTCTATCCGACGACGTTTTATTAAATATATTTCCTTCGTTATTACATAGTACTTTGATGGAAAAACAGGGAAAGAGGGAGTTTGAACTTGCAGAACATTAAATTCAAACTATTTTAATCTAACCTTTAAAGTGCGGGGATCAACGGATACGTGAATCAAAATAGCTATCGAGAATTTCTTCAGAATATTGTAGTATAATGAGTGTCAGAAATTAATGAATAAGCTATAGAACCCAGAGCTTTCTAGACATAGAATTGAGATTTGGAGGACATAATACAGGATGTCGGGAAATTTAGATGCAGTTATAAAAATATGTCTAAAAAATCAAACGGGCCAACACATTTCAGTCGCACCTTACCTATATCGTTATTAAAATAAAATAAAGTTCGCATTTTCCTCTCTATATTATGACCTCCAAATCTCAATTCTACAAGGTTATTCACAATTTATCTAAAAAAAATAAAAAAATTTAATGTACTCTTACAAGTACAATTTTGTAAAAAAAAACTCAAAAAGAGCAGTTCCAAAATGATTTAAAAATATACTTCTGTACGGCACTGGAAACTGGTCCACTGTAAAACCTGATAAGGTGACAAAGCATGCAATCGGTGATCGTTACAAAAAATTTTCAAGGAAAGAAATAAATAACATTTTATAACACCTATTTTATACAGCAAATTCAACTGCTTTTGTCGCTATTGTTATTAATTGTTAATAGAATTAATTTGTTGTTTTAATTAATAAAATAGTTTGACATTTGTACCTGCTGTTACAATAAAATTTTGGGTCCGTCTTACTCAGTTTCTACAAACTAACACAAATGTTTCTGCTTCTTGTCCGTTATTGGCGACCTATGATGATACGTTTGCGTTGTTAAATATCCCTACAAAAAGAGACCAAATGATTTAAAGTTAAGAGATTGTGGCGACCATGGTACCGGTCCTCTTTGTCCAATCCGTTGATATTAATGCTTGGACACGTTGTATGATACGGATATAATTGAGCCTCGTCTATGATACGTCACACTGCTGCAATTCGCCGTGGACGCCCTGGATCTCCATCTATTATACGGTTTCAAATTTCCCTCACGTTGCACTACACCTGCATTCACTACACACTGTAGTAAAAGTAGCTGCATTTGGCACATGTTTACCGGGACATCGTCACTATACACGTAAGCCATATTTGACACTTGAGAAAGTAATGTAAATACTCGCATAACAAAAACGTTAATGCCTGCTATAAGTAATCGGATTTTAATATTCGGAATCGCCTGGCTAGAGATTACAGTAGACCATCTGTTGGAGTCAGAAGCCCATTCCATGTTATGTTTTAGGTATGAATAGTAAAAAATGTTATGTGCAGAAATTGAGGCAAATGATGAATATAGGCGGCGTTTTTTGGAGCTACAAGAAAGGTGGAATAGAGAAGGTGAGCAAAGGGCGCCTTCAAAGATGGCTTCCACCGTTTCCAGTACTACATCTGCCACAGGTAGACGTGAGTTTAAATTACCATAGAACTTAAAAAATTTAATGATAATTTCAAAGATTGGCTGCCTTTCTGGTCGCAATTTAACAAAATCCATAAGGATAATAAATGACAAAATTGCCTATTTAAGCCAGGCGACAGTCCCCGGTAGTCGTGCACGTAAAATAGTAGATAGTTTCCCCCGGTACCAGATAATTATGGAAAAATTGTAGACAATTTGCGGTCGATGTTCAGGCCAGATGAGTTATTAAAGCTTGTTTTGAATAAATCTGGGTCGAAAAATTGCCCTGTTGCCGTGCTGTATGACAAAATAGAAAGTCAGCTTCGTTCATTGAAAACATTAAGGATAGCTTCGGATAAATACGCGACCATGCTATACCCCTTGATAGAATCATGCCTCCCAGAAAATCTAATTAGCATTTACCATAGATCTTCGGAAAAATTAATTAGGGATTTCGATGCGGGAGAAGAAGGGCCAATTGACATATTAGATGCGCCTTTAAAGGGACTTATGAAATGTTAACGCAATGAGGTGGAAAATGAGCAAAGACTTACATTAGCGGTTGAAGGTTTTCATATAGAAGAGGTCAATCATGACGCCGAAGATTCATCAAAAGGGTCAAAACTGAAATTCGGAAAAGTGGGACCAGCATTAGCCACGGCCTCAGGACTAAATTGCGACATTGCTAAATGTGTATTTTGTGGAGGTTCACATGATAACAAAAGCTGTTTCAAGGCTAAGAAAATAACCTTGGAACAAAAGAAGGAGTTTTTAACAAGAGGAAAGGCTTGCTACCTCTGTTTGAAGGTTGGACATCCTACGAGGAAGTGTCGCACTAAATTAAAATGTATTTTGTGTGGAAACTCACATGTTACCCTGATGTGCCAGGAACTGCCTGTTCATAAAGAAGGAGAACCCACACAAAAGAAGCCAGTCGCTTGTAGCGAGCAAGTCTTAACAAATCAAACGAGTGCGCAAGTTTTCTTGAAAACAGTGATGACAGCTCTAGTTGGCAATGATAGGAAAAAACAGATCCAAGCCTTGATGGATACAGGCTCCCAACGCTCCTATATATTACAGAATACCTCACAGACGATGGGTTTTATACGTACAGGGGAAGAGAGAATAGTACATATTTTCTTCGGTGGTAAAACGACAAATCAACAGAAGCACAGTTGTAATGAAGTCGAAATCAGTGGCGGGGGATACATATGTTCATTAGAAGTCCTAGGTCAACCGATAATTTGTAATCTTCCCGATATGTCTGAGGGACTATGGTTGGAGGAACTTAAAGAAATGGACATCGTACTCACTGACGTTGGAACTAGTGAACCCATAGAAATGCTGCTGGGCGCATACATCTTAGGAAAATTCTATACTGGACGTAAACATGAATTAAAATGTAGGTTATTCGCAAATGAAACCTTACTAGGCTGGACTTTCATAGGAAAAATTCCATCAACTGATCCCAGGGCAAGTGTCGCTATGTCAGTGTTCCCACTTTTTGTCCAACAAGCGATAATAAGTGATCTCTGGGAATTGGATATCCTTGGTATTACTGATCCAGCGGAAAATAGATGTAAGGAAGACAGGGCCAAAGAGATTTAGGAACGTTTTATTGCAACAACGCAAGAGGATGAGCAGGGTCGATACGTTGTAAAATTGCCTTGGCTGGATGATCACCCCCCTCTCGACAGTAATTATTCTCTGGCAAAAAAGAGGCTTGACCGAACAATAAATAAGCTCCAATTGTCCCAAATACTTGAAAAGTATGACTGCATTTTTAATGAGTGGCAGAAGGAAGGCATTATTGAGTAAGTAACCCAACCGGATAAAAGTGATAGGGTCCACTATTTGCCGCATAGGCCGGTTGTAAAAGAAAACAGTTTGACGACCAAGATAAGGCCTGTTTTTGATGCCTCCGCACATGAAAGGGGCAAATCTTCACTGAAACAATTTCTAGAAGTAGGGCCAAATCTTATCACTCGTATTGCAACAATGCTCCTTCAATTTAGGTTATAAAGATTAGGAGTTGTTGCAGATACCATCGATGTAAACGTTTAAATCACTAGAACTTCGATAACTTTTTACTAGGAAAGTATAAGAATTTTACAATTTTTTGACGATATTGACTTAATTTTTCATGATGCATCTATTCCCATTTTTTTTAGATAAGTTGTAAATAACTTTGTATAAACCTAACCAAACCACTAATTCTCGCGCGCTAGCCTGTTCGTCTATTAAATCCACTGAAGTGTACGATATGGAATGCGTTTAGTCCATTTGCGCATCCAAATAAAGGTACCAACCCTAGTAGCAGACAAAAGGAGGCACATTAAACTCATCCAAGACATACTTCATTCGTTATGTATGTGGGTGAGAGATAGAACCATCTGCACGTATGATATAAATTGTGTTCTTAATTTCCCATTATTTTGTTTGTAAACACGTCATTGGCGTACAGTGTGGTTTCTTCTTTTATCTTGTATCTCGTTAGTGTTATTCTTTGTGTATTTTTGTGGGTGTTATTGTTGGAACATGTCATGTTTTATAAGGGACTGTAAAATTAACCAGCATATAGCACGAAATAATTCTCCATATCCAAAATTCAATTTCATTTCAATTCACAATCAGCTAAGCCCCTCACTGCTCCACCATTGCTAGAGGCACAAAACAAAATATGGCGCTGATCATGAATAATCCATTTGCGCAGCTTTTAGCGCATCATAATATAAAATTACATTTCAGTGATTAAATCGCATCGCCTTTGTAATACTTAATACTTGTCTGTCGAATGACCTGAATTTTAATACAGAATTCTGTAATGTACTGTAGTGTGGCGACAGTATTTGGAAACATACATATCAGGCCATAAATGTAGTACATTCGTTCACGGACTGCTATTACTACATTTTCACCATAAGAACACAGTACTTGTTATTTTAGGTTGTATCTATTTATAAACTTAAAACAAGACACGTAAACAGAAACGTACACCTTAACAGATATTTGACATTTGTCATAATTTCTTAGAAACAATTGACGACTATGTCCGACTACGTCATTTGTGATATGTAGTGTGCTGCCACGTGCGGTGACTGCAAACGGGTAAAGGAGCAGACTAGAAAAAGCACGGCGATTATTAGACTATTTCGATCGACATTAAAATATTAAATTAGATATATCTGGAAAACATCCAGTGCAAAATCTTAATAAGATGCAACATCGCTACGACAAAACTCTCAATCGCGCAACACTAAAAAATCGGATTACTTTATCCTGGAGAGGCACGAACCGTGTCTTATACGATAATGGAAACGTTACCTGCCTCGGCAACCCGCCTACCTAAAATTAAGTAGGTTATGAACATCTTCCGGTTCTAATGGGAGAGCCAGGAGGACGAGAGCACTACATTAATTAAAATTTTATAATTAAACGGAGTTAAACTCCTAGATGTTAAAGTGATTAATCACGTGAATACATCTCGCCGTATGCATGACGAGGAGCCGCTTAGCTGCTCGTATTAAGTAAATTATTACACACCGAACGGGATTTTAATGAAACGGTTCACGGATATCCCGGTCTGCACTTGTTTAGTATAACAATGGTTAGGCGGAAGCGCGAGCTACCCTCTGATAGAGAGATAATTTATTTCGAAGACAATATACGTAAACAGGATGGAATGATTATATTGGAGTTGGAGGTACGCGTTTTTTGAACAAAATCGGACTCAATTAAAAAAGTTTACAAAATAATAATAATAGACGCAACGCAATAATAATAAATTTCATAACTTACTTCTATCACTAATACAACAAACAACCAATTAACTTTTACAGGATTTGTTGTTATTATACTAGGAAGGTATCTTTGTATGCTGGGGAATGTCGGACACTATAATTATCAATGGCTGGCATTTCATTTTTAAAAATATCAAATTCCGTCAATTTTGAGGTTTTTCGAGTTTGCTTGATGTTTTAACAACACTGTATTTTAAAAGATTAATCTGGTTGTCTTTATTTGATGCTGAAAGTTTAATAATTTTTTTTTAAACTTCCATGAATTTTCAGGTTCCTAGAGATTGATTCGGTTTTTTCAACACCCTGTATTTTTTCATTAATTAGTGTTCTAGTAGACCCTTGTTAAAAGTTTCATAAAAAATTGTCTTTAAATTCTGTGACTTTTGAGGGTTTTCAGAAATTGGTTCGGTTATTTCAAACATCATGTATTTTTTTCATTAATTAGTGTTCTAGTGTAGACGCTTGTTAAAAGTTTGATCTAAAATTGTTTTAAATTCTGTGACTTTTGTAGGTTTTTAGAAATTAGCTCGGTTATTTTAAAAACCTTGTATTTTTTTAGTTAATTAGTGTCTTAATAGACCCTTGCTAAATGTTTCATCATTTTTTTTATTCCATTAATTTTAAGGGCTTGGATTTTTAAACACCCTGTAGTTTTTTGGTTAATAGTTTTTTAATTCCATGAATTTTGAAGGTTTCTAGAGATGGCTTTGGTCTTTTTAAACACCCTGTTTTTTTAATTAGTGTTCTACTAGATCCTTCTTACTTCTGAGGGTTTTTAGAGATTGGTTCTGTTATTTTAAACACCCTATATTTTAGTTAATTAGTGTTTTAATAGACCCTTGTTAAATGTTTAATCAATTTTTTTTTAATTCCATAAATTTTGAGGGTTTTTAGAGATGGGTTTACGCTATCCCTGTCATCGCCCTTATTTCTTACTAAAATAAAAATTTGACCTGACGTTAGTGCAAAGAAATCACTACAAAATTCAGGGCAAAAAATCACAGTAATTGTGTGTAAATGACAAAACATAGATACCTTAATAATTTAATAAAAAAAATAAAACAACAGCGAGAAGGAAGCATTGATTAACAAAATGATAAAAACCGTGATATTTCGATAGACGAAAATTTTCTAGCTAATTTAGAAAAAACAAACGAACGTACTTACTTCTAAGGCTGGGTTTACTTTTTGCTTCAGTTTCAGCCTGGGCTTGTACTTGAACACATCTCCTCCAGATGGCGGGGCAAATAAATTTGCCAAATCTGTGCTCTGCGAAAAAAGAGACATTTTTAGGAAACTATATGGAAACAAATTTTCATAGGAAGAATATTATTATTCATCAGGAGTGATATATCCTTAATTTTTTCATGTTAAAAATTATTATTATCAAAAGAGATATGCTTTCTTTCAAATTGTAGATTTATTTAAAAAATAAATAAAATATAGAGTAGAGTAGAGTATATATTACCATCAAATATTACATGGACTCTTAATACAAATTTGTAACATTGTGTAAGATAACTTAGTTACATAACATGAAGTATTTTAATTAAAATAAAGACTAAAACAAACGGGTTTTTCCAATCGAATGTTTAATAGTTTGTATCACAAAAATATTTACTAATACTATAATATGCCTTCTGCAACAGTCTGTTCTTTATTTCAGATTTAAATCGACCAATATTTTTATACCAGTTAAGTAGCTCGTTATACATCTTTATAGCTATATAGTTTGTACTGCATTGACTAATATGTAAGTTATGGTCAAGGTTGCCAATGGTTCCCTGATGAAATACCCGTTACAGGATTCGCCATTACCCACATTACCATTTTCACAGGGCGACATATATAAAATAAATAATCGATCTTTATTAAATTTCAAACAAGAATTAAAATAAAACAAAGGGTCTATATGTTTTTTTTATTCATTTTAAAATGACATCATTAACATTTGCTATCATCAGGTATTTAGGTAAGTAAATCTTTTGTCACTCAAACCTAGTTATCCAATATAAAAAATAAAACAGTTTTAATCACTGCACTGTATCCATTCACTGCAGCACCATATAAATTCCTAGCAAACAATAAACGAAATAACCGGAATGTTTTGTTGAATTTGATTTTAAATCTGTCATCTGCCTGTGGAATTAATTGTAATAAATCGGATGAGGCCGACATGGAAGCGAAAGTTCTCGAAAATGTAAACATTTTTACATGGGCTGGGCTAGTCGTAGCACATCACAACCCTAGATAAAATTGATCACAACGACACAAGAATGAAACGGACGACGGCTATTCTATGTTACAACGAGAATGTATCTATCTTCTATTATCTTATGTATAAAATAAGAGATAGCAATTCGCGTAGAGCAGGTCAGCCATCTACAACGCAATACAGTGACTTCTCTCATAAAATAAATATTCCCCACAAAATCATCGGTATAAACAATTCCCCACAAGAAAACTCACAGTTAATGAAATTTCCCACGTTTTGGGGAATTACCCATAGATTGGCAACCCTGGTTATGTATATATAAAGAGTAAAAGGCTGCACATTTTTGTTTACACTTTTGTTGTTTCAGATGAATGTCCCCATACTAAGATAACTATGGAATTTGGCATAATATGCAGCTTTGGCAGCTTCGGGAAGCTATTCCTATAAGACGTCGTAGGGTAAATATATATTTTTATAACTTCTTCACTAGTTCAAGAGGCTCTAGTATAATAAATGTAAAGTATTTCACAATTTCAGCCACTGTGTAGAAATAGTGCTTTAGATTTCAGTTTGTTTTGGTATTATCAAACAGAAATTGGAATACGAACACAGCAAAAAAAATTGAAATTTTTCAGTATGTAATTCAAGATGTGTAAAATTGTCGTGTTGATATTTCAATACACTCTGCCTTTTTTACATATTTTACAAAAAATGCGCGAAAATTACTATTTTTATGTTAAAATGTAAATTTTACAGTGTATGTAACTAGGGTTGAGTTCCTAAAATGTATATATGTTATATAAAGGAATATTCAAGGAATAATAAGAAAGTATTGTGATATCTATAATTTACTCTAGGAACAAGAATATTTAAATAAGATAATAACATAGGACTATCAATTTTGCCATGTAAGAGTTTGTGCAAAACAAAACAGAGGACTGAAATCTCCGTTTCTCCAAAGAAACGAAATTAAAAGTGTGCAGCAACTTAAAATAATTACATCCTCTCATGGGATATACACCGTTAATTCTAAAACTTAAAAATTTTAAAAATGACTTTTGAACTCTTTCAATAATTAGAGAATAGTGGATACAGATAGGATTCCATATGAGGCATGCATACTCTAATTTGCTTCTAACAAGACTAAAATATAAGCATTTTAAAGCTGACGTATCCTGAAAATTTTTATAATTTCTTATAGTAAACTCGAGTGCGCGAAATGCTGAGTTGACAATGGTGTTAACGTGATAATTAAAAGTAAGGTGTGTGTCAAAATAAATGCCTAAATCTCTAAGAGTTTCACAACGTTTCAGGACTGTACCATCAATACTATAGGGATACTGAATATTGCTGAATTTACGGCTAAAAGTTAAAATTTTACATTTTGATGCATTTAAGTACAATTTATTTTTATCACACCAATCTTCCATTCCAAATGCAAATTTGTCCTTGTAATATAAGACAATCTTCAAGACTCGAAATAGGTAAATATAGCTTTAAGTCAAACATTAAGACATTACAATTCAGCTTATCATACATCATTTATAAATAGTAAGAAAAGCAGAGGACACAGATTGGAACCCTGTGGGGCTCCACCTGTAGCTAAGTAAGTATTTGAACAAAAGCTATTATAGTACACAAATTGTTGACGATTATGTAAATAAGATTTTAGAAGGGTTATGTACGTGATGTTAAAACATAAACTTGAAAGTTTGCCAATAAGTATATGGTGACTGATCTTGTCAAAAGCCTTGGAGAAGTCCGTATATATCGTATCTATCTGCCCCCGAACATCTAAAGCATTACACAAAAATTTACTAAAAACTGCTAAGTTACTCGTAGTAGACCTGCAATTCATAAATCCATTTTTTGACTGTTTTAGAAAGGTATATTAAGCTAATATAAATCAAATCTCCTACAATTCCTATCAATGAAGTCATATGTATGTTCTCTGATACCAAACATCCAGGTATGCTAATGAACAATTCCACAGACAAAGGTCTATTCAATAATTATTTATGAAAAAAATAATCTAATTTACTAACCTGCTAATGAAACACTCTATAAATATCTAACTTCACTTTTTGGCAGTGGAAACACGACAAATTTAACCACAATAGATGAGATCTGACCTATTTCTGCATTTTTAGGATTACTTCTTCAGGTGGTCTCCTTTAAGTTGAATCAAATATCTAACTATAAAAATTATTATAAAAATTAAAATTATTTGAAGTTAAATATCGACAATGACAAAAAGTGGCATCCTGTCAATGAATTAAATATTACAATACCTACTTGAAAAATGTTCACCTTTTATGTAAAAGTTTTTATATATTTTTAGGTATTAATAATATTGTGTGAAACTAACTACTCAGTGGACAAAAGCCCCAACCTGCGTTGAATTACACCCACAATATCTACCCATATATTCCTTATTATTAGCTTTTGTAACATTTTTTTACTGCTTTAGAAAGGTATTTTAAGCTAATATAAATCAAATCTCCTACAATTCCTATCAATGAAGACATATGTATGTTCTCTGATACCAAACATCTAGGTATGCTAATGAACAATTCCACAGACAAAGCTCTATTCAATAATTATTTTAAATATAATCTAATTTACTAACCTGCTAATGAAACACTCTATAAATATATAAAAACTTATACATAAAAGGTGATCATTTTTCAAGTAGGTATTGTCATATTTAATTCATTGACAGGATGTCGCTTTTTGTCATTGTCGATATTTAACTTCAAATAATTTTAATTTTTATAATAATTTTTATAGTTAGATATTTGATTCAACTTAAAGGAGACCACCTGAAGAAGCAATCCTAAAAATGCAGAAATAGATCAGATCTCATCTATTGTGGTTGAATTTGTCGTGTTCCCACTGCCAAAAAGTGAAGTTAGATATTTACAGAGTGTTTCATTAGTAAGATAATAAATTAGATTATTTTTTTAAATAATTATTGAATAGAGCTTTGTCTGTGAAATTGTTCATTAGCATAAATAGATGTTTGGTATCAGAGAACAAACATATGACTTCATTGATAGGAATTGTAGGAGATTTGATTTATATTAGCTTAAAATACCTTTCTAAAACAGTAAAAAAATGTTACTAAAGCTAATAATAAGGAATATATGGGTAGATATTGTGGGTGTAATTCAACGCAGGTTGGGGCTTTTGTCCACTGAGTAGTTAGTTTCACACAATATTATCAATACCGAAAAATATATAAAAACTCATAAATCCATGTTGACAAATAGATATTTTGTTACTTGCAGCCATATAAATGCGGTTGTAAATGACACTCTCCAAGAAGATGTCATAGAAGTCTTTGCTGCTCATTTTAATATAGTGCTTTACAGTTAAAAAAGCACAGTCAGCAATTTGAGATGTATTTAACCATTTCTATGTTCTTTGTGTAATTCTACTCTTTTACAAAAAAAGCAGTAGGTAGTTTAAACTTTACAAAGAACATCCAGTAATTTAGATAATTAAATTCAGCAGTGAAGTTCATTAACAAAACAATTTGAAATATTAATTACAATTGAATACGTCTGTCACTGTAAAGCTTCGCGTTGCTCAAAAACTAATTTCATGAATGGATGAATTATAATTAAATTAATAATTAATAATGCTCGCTTACGTAAAACATGGAATAATATAAAATTTATGTATTTATCAAAATAGAGTATACCAATTATTATCGAAAATGAAAATGGTAGTGTTGAGATCAAAGTATAAGAGATAAATTAGGAAAAACTGTAGGTAAAATTAATTTAACATCATACGAATGCGTGTGCCAACAAAGGGGAGATAGATACGTGACTTTAAATAACTTTTCAAGATAATAAATCTTTTGTAAATATACCATTAGTATCACAGTGCCAACAAAGCCCAAAACCCACGTGATCAGATTGCTTTTGGTGTTAAGTAAATTTAATTTTCTTAGGTTGGTGTTTAAAAAATTACCAATGATGAATCACCAATCCTTGGTCAAATGTCAATGTAATTCATACAATTTACAACTATTTACCTGTATTTCTATTTAGATTAGAATAAAAATTAAATATATTGTTGTTGTGTGATTTGTACACAAAACTTTAAATACAGAGTATTTCAGAAAGACCTCCTGTAAATACAGGGGGTGATAGACTATTACTAAGTTAGAGTTGAAAATATTACTAAGAATATATGCGTTGTTTATGAGACATCCATCAACAAGTTTTGATATACGCCGACTTCAAGAAAAGTCACTTATTTTATAGACTGTATTATTGTAAGAGTTCAATTGAAAGTCTTTTTTCACGAAAACCGTCCACATTAGAAAGTTCTAAGAAGAGTACATTATTTTTAGAAAATAAAATTATACATTAGAAAATGGAGTTCGAATGGTAAGACCTAACTTTAAAAAAATTTGAAATTCAAATGTAATAGGAATGTAGCATAACTAACGCTCTTTGTGAAATATCCAAAAATAATTAGACCAGACCATAATTAGTATTTGGCGTCCTGAAAAACTGCGGAATACCAAATTTAAAAATATTTGGCACCGTTTGGAAATTATCGAAACAATTTTATTTTGTCACTCCGTACCTCGAAAACAAGTTAGGCTATATTCATAAACAATAAATACTGCCACTGCCTTATTTATAATCTCCCTATATATATATATATATATATATATATATATATATATATATATATATATATATATATATATATATATATATATATATATATATATATATATATATATATTTAAATTAAGTTGAAAATATAGTTTGCAAATAAAAATTATATGAATAAAATGTTGAATATTTACAATTTATTGATTAATATTTAAATGTAATTAAATTAATTTGAAAGTAAAAATGTAAAACTAGAGAGAACAAGTCACGGTACCAGTGGCGGACGGTGCAGAAGGGCTTTGAGGCATCGTCTGAAAGTTTTCATAATAAAAAAAATTAATTTAAAATTTAGTTTAGTTTATCTAGACAAATACATAGATCAGCCTTATGAAATACATTAAAAACGAAATTTTTAATTTGTAAAGTTCTATTAATTAACTTTTGATTGTGAAATATGCCTAATCATGGTAATAGTTGGGGCGGGGTAACGCATATTTCCCACGCTGTTTGGCCTCTACAGGGTGAACCTTAAATAAGTACAAATATTTTAATTAGCAGTATAGTTCACTGTGTAAAACACATAATTAATACAAAAATTTTTACAAAAAAATCAGAAATAAAAAAGTGAAATTTTAAATAAATTTTTCTGTAGAAAACTTGTTGAGGATCGCTGACTTTCATACATTTATGAGT
This sequence comes from Monochamus alternatus, assembly GCA_037114965.1. Taxonomy (NCBI): domain Eukaryota; kingdom Metazoa; phylum Arthropoda; class Insecta; order Coleoptera; family Cerambycidae; genus Monochamus; species Monochamus alternatus. The sequence goes on from CM073427.1 coordinate 10,678,853, forward strand.
CACAGCACTGCAGATTGAACGTGTGGTTCACAGTGTTGCCAGTGTTACACACATGTCTTTGCTTTTCTTGATATTAAACGCATACGTCATACTATTTTGTTATTTAATATTGTGTGTTATTTTTAAAATTTGTTTCACTGATTAAAGTGCGAAGTCACTTTATGGTTCTGGATTCGAAATAAATGGTTAATACTGACTCATTTGGAGTTATGTGGCGAAAATTAAATTTAATATGCTGTGTGAAAATCATAGTTTTTCGTTATTCTTCATAAAATAACAGTGTACAATAACATTTAACTTGTGAAATATGGACTACTGATTAAATAGTTAATTTTTTCAGAAACAGATAAGCTTGTGGGCACGTTTATGTATAATTTTTGAACACTGAACATAGTAATGTCACGTAATATCTTCCTAAATACTTTACGGTAGTATGTATTTAACTTGCGGAAATTAATTTTTAATCGTTTATAGTAAGGTCAGCAGTAAGCAGTTAAAATTTATGTTAATAATACTGCGCATCATACTACATACCCAACTTTACTGTACTTATGCTTCAAACAAGTATTTTTAAAATAGAATTTAACCGTATTACTTTACTATTACGTTAAAGGAAACTTAATATTTATATTAGAGGAGATATGGCAACCTCGCAACAAATCATATGGTTCATTAGGTTGGTTATGACAGCGGTCCTAAAAATGTGAGTATTTTAAAAAAAATTAATATCTCCGTAAATATTAGAAAATTTTAAAAATGGGTTTCATTAGACTGATCTATATGACGAACTACACCAGTAGTTAAAATATTTGTATTTATTTAAGGTTCACCCTGTATTTAGTCCGCCCGTGCCCGTAATCAAAGAGTAGATTGTGTGTATATAAAATATATCTCACCTTTTTTTATCTTATTCAACGTATTTCTTTACTTGTGGTGTAAGACTTAAAATAAATCAAAAACATGAAAATAGTGCCAAACATAGCGATACTCTAGTAAGTCTTCAACTTTTGGGAAGCACAAATATTCCTACGTGTATAAAGGGTGTTTATAAATATTTTAGGGGGTGGTTGTCAAAGTTATTTTGTGAAAAAAAAATCATATAAACATAGGTCGAAATATGCTCCGTTTCCGAGATACAGAGTGTTTAAATTTTAATTTTTGATTTTTATTAATTATTTCAAAGAATTTTAAAAATATTTACTCGAAATTTGAAACACGCTTTGGAGAGATAAACGTGCATTTTTTGGGGTGATCCGAATATTTCTACTTGCACGAGAGATTGTACGAGAATACCACAACCTTTTTAATAAAACTGACTTTTCCTGTTTTGATATTTTTCAGAAGTCCGCCATCAATTCTGAATGAAATTGGTCTCTTCGTATTTTCTTCGTAGGATGCACCGTTTTTGAGGAAAAATATAAAACATATTTTATTGTAGGTTTTGTTAATCTTTTATTTAAAGATATCTTTTACTAAGTGTTATTATGGTCAAAGTAAAAATGCAATTTAACATTGAAAATAAAAAGTTGATATAAATGTGGGTAAAAAAATTCTTCGATTTCGAGGTACAGGGTGTTCAAAATTTAATCTCTCAATTTTTTTCTCTTAAAAATAACTTCGGTAACCACTCCATGAAATATTTCGCACTTATTTACAAACACCCTACTTGTAAGTAGAATGAGACTCATAAAATAGTTTCACTATTCATACATTCTATTTTTGAGAATACTAAATCCTGAATACATATTTAAACGTGATGAATACGAATACTGAATACCTTCGGACAAAAGTATTCATTTGAATACTGATTACACAAATACTGGTAATGCATACGAATACGTATTTGAATAATACTCAGCTTTGCTTATTATAGGTGGTTTTACCACTTTATGGGTAAATTTTCGATCAACAAAAGTGTGTCATTAAAGTTTTAATTGCCCCTAAAGTCTTTTGTCCTAATAAAGTTTCCCGGACCGAATCAACTAATCGAGCCGTTTTCATTAATTTTAATGGAACTGATTGGATATATGTCCTAATGCTCTCCCACTACATTCCTCGCTTACCCTGTAGGCCATACAGGCTAGAATTAAGCAATAACGGGAACTTCGATAAAAGAAATTAATTAATTGGAAGCCTATTGGAGAGTTAACGACAAAAAATGCATTACAAGGAAAACCACTCATAAATTTCTCAATAGTTTGCTGGAATTATTTTTTTAAATGTATCGTTTTGAAATATAAATAACCTAGAATATTTTGGAACAAGCGATGGAAATATTGTTTTTTTTTTTTGTTAGCAGCGGGAAAGTTCATCTAAAGAAGTGTCTAACAATTGTGGTAAGGAATCGAAGAACGTATTAATTTGTAAATTGACGAGAAAATGTCGTTTATATAAAATATAATAAATAAAATGTCCTATTTGTCTTCAAACAATAAAAAAATGGAGTTGATGATGGGTTAAAAGAATAGAAACGTCGAACTCGAAAAACTGATGCCATTTTGCATAAGAGAGAAATCAATAATGAAAAAGTGCAGTGAATTTTATAAGTGCTAAGAAAACGATCACTTTTGTAATTTGTTATTGATGTATCATTTTCTTTTTTTTTAATAAAGACACCTAACACTTCCCTTTTCTGCAATACTGATAAAACTCGAAAAATTTCAAATATGATTTAAAAATGTATTTTTATGAACAAAAACATTTAAAACTTCAATTTAAAGAACGCTTTAACATCCTGTATCACAAAAAGTAAACACTTTTCGAATTGCATTATACAAACTTATTTTTTGATTTTGTATTCGGAAGAGGAAAACAGTCATTTGTTTGCTGCCAATTTCACTCTCGTTAAAGAACAAATTTTAATTTGTAAAAATGATTTGTCTTTAAGTTGTCAACAAATATTAGAATTTAGCTAGATTATTTTTTATTTTAGATAATTATTGAATCCAGCCTCTTCTATATAATTGTTCCTTAGCATACCTAGATTTGTATTTATATTAGCTTAAATTCCTCTACAATACGACAACAAAAATCTACAAGAACTAATAATAAAAAATACATGGGTGTGTGCAACATAACGCTGGTTGGGGCTTTAATCCGCAGAGTAGTTAGTTTCAGACAATATTACTAATACCTAATAAAGAATGTGTAAAAAAGTTTTATGTAGCTCACACAGTATTTTATAGATAATATACTGGATGTTGCAAATTAGTAGGTCAAGCCGTTAACCACACATTGTCTGGACCAAAATAATGGGACTTTTCTCATGGCACTTTTGATTTTGGAGCTCCATTTTCAAAGTACAGGGCGTCAAAATTAAAATTTAAAAAATGATGATGATTTTTATTGAAAACTCCGGTGATTTTAGAGATATTTGTGTAAAATTTGGCACAGATTTTGTATCTTAAATCGACACACATTCTGTGTCTTTGTTCTAAAATATCAAAGCATGAACGGACAAAAGGGGGGTTGTAGTTCCCACGGACCCCCAAATTTTTTTTAGTGCGCCTTTGATTTCAAAATATTTTTTTTTAGATAAAGTGTATTTTCATTCTATTTTGTTCACTCTAAGATTTTGATTTGAGGTTCGGTTTACGAGATATTGCAACTTTTTTGCATTTGCTAGGTATGACACAAAACAAATATCGCTATTTGCAGCACTTTATGCACCATTAATTTCTAATTAAAAGAGCCTCAGATGAAGGTAAGGGTGGTAGCCATATTGAACATTTAGTTTAATTAAATTAATTTTTTATTTTTTTTTGTAGTGTTTGCTATTACTTGTGCTGTTTGTTTATTTCAATTTATTGAATAACATAGAAATGAGTGCAGGCGAGATATTGAGGTATCATTTACAGATTACAAACATGGAAATGGTCATTTAATACTTGCGACATTTACATTGTGCCACACCTAGTACATGCAAGTTGCAATATCTTGTAAAACTTTCCTATTCCTTTTCCGTAGAGGACAGCTAGCGTATATTAAATGGCCATCCCGTTCCCCCGACCTGAATCTATTGAACTTTATGAAAGATTTAGTTTATATGGTTCTCATACTAACTGAACAACAGCTATGGGCACGAATTATACAAGGTGAAGAGCACTTTAGGCTGAAAACATATATTTTGTATAATTAGAATAGCCCCAGGTGGGTGAAGGTGGCACTCATATTGATGATTTAGTTAACTAAGTTAAATTTTTGCTTTTTTTTAATGTTTGCTGTTACTTGTGCCGTTTGTTTATTTCAATTTACTGAATAACATAGAAATGACCATTTAATACTTGGCAATATTTTATTTCACTCAAATCAAAATCATATAAGAGTAAAATATAGAATTAAAGCAAGCTATATTTAAAAAAAAATATTCGAAAACCATATGCGTATTTAAAAAAATCTGGGAGATTTGTGGCTACTACAACCCGCTCATGCTTTGATATTTTAGAACAAACATAAAGTTTGTCGACTTAAGATAAAAATCTGTGCCAAATTTCAAACAAATATCTCTAAAACCACTGCAGTTATCAGTAAAAATCATTTTTAAAATATTTATTTTGATATCCTGTATTTTGAAAATAGAACTCCAAAATAAAAAGTGGCATAAAAGAAGTCCCATGTTTTAGTCCAAAGAATGTGTGATTAACGGATTGATCTACTAATGAGTAACACCCTGTATATTAGTAATTTAGTAGAGGCTCAAATAGAGACATATCTTTGGTGCTGCACATTCAAACCAAAGGTATATACGTATAATACGTAGTTACTAAAATGAAAAAGAAAAAAGAAATTGGGAGATATCGTTCCGAACAAACGGTTTAGCAATTTGGAGCTACAGTTACTAATTCCTTTCAATATCAACTTTAGCACTTCGCACGATATTTCATCCCTTTTTGTCACCGGGGAGAAAGGCGAAAATCAAAAGTTCGCCAAGTTCGGTCTCGCCATCTGAAAGGATAAAAAATTGCGGGATAAATCACTCCTGCGAAGGACAGAAATCAAGAACACTAATTGGGAACGGAAGCAATTAGTTAAATGTATACGGTAGTTACCTCGTTTTTCGTGTTGGTCTCCAAAAAGTAAATGTCTTTGTGAGCCGTGCAGTTTATTATTTCGCCTTTCATTGCTGGAACAAACAAAGGTTCAGATTTATCGTGCCAACTAAAAGGGGATTGCAGGAAATCATTGCCGGTCCGTTTATTTTTATTTTTAATCCTGGAGTTATAGCGGTAATCGGCATCAAATAAAATGGGGTCTTTATTGACCTCGACAAGCCTCTAATTCAGATGCGACGTCTAGAACTCTATTTTGTGTTAGTAACATACAACACAAAACAAAGTATATTCAAGAACGTGCTCAGTGATTAAGACGGGTTATATCCATAAATAAAATTCTATACAGGATGATTTATAAATTACGAAGAAAATAAGACCTTAGATTATTCATTGATGAATTAAGGGGGTAGGGGGGTCTCTCATATAAAGCTTTCAACTTCGTTAAAAAGATACAGGGTGTTATACTTACAAAATATGTTACAAGCTAGTGAGTGAAATAATTTAAAATTGGACACTTACTATTCCCTGTATTTTTTAAAGCATTTTAGACAAAAACTTTATATGAAAAACCTCCATAAAATTCACCAAAGAATATGAGGTTTCATTTTTGCTCACCATTTGAGAAGCACCTCTTATAGGTTAGTTCGTGTTTTTTAGGTAAAACTTTATATTAAAAAATAATTATTTGTTATACAGGGTGATTTAGAACAGAACTAGGACGTAAGCTTTCAATAGTTTTCTATGCGTTACTTAGTCCATTTCAGATTTTGAGAGATACAAAATCGTATTTGAAAACATAAAGTTAATGATGTGTTCAAAGAATAGAAACGTCGAACTCAAAAACTGATACAATTTTATAGAAAGGAGAAAATAGCAATGAAAAAATGTATATGGGGTAAGTAAAGCTTCTTTAATAAAATTTACATTCATTTTAAAATAAAAAAAGTTGTAAAACTAATAATTTTTGTATTGTTTCTATAGTTCTACAACACTGATAAACTGGAATAATAATAATATCTCTACCCCTCATTCTAATCACAGGGATTAGCTCAGAGGTCGGAGACTTGAGCGGGAGAGGGGGCGGCATATTATTATTAAGCAGGCTGCATTTGCGCCCAGGAACGACTTACGTTGGTAGGCCTTAACCACTATTCAGTGGAGGAATGAGGGAAACCTCATTAATTAGGGGGGTAGCTAACCCAAGCTAACATTCTTCCACCCTACTATACCCGCACAGAGAGTACCAAACCTCTCTACGAATATAGCTTATATACGGTCTACCGGCAGCCGGGCGCGATCCCACACCGATCTAGTCACCTCGATTCAAGTAATGACGCCTTAAACCACGCGACCACTGACCGACTAAAAAAATGTTTCAAATACGATTTAAAAATGTTTTTATGGACAGAACCATTTAAAACTTCAATAATAAAACATTGTAATTTGGTAAATTTTTGAGAAGCAGTAAATTTTAAAGGATGTTTGAACATTCCACTCCCCCACTTTTCGAATATTGTGAATATAAAAAACCAAACCACCCCAAAATACTATATTCAAAATTGTAAATTGCTATATTACAAAAATATATTCAAAATACTATATAGGGTCTTTTAAAAAGATGATATAGATTATTAGTGACGAATACAAATTAAATCATTATGCTATTTATAAAGCATATTTTGTATTAATGAAAAAGATTTTTGATTATCTAATATATAGGGCGATTCAGAATTTATCTAAAAAAATTGGGAATAGATACGTCATAAAAAACGGAATCAATATCGTAATAAAAAATTTTAAATCCTTGTAGTGTCCGAGTAAGTTGTAGTATTTTCAAGCCTTACATAGCTGGGCTACTGTAACCTTTAGCCAGGCGATCCCGAGTATTAAAATCCGATAATTGAACTGAAGATGGAATGTATAAGGTTTGTTCCTATACAGCATCAAACTAGCAGCAAACTGTCACGAGTGTGCGCAGTACGAAGTTAACCGTTCCAACACAAACAATTAGGGAACTAGTTAGGATTTTTTGTTTCAACACAAAAGTGGATGGTTTGGAAACTGTTTGACGATTATTAGGAAACCACTAGTCAGACGCATGCGCAGATAGAATCTAAAAGCTAACCAAATATTTCCTGATTACAGAAGTCAACTTTTGGTAGGCTAGGTAATGAACGTAACAAAAGTTTTATGTAATAATGCTATTTGAAAAAGTTATTATAGTTGCACAATTAATTTGCAGGTTCTTTAGTACGTAATTCTGTAGATTTTCAAAACGTCACACAGAAATGTATGGAAAGTTAACAGCTTCACAACAAACTCATATACGAGTATACCTGTGGTTTATTGGACATCAGACTGCCTCCTTTAGAGACGGGGCCGACATATTTAACATTTCTATTAGTAGTTTATTTAAAATTATTAAGAGGTTAACATATTATATTAGCAGTATATCGCCACAAATTATAAGTTAGCCAACATTGCAAGAAAAACACACAATTGAAAAACATTACAGAGAAAATGGGTTCCCTGGAGTCATGGTTCTCATATTAAGATCGACAAGCCATCAACCATCAAATGATCCGGATTCTTATATTAACCGAAAAGGTTATTATTCCATTCAGGTAGGTAACACTTAGTCGTGATATTATTTAGGTATACTCTAATTAAGTTGTAAATATGTTTTGGTTTTCAACTTCTGGAAAATTATACGCTTTATATTGTAGTGCATTCGTATTTCATTAATATTTCCATTGTTTTAAACAAGTTGTTTGTGACCATGAAATGCGAATCAGGAATTTATTTGTTGGATATCCTGGGTATGTCCACGATAGTAGGGTGCCAAACTTTAGAGGAGAAGTGTGAAAACTTCTATATTTTGAGCGACAGTGGATACTCACTACTTCCTAATTTACTAACACCTTTTAAGGACAGAGAGCAACTAACAAGAAGACAAGCAAATTACAATAGGAAATTGGCAAGAAATAGGTACATTGTGGAGCATTGTTTTGGACTATTGAAACAAAAATTGCGCCAGCTCTATCATATTAAGCTCAGAAAAATTGTAAATATACTTCATTTGATATAAGCAGCTTGTGTTTTACACAATATATGTTTACACGATCAATTTGAAATAAATTTTGAAGGATTGATGTAGAGGAGAGTAGAGTGTGTGTAATATTTACGGAAATGATGAGGAAGACGATGAAGATAATTTAAATGGGAGGAATGTTTAATATTACTCTACACATGTTTTGAATAAAATTCATAAAAAATCAACTCGTCTTTATTACTCTGATAATTAATTTAAATATAATATAATTTGATGTCTATTTTGTATCTAAAAGACAATGTATGTGCAAGTAGTGTTAGCAATTATTTAATGATAAAGGGAACTTTTATTGGGCATATTAAGTGTTTTCAACAAAAATTTAGCATGAAAAGAGTTAAATACAACAAAAAATATTTATTAACAAAATACTAATATAAATAAATCAGACTTCTGCATTAAATATAACTAGTATATACAAACAAAAACAAACATAAATCATTAATAATACAAAACGGTTTTTTTTCTGTATGTTGGACATGTGGGTATCTTAGTTCCACATTTATAAATAACATCACATATTTCCTGGTAAACTTATTTGCTCTTGTAAATATTGTCTTAAAATATTGTTTCTTTAATTAATTCATTTTTTCGTTCTACTTTTTTCTGCGTTTCTTTCTCTAGACCTAATCTTTTACGTTTTATGTTAAGACATTGTGTATATATCTTCCTGTCAATTGCATATTAATTCTAGTACATTGTTTCTACTTAATGGACTATGCCTCTTTACTGTTGAAGTAGTTGGTTTATTAATGAAATGTACATTCTCTTTATTCTGAGTAGAAACCGTTTCTTCATTTTCTAATGTATTAGGAGGCAGTTTCATTTGACAATACCACTTCCGGGTGAATGTTAGTCTTTTTTGCAAATATGTCTTCCATTTCTTTCGCATACTCAAAATGTTTTACTGTGATTGTCTACATATTTCTTGTAGTTTAGATCGATAACTCTCCAGCGATTTTCTATTTGCGATGGACTAAACGTAATTTTAAGAAATTTCTCAATTTCTCCACAAATTACTTGCCACATTTTTTTCAGATTTGGAAGTGTGGCATTGTGTGACCATGACGTTTCACATGTCTCATTATTAGCTGGAGCAATGGATACTGCATTGATGGGAAAATTAAAAATTCTTGTATATTCATAATATCTACAAATAATTAAATTTGTTTATTACAGTAAAATGTTAGTCAACTTAAGTGTGTATTATTGTTACCTGACATTTTGATGGTTGGAATGAGATTAACTGATTATCACAACACACAAATGTTTTGACAGAATACATAATAAGCCACAGAAAATTATAACAATAAAAAAAGCCTAACGGTTACTGCTTGAGCTAAACGTGTCGTTCCAACAAAGGAATTAGAAACTGATTTCAAACTAGTACATGAATTGCACTTGCGCATTAAAACAGTGCTGTAAACTATCAGTCATTGTTTTGTACGAACGAACCTTATGTGTAAACCCAGAAATTAGTAGTTGAAACTGTTAAATTTAATATTTAATAAAAGATGAGATGAGAAATTGATATTTAAAAGTTAACTATAAAGAAACGCGGAACGACTATTATATACTCGCGACAAGAATTCAGACGTCTTACGTCATACGAACAAATAAATAATTTGTCATATTTTTATCAAAATATTTAAGAAACTGCAACTGATAGTAATAAAACTATATACTACACTAAAAGTTTGCATTATATATTGCACTAAATTGCAAAAAATGATTGTTTTTAACGCGACCAAATATCGAAAATTATGTTGACAATAAAAACAAATGTGTAACGTCAGCCGTGACGTAAGACGTCTGAATTCTTGACGTGAGTATACCATAATTCACGTCCCTTTCGAAAATGTGTTTGTAATGGAATTTTAGCAATGATAATTGACTTATTCCTCCAGAGTCTGCGGCGTGCTAAAATCATAATCACCTATTTATAGTTCAAAACTGCTAGGGTGTACCTTTTGTAACTCTATTAGGTGTTGAATATTTAATTAGTTTATAAATTGTTTTGTTAAAGCTAAGTTCCCTAAAAGTTTGAGTGCCTTATGCATAATACAAAACGGAAAGTTTGCAACTTTAAACTTGCCTTTGGAACATCCTGCTAAACGCGTTAATAAACAATAGCGTTCCCTCACCCGATTCCACGCTTGGTGCACTATTTATAGCAAGATTATCCGCTAATTTTAGATTAGAGCCGACATCCAGTTATAAAATTAAGGAAGTTATCCTATTTTACGGTTTTATTTTACAAATTCCAGTTGAAATTTATCACGAATTAATTGTTAAGTGTTCCATCTCCTACTTTAACAATAAAAACTTGACAGCAAAAATGATCAGAAAATATTCTTTTTCTAATTTTGACATATAAAGTGACACTTTTTAAAACTGATTGACATTATGAAACGTCTTACTTTTTGTAACTAGTTGCATAAAGTAAAATTTAATGCAATTGGTGACGAAAAATGTATTTCAAAATTAGTGACAAAAATAATTATTCTATTTATTAAACTGTTATAATACAAGTTAAAAACATAAATTATAAATTAATTAATTATTATAAATATTGATAACACAATTATTGCAATTATTCAAATTAATTCCCGACGACATATTTTTTTCATTGCTCGAACTTGCTGTTATTTGGGAAGCGGCGCACATTGCATCAGATGTTTCACCAAATATTTCTTGCGCTATAAGTTTTTTATTATTCATGGAATTTTCAACATATCCCTCCGCAACAGAGCTAGATTTCCAACCTCCGTGCCTCTTTAATTTTAAAATATCAGCGCCACTGTCTGCTAGGAAAGTGGCAGAGCTTCTTCTGAAGCAGTGGCCAGTATATAGAACAGGATTTGAAAGACCAAGAAATTGTACAATAACTTTTGGCAGACTGCTAAATGTGTTAATTCCCACAGGATTTCTGGTACATTTTCCATTCGCATATTTTACAAAAAATCTGTTGTTTAAGAACCTGGGGACGCAACTTAATATATTTTCTTAATATTTCAACAAGATTCGTATTTTCAATGTCTCCAGTGGTAATTGCAAACTGCCGAATAACTTTTGTTTTTGAAGGTGGGATATCAACACGAAAATGGCTTCCTTCGTCTATAACATTTTCAACTGGAAGAAATGTTAATTCTGCTTTTCTGCATGGTCCTGCCATTCCAATTATCATTGCAACCTTAGCCATTAAGTATTCTTTGTCATCAGCTTCCACTAAAAATTTGGCAAAATCTTCTTTAATAAAAACTTTTGACTTTTTAGCACTGTACCCGTCCGCTTGCCTTTTAATATATGCTACCAAATTTGTATATTTTTTAATATCAATATTCCTTTTCAGATTTAGTTCAGACCTTAACATTGAGTAAAGTGTCCATAATGTGGAAACTTTTAGATCTTTCTTACCCTCAAAATATGCAAGTAAAACTTTCTCATTAACATGTTTAATTTTCTTCTCATCACACCACGTAACAAATTTTTCGTATGCCAAATCATAAACTGCCTTTGACTTTTTGGGAATTACTGATAATAGAGCATTACCTGCTGCCTCTTCAATATCGCTTGGTAGCTCTTCAGAACTTGAATCACTCATTTTTTAAAAATAAAACTAAAAATATATCAATCTCGCTAAAAACCTTCCGTCTAGACTTTTTTACAAAATGTCAAACTGACAACTAACATGAAGTAACAGCAACAAACTAAATTTATGTTTTCCAAATTTTTGTCAATTATATTAAATTTTATTTTTTTATTACTTTCTTCAAAATTAGAAAAAATCTTGTATGCAATACGTTACGAAATGACATTTTGTGTAACTTGTGAGAAAATTAGGCATTTCGTAACTGATGGCATAAATAGATATTTCAGAATTAGTGATAGGTTGTTAATGTGTTGTTCAACAGCGAATGTAAATATTATAATGTCATCCATATACAGAGTGAGTCATTAATAATGGTGCATAGCTTAAGGGCAGATTGTTAACATCAGAATAAAGCGATTGAGCCTTATTTTTTATTCTACATGGTGTCAAAGTTGAAAAAATGTTTTAGGTTTTTTTTTGTATTTTAAGAACTTTTGGATTTTTTAATAAGAAACTATTGAACTACCTTCAATTCTAAATAGAAAAGGTATACTGTTACAAATCGACAAACGGAATTGAGAATAGTTCAAGCTCTACAGTGTATTCTCAAAATCATAAACATCCTAATTTAACAAGTGAGGAGGAATATCGGATAATGACATGTATGAAGGGTTTAGGGCACTAGGTCAAAATACTAGTGTAAGTGATGTTGAAAAGATGTTCATTAACAAGAATATAAATGAGTAGCCTATATTATGTTTAGTGCAAAAAAGTAGTGAAGAAGTACAACTGCGAAACGGAAAACAGTTGGAACTCGCAGAAGGAAGATGGTATTTTAAAAACGAGTTTTCGACCAAATAAATTGGATTGCTATATCTTACAAGAAGAAACTTTCCCTATATACAAGGGTGCTTTTGCGAATTATGCGTGACATATGAATTTCCCTACAAATTAAATCTAAAAGAGTATACTGACAGAGAAAGACGAAATAGTGATATGGCGAGGAAACTATTTGAAATAAATATTAAACGGTCGAAATAGAAGAATATATTAAATTTTGACGAAACATGGATACATGAAGGTTATACGGAAGGCGGTACCATATGATATAATAAGTGTTAATGTGTGGCCGTTATAATGATAGGGCTTAACCAACAGTGAATAGTGTGTATACACCGTGTGCGAAAAGAAGCGGGACAGTGGAATATTTCGCCGTTTTTGAGAAATAGACGATTTAAGTTTTTGAGATTCGGTGGGAATAGAGCATTTACATGTAGGCGGTGCTGCGATCAATGTTAAGTATTAAATCTAACCTCACAAATATTTGTTATTTAATTTTTGTTGTGTTTCAATGTGTGTAAAAAAAATATCTAACTGTTGTGTACCGCAGTGTTTATCTGTTGCTAATAAAAATAAAGATTTAATGTTTCTTAAGGTACATGAAAAGGCGAAAACAGGATAAAAAAATGTAGGTAAACTTGCAGATGGAAAGAAAGTAGAAATGTGACACGAGTTAAATGAGATGATACGATTCCTCAAATTGAAAATTACTTGAATGATAATAACGCCGGTAATCCTGAGAGTATAGCAAGTTCATCTAGTAGTAACAAGTTATTTTACGATATGGCGATTCAAAATGTTATTAGTTACAAAAGGGCATAACTAGTATCACTCAAATTTTTAAATGAAAACCATTTAAAAACCCTAACAGGGTTTTCAACCTTTTCTGTATTGTACTGTATAAAAATTGCATATGTCTATTATTTATATATGGCACATGTACATTATTTAAAACACTAATTTTTTTATATATTGTTCGTATTTTTTCAGAAAGTGGACATTTAATGTACTTTTTAATTTACTAGCCATATTACATGTAACATTTTTGCAATTTGGGCGACAACTAATTATTTTTCTATCGATTCGTCAATTATAAAATTTCAATTCTTTAAAAAACAAAGAGGTTTAAATTAAGAAGAATTACCAGGAAATTCTTTAGGCACTCCAACGTTAACAATTTCTGTATTAAATAACGCTTTATTACTTCTCTTTCCAAATTGCTAATATAAAATACAAATAAACAAGGTTATGTGAGGTTAACATAAATAAAATCTTTTCAAGTGATTTCTTTTTCCTGTTGTCTTTGCCCTTAAATATTTTAATTCTTTTTGTACCTGTACAAGTTTTATTTTGATACGTATGCAAATTAGATTTACAATCACTATTTGAACCATAAATTTGTAAACTAGTCGATAGAACATTAATATTAATACCTAACTTTGACGCTAGCACCCCTATCGGAATTTAATGACACAAGTTAATGTAAATGCTCTATTAAATTAGAAAATTATTTTTTCCAAAGTAGTAGACGTGGAAATAATAAGTAGACAGCTGTAACTACAATACCATATTAATTTTGTCAATACCACTCGATTAATAGATTCGGCAGTAGTGTTTTCTATTGTTATTTTTTATATTTAAAATGCCCCTCATAATAATTTTTCGAACATTGAAATGAAAAACATGATACATGTGTATGTTTGTGGTCGCCGTACAGCATCGAGGTACTTGGAATTAAATCGAGATAACAGACAACCTGATCATGAAACAAAAATGATAGCTTTTACCAGGTGTTAACACTGACATTTATATTCTTCAAGTCCAGTATTTACTATTTCTGTTTTATTTAAAATCCTGTCCTAAGCTGCGTCAAAAAAATCTCCAGTGACAAGGCCGACTGGCTTTCTCATCATAATCCTTTTAGAAATAGGCGTGGGGATACATCCTACGTCTGACCATTTTTTTTTGCAAACTCGCATGTACTTTGCGTTAAATCCCGCTCCGAAAGAAAACTTCATTGACGCCAGGGCTTAGATCGGTAAGCTCACATGTCCCTCACAAAATCCTCTGTGCTTTTACAGGCGCTGCCTGGAAATCTGAGCAGTTTAAAGAAAATTAGTGCCTAGAACACAAGACGTTGACGTAAAAGGCCTTAAGATGATCCTACCAGCATTTCGCAAAGTTAAACGGATCCTCTGACGTTTACGAAACAGAGGAGGCTTTGAAACGCGGCAAGTAAGCGGGGTTATTGCCCATCTCGGATTAAATTGATTGTAAAATTTATGTCCAGAATTTAACATCAAGCGGATGAATCCGCAGAGGAAAATAAGGTTAATAATATCCTTATTTTGGTAATGAGTAAATACACAGTGAGACAGCAAACTGTGAGAATGGCATTCAAAACCATTACACAGGATGACGCTGTTCATGGGCGCTCGTAGAAAAATTTGCCAATGGAGACCAAAATAGAAAACATGCAGAATTTATCTAAAATCTTTTTTGAATGTACAGAGACAATTTTGTAAAAAAAAATCAAAAAGGGCAGTTCGAAAATGATTTAAAAATACACTTCCGCACGGCACTGGAAACTGACCCACTGTAAAACCTGATAAGACGACAAAGCATGCAATCGGGAACCGGACCAAAAATGAAAAGAAATTCCCAAAAAAAGAAATAAATAACATTTTATAACACCTATTTTATGCAGTAAATTCAACTGTTTTTGCCGCTACTGCTATTAATTATTAATAGAATTAATGAATGCGAACATAATGTCATCGGACTTGCGGTAATGTTCCCATGAATTCCTCACGGAATTCATTGAACTATATACAAGTTTTCCCTGCTTATGGCAAATTAAAAATAAAGAATACAGTGATTGAAATAAGAAGCAATTGGCGTATGAAGAACTTATAAATAAATATAAGGATCAATTCTAGCAATCCATAATACGATCTAGCCTCCATTCGCAAATAATTGCGCCAGTCGTCTGGTTCAACTCTTTTAATTTCTTTTAGTAACTTAACGTGTGAATATTTATTTTTATTTAGAAGCCACTGCCTTGACCATCTTTTTTTCCTAGCATCTTTTGCCCGTCTCTTTTTAAGTTCTACCCGCACCAGGGAAACAATTATAGAAATTAACACTAGTGCTTCTTCCTCCATATTGGATATCTTCACTCAAGATGCTTTCACTGACCACAAATTGAGAACAAACTGACGCAAAAACGGACGAAAAGACGTAATAATGTCAACACTTCTCAAAATGTACGTTTTGTATTCCGTTTTGCATGACCAATAAAACGTACAGAAAGTCGTAGTGTGTAAACGTGCCTTTACACAAATGTTTCTGCTTCTTGTCCGTTTGCGTAAATCATCAATAGTAGGTATCAACTTCATTTTTTAAATATCCTCACAAAAAGAAGCCCTAATGATTTAAAGTCAGGAAATTGTGGCGACACGCTGTAATCGTGCGGATATAATTGGGTCTCGTGTATGATACGCCACACTGCTGCAATACGTCGTAGACGACCTGGACCTCCATGATTCGGTTTAAAATTACTCATATTACGCTCGCGTTGCACTACACTTGTACTCACTGCACACCGCGGTAAAAGTAGCTGCATTTGGCACATGTGTACCGGAAAATCGTTGTGCTAAAGCATTTTTACATTGCCATAAATTAAAACGATATCCATCAAGTCCGAGTTGGTATACACAATACATGCAAAGCAATTTTTGACACTTGAAAAACTAATATAAAGATCCGCATCACAAAAAGTAATTGGATTTCAATATTCGAAATCGCCTGGCTAGAGACTCTAGTAGCTCAGCGATGTAAACGTTGAAAATACTACAACCTCAATCAATTTTTACTCGGAAACTATAAAGATTTTACAAATATTTTTTTATAATATTGACTTGATTTTTCATGACGCATTTATTCCAAAATATAAACACTCGCATTTTAGAGTGTGTATATAATAATATATATTAATATAATATGTATATATAATGCATAGAACTATCTGACGAAAATAGCAAATATGTAAAATCTTTTTATAGAATGCTAATATCAAAGAAATTCGTGATCATACATATTTGTGTCTGAAATTTCGTGTTAAATCCAAGTTGGCTGGTGGAATCAAACGAGACTATTTTTTTATGGGTAGGGTATTGCAAAGGCACCAGTTTACAACATACGGTTTGTTATTGCCAGGAATATTTGGCCTGCTACGATTTTTTATATACGTCAATTGTTTACAAACCACTCAGACCAACAACTCTCTAGATATAGTTCACAATTTTGCCGTAATAGCGTAGTTTCTAGCTTGAATCGACAATCTCCGCCAGTGCATACGTATTTGGAGCTATGACTTGAATTGTAATCAACTCAAGATTTAAGGAAAACGCCGAAAACAAATTTCCACATATTATGTGATGTGCTGCTACTATATATATATATATATATATATATATATATATATATGTTACTGATTTCGTATGAAACAGGTTTATTAATAACTCAGAATTCAGAATAGTTGGCGAAATGCTTACCAATCAAACTGTTACTTCAAAACGGATGTTTCAGTAACTTGTCTTAGGGATTAGGGGATTCAGTTTGTGATGAGGGGTATAATTTTTCAATAAATTGCTGACGCTTACATTAACTACCTTATACTAGCAAGGGTGAGAAGGAGAGAGGGGAAGACTACCTCTATAGCTTTCGTTGAAACCTGAGAGAAATTCTGCATAACAACAAAATATTCTGAATTTGGTAAAAAAGCTATAAAGGAATTGTGTTCCTGTGTCGAAGAAGCTCAAGAAGCAATTTTCCCTTTCATGCGAGCGAAATTCAGGGAACATTACGAAAAAGTGTTCGTCGAATTTAACGAATGGAGGAAAAAACGGAGAGTAATGACAATAAATGAAGAAGTCATGCTCGTATTTTTTAAATTTGAAGAAAAAATATGCAATTTCATATATGTGGTCGAAGTATTCTATGTTGAAGGCTACTATAAAGGTCTACAAAAATATAGATATTGGAAAATATAACAAGCTCACTGCTTATTTGAAGAGCGAATCGAGAGGGTATAAAGCAAAAAAAGTGCAGTACTGGAAAGAGTACATATTGAAGGCTTTTTGACTGGAGCGTCCGATAAAAAATATTTGTGATAAATATAATATCTCTTTACCTTTCACATGTTGTTAAGTATATAGTGAATTATTTTAGCTTGCATCAATAATGGGGATTCTGGTGCTTGTCAATGCTGCAAATTGACAAATTTGAAAATTACAGTTGTACAGGACGTTGGCAATTACCTACTTGTTTCAATATCTGCCACCAAACCGAAAGAAAATGTACAATTATAGAAGAAGGATTTTGCGTCAATGCTTTTGAAATATGCAGAAACTTCTCAGCCTGTCGGAATCAACACATTGGCGAAGGTAACCTTAATCGTTGTTTCATTCCTGAATATCGCAAATGGAGAAGCATGTACTGGCCATTGTATGAGGCGCATTTCAACAACTTCATTGGCCGATAAAGGTAGGTGCTGATCTTAAACCATTAAACGTCATGGTGAATGGAAGAGCTCCTCTGTAGCAGAAAGTTATGTTGAGGAGTCCATACTAACAAACTTGATATTACAAGGAAAATCCAAGGAAGCTATATCTATTCCTTACAAGAAGAGACATCCGTATCTTGTGAAAATTCTTCAGAAACTTATGCAGATGTTATTGTTACGAAAATGATGGCAACAATGCTACAAGGGAAAGGAAGTAAAATATGATTTTGTCATTATTTCAATAGTGAAATAAAGTTACTTTATTCCGCTAGTGAATAAAATATCACTTTAGACGGTTCATATATGTGGATAAAAATCCGATTATAAAGTGATACGTATGGATAAAGACTATTTATTAGTATTGTTACGGAAGCTCACCTACCTTTTTAGTTTGTTAATCATGTTCCTATTTACGCTAGAATTTATAATTTTAGTGATACCTTGACGTTTTCTGGAACATTCCAGGTCACATTCTATTTGATTTTCAAGACAGCGGAAACTTCTAAAACCCTAAAAACCTATATAAGCGGATCGGTTTTGCTACGGGAGTGACATAAAGGTCAATATAAAGCGTTGACAGTTGTGAAATTTGTTTGAGGAATATTTCTTGTGTAGTCAAGTGGTGATAATAAAGTTTGTTTTTCTACGTGACGCCTTCCAAGGCCAAGTCAACGTAGATGTTACAGTATTATTATAAAGTGTACTTCAACTATTGTACCTATTAAAGCTGTGAAGCAGTTGCATAGAAAGATTTATCATTTTTATTTCAGCTATCATCATTTGTAGTAACTAAATTAATATCTCGTGCAACCAGTTCCTTTAAATACGGCTTTTTCTGCAAAGCAGGCGTCTGACACGGTTTTTGCGCTGTCATATCTCGCTCTGAGCCCTTTATTTACTGCCGGGGGCACAATGGATCGGGCGAGCTGTCCGACAGCGAGAGACTAATGAAACCAGAAATAAAAAGACACATTTTAGAACAAAGTTGTTTACTAGAGCTAAGCAGACCGATTTGTTGACGGCGGCACTGGCGCCAACCCACTTAGCCTAGTCCGCCGTATAAAATTATAGGCGACTTTTTAGATCGAGTGGGTCTGCGGCACTCTAATAGACGCAGTTTTTCATGTTGAATAGCTGTCAGATTTATGAAGTGTCGTCGGTGCTTTTGCGCATCTTGTGGCATACAGAGTGGTCAGAAACTCGTAAATTTCAAGTAGGGATAGTACTCGATAAAATATGTGTCAAGTTTATAATGTTGGAAATACCAGAATTAACAGAGCTACGTTATTGTTTTTAATTTGTTTTTTGCCTATACAAGTATACAGGGTGACTTCAGTATGTTATTCTACGTTCAATTTTAAGCAAAAAAATTCCTATGAACTTAGGTCTGGAAACGCTTCGTTTAGGATATACATTCTTTTAAATCGGTTCAACTTTTTTGTGCCACGGTGTATGTCATTTCGGAATAGAAAAACATTTTGCCCTACTTTTTTCACTTAAAAAATGTACTCCTTATCGAAGTCCCTAGAAGCAGCCGTTTGCGTTAAAAACTCATGTGAAGAATGGGATGCATGCAAATTATTTATTCCAGTGAATCGAAAGTTAATATCAGGTTTTTTACTGTTTAAGAAAGGTACTTTAAGCTAATATATATCTAATTTCCTACAATTCCTATCAATGAAGTCATATGCATGTTCTCTGATACCAAACATCTAGGTATGCTATTGAACAATTCCACAGAAGCTCTATTCAATAATTATCTAAAGAAATTAATCTATCTAAATTTACTAACCTGGTTTATTTTAAACACTCTATAGATATCTAACTTCTGACAGTGTGAACTCGATATTCAACCACAATAGATGAGATCTGACCTATTTCTGAATTTTTAGGATTACTTCATCAGGTGGCTTGCTTTAAGTTGAGTCAAATATCTAACTATAAAAATTATTATAGCAAGAGTGTTTTCATTAAACCAGGATAGTAAATTTAGATAGATTAATTTCTTTAGATAATTATTGAATAGAGCTTTGTCTGTGGAATTGTTCAATAGCATACCTAGATGTTTGATATCAGAGAACATACATATGACTTCATTGATAGGAATTTTAGGAGATTGTTATATATTGTGGGTGTAATTCAACGCTGGTTGGGGCTTTAGCCCACAGAGTAGTTAGTTTCACACAATATTGCTAATACCTGAAAATATATGAAAAAGTTAATATCAGGTGTTGCAAATTTTATTTAGAGATTTTATTTTTGAAATTCTTACAAAAAATTCGAGCTGTTTTGATTAAAAAATAATAGTTCTTAGTCTTTAAAGTGTTATGTCTTGTTTTTTAGATAAAAGTAAGGTAGCACTCTAATACACAATTTGCATGCATCATAATCTTTAGATGAATTTTAAACGGAAACGGCTTCTTCTAGAGACTTTAATAAGATGCACATTTGTTAAGTAGAAAAGGTAGGGGAAAATGTTTTTCTATTCCGTAATAACATACACCATGGCACAAAAAAGCGATTTAAAAGGATCCTAATGACCCCTTGAAGATACAGCCAATTGTGCATAAAATTTCAATTTCTCGTCCCAAGAAACCTCGGCATACAAAATTTCATTAATTTAATTCAAAGTAGTCGAGAATTATTAAAGGAAATGCAACATTTTTTTTTAAAATTTGACACCCTGTGTATCCTAAACTGTTTTTGGTTATTCAGGAAGGTTTTATGCACGTTTATGGATAATTTTTGGAATCATTCAACAAAGTTTCTTCCTAAATTCATTTCATTTAACCATTTATGATAATTTTACCATACCTATTGCTAAAAACAAGTGTTTTTGAATTAGAATCAACCGCAAAAATTTAATTTACGTTAAAAAATGATTTATCTTACAAACGATATGGCAACCTCGCCTTCAGTAAATCATATGGTTTATTTTATTACGTTACGTCAGTCACCTATCTGGTCAGCGTCCTCAAAATGTCCTCAAAATTAAAAAAAAATTAATATCTCCGTAAATATTTGAAATTTTTAGTGATTTTCACCAGACATCTATATGACTATCTACACCTGCAGTTAAAATATCCTGTATACTGGGTGTTAATAACTATTTTGATTAAATTTATATGAGTTAGAGACCCTTATGGTATGATTATTACTTACGATTTTCATTCAATTATCTTAATCAGAAATAAAGTTATTTTAAAAAATATTCAAATGATAAGACCCCTTCAGAGAGCTATATCCCCAATGTTTATATGAACTTTTTTCGACTGTACTTTTACCGCCTTAAGTTTTGTACGAACACCCTGTATAACACTAACTTTAATATAAATTAAAAATTTTCTTAAAGCAAAGGTCTACCCTTGCCACAATAAGTCATATATCAGCAATGGATTAAATCTATATTTAGATACTCAAAAAAGGAATATTTATTATCAAAACATTTATCACTAGACTAAATGCAATAGATGATCAATTCTTACCTTCTAAATATTTCCAGTTCCTCGATTATACAATGTCTTTAGTTTTTTTAACAGCCTTATCTATCTCCCTTTGGCACATGGAATACATTGGAATCCATTCTGAAATAAATAGCATCACGTTATTTTCAAAGTGACCAAAGGAAGCACCAGTTAAAAATATTTATTTATGTATTATATAGCACGCGCAGTTATCATATCACATTGGTGTAAAGTTTGTATAATAATTGTCGCAGTTAGCAATGAGAAACAAATGATTTATCATTCGATGTCTTTATAGCGAAGACACATGATTAGCAAACAATGGATTTAGAGTAGTTATCGCCTTCTAAAGAGGTTTAAAACTTAAGTTTTCATAGAACCTGTCTCGGTGAAATTCTGCAGGATCCCCGCAGCTGAGATCAATTAGATACGAGAGGAATTAGTAGACTGTTGCGAACAAATACCTCAGGATTCAGTAAAGAGGATCAATTAATTCCTGGAGAGGAATGGGAGCGGTAATTTGTGTTACAAATTGCTGTTAATTAATTAATAATTATTTCAAGTGTCGTTGAAATATAACCAAAGAGTTTGCTGATTTCAGTCTGGATGAGACTCTCAAAATATAGGACGTTTGAAATGCTACGCGTTCTTAAAGATTTGATGGACTTGGAATTTGTTTATATTGCCGTTTTACTTGCGATTTTCATGGTTTATAAAGTTGACATGAATAGAACGTAAACTGACTTTAGCTCTAGATGAAATTCTCCAAATATAGGACAAGTTTAAAATCTTCCTAAAGATATGAGAGGTTTTAATTGGTATTTTAATGCCAGACGATGGAACAGTTTGCTAACTTCAGTCTAGATGAAGCTTCCAATGATGAAAATAAATTTTAAATGTTTATTGAATTTGGTTCCATATTATTTTGCTTATAATTTTGATGGTTTATGAAGTTACTGCGAATGAAGAGTATGCTGACTTCAATTTAGATAAAACTCTCAAAATATAGGAGACGTTTATAATAGCTACCATCTCTTATTAAACATGTGAGAAGTTTGATAATCCTTGATGTCGTTTTATTTATGATTTTGTTGCATATGAAGGAAAAGAATGTTGACTAGCTGCAACTTCAAAATATAGGATATATTTGAAATAGGCCTCCATTTTCTTAAATATTTTATATTTATGTCCCCGTTTTCCTTATGAATTTGATGGTTTATGAAGTTGAAAATATAGGACCGGATAATACTTCACAAATATATGAGAACTTTAACAGTTATATAGTTTTATTTACGATTTTGTCGCATATCGTCTGTAACCGGAGTAGCAAAGCTACATCTAGCGACCATTCGCTACTCCATACCGGAACCACATACACGGGTGTAATTCAATGATGGTTGGGGCATTAGTCTGCAGAGTAGTTGTTTCCTGGATTTAAAACAGGTTAAGGTCTAGGTCGGATAACAGGTTATTCGCCTGTTATCCGACCTACTGATGAGAAATAATAATCTGGAAACCGGTATATGTCTGGTGGGCTGCTGACGAATGACTTTCGCTGTTTACTATAGGGTTTCCAGGTGTAATTCAATGCTGGTCGGGGTATTAGCCCGCAGAGTACTTGTTGTCTGGAATTCTGTGGTTGCAAGTATCTTCTGACTTCAGTCAAGTTGCAACTTAATATAGGATTTGGTTCTTATTTATCTTGTAGCTTTGGTTGTGATTTTAACGGTTTATGAAGTTGACACGAATGAAGATTATGCTGAAAGTCCCAATATTTATTTTGAAGTTTTGCTTATTTCAGAAATGAACATAAAAGACATATCAAATTTAATACCAAGAACTTACATGGTCACAATAACCTTAGACTAAGAACTGAGTGAAATACCGGAAATAGTCGACAACTTCTGTATTTCAAATGGCATACTTTACATATCATTGCACTTTTGAAAGGCATGAAATTTTGAGTAAAAAACATGTACAAGGTGTTCTTCTATCTTTGAAGCTACAAAAGATAGACGGAAAAAACAGGCGTGAAATTAACACTATTATACATACGCAATTGTACTCAGCAAGGAAGAGGACATGATGAATAAAGATTTGTTAAATATGTTAAGATTTATTTGGCTTTAAAATATTAAAATTTTTTAAGCCTGTAACTTCGGAAGAATAAAAAACGACCTGCCACTTTCGTATTTTCTAGAATTAAGCCTACTACGTTGGATAATTTGTAACACAATATTACACAGACATTGTATGACCTTGGAAATACAACTAAATGTGTATGTGTGTTAGAAGTTGTAAAATGTGGTAAAAATTATTGATTAAAGTTATTTAAATCTTGTTAAAATAATAATAATTATCATGTATTACTGACAACAACAAAGTTCAGCTTACAGTTTGTAGATTAGTATTGATATTACTAAAAAGGGACAATTTACTAATTTTTTTATAAAATGTCACTTTTTTGGAATTTGAGTGTAAATCAGAGCTATTAATATGCCACATTTAAAGTTTATTTCATATAAATGGTGATACTGTTTTCGACTTTTTTATTTATTTACTACTGAGGTTTTGGTTTATTTTAAGAAAGTGATGTTGTACTCTCACATAGAGGAAATAATTAAAAGTTATTATTTACGATTTACAATCCTAAATTTAAATTATGTTTACGGTATTCGGATTAAAAAAGTTATCCTTATAAACGATTTGATACATAGTGATTTTCCGGATTGTTGTGCCGTGACCTCGGTAACTGGTAGCTGCCAGAAACAGAGTCAAAATGCACAGCTCTAGCATTAGCCGGGATTCTTTTACCTCCCCTGGTTGTTCTCGGACTAGGCTCTGTGGAGACAGACCCGCTATCGGTGTCTCTGGGCCCGTCCATATATTGATTTCGGTTCCTATTGTTGGTATTACGACTGATACGGTCGGAACCGTTCGTCGGATAATGGTGGTCCTCCAAGGCGTTCTGTAGCCGCCGCTGTAACTGGTCGCGTCCCATACTTGCAAACGTTTCGCCGCTCTTCACTGTCGGCATCTTCAGTGGTGGCTCTGCAAAAGCTTCGCTGCCATAGAGCCTAGCCCGAGAACAACCAGGGCAGATAAAAGAATCCCGGCTAATGAGAGGGATGTGTATTTTAACTCTGTTTCTGCACTGGCCGTGAAAGCCTAAAAACCACTTATAAACGATTGTTTATTCAAAACATCAACGAGATGAAGAAATGCATCAAAATTGAAATTCCAAATGATATATATACTGCTATAAAAAATATTTATTTGCAATAATAACTAACAAGAATTTTCAAAATAGACAAATAACAATATTTCCATATTTCTAAACCTTACTGAAATGTTTAAAATACCATATGATAATAAGATGAAACAAGTGTATGACCAGTCTTCAGATGAACAGTTTTAATTTTGCTGCAGTGTAGGAACATTACATACACCTAATACAGAATAAAAAAATTTGCCATGAAAGTAAGCAAAGCTCGGCGCAAGCTCACTACAAATTACATTACTTTAGTAATGCCCCTAATTTCCTAGCGATTCTCAGCAATGGCTGGATTTTGTACACCTAAATGCCCTAGCAGTTTACCCCTTGATTTGTACTTGGAAAGGTACTAATAGTTTTTTTTAATGCAAAAAGTATCATGTTCCGTATTTCTGCCTTTGTCGGAAAATATATCGATCACACACACCTATGAAGGCAGCATAATTTTTTATGTATTTGTATTAAATAATGTCAATTAGTACCTTTCTCGTATAAACAGTTCAATTAATTTTATTGCTTCATTTAATTAATATTAATTACAATTATTTAATATTAATTGATACTAATAAATTTTCCAAATGATAATAATCAATGAGACTGATAAACAGTTTAAACCAAGCAGACTGTTTCCAGTGCTTTATTGGCCATGTAACCCTTTTTTATAATTTCTACATAGAGATCTTTTGCAAATAATTAATAATTCTAGGAATAAATTTTTTCTTTAACTGCAAATATGTACTGTATGGCTAAAACAGTCAAATTACTTCTTTTTTATACGTAATTATCATCTAATTTACTGAACAAAGTAAAACATTTGCATTTATAGTACTAACTTCAGTCTATATGAAACTCCTACCGCGTAGAACAGATTGAAGATGCTACATTTTCTGAAAATTTTTGTGAAAATATAATTTATGTTGTTATTTTTCTAAAAAATTAAATGGTTTTAAAAGTTAACATAATATGTTTTTACTAAAGCTTATGGATGCATCATCTGAGATTTTTGTAATTTCATTATATTTATTGCAAAAAAAAGTTGACTCATTCAGTTACATAATTCAAGTCTAAAAATACCTCCAAGTAAACAATTTGGTAGCCTTAATCACTTTTCCAGGCGATAAAACGTTTTCTCGTTAGGATATATATTCATGCTATAAATAACTTTAAAAAAGCGCCAAATTAATTAAATTCTCATTTGATTTAGCAGTAACGGCTCCGAATTTCGGTGGCCGGCCATTAGTTAAACGGGAGACAGTGGAAATAATTGTAGAAGGGCAGGTATATAGATGGTGCTGAATAAGGGATGGGACACTGTGATGTGTGAGAAGCGAGGTACAATATAGTCCGGTCATTTTTATTAAAGAATCATATGGATTAGGCTCCAGTGATTCATTTTTTAATTCCAGTGGTGAAAAAACAGATATTTTATTATATGATTCGACGTGTCTTAAATAAAAAAAACAATAGAACATCGAATTAAAACAATTACTTAGTGAAGCTCAATTTTTTTAAATGCAACACCCTATGTATTTTTTTTTGAAATTCTGAAAAAGCATACAATTCTGATTACATCCATATGATATACTTATATGTATAATTGTCCCAGTAGTTACCGAGATATAAAAGTAAATGTATGCATTTAAAAAAATTGAACTTCGGTAAATAATTGTTTTAATTCGATGTTCTATTGTTTTTTTTTTCTAAGGCACGTCGAACCATCTATAAATGACACAAATTTTGTATTTGACATTTTTTGTAACTATGACATTAAAACCACAAATCGAGTGAGAACGTTACGCTGGACACCCGGTACAGGAAACTTAGAAATACAATGTTGTAAAAATAAAATCAAAAAGCAGTTCAAAAATGATTTAAAAATACACTTCCGCACGGCACTGGAAACTGGACAAAAAATTTAAAGAAATACACAAGGAAAGAAATAAATTACATTTTACAACACCAGGAAATCATCTGCGGCACGTGATCAAAGTAGGCGTGGCTACTGGCTTGGAGGATAAACAAACAGCGATCATAACCTCAAATGTATTTATTACTATTTATTTATTATATGATTTCACGTATCTTAAGTGGTTGTGTTCTGGTTATAGTTTATTGTTGTTATTATTTTTCGTTTTTTTGTGGCTACAATATTCCTTCATTTATATAATCATGTATAGTGAATATTATTATACACTGAAAGTCATAGATGCTGAAAGTGCTGATAGATATAGACATAAAATAAGTGAAATTGGAATAGATCCATACACATTCAATCTGATAATAAAGAAGATTTTCCTAAAACTTTATATCCAAATACTGTAGACTATTTGTTATATAATAAAAGTGCTTATACACATACATCAAATTTGTGGTTTTTTAGGTACTGAAATCTCGAAAAATAGAAGTAGAGCAAAAGTAATATCAAAAATAAAATTACTGATGTTTTGTTTATCCACTTTTACTGTTTAAACTCTCCTCAAATAATATAATAACTTTTAAAAAGCATTTGTATGATACACATTATTTCGCTATTCTAATCCCACATTTTAACAATTATTTTCAGATACTTATCAACAAACGTGAACAATCTTATATGCAGAACTATGTAAGTTTATGTTATAACAATACTTACATCTATTTAAACAAATACGTATTTTGAAAGATTTCAGTAGGTACCTAAAAATTTGCTGGATAGATCGTTTTCTGACGTTATGTATTGATTTTACTTCGGTACATTCAAATATTCGCAGGTGGTATGAGATAACATTTTTGTTATTTGCTAAATTCTATATTATTCAGTTCTTAAATTACTTGTACAAAACACTATTTCAAGAATACGGCGCCCTTAAAACATATTAAAGGCTTAGAAAGTAATTTTTC
The DNA here is from genome assembly GCA_037114965.1 of Monochamus alternatus. NCBI lineage: Eukaryota > Metazoa > Arthropoda > Insecta > Coleoptera > Cerambycidae > Monochamus > Monochamus alternatus. The sequence continues at coordinate 10,706,629 of CM073427.1, forward strand.
TCACCGAAAATGTACCTACGCATATTATGTATATAGGTATGCATATACAACATGCTAAAACAGTTTCATTTCAATTAATCTAAATTACCTACAAAAGAAATATTTATTTATAACTAAAAAATGGTACTCCGATATGGTATTCATTCTACAAGATTTTATATAAAATATTAACTTTTCACAAAAAAAAAATATTGCTGAAAACATTTGAATTCGTAAATAGCAGAAATATGTGCCAGTTTTAAACAAAGTTTTCCAAAAGTACGTATCCACAGAATAAGAATAAATAAAAATTTAGTCCTGAAATAGGTTGCCACTAAATACAATCAATACATATGCTGCTGTGGCGTTTGCACAGCCACGGAAAATTGATATGATTTATTTTTTCAAACCTCTTTTTCTCCATTTAATAATTTTCGCCTCGTATATATCTTTTCTTGATTCTTTTGATGAAGTACCAGATGTATAACTCATATTCACAGTGGGGATCCAATCCGGATTATTTTGCTCGTGCAAATTTGCAGGTTTCCCTATAGTATAATAAATGTATAATTTTTGCTCTTTTATGTTTTGAAAATATTCTTCCAAATTTAATTTTGGACTCTGTAAGGTCAGCTCTTTTTAAACTATTCACCCAAGCCTTTCTCCTCTCAGAAGCTAAACTGGTTAAATTGTTTATGTCTGTCGAATTTAGAACGAATTCTGAAGAAACTAACATTGACCCTTGCAGAATTACTGCCACAGTTTACTACCATACAATAATTAGGCATTTTATAATACAAATAACACTCAAATATTTAATAATAAATATAAGGTTATACTTTTGTTTATCCTTCAAACAACGACCTTGAAAATCGTGACGTCACGTGCAGATGCCCTATTCAACTGCTTTCGCCGCTATTTTCATTAGTTATTAATAAAATTAATTTGTGGTTTTAATTAGTAAAATAGTTTGACATACCTGACCTGACAGTTTCAAGCTAGTTCCTCACATTTATGCCAACAGACCTAGTGTAACGCATTTTTTATGGCATGGTTCCTTGAAGAAAAAAAAGAAAAATACACCATCTATTTCATAGAGACAGATTAGTAATGAAATTTATGAGACAGCAAGATCATCCCTAAATAAGGGCATGGTCCTTTATTTTTATCCATCATAAAAACGTAGGGAATCGTGCAAAGATAACAAAGGCGAGCTTAAGGCAATGATTAGACACTCCTATATAGCCAACACTAAAAATAAACGATGTATGAAAGCACGTATCGCTTTTTAAGAGTGTTTTTGGAGTTCAGAGGTGTCTAGGATCAAAGTTTTTATACTCAGTAAAAAGGGGAATTTGTGGAAAGCTTTCAGATAAAGTTTACAACGCGGAATTGCGACGTGCTAATCCACATTTATTATGGTTCATGAAGGTTTGATTCGGATGCTGGAACAATGATAAAAGTCCAAAGTGCAAAAGTATAAAGAAGTGTTATATTCCTTATTCACTTTAATTTAGTTTAGGAGCTGAATTTGTCAACAAAGAACAATTTTTACCAAAGCGATTACAGAAAACGTTTTCTTGTAAATAATTTCAATAAATTCTGTAATAGTAATTAACTATAAGTCGTTAATGAGTGAGATAAATAATTACTGTGTTGCATTCTCATGTGCGCCGCGAAAATGCGCGGACGTGAATGTCGACACCTTTAGATTTTTTGCGAGTAACCGTTGTCAGAATAACGGTTAGTTAGCGATATCTCTTACATGAGATCCCCACTCCTAGATTAAGTTTGGTAACGCAGGCTCGCTAAAATACACCGATTATGGTTCTTCTTGAATCTGTGGTTGTTATAAATTAATAAACAATCATAACGCAAAATTGTATAAACAAGCAACAGTAGCCTGGAAGTGTTTGTTTTTTGTGTGCTTGTTGAATTTATTTTTAATATATATTGTTTATTACACTTTAATTTTAATAGTAAAACCTTACTTTGTTCCACCAGAGTAAGGCAAGTCAACATTTGAATGGCTAGAAAAATATAACCGCATTGTATTCTATCAACTGTTACAAATGGAAAAAGTAACATTTTATAAGTTAATTAACTTTATTATGGAAAATTATAAATGTAGTACAAAAAAAAGAAAAGTTCTATATTATTCTATATTATTTTTAACTAACTCTCTCAACCAATCATTTTATTAAGACATATTGTATGAAATGTTCTCTGTAGAGTGCAGAAGAATTTATGTTATAATCTCAAAATTTTCATTTTGGCTTTCCTACCTCGCTGAATATGTTACTGATGTATGTAACCGGTGTTATTGTTGTGACGTCAACAGCTACATCATGTCTCTTCCTCTCACTAACCGCTTTCACACTTAAACAGTACGGTTACTAAAAAATAGTTACCGGTACTTCAACGGTTACTCGCAAAAAAATCCTACTTGTAGAGCCCTTTTTAACAGACCAGATTTAGATCGCCATTATTACAAAATATTAACTTTAATTTCACAAATAAAACATTATTTGTTGTTATTTCTGCATCAAATTTAATAAATTGGTGCATACATTAATTTAATTTCCAACGAACAACATTTTTATTAAAACATCTACATTTGTGTTGGATTTGGCAGTTTTATCACCGTTTGTTAATAAAATTTAATGCGTTTTAATTTTGGGGTTCAGATCACCGCACAATAATATTTATTTCGAAGCACCTACATATTTTACTTGCGTAGTAATATGTACCTACTGCACTTATAAATGTCTGACTAACAACTACTTGATTTAGAGTTAAGAAAATAGAGGTGGAATATGTAGAAACAAATGAAATGTAACAAAATTAGCTGCCAGTCAAAGTAAGCAACATATTAGTATGAAAGAGTGGTAGAAGAAGTTCCTTAAAAGTTGCCACGTCGCGACGTCATCTCCACGAAACCACAATGTCGCTGAAACGTGACCGTACAAGTTCCGGAAACGTCGCCGGAATGTAGAAAGCACGAAAACTTATTCCCCATTTTGGATCATTATTATTTCTGCATTTCTTTTGAAAAATTGATTTGAACATAGCTGACCTGCGTATTAAACATCTCCTCTGCCTCGTAGTTACATAATTTTTGGTAATAAACAAATACAATATTTACCATAGCCACCCCAGACTCCCGATTTGGTCACTATGGATTTATTTTAAATAAAGGGCTTATGAAGTAAAGTTATGGATACTTCTGCGCCTATTTACATAGACATCTTAATCCAGGAATTTTACCTTAAAACAAAATTATCAGCAAATATTTTATCTGAGAGAAATTCGTTCTATTTTTATTCAAACACGTCGTTTGTGTCGACTGGAAGAACTGAGACGTTACTAATGCCAGTACTAACTCCTGCGAAGACTAAAATTCAATATTTTCTTAACTATACCCACGTCTAGGACAATATTACAGATACATAAATTAACGCAATAAAGCGTGGCACTAAATTTGGCGAAGGGCTCTAGCAAGGACCCGAGATAGTTGAACTACAATACAAACGACCACCTAATATCCCTAATGGCGGCCTAATTAAGATTCTTAATCACGAACTCTGTTATATAAATTAACACTACTAAAGTAGTTATGGAAAATGGTCTTCACGTCGCAAAGAACAATTTATTTTCAGTTTAATAATAGGTCGAAATGGGCTTGTTTCTGTCAAAATTCAGTTCGCTTGTTAATTATTTGTTATACTCGCGACAAGAATTCAGACGACTTACGTCATGCGAACAAATGAATAATTCATTATAATTTCATCAAAATATTTAAGAAACTGCAACTGATAGTAATAAAACTATAGACTACACTAAAAGTTTGCATTATATACTGCACTAAATTGCAAGAAATCATTATTTTTAACGCGACCAAATATCGAAAATTACGTTGACAATAAAAACAAATGTGTAACGTCAGGAGTGACGTAAGACGTCTGAATTCTTGACCCGAGCATACCAAGACTTTATGTAACTCTAGTATTCAGGCCCAGTATTACATATAGGTATGAAACTGCTATTTTTTAAGAACATACAGGGCGTCCGCCTAGAAGTGCACTAGCTTATTTTCATATAATTTTTTTACAATTTAGTAGTAGTTCCTGCCTTCTATAATATATCAATAATTCAGCGATATAAAATTATACAGTATGCGCCAAAAGTATGGAATAAAATCAATAAAAACGAAACGATTATTTTTTGGAAAAAATCCTCGAACAGGTCGATTTTTAATTTAAAAAATACATATTTTAGCGTAAAATGCGATTTTCAAATGTCATTTGTTTTCGAGTAATGACGTCATCGATTTTTTTTAAATGGCAACACCATATTTTTTTCCTTGATTCTGAAAGATCGTTTAATTCTCTATCAGACAGTACTAAAATTTTGCCCTCTTACATAGGAAAGTTTTCGAGTAAATGACGATTGAATGTTAGAAAACGTAAATTTTATCCATAAAAAAGTAACAATTCTGAGGTATGTAAAATAAAATACAATTGATTAAATTTTATACTTAAATTAAATGTTCGAATTGCCATCCACCAACTTCTTGACAATGCGCAAGTCTGTGAAGAAATTCTTCTTGCACATTATGAATGATTTCTGGGGTAACTCTGCGTATTTCGTCCCGAATGCGATTTTGAAGTTGTTCTAAATTACGTGGTTTATTAATGTACACTTTTGACTTCAGTATCCCCATAAAAAATAGTCAAGAGGTGTAAGATCTGGCGATCTTGCAGTCCATTCTATCGGTCCGCGTCTGCCGATCCACCTCCCAGGAAAACAGTTGTCCAAAAAATCTCGTACAGGGTGCGCATAGTGCGGAGGTGCACCGTCTTGCTGAAACCATATGGTATCGTCAGGAATGTCAGGGTCATTATCGTTAGGAAAAATTACTGCAAGGGCTGGAACAAGGTCATTTTCTAGAAACTCTAAATATTTTTGTCCTGTAAGGGTTCCTTCAAAGAAGAAAGGTCCTACTATTCTGTCGTCAACTATTCCAGCCCACCCATTTAATTTCTGAGGGTATAGGGTATGTGCCTCTGCCATCCAATGAGGATTTTCCCGACTCCAATATCTGCAAGTTTGACGGTTTACTGTACCATTCAGACAAAATGTGGCCTCATCTGAAAAAAGTATTTGTCGGTGTAAATTTCTATTTCCTTGACATAAATCCATTAGAATTTCGCAAAAGTGTAAGCGGCGATCGGGATCATCTTCATTGAGTTCCTGCACAAGTTGAATTTTGTAGGGATGATATTTTTTCTTCCTCAAGATACGTAGCATTGTTCTCTGACTAGTGTCATTGTTTAATGCAACCAATCGTGAAGAATTATGAGGATTATCCACCATACTTTTCAAAATGTTCTGTTTCTGATTTTCATTAAAGCTTGGACGTCCAGGTTTTGGACTATTTACAACATTGTCAGTTTTTCTAAATTTAGACTCTACCTTACTGACTGTTGATTGGCTGATAAAGCGATCTGGATATTTTTCATTAAATAAATCGCAAACTTCCTGCTGAGTTCTAGTCATATTCCCGCATCCGATAAGAATTAAAATTCCAATTATTTGAGTAACAGTTAAATGTGCCATAATACTTTAAATTGAATAATAATTTCTATGTCGTTTACAATACTTATTAGAAAATCAATGTGACAATGACACTTTGCAAAGATTTTCACCTACGTGATCCATAAAAGAACTATGGAATTCGAAAAACTAAACTTGATAACGTTTTTCCTTTATTTTAATTGATTTACGTTTTCTAACATTCAATCGTCATTTACTCGAAAACTTTCCTATGTAAGAGGGCAAAATTTTAGTACTATCTGATAGAGAATTAAAACGATCTTTCAGAATCAAGGAAAAAAATATGGTGTTGCCATTTAAAAAAAAAACGATGACGTCATTACACGAAAACAAATGACATTTGAAAATCGCATTTTACGCTAAAATATGTATTTTTTAAATTAAAAATCGACCTGTTCGAGGATTTTTCCCAAAAAATAATTGTTTCGTTTTTATTGAATTTATTCCATACTTTTGGCGCATACTGTACGTACTTTTTCCATGGTCACTTCTGTACCTTAAAAAACGTATCTATAATTAATTTTTTCATAAGGGAAAGGAATCAAGAATAACAGCAATGACAAGGTTCTTTTGGCATATTTCGAATATCTTTTAAAACATAGCAAGCCTCCGATGCTTTGGGTATATTATTCTATGCTATGGTCATTTATATCAATGATAAAAATACGGATATTAGTAAGTACGTCTATTTAATTGCGGTTTTAAAAAGAACGTCGCAAGCATTTCAGTCAAAATAATATAAGATTTTAACAAAACAAAACATAACTCAATTTTTGCTGAAAGCCGACGATAGAACTCATTTTATTATAAAAGTTGCATGCATTCATATTATTATTCCGTTGACGAAAACAATCACGAATTTTTTTTTATCACAAACGGAAACATTGAAGGAATAAATATGGTGGAAATGGTTCGAATATATATAGTGATGAGACCAAGCACCACACATCATACTCGATTTTTTGTGGGGTACAGAAATGGAAAATGCATCAAGCATTGTTCCAGGATCCTCCAAATCCTCAACAATATTACTGAACATTGTTTTCGTAGATTATCTGCGGCGTGACTTGCAGATGCAGGAGTTGATTTATTAACTGTTATGAGGCATGGTGGTTGGCGCTCTAACACAGTAGCGGAAAGCTATATAGAAGATTCTAAAGAAATTAAGAAGAAAATGGCCTCTAATATTTTGGGAACGTTTCAGGCATTGATGGCCCTTCATCAAGTTCAGGCACTTGAAGGAAATAAACTTACTTTCTAAAAATACAGCCCAATTATCATCTGCTGAAATTGATTTGTTAATAATTAATTGTTCAGAAGTTGTAATTAACGTTGAATATTTTATTTCATACTGTACTGTAATGAGTCCGGGAAATGTTTACTTCCCGGACTGCTTTAAAAAAAAACAATATTCACATTTATAAAAGATTTTATCTTTAAAACTACAAAATCAAGCCTATAAATAATTATAATTATAATTAACAGTAACTGTGCAATGTGAATTTCCTTGCAGGCTGAATGTTTTGGATATTTTGAAATATCACCTCCTTCTTTTACCATCAGCATAGACTTGAGCATCGAATATTTTGCCCACATTGAGATATTCAAGAAGTACGCCAAAAGGATATTCTCATTCAGGCCGTTTTCCACCTTATAGGTTTTTCTCCACTCGTTGAAGAGCTGGTATTCCTTCTCATAACGAGCAGAAGACTTCGTAGGCACCAATTTACTGATTGCTTCAGCACATTTTAGCTCGATTTCTTCCATTGTTTAAGAAAATTATCACAAAATACGCACGGGATGACAAACTGTCAAATTTGTTATTTTTGTTTTTACGTCACTAAGCTAAATCAAAAGCTATGCGATAAAAAAAGAATCGAAACCACGCTAACACCTACATACAGGCAGGTTATGTAAAATAAAACATTAAAATTGAATTTTTAATACAACACAGTATGAAATAAAACGTTGTACGATACACGGCCGTGAAATGTCATTAAAGTACTCGTCTAGAAATTCCTGACTCGGCTCCTTCGTCACCTCGTCCGTAAACATCTAGACTTGTACTTTAATATACCATTTCCCGGCCTTGTAACGTAAATAACTATTATAATAACAAGTAAAAGTGGTGACTAACTTAATTTTGGTTATTTTTTCTTAAAATTTTGCGTGTTATTATAAAGGCCATAATGCATGCTAAATGTGTCATAATGACACCGTCGTGATTAAATAATTTAATAGTGTTCACGGCAATCTGTTTAGAATTGCGAATGATAAAACTAAGAGATTTATAGGCACATTTGGCGATGTCATTACTTGATACTTGATACTTGATTTATATGTGAACATACATATGAACCAAGTCAGTTCAATTGTCATCTATGGCATACTGATGATAGCTAACGAGCCCGAAACCGGTCTGTATCTGGTGGTGTGGCCGTCAAGGGTTCTTGGTTGTTCATACAGATACTGCAGGTGTAATTCAATGCCGGTCGGGGCATTAGTCCGCGGAGTAATTGTTACCTGCAGTATCATTTATAGAGTTATTAATACTGTTAACAAAAGTTAGTCTGGAGTCAAACGAAACGCCTAAATCCTTAAATTGATCACATTTTGTCAAGTATACCGTATCAATATTAAATTCATAATTAATAGAGGTAAAGTTAGTATTTCTAGTAAATGACATACAAAATCATTTCTTGATATAAAGCGAGTTAGTATCACATCCAAAGTTAATCGCTGATAGATCAGATTGTGTCGGCATATACAACAACGTTACTGACAATGCTCAGATTGATTGTAAATAATGTATACATAAATTAAACAAAAGTGGTCTTAAGACCAAACCTTGAGGGACACATGATGTGTACATTAACAGACTTGAATACACGGTACTGAAGTAATATTAAGTGAGATAAGTGAGTGAAATTTAGTCAATTCTTAAAAAAAAAAATTCTAGTAACTAAAGATGGTCAAGTTTATCAAACGCTTTGTATAGACCAGTATATATGACGTCAATCTGACCTCTTGTATCTAAGACTTCAGATACATGCTTAAACATAGTAAATTCTGCGGGTCTACCTGACGTGACTATGTTGAATTGGAGTGAGTATTGATATAAATTAAAAACCATACACTCGTATAAGACAATTTAAAATAATTTGCTAAAATTAATTTATCTGCTATAAAACATTAAGCGTCTTGTTAAAAAAAATAGTAATGTTATAGCTCTGTCAAACATGCCTATAAAAATAGAAAATATTGCAAAAAAGTGGCATATACAAATCGACCTGTTTTACTGGTTTTTAAAACGATTTTGGGATACATTGCATTGACTGATTTATTTGCGCAAAATTCCAACAAGTTTACGGCTACTTATTAATAAGCTACTATTTATTTAAGCAATAATATTACTAATATACTATTTTTTCTTGCATTTCATGTACTACCCGTATGACTTGCTGCGGTCGGTGGTAATCACGCAACAAGCAGAAAAAAAAAGGAGACGGGTCAGGTGATATGGTAACCTCCTGTATGGCGATCGGGGCTTGAGTCAGGGATTTGGAGTGGAATGCCCGTCTCGATCCCTGGTTATAAACCACCGAGGTTACGATACCACCTACACAAAACAAGACAGACGATAACAAAAGAAAATAAGTGAAGAATTCAGTAGACAAATAGACAATATCGATATTTGTAAATAATATAGTTAAATAGTTAATTTTTACAGTATTATTGCATTGCAAGTAGTCCTTGGCAAAAGTTGAATACGGCCCTGTAGCCACCAGTTAGTGAAGCTGACAGATTTTATTAGTATAAGTGTTATTATTTCTAACCTAAGGCGATGCTTATTTTAGTTAATTTAAATTTGGTATATGATTATACAATTACCTAAAATACTGAACCCAGTACCATATACAGAGTGGACACGAGCCAGTACAATTTATTTTAGTCCTTTTGGTATATATACGCAAAGGTTACAGAATAATATATTATACAGCTAAATGTAACCTGAGTCGAATCCTCCGGAGCCGTAACTGGCAGTGAAGGAGGATGATAAAGTCCCGTGCGAGACCTGGTGCTCCAAACCACGTGGAGGTTGTCGAGGTGAGGCAGCAGTGAAACTTCTCTAGTAATTCTCTAAGCCACAAGCAGCGGGCATGACAGGAGGAGGCAGTAGATAAAGCAATATGGAGTGGGAGACATGCAGCACAATTATGCCCATCAACGGAAAAAGGCCTAAAAATTAATGTTTTGCTATAGCTCAGTACGAGTAAGAAGTTACCGCTTGACTATAAAAATGTCAGTACATACCTTTGCGATATTAGGCGGCCTTAAAGAGGTACTATGTCGTTCAATCGAGAGTTATTAGTTGCTATGAATCCCAAACTGCAGGAAATCCTTCTCGGATATCAATCAGCACAAATAATCTCAATTTTTATTACTTCTTAGATATCAAATCCACAACAGTGTGCAGTCTTTCAAGACTATTCATTCAATGACAAGCAGGACACTTTTTTGTATCCGGAGCAAAAACCATAGAAGAAGGACAGAGGTTGGAATATTTTATTTTGTAAAGATAAAACAAATAACAGATTGTAGATAGGCTGAGGGCCAGAATTTTAAGGAGGAAGAAGAGTTCATGAAAAGAAATAATAATAAAGCAATTTAAAATTCAAATTCATTAGGCAATGGTATGATCTGGCATATGATAATTAAATGAGTATACATTCATTTTTAGTCATTTAGAAGCTCAACTACCTTAGTTTTTATTGGTTCCTCAATATGATATCGCATTTAGTGAATTTTAACCGATAATTATTATTTAGGGCGTTCGAGCTTAGTAGATCATAACGGGACCGTAACAGACCATGTACTATAATTACAAAATTGGTCAGTTTTCATCGCTATAGTAGTAATATAACACGCAACTTTCCAATGTCTCCCCAAATATAAGACAAATGGAGAGATAAAAACTGGCTATAATGCTCTACGCCCTCAACTGGGCAGTCAATAGAAATCGTGGATTTGGCAGAAACGAACTACGAAACTTTTTTAATGACGTTTCCTGCCTTGACCTCAATATACGCTTCAGCAGCAGGTTCGGGTCCTTGTTAGTTCATCGAAAATATTCAACGCGCTTTGTACCTTCGAATTTCCTCGGAGAAACATTTCCTTGTATTCGCGCCCATAGAGCAAACCCGAAAATGAGTTTTTTATCTTTACACATCTATAAAGTGTCGACGCAGTAACGCGTTTGAGAGGGTAATGTAAACGTAGGAGCATTGAATAAATTTTAAAAGAATGTCGCGCTTGTTATGTCGTTCAGTTCTACAAACGCGTCATTTGCTATAAGTGAATAATTATCGTGGTATCTTAATTTAGAAGAATAGATTCGTATTCACAAAAGAAGAATAATTTTTTTTCTCTGGTAACTTATTTTTATGCTCCACTGGCCTTTTGAAATTGAAATGGTAATTTTTTATAATGAGGCTTGCAACCGGTGCTATTATTTAGAGAAGATTTGGTTTTTTATTTTTCAAAAAAAAAAATTGTTTGTTGCAGCATTGACAAATGCAATGTTAGTATCAAATCCAAATTTTAAAAGGCAACGACTTCAAAGATAAGAAAATTTAGATAAAATTATTATTCAGAATATTTTTTTTGTTAGCATTATGAAGTTTGAAGAATGCAATGTTACAAATCCAAATTTTCAAAAAAAAGAAACTTTGAAAAAACATAATTTAAATAAAAGCGAGTGTTTAATATTTTTGAGTGAATAAAAGATAATTAAAACATGAATGCAATACAACGTTTTATCCATAATCACATCACAAATATTTGTGAAGAAAAATATGCGCACAGCTTGACATTTCTTAGTACCCAATGAAACGTGGTAGGTTTTGTTATACCTACTGGTTGCTATGGTACGTTGTTCATTATCAATTATTTAATAAACAGTTATATCTGAATTTGGTAAAAATGCAAGAAAGTCATTGTGTTGCTGTGTCTGTTTTCGAAAAATCTCAAGAAGCAATTTTCCATTTATTGCGAGGGAAATCTAGGGAACATTACGAACAAGTGTTTACCGAATTTAACGAATGGAGAGAAAAACGTAGAGTGATGATAATAAATGAAGAAGTCATGCTATCGTATTTTTTAAATTTGAAGAAAAAATATGCAATTTCATCTATTTTGTCGAAATATTCGATGTTGATGGCTGTTATAAAGGTCTACAAAAACATAAATATTGGAAAATACAACAAGCTTATTGCTTATTTGGAGAGTGAATTGAGAGGATACAAAGCAGATAAAGCTGCAGCATTGGAAAGAGCACATATTGAAGAATTTTCGACTGGGGTTTCCGATAAAGAATATTTAATGATTAAGGTAATATCTCTTTATTTTTACATATTGTTAGGTATATAGTGAATTTTGAATTATTTTAGGTTGCACTAATAATGGAGGTTTCTGGGGGATAAATTTGAAAATTACTGACGTACAGGACGTTAGCAGTTACCAACTTGTTTGAATATGTGACATCAAGACGGGCATTTCAAGAAAATTTACAATTATAGAAGAATGATTTTACGTGAATGCTGTTGAAATATGCGGAAAATATATTTGCCTACGCCCAATTCGCTTAACAAAGACAGATGCTTTTTAAGATACATCAATCAAACACGTACTTGGTCCTGTTGGAATCAACACATTGGCGAAGGCACCCTCAATAGTTGCTTCACTCCTGAATATCACAAATCCAGAAGCATATAGGTACTGGCCATTGCATAAGGCGCGCTTCAACAATGTTATTGGCCAATAAAGGTGCTAATCTTACAACCATTAAACGGTATGCTGGATGGAAGAGCTCCTCTGTAGCCGAAAGTTAGGTCACAGTTTATACAGTTCGTCAAGTGAAGGTTCTAGAGGGTGTCGCTAAATTGCGGCTAAATGCGCAGTGAATACCAACGAAATTCATTTGTACACGACGAAGTGGGAGAAAATCTATTGACAAATCACCGTGCCGCTTGAACGCGCGAATGTGCACGGCTAAATGCGCAGTCGTCTTTTGGTCGTCTAAAAAAACGAAATCTGGGACCTCAATATACTGTGTAATAGACTGTGGTTATGTCGATGAGTCCATATCTAAAAGACTTCATATTGCAAGGAAAACCCAAGGAAAATATAGCTGTTCCTTACAAGAAGAGACACTTGTGCAAATTCTTCACAAACTTCGGCAGATGTTACGCGTTCCGAGAATGATGCAACAATGCTACAAGGGTTGTTATTAACGGAAAGGAAGTCACATGTGATAAAACAAAACACGAAATGTTTATTACTATAAATGTTAATGTTAATATGTAAAAAATTAAATTTGATTTATTATAGGTTTATTACTTTTTTCATTATTCTGCTAGTGAAATAAAGTTACTTTATTCCACTAGTGGATAAAGTATCACTTTAGATGGTTCATATGTGTATATAAAAGTCCCATTATAATATGATTTTGGAAAAATATAATTATTACTATAGTAAATATGCAGTTCTACTACATATTGAATACTGCTATGTGTTTTAATAGCCTTTTCCAGATTTTCATTGCAGCTTTATTTCATATGTGCTTGTATTTATATTAAGTTATACGTATATATTTGTTTATTAAACACTATTACTTATTATTGTGTTATATACTGCATTATTTAATGTTATTATATGTTTATTGTTATATTTTAAGTAAATACGTAATCCAAACAAGTTTACTGTTTATTTACTGCTTTCTTTATTTTTTCGTATCATAAATTGTAGTCTTCTATATAGGTAAACAAACTTTATTATTATTAATCTACGGACACACTGTATATTTAAAAAAAAATTAAATAATCCAGCAACATATAAGATTTTTTATATAGGGTTAACTGTTATATTAAGAGGGGATATGTAAAATTAAAAATTAACGGATACACCCTTTAAAAAATTCCAAAATTATTTATAAAGCGAAACATTTTTTTTTTTGATAATATATTAAATCCGTATTTAACGTCGCCAATGCCACCCGTCCACCACACGTTTAACGTTTACAAAGTTGACAACAAGCAAGACAACAGTAACATTCGCTGTCATGTCATAATTCAATTCCAGTGGTTGCAATATGTGAAAATGTAGTTTTCCCAGTTTGTAACGAAATAATGAAAAACGTACGCAAAATACTGGAGCTAACTGGATTAACTGTTACCTATCTATCAGGTAGTATTACTAATAACAATGTTAATTTTTGTAGTTTCTGCATTTAGAAACGCTGCAAAAAACGACCGCATGGCAGTTGACAGATGTAAGCTTTATCTATGGATCTATGCCATCTCAGTCGATGCTTATTATACAGGGTGCTAAAAAAGAGTGTAAACTATTTAAGGAGGTAATAATATAAACCAACATGTCTCAATAAACATGGGTCCGCAAAGTAACGGTTGCGGAGATATGGAATGTTTTATGTTTTTTAGCCCCTTTTTTATTTTGGAAAAACGTTGTGTATTTTCTTATAATAGTTGGTTGATGTTTAGTGAAATAAACAGTTCGTATTTGACAGTTGTTCTCAATGCACAAGTTTTCTTTCGCTATGGCTGGTTATTCTAACGCAGAATTAACAGACATGCATTTCATGTATCGTCGTGCTAATGGGAACGCCACCTAAGCATGTTTGGAAGAATTCACCAAAGATTGCGTGATACCGGTTCCTTGAGTAAACAATGCCGATGATATCAGCCGAGGTAGGAATTAGTGGTCCTCTTGTTTGGAGAATCCTTCACGAGCAACTGCTTTATCCATACCATGTGCAACGAGTACAGACCTTAAATCCAATAAATGATCATCAAGCACGTTGGGTTTTTTGCCGCTGGTTTCTACTTCATGATGCTGAAGACCATCGTTTTCTTGCAAACATTCTTTTTACTGATAAGGCCGGGTTCACAAGAAATGGAGTGTTTAATTTTCACAATACGCATATTTGAGCCGACGAAAATCCTCATGCTCTAATAGAATCTGGACAGCATATTTTTCATTAAATATTTGGATGGGTATTGTAGGTGACAGGTTTCTAGGTCCTGTTGTTTTACCAAACCGATTAACAGGCGCTGCTTACCTCAACTTTCTGCAGAACATACTGTATGAGTTTTTGGAGACATTCCTTTGAATCAGAGGCAACAAATGTGGTTCCAGCATGATGGTGTTCCAGCTCATTTTTCCATGGCCGTTAGAGAGCATTTACACCAAACTTTTCCACATAGATGGGTAGGAAGGGCCGGTCTTGTTTTATGGCCTCCAAGATCGCCTGATCTGAACCCTCTAGATTTCTTTGTGTGGGGGTATTTGAAGACATTAGTGTATGGTACTCCTGTAAATAGTCTGGAAGAGCTGCAGCTACGCATTAATAAAAAGTGTCAAGAAATCCAAACCAAGGAGGATGTTTTCGAAAGAGTTCGAATATCGTTGAGACGAAGATGTCGTGTCTGCTTGGAAATGGACGGAGGGCACTTTGAACATCTTCTGTAACTTTGTTTTTTCTTTGTAAAAAGCTTCCTTTGTCGGTTTATTCCTAATTGAGTTCCTAATAGAATAAAATGTTTGAAAAACGAATAGTGGTCCACATCTCCGCAACCGTTACTTTGCGGACCCATGTTTATTAAGACTCTTCTGCTTATTTTGGTTTTGGTTCTTTTTTTAACACCCTGTAGGCGCCGATTTTCCGCAGGAAAAGAGGGGTTTGCCCCATTTTTTAAATATCGAGCTAAAATTGTGGAATAATTTTGTTAGGTCTCCCTAAGCACGTGGCTAAAATTGTTGTACTCAGTCATAGATAACCCTGTATATCCTATTCACACTTCCTTTCCTTTTCGCATCTCCTTTTCTTCCTTTCTCCTCCACATTACCCTCCTCTGTTCTTCATGCTCCATTACCTTCACCGTCTACTCTACTACGGACCGATAGCCGTCGTATGTCATCCTCTCGAAGTCGACCCTTTCCCTCTCCGCATGATTAATACCAGCAAAACGGTTATTCCTCTGTATTACGTAAAATACACCCCCCCTGCTGCATCATTTTTGCCCTGAATGCGAAGCACCGCTCTCGAGCGCGTACGTTAATCTGTCAGTTCGTCGATAATGGCCCGTCGATCAGCCGTAGTCTCCTGGATTAACATCCTAGAGGATGAGAGTATACGGGGGACCGATTTGATTAGCAAAAAACGAAAGTGTAGCGAGTTTTGTAGGAGCTGCCGTAAAAGTGAAATGATACAGGGTAATTCAGAAATTTTGTAAAGAAAAAATCAAAAAGGGTAGTTCGAAAATGATTTAAAAATACATTTCTGCACAGCACTGGAAACTGGTCCACACTAAAACCTAATAAGGCGGCAGTCTGCGACCGGATAAAAATAGAAATAAATGCTCAAGGAAGGAAATAAATAACATTTTATAACGCCAATTTTATACAGCAAATATTGTTATTAATTATTAATAGATTTAATTTGTAGTTTTAATTAATAACATAGTTTGACATACATATGTGCGAATTAGATATTATCAAAATCATCCATCTCCAGTTGAGATTAAAAAGTCATAAGCAGTACACAGGGGTGTCCCTAAAAGGTCTGTATAAAACCCTAGCATAAATTATGAGCCTAAAATATGGGGTTATTTTATTATTAAATTTGTGGCTAGAGTGGCAGAAGCTTATTTGACTCAGTTACAAAATTAAATCAAAACCTGATTATGAATACAACTATTGGTATAAAGTTCAACAAAGAAATAATAAAGCAATTAAAGCAAGAATAAAAATAAACACCAAAAAATATACAAAAAAATACTTAAGTCTACGTATAGGTCGAGTACAAATAATTATATGTCTAAGTCTAATCTTTGAAGGAATTAATAGAAGGTGCTGAAATACATAATTTGGTAGTTCCACATGTCAAAAACACGATTAGATAAGTGCTGGTATGAAAATGCTCCTTCTTTAACTTCAAATCATGACCTCGTAATCTGACATTCCTGTTGGGAACGAATATTTCATCTGGACAGTGTTTTTGTTGTGATGAACGCTGTATGTCATTATAAGATCGCCACGCAACCTTCTGTCCTCCAGCGACTGCAGATTTAGACGCATAAGGCAAGTTACATAGGGCAGATGTTTAAACTCAACGGGAAGTTTAATTACGCGTCTCTGGACATCTCTCAACTGCAGAATACATTGCTTTAAAACAGGAGACCATATGGTTAAGGCAAACTCAAGGTGTGAGCGAATATATGCATTGTAAATCTTAAGGAAAGCAACCCTATTCAGATCTCGAAAAGATTTACGAATCATATAAATTAACTAGTTGCATCTTCGCACGATTTTGAACAAATGAGAGCTCCAAGACAATGACTCCGTGATGGTAACACCTAGGTCATTAAACTGGGACCACAGTATTTAGGTTATGACCAATCAATTGGGTAGTTCAGTTTTGGATTGTCTTTATACAAATGCATTACACAAAAATTAGAATAGTGAAGAGTATTTAATTATTCCGAACACCAAGTGTTAATGGGTCCTTTTGTAAAGTCGTAGTCGGCGATGAGAAAAGTTTGAAATCGTCAGAATAAGAAAGTGATCCAGCTGCACAATTACTGGTGAGGTCCGATACATAAACTAAAAACAGGATAGGACCTAGTACCGAACTCTGGGGTACACCACTCGGAGTAACAGTCACCAATCCTTACTGCAATTTACCAGCTTATACATCTATATACGATCTCCATACATTTAGAGCCTGAAGTAAATTGGACACCACTGACCTACCGGGTAAAAAAACTATGTTATGTAGCTGGTATAAGATTACAATGTCATCCTACATATAATTTGTTCCACCAACTTACAAGAAACAAATGTTAGACTAATAGGTCTATAATCAGGTACTGCTACGAAGTTTATTGCCCTCTTTACAAATAGATGTAACATATTCCACCTTCAAGTCATCAGGTAAAATTTCACAATCCATAGATTTGGCCATAATTTGACTTAAAGGTGTGGATAGACTACCTGCACATTTGGACAGAAAAGGCGGACAGATCCAGTCTAATCCAGGCGATGAGTATGTATGTAGGCAGTTAGGCCAAATAGCACTGCAAAATTACAGATATTTTCGATGACCAAGCCATCTCGATAGTTTATAGGGAGTTTAATCGTACCTGGATCGGCAGTGAAAAATATTTATTGACAAACGTTTCAGCAGTTTCTTTATTGTCATTACAAATGCTCCCTTGTGCATTATTTATTAAAGGTGTTGATACTCTACTACACAAACTAGATCGTGTATAATTGTAAAGTGCCTCTATCAACCAACTGGTTTTCAAACTTAGATTTGGTTTTCTGCAGGAAACCAGTAAGTCTACTAGAAAAATTTCGATGATGATTTCTAAAATCGCAGACCTTTTGTAAGGCTGCCAAAGCGCTTTTTTCCAAACACAGCAAGAAGTTCTTTATTAATCCAGTTGTTCTTATAGACTTTGTTTCGAGCTCAATTTATTTTAGTCCAAAAGTTGATAATAGTATCAAAGTTATTACTTTGTTGTAAATATTTATCTTAATAATAGCATGATTCCCAGCTTCATAACTTTTTTATTTTTGGGTGTCTTGGTATATTAAATATATAATTAAAGTTATTATGTATTGGCATCATTTGTCCAAACAAGGTATACCTAGTAGCTATCGACTCAAACAGCCGTTTCTGTTTCATTACGTACTGAAACTTATCGTAGCAATGAGTTAACAATGATCAGTATCATCATTAATTACAGAGTATTCTCTAATGATTCAATCTGACAAAGTTGGTGCTCTGGTGCTCAAACTCGGACCTTCTTCAACACATTCTAAAATGTCTTCCTCAATCCTCTCGTTGTACGATTGCGTCTATAAATAATAATCAACAATTGCAAAACTACCGGTTGCTCGAAGACGCCTTTCAACAGTGGCAGCATTACTGTAAGGTATGTGTTATACAGAGTGGTACGACTTTTTTTTCGAAATAAATAGCAAATGCTAAGTATACTTCCGCCACTGGTTTTTGATACTGATATATTTATGACAGTTTAACTGGTTTCACTGTGTTGGTACCAAATACAGTTTAATTATCTTTGTTACTCTAGCATAGCTCAACATAAAATTTTATTTAACAAACTGGCATCATTTTTCCAAATTCTGGTGATTCTCAAAGTTGTTTATTTAAAATTGAATCATTTTATATTTCACAGTATAAATAGATAACCCTTCTAAAGACGATTTCAGCTGTATAAGGTTATACCTACTTTCTGTCTAAAATAGATGTTCAAAATTACCTCTTTCTACAACTCGACAATGTATCCAAAATATGACGTATAACATTTTGCAGCCATTCGGATAATCTAGTTTGAATTTCATGCTTAATTCTAGATCACATTTAGTATTTGCCTCCCTACCCTACATTACTAATACTAAGGAATGTTCAGTTTTATGTAGAAATTAAAAGTCTAATAGAAACTGTTTGTTTTTTTCCTTTATGAAATGTCATTTAAAAAAACTAGATTTATAAACAAAACTCCCTAAAACTTACAGCTAACAGCTAGTCTTGTTTTAATGGCTATAACATTACTTTGAAGAAAAGTCAACTGTGATAAATTTACATTTTTAGGTGGGTACAACATCTCTTCTCTTTTAAAAGGTATTTTCTAATCTGGATCTGATTATTAAATGAAACTTTGTCTATATTAAATACGACACTGTTTAGAAAATAAAATTGTTAAACAAACTGTTTAAATTGGTATGGTATTTATTAAAAGTAATTAGAATTGTATACTTTTAATATAAATCTATCAAAATCTTGTATTAAACTTAATTTCACACTTCACTTTCACAGGTCCAGAACAATTGACGCTTATTTATATTCCAATTGACGGTTTGTATTCCAGTAAAACTGAACGTAACTTGTAAATGACATTATCCTTTCATTTTAATACAGTGTAGTTAATATTGGACTAAAGTTTGACAATGTATTATATCTATAAATATTACATATAAATGTAAAATTTGGCCACCCATTTTAGCTTAGCTGGTCCGTATATCTATAAAAATTCCAAGATGCTGCTTGAGTAATAAAATTTCCCTAAACCCAGCTGTTATCCTAGTAACCTTCGGACAATGTCTTCTATAAAAAATTAGAATTACACGGTTATCTAGAACAAAATAGAAACTATTATACTGGAAAATTGTAGACAGTCTGTATTCAAGACAGACTACATTCTGTAGACAAATGCAGTGTACTTTTTCATTTACATTCAACGGTAACTCTCTTAGAACTGTTTTTATTTTGTGAGAAATTATTTTACATTGTTTTAAGCTGCATTGTTTGCTTGAATGCAATTCCTAAATTATTGTTAAATTTCCGTCTGCACGCGAAGGCTTACATCTTTTCTCTTGCTGGAAACATGAAAAGGGAATGATTTTTGCCAGAATAATTGCATTGTTCTTGGAATTTAAACAAGAGCGGTTTTCATTGTGGCGTGTGTGTTCGTTAGTTCAGTTGAATTCGCTCTAGAAGGATGAATCTTATAATCCAACTTTCATCCAACTAAATTTAGAGATTGTCTTGCACTTTATAATGGGAAAGTTGCATGAATTCTATATTGCTCACAAGTCTACACTATGGCGGCGAACATTTTGTGGGAGCGTGGCAAGACAAAAATATTAAATACCGTTTTTAGGCTTATTTTTCCACGAAATTGTCTAAGACAAACACGATTTCGATTAAAATAATGTACGTAATCGAAAAAATCATGCAATTTCTCCTATTTCTCTTCAGCTATAAAAATAACATATCATTTTAGATTGTGTTAATGATTTTTTATTTATCCCTAAACGGTATTAGTTAAAAATTCCAACACAGTACATTATGTTTTCCTGAAATTATCGGCGCTCTGGAGATTGCTTCTTTAGCTTCGTCTCAAGACATTCACCGTCATAAAATTGCTTGTTAACCTTGTTTCGTTCCTTAGGCCAACCTACAAAAGAATTTGAAGAGGGAATTTATTTATTTATTTTATTATCAATATTAGAAATCAGAACGATTCGGGTTGAACAATAATATGAAGAAAAGAATAAAATAACCAAAACAATTCTAAACATAATAGTTTACTATACAATATTATATGATTTTTCTCTGCTTGTTACTAATGTAATATTGTTTAAACCGTGGATATACGATGAAAAAATTAAAAATAAAATAACTTTTTTTTATATAAAGGATGTTTCTAAAATGTGTGTGTGAAATTTTAAAAATTGTTAATTTCAGCGACAACTCCGGTTGTAGGTACCGTTCCCTGAATGCAGAGCAAAAGTTAATCAACAAATATTGATTGATGTACAAATTATTAGAAGGTACAGTACGTATGTTCGATGTTTGTTAGCGAATTCTACGGATAAATTGAATTTTTGAGATGTTTGTTAAATTGAAAAGAAAAATACTGATGTTATAGGGGTTTTAAAAGTAAAAATATATAGGAATAAACAACATTTGTGACTCTGTGTAATTATACAAGTTATTGATTACATTGAAATGTATTTCATGTTTATAACATATACAGGGTGATTCACAACTTATTCAAAAAAATTTGGTAATAGATGCGCTATGAAAAATGAAGCCAATACCGCAAAAAAATTGTAAAATCCTCACTTTCCGAGAAAAAAATTATTAAAGTTGTATAGTATTTTCAACCTTTACATCGCTGGGGTACTGTAGTCTCTAACTATGTTAGTATTAACGTTTGTGCGATACTGTTCACATTAGTTTTTCAAGTGTCAAAAATGGCTTACGTGTATAGTTGATGGATATCGATTTAATTTATGGTTAAGCAAGACAAAATGTTTTAGCAGTTTCTGGTCTGTACGCATAACAATTTTCCGGTAGACATATGCCAAATGCAGCAACTTTTACCGCGGTAAAGAAACGCCGACGTGAAACGGGAAATTTGCAATCGAATCGTGGAAGAGATGGAGGTGCAGGACGTCCATGGCATATTGCAGCAGCTGAGGAACACATTTAAGAGATTGTTGAAGAGAATCCTCGGACAAGTACAAAGAATATCCCAATTAACAGTGTGGCATATCATACACGAGGCTCAATTTTATTCCATGTACAGCTTATACAAGCATTAATATTAAGGGATTAGGTATCTCTCATGAATTATATTTTGTGAATGGTTGCTGCAACAAAATGCTCAAAATCCTAGAGTCACAGCTGACGTGTTAGTTACAGATGAAGCAATTTTTACACGGAATGGGATGTATAACATTCATAATACTCATGTTTGGGATTTTAAAATCGCATGCGATTCAATGGGCCATCCATCAACATTGACATTGTCGATGATTGCTTGATGGGACTATTCATAACAAATCGAATGGATGAGATTTAGTATCTCGAGTTCCTTCAAAATGATCTGTCTGGACTTCTAGAAGATGTGCCCTTAGCTGTCCGACTCTTGCACGATGGTGCTCCTCCTTACTTACGACAAAATGTTCGGGAGTGCCTTAATGAAGTTCAAGGGGTACGATGAATTGGATGAGGACCGATATTTTGTGAATATATTTAAACAATTGAAAGTATCGGACTGAAGTTGACACTATTGATGATGTACACGAACGTATCATAGCTGCTGCCCATAATTTACAAGATCAAAACGGACAAGAACCAAAAACATTTGTGTTAGTTCGTAGAAATTGGGTATGACGGGCCCAAATGTGTTTACACGTCGGTGGATAAAATTTTAAATAGTTGTTATAAACATCAAGTATGTCAAATTATTTTATTAATTAAAACCACAAATTAATTTTATTTTTCTACTTTAATGCAAAAAAACAAAACTTTATTGAATTATATTTAGTGGAAAAAGTGGTTCTTGATTGCACTACTGCAATAAAATGTTTACTGCATTCATATGTCATTCTATTACAGCGTTTTGTCATCATGACAAACATAAACGTTAAAATCAACGTCATATTTTCCTACACTTAGTGTCACCTAAATAAAACATTATTAGGTTTTTGCATGAACGTAGAAAAAATATTGTATGTAACTCGTACAAAAAGTGTCTATTGCACGCGACGTGAAATTGTCCAACGAGGCCGTTAGGCCGAGTAGGACATCACACCAATATATGTTAGGTCATTTGTACATACTCTGTAAAATATATCACAACAGCACAAAAAACCATGACAAAGCTTCCTTGAAGGATAACATATACCTACGTAAATGTAACTCCTCTTGTCATTTTTTCTCGCATTACCACATAATATAGTGCAAAAAATGTTATTGAACATTATTACATCTTGTTGCAAATTCATGTAAAAACACACATGTAAATATGTATTTTTCGGAGTATAACCGCATTCTAGCGCGCATGCAATGCAATTTTACAACATCGTTACGCACCTTTAATAAAAAATATGTTATTTTCTTTTAGTACAGTCTGAATTTGGTACTTTTTACAGTAATACATGTTGTAAACAATGTAGAAATTTACCATAATTTTTATCAGTGTACCTATTTGACCGACGAATAACCCAACTGTCATTTTATGCTATTAATTATGAAAATAGCAAAAGCACGTATCCAGGGAATCCCGGTTTCGCCATATTTCATTTAATAACAAACACGCCGTCACGACGTATTACACAGATCTGGCCCTTCGACTCGTCTGTAGCTCTCCCGTTCTCACTCGCGTTTATATTACGGCCGTAACGGATCCACGTACATAATCACAGCCACTCATTATGGCTACATCGACGTCGTTACCGAGAGGCTGCAGACTAGGCATTACCCTCGGCAGCCGGCAACCATGATTCAGCTGAATACAAACGATTTCGGCTAAGCACCGCGTTTTAGTCTCTCCTTAAGGAATCCCCGACACGAACACACGTCACTTTCTGCGAATTTAAACGACAAAAGAACAGTGGTATAGCTTTTACAGTATACAGCGTGAAAAATCATTTGTAAAATCCTTAGTTTCCGAGAAAAAAATGATGTCAACCTTTACAGGCAGTTCCGAATACTGAAATCCGATTTTAGTATTAACGTTTTTACGATAGTGTTTACATTAGTTTTTCAAGTGTCAAAAATGGCTTTTGGTTTGGGATTTTGAAAATCCACACGCGATTCAATGGGATCCAACAACGTTTTTCAACAGGAATTATCAATGATCGCTTTTTTTTGTTTGAATATATATAAAAATATATTTAAATATGTGATTAAAATTGTTGATTTGTTTTCCTAACATTTAGGTATTTTAAATTAATAAAATTGATTTTAAAACCCTAATTTTTATTTTAATTTCGAGTGTTACAACCGACCACCATTGGTGTTACAACCGCCCCTGGCATGGGGTCGGTTGTAACAATCGCACACACTCAATAAAATGTAATTTTGCTATCGAACTGTTTTACCTAAGCTACTGACTTTGATGTTAATTTAAAGACAAATGAATATGCTTTTATCCCAAACCTTTGATCGTTGTGAAAAACTGTTACAACCGTACCCGTAATACTAATTTATAAAATTAAATATATGTCCCCAATCGTTGAGTTCAGCCATTTTCAATAAGTATAGCGTTTTGTTAAAAAACCTCAAATTCTTTTCGTTAAAAGCAGCATCATAAGAATTGACAGAATACATATTTAAAACATAACATTGCATGCAGAGGGAGCCCCATACGCGATACCCAAAAATGATTTTTATATTGTTTTGCATCTCTCGCTAGAAAATTTAAAACAAGGAAAAAAGTATTTTTTATTTTTCACTTGAATACCCTGTATATTTTTTAATATGCGACTTAGGATAGAAGTATGTTAGGCCAAATCAACTTATTTTCACTTAAGAAATCGCTGATATGATTTGTGCCCCTTCATTTAAATACACCCTGTATAAGGTAAATTAGAAATTAATAGGTTCCAAAAGTTATCTACTATTATAGTTATATGCTGTTGTAAATGCGTCGTTATTTAAATTTAACATTTTTTTAGGTTGGCTGTCCTATGTGGTTTTTACAATAAAGTACGTTAACAATAGTCACTATCATAACAGCTCATAATATATATAGGGCGATGCAGACTTATCTAAAAATGTTTTTATGTACACTGTAAAAAAAGTTGCTGTGTAAGCGAGATTTTCCAGTGTGTAAGTTAGGATGTGTAAAAAATCCGTCTTAATAGTTTTACACGCTATGGCTTTTTTTGTACGTTTCACACAAAATGTGTTAAAATTACTAGTATTATAAGAAAATATACTGAATTTGTGTAATATTTACCAGTTTTACAGAAACATAATTCACAAATTAAAATGATAGGTCTTCCATATCAATACCTATTATACATAAAATTAACATGTGTAAAGCCTGCACCTTCAATGATAAAAATAACACAGAAATGTGTAAAAGTTACACATTACATTTGTTATATTAACACAGTGGATTATGTTAAACCTTTAACACACTGCTACATATAGAGAAATGTGTAAAAATATACAGAATTCCGTGTGGATCTCGATTAACACAGTATTGTGTTCTTTTGTGTTAAAATGTGTAATTATTTCTTTACAGTGTAAGGGAACTCTTATAAATCCAATTTTGTAAAAAAAATCAAAAAGGGCAGTTCGAAAATGATTTAAAAATATGTGTAGAATGCAGTGACCGGACAAAAAACTAACGAAATTCCCAACGAATCAAATAAATAACATTTTGTAATATTTTATACAGCAAATTCAACTGTTTTGCCCGCACGTATGGTTTCAATTAATAACAGTTATTTCACTTCATTTTTTTTAAATTCCAGAGGATTTAAAGTAAGAAGATCGTAGCGGCCATGGTACCGGCTCTCTTCGTCCAATTCTTAGCTATTAATGCTTGGGTACGCTGCACATGGTACGGATATAATTGAGGCCCTGTATATGATACGCCACATTGCTGTAATACGCCTTGGAATTCCATCTCTTCCACGATTCGGTTGCGAATTTCCCGTGTCGCACTACACTTGGACGCACTGCACACCGCGGTGAAAGTAAATGCATTTGGCACATGTTTACTGGGAAATCGTTAAGCTAAAGTATTTTCACTTCACCATAAATTGAGAGTTGCACGTAAGCGATTTCTGGACACTTAAAAAACCCAATGTAAATATTCGTATCACAAAAACGTTAATACCATAAGTAATCGGATATTTGAAATCGCCTGGCTAGAGACGACAATAGCCCAGCGATGTAAAGGGTTGAAAATACTAGAACTTCAATAGTTTTTTTTTTTCGGAAAGATTTTACAATTTTTTTTACGATATGGACTCCGTTTTTCTATTCCCAATTTTTTTTTAGATAAGTTCTGAATCACCCTGTATATTTATTTAAAGTGCAATAATACTTGTGTTCCTGTTACTAACATTTAAGTGTAACTTTTTCACATTTGTAATAATTTTTCCCAAAAACAACATTTTTCGAATTAAAGTTCTCAATTATGGCGAATGCGCCGGGATATAATGTTGACCAACTTATTGGGTACCTACCAAAATTTTAGTACCAAAAATTTCTAGAAAATCTGGATCTCTTTTATTGGGCAAAAAACATAAATTAAACGCTATGGAGATCCGGATAGACCAAACAAATACGTTAAACTCAGAATATGTTATATATAGGTTGTTATGAGAGATTTATATTATGTACAAGACCTCTTCGTCTTGGCTCCGTATCTCGGCGATGTCATTCATCTCCGATCGCGCCACTTCCTCCAAATTTATGCAACTTGGCCTCCCCCGTGTCTGTGTTATATATACACAAGTTTAACATTAGTCAAAGCTTTTCTGGGGCTAAGAGACTGTTTAAAAGCATACAACGTTCAAATCGTCACAGACATTATACAGGTTGATTTACAGCGTAGGATAGAAAAGAAAACCGATATACAGGGTGTTTAAAAAAACGTTACAAACTTTAGGATAGAGTACTATGCTATGGGTACTTCCCTGAAAAACTAGTGTATAACAGAATAACTTCTTTTGTTGAAATTAATAATCTATTGACTACATCTCAGCATGGTTTTAGATCTAATAAATCGGTTGAGACGGCTTCCTGTCACCTACTTGAATATGTATATCAATGTCTGGATGCTGGTAAGTATGTAGTTTCACTTCTGTTTGATCTCTCCAGAGCATTTGACACTGTCGATAAAGAGATTTTAAGTCAGAAATTATATACCCTGGGTATAAGAGGTAGCATTCTTGCTTGGCTGACTTCATACATGGATAATAGGTCTCTTGTAGTTAGTGTAAATGAGAAAAAATCTAATTTACATAGTGTTGCTCTTGGGGTACCTCAGGGCTCTGTACTGGGCCCACTACTGTTTATGCTCTACGTCAATGATCTGCCAACATACATTGAGCACGGTCATGTAACAATGTTTGCTGATGACACAACGATTACTGTGTCGGCGAATACACCAGATGAGCTCAGAAAAATTATAAGTAACGTGGTGGAATCATTGAGTATATGGTGCCAGAGGAATAAACTGATTCTAAACAACAAAAAGACTATTTACATTAATTTTCACCTTCAAAGACCTCTACCCACAAACTTTATGTCTTATAAAGGTATCATGTCAGATTCAGTGAAACTTCTTGGCACCATCCTTGATCCTAAACTCTCCTGGTGTAAGCATGTTGACCATGTGTGTAGTCAGTTAAATAAAGCATTCTTTGCTCTTTTGCAACTAAAGCATACTCTTGATCAAGCGGGCTTAATTAATGTTTATTATTCCATGGTGTACAGTCACATAGCGTTTAACATTCTTGCTTGGGGTAGAGGTAGTGAATGTGAAAGGGTATTTATATGCCAAAAGAAAATTATAAGATTAATTTTCAACTTAAAAGTTAATGTGAGTTATAGGGAGTTGTTTAAGGTTAAACGAATTCTCACAACACCGTCAATCTATATTTTAAAATGTTTATTTTTTACAAAGAATAACATAAGTCACTTTAAAAAACGGACAAATTTTCACAACTATACTACAAGACACGGGGAACTGCTAAGTATTCCTACTCACCATACAAGCGCTTTTAAAAAGTCGCCATATTATAATTGCATAATTTTGTATAATGCTCTTCCTAAGGAAATCCGATGTATATCTGATTACCAGAAATTTAAAAGTAAGACCAAGCACTTTTTATCAGTTAGAGGGTTTTATAGCGTGGATGATTTTGTAAGTGGTAAGTAACTGTGGCTTTTACTGTTGCTATCGATTTTCACCTAATTTTCGTGTGTGCAGATGTTTATATATGCATGTATGATTGTATTTGTAAATTATAAGTTGTTGTTTGTTCTACCGTATCATCTGTTCTTTTTTTTATATTTATATATATTTGACTATGTATGTTATTTTGTACTATATTTTATTTATGTTATTTATAAGTTGTTGTTAGTGTTTTTACCTTATTACCGTTTGTTCTTTTTTTTATACTTGACTTGCCATATGTACAAATTTTGTATCTTTTCTTGGCCAATAAAGTATTATTATTATTATTATTATAAAATAAATTTAATTGATTTGATTCTACCGACATTGATAACGTTTTCGTTTTATTTTACTATAAAATCATCTTCAGATCTACAACACCTAGAAGCAAATATATGTATATTAAGGAAAAATCAAGTATATGTGGTAATACAATGCACCACTCTGGAACTATTTACTACTTTTACAGAATTTATATTGAAGTTTTACAGAATTTTTCATGTGGTTTCCGACCCGAATTGTTGCACATGCGCAGAGGCACATCAATCTAACCTCTAACGTGATGCATTTTAGTTGTGTTAAGGTGTGATAGACAAATATGTACGGTTCATTAATAAGGACTTTTTGTGGGATATTCTGAAAAAATAACTTTACAGTACAGTATGTCAACTTAAATAGTATACAATTGATAAATGTAATAGAAACTGAAAAAGTACGTTGGTTAGATGCTTGTATTAAAATTGCGTAATTACCTGTGTTTTTAAACCATACAACAACATTCGTTTCAAACAACATATTTATCGTTGTGACAGTAAAAATAGTAATAGTTTACAATAGTTATTACATTAATTGCAGTTAGGTGAACTGCAGATTTACTGTAATTGAACATATTTATCTTCATACGTATATCTACAAATATTTACAAAAAGCAAGGAATATATATATATATATATATATATATATATATATATATACAGGGTGAATCTTAAATAAGTACAAATATTTTAACTGCTGGTGTAGTTCGTCATTTAAACCAGTCTAGTGAAATCCATTTTTAAAAATTTCTAATATTTACGGAGATATTAATTTTTTAAAAAAATACCCACATTTTGAGGACTGCTGGCTGATTTTTCATCCAACAACGTAATGAAACATATGATTTGCGAGTTGCGAGGTTGCCATATCTCCTCCAATATAAATATTACGTTTCTTTTAACGTAATAGTTCTATTTTAAAAATACTTGTTTTAATCATAAGTACAGTAAAATTGGGTATGTAGTATGATACGCAGCAATATTAACATAAATTTTAACATCTGAACTAACCTTACTATACTTTAACGATTAAAAATGAATTTCCGCATGTTCAATACTACCGTAAAATATTTAGGAAGATATTACGTGATATTGCTATGTCCAATGTTCAAAAATTATACATAAACGTGCACACAAGCTTACCTGTTTGTTAAAAAATTAACTATTTAATCAGTAATCCACATTTCACAAGTTAAATGTCATTGTACACTGTTAGAAAGGGACACAAAACACAATTTCCTTAAGTTATTTTATGAAGAATAACGAAAAACTATGCACGCGTTTTTTATTTAAAATGGAAAAAATGTCAACTTTTAGCAAATTTTATTGCTATTTTCATGAATTATGTGGGGTTAA
Organism: Monochamus alternatus; assembly: GCA_037114965.1. Taxonomy (NCBI): domain Eukaryota; kingdom Metazoa; phylum Arthropoda; class Insecta; order Coleoptera; family Cerambycidae; genus Monochamus; species Monochamus alternatus. The sequence continues at coordinate 10,736,216 of CM073427.1, forward strand.
CAAGTTTGACTTGGGCTTCCGATAATCTGTCATGACAGTCAATGACAGTTTGATAATAAAAAATAATATAAAATGTTACACTTGACAAAATTCGCTAAAAGTTGAGATTTTTTCTTCCTTGAAGCAAAGACATTTGTGTAATACTGGCAACACTGTGAACCACACGTTCAGTCTGCAGCACTATGACTCATAAAAGTATGAAGGGTCGGTCTAGGCCAGCGGTCCTCAACAAGTTTTCTACTGAAAAATTACGAAATTTATTTAAAATTTCACTTTTTTATTTCTGATTTTTTTGTAAAAAACTATTAATTATGTGTTCTACACACAAAACTATACTGCTGGTTAAAATATTTGTACTTATTTAAGATTCACCCTGTATATATTTCAGTACACACTCATTAATTCAAGAATATTTTACTACTATTTTGAAAACGAAAACAGAGAGTTTTTCGAAACGTCAATATTACGGAAGTGCGCGATAGTGATGTGATTTTTGTTATTTTTTACTTATCTGCTTTTTTCAGTGTGAGATTTTTGGTTAGGCAAACTTAGTTTCAAAAATAACCCTTGACTGTTCCGTTTGGCGCAAGGGCTTATTTAATTAATTTTTATTATTTTTCAGAAGTGTGGCAAACACCCAATAAAACTTAAGAAAAACTAAAATTATGCCACAAATAAATAGCTTCAGACAATATATATATATTAATGTTTCAAGAAGATGCCATTTTTAGCGAAAACATTTTAACATATTCTTGAATTAATGAGTGTGTACTGAAATATATTGCAATACATTTTTAGATGATGGATGAACAATACACTTTTAGAAAAAGGGATGGATAATTCACATTTAGAGGATGAATGGACAAATTCTACTAAAAAAAAATTTTCTTCTCCAGTTAAGACTTTCTTAACTATTTAGAAACAAAAATATAGCTATTTATCTATTTCTTAACTCCAATAGTGTAGTATTTAATTCCAATAATAAGATCTCCTGTATTTCTAATAATTTGTTAGTAAGGCACATCCTCCATATTATCACAGAATATATATATATTTTCTGTGATATTATGTTGATTCATTTAAATCTGTATTTTTGTACATTTTAACAAGCATATTTTTTTAACCAGAGCAACTTTTTTCCATGACATTAAAAGTAAACAGATTTCCCTTTGTTCAACTTCAACACACTCTATATCGCTACAAAAATAATAATACATTTTTAAATTGCCTTCTATTATACTATTCAGCTTAAACAACATGGGGATATTGGAACTTATTGATGAACTCCTTGGTATATACTTTTTAACATGTACATTTCTTTCATTATTTATATATTCAGACATATATGCGAAATAAAGTTAGTTATTGAAATTAGTTTTATCTATGCAAATTTTCAATTGTAGTTGTTTGTCCAATATAAAATATAAGAAAATTAAAATTATTCAGTAAAATTACATACGTCCGTAATATTAAAGTGTACTTTCTTCATTTACAAAATTATTATGTAATTTTACATATCCTTACAATGGTCACAAATTGCCAAAGTACAATTATATGAAATTACAGACAAATTTTTATCAGCGTAGATAAATAAATGTCAACACAACTCTTGGCCACTTTGAAGTCCCAATTTTATCATTATGAATTTTTATTTATGTAAAATATATGAAATATTAAATGTATGGCGATGTTGATACTAAAAATAATGTTGATATACTAAGACTATTGCAAACATTGCTAGATGAAATTATAATGGTATTTCGAACAATAGATATTACAAACAAATGAACACCTTGGTGAAATTTCTTAGAGTTTCTATTCATATACCAACATCACTTTGTATCAATAAAGGAAAATGCGTATGTTGAGCTACAACAATATTTATCTCTAGAGAGGTTTCCTGAATACGTTCTGCTTTTATGCGATATTCATCACGATAACTTGTACCAAAAAAGCCCATTAGGCTTGATAACAACATCTCGCCCAAAATGATGGATAGATTTCGCATCGATATTATATTATTTATAAGAAGAACATGCCTATACACAAAAAATGTGTTATTCAATGAAGAATACAGGGTGTCCGAAACAGATGCATCCTTTAAAGCCGTTATATTTAAATTACACTTTGTATAAAAGTTCCGATTACGATTTGGCAGAGGAACAGATGACTTTTTATTCAAATTACCTTTTCGTAAAGTTACAAGGACTCACTCCTTTAGTTTCTGCCTTGCTTGGCAGCTGAAGCGATTTTATATTAATTTCCTTAAATTTAATTATGTAATATAAATGCGAAACACATTTTTAATATAAACGTCTCGTTATTATCGACACGGTAGGCTCACAAGGGTCTCCCACGCGAGTCGTGACATTTCTCCGGATTTTCCAGCCACTTCTTCTTACACGAAAACATGATTATCTCATGGATCGTTAGGTAAACAATCAGCAACAACGCCTACCAGTAAAGACGTACTGCCTCATAACGGGCATTTTTTTTTAGTGAAAAGCAATAACGTCTGCTTCGAAAAAGTGGAGAAATGTACTTTCTTCCCTTATAATTAATAAAGACGACAAACTTCCACAGAAAAGCACACACGTTAAAATTACTGACGTAAAATATCACTTTGTGAATCTAATAATAGAAATTCAAAAGTGAAGGAATCATATCTCTTATATCCTTAAAATAATAAAAGAAGTAGTATAAACATAGACCTCATCAGTTATTTGTAGCGGATTAAGAGTTTCCTTCTGTTAATTACATAAAAAAATTGTCACAGTTTCGAATTTTGATTAACGTCCATATGTATGGGAATTTCAAACTTGGCGCCTAGGCTCTATTATGAGCAAACTAAACTAAACTAAAAAGAACCTACAAAATATCAATTTTTTATTACCAAAAGATATACTTTTTCTGAAAATTTTGTATTAAGGATTGTTTTCCTACCTCCATATCGCAAAATAAATACGAAACGTCACATTAGATATAAGACATCACCACATTATGCCTGCACGGACCTGCTCCAGCACGTACCGTCACCTGCAACGACCGTCAATGCAGATCATGTCGATGACCTGCAATGTCTATGGTTGGCAGCGCTAGTCCTACGTAAGGTCTGTTCCCACAAAAGTCAAAGATATATTTCAAGCTGCTACAAATATTTGACCAGTTAAGTTGTGAATGTGGCACTGAACTGTCGGACATTCTTGCTTGTCAACAACCTCTAGTTACTTACCTTATACAAACTGCAAGTCTTTCGTCATGACACTGCTGTGCGAAATCTTGTTTTTGGTGCCGTAGGTGAGGACGATCTACGTTCTTAGATTGAACTACTTTTTTTTGTAACATTTAATGTAATGACTACTAGCAATTATTCATTCAGTAAGTATTACGATTTGGAGTTGCCAAGGTATTGTAATAATAAGTATATCCACAAAATTTCAGTTTTACTTGAAGATGATAGTGAATGATAGATTTATGCGCACTACAAATTGTCGTTTTTCTTCAAAACGGAGCATTTAAACAAAAATTTACAAAAGAGATAAAAGGATCAGAAGAAAATTCTATGTTTGATATTTCAAGAAAAAGTTGCATAGGCGTACTTAAAAATAATTGAAGAGGATAAAGGGTACTGCATCCCTCAGTTACCTCCATTCGCCCTTCGATTTTTTTCACCAAAATTATACGAAAAGTATGCCGGAATAAGATAAAAGTACGTGCAAAATTTCAAGTGTGTATCTTACAAAACAATGGGATTATTTTCAAGAATAGTTTTTTAAAATGTAACTTTAACACCCTGTATATTGAAACAAGGGCGCCCAAATAAAAAATGGCATAAGAAAAGTGGCATTATTTTTGTTCAAAGAATATGTGGTTAATGGTATGGCCTTCTATTTTGGGACACCCTGTATATGTATAAAATTGTAAAAATTATAGTACATTATACTATAAGGGAGAGAAATGCGTTATTTTGGCAACTGCAATTTGAAGGACAAAATAGCATCTCTCCCGAATGGTATATATATACTATTTTTTCCACGATCTCATTAACTTAAAAACACATATTTTGTCATTATGAAGTAAGTAGCACCAGAATTATTGTATTCGGATTTGAGCATTTATTTAGTAGTCGTTGAGTTATTGTCATAACTACAAAAGAAACAAACAAAAAGAATTGTCAAATTAAGGTGCTAGTTTGGTTTAGTTTAAAGTTTGTTTAGTGCACAATGAATAATTGTGAGTCGGAAGAGATTGTGGAGGCTGCAAATATTGCAATAAGCAATTTGCTGCCTACGAAGTCAAGATCTTTATACGATATAGCCTACAATCGGTTCAAAAAGTGGTGCGCCGAGAAAAATGTTCAAGTATATAGCGAGAATGTTTTGTTGGCATACTTCAGTGAAAATGCAAAGAATTACAAGTCTTCCACATTATGGGCGCAATATTCAATGGTTAAGTCATGTTTGATAATTTACGACAACATAGATATAAGCAAATTCCCCAAGCTGATCGCATTTTTGAAAAGAACCGGTGACGGATATCAAGCGAAAAAATCGAAAATATTGACAAAGGGTGAAATCGACCGTTTTCTAACAAGTGCAGAGGACAAAGAATTCTTAATGATTAAGGTAAGATTACTTTTGTTGTTAGGTATTTCAATTATTAAGTATTTTGATTTTTTATAGGTTGGATTAATTCTGGGGCCTGCAGGAGCTTGTCGAACTGATGAACTAGTCAATTTAACTGTAGATGATATTGAGGATGTAGGCTCTTCCTTGATTGTAAAAATTCCAAACACTAAGACAAAGATTCCACGAACCTTTCTGGTTACCGATGTGGGAAATATGCTTGAATTGTTTCGAAAATACCTGTCCCTTCATCCTCCTCACGTCAAGCATAAGCGTCTTTTTTGTACTACAAAGCAGGAAAATGTAGTTCGCAGCCAGCTGGCAAGAATACCATGGGAAAAATTCCGAGTGTAGTAGCTTCGTATTTAAAATTACCTGATGCTGCATGTTATACTGGTCACTGCTTACGAAGATCTTCAGCGACATTACTGGCAGATGCTGGTGTGGATATCACGACAATAAAGCGTCATGCTGGTTGGAAATCAACGACAGTCGTTGAGGGTTATGTCGAGAACTCCATTGAAAATAAGACCAAAATTGCTAATCAGGTTTTAGTAGGTACCACTACTAGCGCAATCACAAAAACTGTAAATGTAAGCGAAAGTAATATTCCTTCTAATATTAATTTTGAAAATTGTACAAATGTAACATTTAATTTAAATGTCAATAAATAATTTCAATGTTATCTTTTTTTTTGCATGAAAAACGTTCTCCATAATGTAAACTCCCTTGAGAGCATTATACTCCCTTGGGAATAATCGACTACTTCTGTTTTAATTTTGATGTCATATAAACTGATTTCTACTCCCGACCGTAGAAAAACATTATTATTATTATTACAGACATTGTTAAAAGTATCCAAGGAAGCAAAATTATATAATAAGTATTTTGTGACATTTATGCACTTTAAACAACGACCATTCAATATTTTCCAACGACCACTTGATCCTTCCACCGCTAATATGATTTTTAGGTGGTATTTTTTTTGAGATTCTTTAGGACGATATTGTTTATAACTTTAAAACAGGAAGTAATATAGGAACATTTTCCTAATAAAAGTTTATTAGAAAAAAGATAGCTTTTTAACAGAAAAAAAAGTTTTGTTTCTGGAAAAATATAATTGATGACGTCATTAGACGTTTCTGTCAAATCCCAAAGATAATACTTTCGATTGAAAATGGAGCTTACCTCATCTCATTTGACACCACTTGTCCCAATTTTTTATATCCTCACAGGAGGCCTATACTATAGAGTTTGAGACAAACTGTACACACTCTTGAACGATATCAGAAAAAGCATGTCCAATGACCTCACTGCTTTAAAAAATCTAAACTAGGTTTTTTTTGCATAAAATGGTCTCCCAAGCTTGAAACACCCTGTACAGTTATAAATTCTGAAAGGGATTATATAATAAAAATGATTTATGCCCTGTACGTGGCCATAATTTTAGAAAAGTCATTAAGAATTCAGGGCCGGAGAACGGCGTTATTTACGAAATAAGAACATCCGGAGATGAACCCTGACGTCATCCCGCGTCACTAGGGAAAAGATCATTTATTTAGGTTGTGGTCGCTCCCCGATTGAAAAGCCATCTCTCTATATTCAGGACAATATACGTTTTATATATCGCCTCAAGTCCTATCGACGACCAGCTTTTCAATTGGATCTCTCAGGGACTCGATCTGACTTGCTTTAACTGCAAATAGGTTGCTATCCCATTTTTTAACCCATCATTTCGAATCACCTAGCCACAAGAAGCATTGAATTACATTCAAAATATTTTACTAATATATGTTTTTTGTTATTAGTATTGGCTATACAAAGTTATACAGGGTGATTCATTAATAATGGGACAGAGCTTAAGGGCATGTTGCTGACTTCAAAATCCGAATGTTGCTCCTTTTCGATCTACAGAGTGTCAAATTTGAAAAAATAAATCATATTTTCTTTATTATTCTTCTATCGCACCGACCGTGTTTTATGAAATTTGGTATAGGGGGTTTTTTGGGACTAGAAATTCGAATATGTCGACGATTATGACGATTTTGGTGTATCTGCTAGAGGGCGCCACCAACGATGGTTTGAACCCCTTTAAATCGCTACGGCTTGTTTGTGCTACACTGTATCTCATTTTGGACTGGAAAAATTTTCTTCTTTATCTTTTCTAGTTAACAAAGGTACACCTTGTTGATGTCGCTAGAAACAATGGTTTCTGAGAAAAACGCATATAAATCTCATGATGCATGCAATTTATCTAAAAGCAAAGTCAAATTGTTGCGTAATGGGCCATACTGTAACAGCATAATACTGTGATTAAAATAAGCAAAATTTCGTGAAATTTGCTTTGAGCGATCGAAAGATAAGAAAGAAAATGTGATTTATTTATTCAATTTTGACACCCTGTATATTTGTTATTATTGATTTTGGTGGATTTTTGGATTCTTTTAGGACAAGCTCAAGTAAATCGACTTTTGATATCATAACCTCACTGATAGGATTGCAGGTTATCATAACTTCACTGATAGGGGTTTTAAGAGTTCTTAATTGGCACAACCTTATCTAATTTTAAATAAAAAAATCTCTAAGCGGCTTTATTGAAATTCGATAAAAAAAATCATAGTAAGCTTTGGATTCCCATTTTGATAACCGTGGTAGGATCAAAATAAATGGTTTTTTATGTCGTTTAAAATAAAATAAATATAAAGAGTTTTACTCTGTAAAATCCTTAGAGAAAAAAAATTATTGAAGTTGTAGTATGTTCAACCTTAACATAGCTGGGCCAGTGCAGCCTCTAGCCAGGCGATTCCGAATATTGAAATCCCATTACTTATAGTATTAACATTTTTGTGATGCAAGGGTTTACATTCGTTTTTCATGTGTCAAAAATAGCTTAGCAATCTGTTTTAATTTATGACGAACTGAAAATTCTTTAACTTAACGATTACACATGTGTAATTGCAGCTACTTTTACTGCGGTGTGCAGTGAGTATAAGTGTAATGCAACGCGGGCGTGACACTGGAAATTTTGAACCGAATCGTGGAAGAGATGGAGGTCCGGTCATCCAAGGCGTATTGCAGCAGTGTGGCGTATCATACACGAGGATCGATTGTATCCGTACCATGTACAGCGTGTCCCAGCTTTAATAGCAAGGGATTGACCACGATCTCCTGACTTTAAATTGTTTGGATTTCTTTTTGTGGGAACATTTGTGTTAGTTTGTAGAAACTAGGTAAGACGGGTCCAAAATTTTTGTTGTTGTAACATCAGGTAAGTTAAACTATTTTATTAATTAAACCACAAATTCTATTAATAATTAATAACAATAGCAGTAAAACCAATTGGATTTTATGTATAAAATAAGTGTTATAAAATGTTATTTATTTCTTTCCTTGGGAATTTCTTTCAATTATTTGTTCGGTCGCCGATTGCATGCTTTGTTTTGTCAGATTTTACAGTGAACCAGTTTTCAGTGACATGCAGAAGTGTGTTTTTTTATCGTTTTCAAACTGCATTTTTTTATTTTTTTTACAAAATTGTATTTGTAAGTCACATTATTATTTTTTTTAATAAGTTCTGAATCACCCTGTATATTTGAGAAGGATTCGTAGATCTTTTCGAATCTTAAATAAAAAAATCGTTAAGTGTTTTTATTGAAATTTAGGGGTATAAAAAATGCCGTAGTAAGCCTTGGATCGACATCTTAAAAGTCGTGGTAAGATCAGAAGAAAAAGTTTTCAATGTCATTTAAAAGTAAAAAAAAAGTTGCATTATCTTGATGAATAAAGTTTTTACGGATTTGTACACAAATAAAACTTTGAATCATATAGAAGAAAAGACTGTATAGTTTTTTGTTCTAATTTCATACATAGGGGTTTTGAGAAGTCCTAATTAACACCATCTTACCAAATGAAAAAAAAACAAACACTCACACTCACCCACAATTATAGCAGACCTTCAATCACCATCTAATGCTCGCTACAGACTATGCGTGGTTTGTAAGGAATTCGTGCATGGTATAGAGTCCATTGAAAAGTTACATTTGGGATTGCATTTTTTAAAGAACGCAATTTTATTGTTTAGATGTGATGGGGGGTCAAAAAAAGCTTAACCTGAAGTTTGTGGGGTCACACCCTCCAATTTCGGGCGCCATCTTGGAAAAGGGGGTTAAACTGTTTTTAGCATTTATCAGGTAAACTATTGGTCATACAAAATTTTTTTAAAAGCATTTTTTATTGCAAAATGTTTTTAAAAATTTTTTGTATGGTTAATAGTTTACCTGATAAATGTTAAAAACAGTTTAACCCCCTTTTCCAAGATGGCGCCCGAAGTTGGAGGGTGTGACCCCACAAACTTCAAGTTAAGCTTTTTTGACCTCCCCTCACATCTAAACAATAAAATTGCGTCCTCTAAAAAATGCAACCCCAAATGTAACTTTCCAATAGGGAAAATTAATGTTCAATTCACAGCGCTGTAACACCCAAACTAATGAATATAATAAAAAAAGTGTATAATAAAAATTCTTCGTTGAAAACCACTCTACAAAAATGCTCTGATGTCATTTTTTTAAATAAAAAAATAAATAAATTATGGCGTCCAAAAGAAAATTTGTCCAAAAACGTTGATTCTTTTTCTTTAATATCTTTGTTATTTTTGATTTTACAACAAAAACTAAACTAAACTAAAATTGTAGAGGATTCAATTTGCAATAAAAAATGTTTTTAAAAAACATTTGTATGACCAATAATTTACCTGATAAATCCTAAGAACAATTTATTCCCCTTTTCCAAGATGGCGGCCGAAGTTGGAGGGTTGTGACCCCACAAACTTCAAGTTAAGCTTTTTTTTACCCCCCTCTCATATCTAAACAATAAAATTGCGTCCTCTAAAAAATGCACGCTAAGGCGTGTAACATTTCAATGGACTAATAGAGTTTTTATGAATGAATTTTTAACGAATAATACTCTACACACTATTCGCGAATACACTTATAGCCTGTAGCAACCCTTAGAAGGCGTGATAAGACTAGAAGAAGCGGGTTTCGATGCCATTTAAAACAGAAAAGGTATTTGTTGGATTACCTTGAAATATATAGTTTTAACGGAACAATACTTTGAAATAGAAAAAACACTACTTTTTGTTCAAATATCACAGATAGAGATTTTGAGATGTCCTGATTAACATCATCTTACCAAATTTTAAATAAAAAGTCGTTAACCATTTTTATCTATTTCCAGTGACATACATAGCAGTATTTAGGTATGCATTTTCGAATATCATAACGTCATCTACAATGTAGATCGTCAGATTTTGTATAAGCAACACCGTCGAGTTTGTTATACTCAAAATCAGGGCACGGAGCCAGGGGAAAATACACTAATGAGCATTTTCTCATCGTAATGAACCCGTTAAGAGTTGAGCCGAAGGTGATGCCGTAATAATCACCCCTCCGTCTCTTTTCAAATGGCGGACGGAGCAAGACGACACACTCGGCCGCCTGAAAGATTAAATACTGCGGACTAAGTGATTTTTGCCACAAACCATTCCATTTGGAAGTTATTTAATTATTTCTAAGATTACCGCCGATTCGTTGATTAGAGTTCTTCTCGCTTTCCACGTGAGTTCGCAGCTTTTTCAGGCGAGACCGTAATTACCTGAGAGACGGCGACGTCTTCTAAATGTGGAAATAATCTATTTCTGATAGGCGTTGAAAAGAGTTCTGAGGTAAATCTGTAATTCCGACTACATCTCTATAAAGAACAAAGGAAAATAGTTGAGTGGTGTGATAAATGCTTTAAATACATTTTATATTATTCTGAATAAAGTTTTATTGATTCCGCATTTATAAAACACGAGGAAGTGCCACATTTCTTTATTTTTCTCTTATTAAATTCTTCAACGGAGAAGCTGCATGAATTTTATATTGGTTTGAAATGAATTACAGGGTAACCTTTCAAACATATTGAAAGGTTAGAACATGTGTCTGGCGGTAATAATCACATAATAATTAAAATATTGCCATAGAATATAAACAAAACCACGTGTCCGAAAACGCAATATCATTGGTATGACGTTACACGCCGTGCTTGTTTCCATGGATACAGGTGCAGGTTACAGTATTGGTGATGTAAACAGGCGTTTGTTTCTTGTACTTTTGCGCATTTATGGCATTTGTGGGTCATATATACATAGTGTAAATACTATATAGGCAATGCCGTAATTATTAGTGGTGATGTTGTGAACTTACGGTATTGTGAAACCTAACTTATTTCTTTGTTTACAATATACAGGGTGTTAAAAAAAGAGTGTAAAATATTTCAGGAGGTAATAGTATGAACCAAAATAAGCACAAAAGTCTTAATAAACATGGGTCCGCAAAGTAACGGTTGCGGAGATATGGACCACTATTCGTTTTTCAAACATTTTATTTTATTAGGAATAAACCGAAAAAGGAAGCTTTTAACAAACAAAAAACCAAATTACAGAAGATGTTCAAAGTGCCCTCCGTCCATTTCCAAGCAGGCACGACATCGTCGTCTCAACGATATTCAAACTCTCTCGAAAACACCCTCCTTGGTTTGGATTTCTTGACACTTTTGATTAATCCGTAGCTGCAGCTCTTCCAGGCTATTTACAGGAGTACCATACACTAATGTCTTCAAATATCCCCAAACAAAGAAATCTAGAGGGTTCAGATCAGGTGATCTTGGAGGCCATAAAACAGGTCCGGCCCTTCGTACCCATCTATGTGGAAAAGTTTGGTGTAAATGCTCCCTAGCGGCCATGGCAAAATGAGCTGGAGCACCATCATGCTGGAACCACATTTGTTGCCTCTGATTCAAAGGAATGTCTTCCAAAAACTCATACAGTGTGTTCTGCAGAAAGTTGAGGTAAGCAGCGCCCGTTAATCGGTTTGGTAAAACAACAGGACCTAGAAACCTGTCACCTACAATACCCATCCAAATGTTTAATGAAAAACGTGCCACATGGGTTACTGAATATATTCTAACCAAAAATAAGGGCGAAGACATTAAAGCAGTTGGGAGAGACTTATAGTTATTTGTTTTATTCTCTCAAATACTACTATAGTCTGTTTAGAAATGAAAGAGAGTAATAAAAGCTTATTATGTATGCAAATCGTAAATAAATGTAGTACTGGTGCTTATATTCAATATTTTTATATTATGTATTATCGGTATAGATGAGGTGTACTTTTAAAAAAACTGTGTGTGATCGAACCGTACTAAATTGTAGCAGGTAGCTAAAATTTAATCCCCGACAATCCGTCTTTGTCTATGCCGCTTCAATTTCTCGGTCCATTTCTCTTATAAGTAAACAATATAAAAACAGCATTCCAAAACTACTTTAAGTATCATAACCGGGTTAAGAGGATTTTTAGTAATTCAAATAAAATTATTCAATATTATTATCAAAATATTTATTTAAATTTAATGAATAGACTTTTATTCCACACAAAAATATATGTATTTTGAACATTCAAATTATGGTGAGTAAATGCAGTGTTGTATAAATGTACAATAAAGAAAATAAAAAAGTAGGTATATTAAAATTCATCCTTTGAATATTCTGATGAATTATCTTCGTCTCCTAGATTGATAACGATAGGTTCCACAGTAACGTCAATTAAATTATCGAGTTCCCACATTTTCTCTTCTTCTTTTTGTACAGTGCGCTTCAATAACTTTGATAACATCTTGACCAGCTGTTCCTGTTTTTAAAGATATCGGAATGAAGCAAAGACCATATTGCATAGTGGACTAGCAACTTTTTTCTTATTTGAAAAAAGAAACAAAAAATCAATGATTAGATTAAGATATTAACTTAACTCATATTTTTTTAATGGAACGCCCTGTATATTATTGGATATTTGGATTCTACTCAAGATTCGAAACATATTTTAAAAAGCATATCCTATACCTATCTTCAACTGCTTCTGAGAAAATGGCGTCTGTATAATTAAAATGTAAACAAATTGTTTTGTTCATGGCAAACTTTGCACTGAGCTAAATAAAGCTGAAGTTCAGCATTGATTGAGCCGTGCTGGTAACAATCGAGCTTTAGTGTTTTGTTGTGTTGAGGAAAATGGCAGACAAGTAGAGCAATTTTATGATAATTTGACATGTTTGTAAAACTATTTCTCAGAAACAGTAGAAGATATGTATAGGATATGCTTTTTAAAATATGCTTGGAATTTTGATTAGAATCCAAATATCCAATAATATACAGGGCGTTCCATTTAAAAAAATATAAGTTAGGTTGAGATCTCTCAAATCATTAGTCTTTTGTTTTTTTTTTTTCAAATAAGAAAAAAGTTGCTAGTCTACTATGAAATATGGTTTTTGCTTCATTCCGATATCTTTAAAAACAGGAAAGTTACACCTGATCAAAATGTTATCAAAGTTATTGAAACACAGGGTACATGATGTATACATCTTTGCCATTTATCTGCAGTTACTCGTTCCAAGGAATGTTTTAACAAAATTTTCACGTCACTTAATTTAAACGTCGTATTTTCGCGCTACATCTCCTTTTACCTGCGCTCAGATTAATTCGATTGGGTTAAGTTCACAGTAACCGTAGTACCGTTATTTGGCGATTTGTTGCCATTTCATCGATAACATATTTTTTCTGATCTTTATTAAGATTGACAAGTGTGAAAAGTTCCTTTTTCTCCATATTTGTTTCAAAAGAAATGTTTTTTCCGGATAACCATTGAATTATATCGGCTTTCCTCCAAGCAGTCGTAGGCGTCCGCTCGGTCTGCCGAGAATGGTAACTGGCATTATCCATGACAATTACAGACCCCGGAGGAATAAGATCCAACATCTGTGTAAAATACTCTTCGAAAACATCTGCGTTCATGCTTTTGTGATAGTCACCTGTATTATTAGATTCAAATAAAAGTAAACCGCCATCTACAAAACCACTGGCATTACCTATATGTGTCACTATTAACCTTCGCCCTTTACCTGAAGGTGCCTTGAACCCTGTCGAAAGTCCATCCAAAAATGCTTATCGAAAACTTTTTACATTTTTATCTTGCCATGCTTTTGTTACAGTATATCGCTCGTTGACCCAAGTCTCGTCTAGATAATAAATATTCCTCCCTTCGTCACGGAATTTTCTAATTGATCTTAAGTAGGATCTTCGCCAACATATAATTTCATCTTTATCGATAAGAACTGACTTCCTGCTCTGCTTTTTCCAGCAAAAATTCAACTCTCGTAAGACGACCCATACCCAGTTCACTTGAAATTTTGTTTAGCGTTGGTATTTCTTTAAATTAAAATGAGTGTCTTTTCTGCGAATGATATTTTTGAAGAAATCATCTATAACGACTTATAGATGATTAGACTATATATATAGACGTTTGACCTCCCTGTAGATGATTTTGGGGGATTTACAGTGTCTTGTTCATTTTTTGTTTCTTTTAAAAGTCTGTAGATAGTCAATTTTCCAATCCCTGTCATTTTTGAACACTTTTCCACGATGTCGTCGGTAGGATTTTGGTGTTTCAATGCATTAAATACATTTAATATAATAATCTTCTCATTCTGAGACAGCGCACATCTTTTCACGCGGGTAGCAGGTACGTAATCTGATAAGCTCGACATTTTACTCAAACAATATTATATCCACTGGCACAATAGTTACTAAACACAAGTCGAATTTTACTCTACTGCACTAGCACGTCTTCGTATATTCAGCTCTAAGACTGGACTGATCTGTCACAATACACTGTCTCCTACCCTGTGTATCCAGTAAATTATACTAATGTACACCCATTACCTGTTAGCATTAGTGTTACCCGATAATTATCTGAAGCGAAATATTACCACGGCCATGGCCGGTTCTTATCTCGGGGTTTTATTACTCTCCTTCATTTCCAAACAGACTATAGAAACTGTAATTCATATTAATATATTATTTTATTGCATCTAATAGAAAAACAAGAAATAAATCGAAAATGGTTAAATTTATCGACATAAAACAAGTATACCTTATTTGTGAAAAACAGATAGGAGAACAATATTTTTTCTACTAAAACTTTCGTACACACACTGATAAAAAAGTTATAACCAGTTTTTATCAACCTACATTTCGTAGCGTCCTCTAGCGTCTACAGCTAAATTAAGTACGGATTCGTTTTCCTTGGTCAGAAAACCTCCTAATCCAAATTTTCAAAAGAATCCTTTGAAAACTTTCTAAGAATTTTAAGAATTTCGAATTCAAAATTTCAACTTTAACGCCCTGTAACTTTTTTATTAGCCACAAATGGATCAAGGTAAGTTTGGCTTAATCGCATTATTTTGATGTAATCTGCTCTTGCTCTGTGTCGCATTAATTTCTGGACACCCTGTATAACGAAACAGATTTTGACGTTCTAGAACATAAACATATTTCTCAGTTACGTGACAAAAACTCACTTTGTCAACTGAAAATTTAACGAAAATATCGACTTCTGATGACAGTTTTCGAAAAAATATTTTGCCCAATATGAATTTCTCTCAGTATCTACCCATTAAAAATGTTCATGCATCGCCACCGCCCTACCCTAAACACGGCGTTATATTTTCCCTTCGAAAGACCAAACTCTACTTAGCACTCCTTTAGAGTGAACCTCGTTCAATATTTATTTTTAATAAAATACAGTTTGCGCCCACTTAATGGCCTAAGCGATATATCACGCCACTGTTTTTCTACATTTCAACATTTCTTCTCCAGCGAATCGCCGGGGTTCGAATACAAAAATCTCACCTTCACATCCTGAAAATAATTATGAAGTGTTTGAGATTTATTACTTTCAATTTGCGAGATGGAAACTTTTTATGCTCCTCGAATTTTATATTAAGTTTCTTCTTTAATGTACATAAATTTGGCCCGGCTTCAAATGTACCACCGCCACATCTCTTGATTTAAAAAAGCATCGTATATATATTGAATCAGAACCCGCTCGTGTGCTATCACAAATAAGAATCTTAAGTAATAAAAAGTAATAAAAGGCCTCTCCGTGAGAGCTGGCGATTCCAGCTGAAAAGGATGGTTTTTCACGACCCAACGGGTATCACAAATTTTAATTTAGACGTCTTTCTTCATAAAACTAGTTCGCTCCGTCAACTCAGAATCATTTATACAGGGTGATTTTAAATGAAGTAGCAAAAATGAGACCACAGATTCCTTAGGTGAAAATAAATCGATTTAACCTAACATACCTAATATCCTAAATCGCATAATAAAAAAGATACAAGGTGTCAAAGTTAAAATTTTATTTTCGATATTTGTAGATAATTTCTTAACTTTCTTTTAATTACTTTCTTGCATTTCTACCAAATTCAGATGGAATTGTTTATTAAACAATTTATAATAAACAAGGTACCATAGCAACCAACAGGTATAACAAAACCTACCACGTTTCATTGAGTACTAAGAAATATCAAGTCGTGCAAATATTTTGTTATTAACCTCCAACAGTTCTCCACAAATACGATTGTGATGTGATTAGGGATAAAACGTTGTATTGCATTCGTGTTTTAATTGTCTTTTATCCACTTTTATCATTTTATCAATTATAGATCCTATGATTTTTATGCTATATACTTCAACTATTGAAAAAGTAATTCGTAAATGGAAATTTCACTTATACAGTATGCGCCAAAAGTATGGAATAAATTCAATAAAAACGAAACAATTATTTTTTGGGAAAAATCCTCGAACAGGTCGATTTTTAATTTTAAAAATACATATTTTAGCGTAAAATGCGATTTTCAAATGTCATTTGTTTTCGAGTAATGACGTCATCGATTTTTTTTAAATGGCAACACCATATTTTTTTCCTTGATTCTGAAAGATCCTTTAATTTTCTATCAGACAGTACTAAAATTTTGCCCTCTTACATAGGAAATTTTTCGAGTAAATGACGATTGAATGTTAGAAAACGTAAATTTTATCCATAAAAAAGTAACAATGAGGTATGTAAAATAAAATACAATTGATTAAATTTTATACTTAAATTAAATGTTCGAATTGCCATCCACCAACTTCTTGACAATGCGCAAGTCTGTGAAGAAATTCTTCTTGCACATTATGAATGATTTCTGGGGTAACTCTGCGTATTTCGTCCCGAATGCGATTTTGCTGAAACCATATAGTATCGTCAGGAATGTCAGGGTCATTATCGTTAGGAAAAATTACTGCAAGGGCTGGAACAAGGTCATTTTCTATAAACTCTAAATATCTTTGTCCTGAAAGGGTTCCTTCAAAGAAGAAAGGCCCTACTATTCTGCCGTCAACTATTCCAGCCCACACATTTAATTTCTGAGGGTGTTGGGTATGTGCCTCTGCCATCCAATGAGGATTTTCCCGACTCCAATATCTGCAAGTTTGATGGTTTACTGTACCATTCAGACAAAATGTGGCCTCATCTGAAAAAAGTATTTGCCGGTGTTAATGTCTATTTCCTTGACATAAATCCATTAGAATTTCGCAAAAGTGTAAGCGGCGATCGGGATCATCTTCATTGAGTTCCTGCACAAGTTGAATTCCTTCCTCAAGATACGTAGCACTGTACTCTGACTAGTGTCATTTTTTAATGCAACCAATCGTGAAGAATTATGAGGATTATCCACCATACTTATCAAAAAGTTCTGTTTCTGATTTTCATTAATGCTTGGACGTCCAGGTTTTGGAATATTTACAACATTGCCAGTTTCTCTAAATTTAGACTCTACCTTACTGACTGTTGATTGGCTGATAGGGCGATCTGGATATTTTTCATTAAATAAATCGCAAACTTCCTGCTGAGTTCTAGTCATATTCCCGCATCCGATAAGAATTAAAATCTCAATTCTTTGAGTAACAGTTAAATGTGCCATAATACTTTAAATTGAATAATAATTTCTATGTCTACAATACTTATTAGAAAGTCGGTGTGACAATGACACTTTGCAAAGATTTTCACCTACGTGATCCATAAAAGAACTATGGAATTCGAAAAACTAAACTTGATAACGTTTTTGCTTTATTTTAATTGATTTACGTTTTCTAACATTCAATCGTCATTTACTCGAACACTTTCCTATGTAACTTTCCTGTCTGATAGAGAATTAAACGATCTTTCAGAATCAAGGAAAAAAATATGGTGTTGCCATTTAAAAAAAATCGATGACGTCATTACTCGAAAACAAATGACATTTGAAAATCGTATTTTACGCTAAAATATGTATTTTTTAAATTAAAAATCGACCTGTTCGAGGATTTTTCCCAAAAAATAATTATTTCGTTTTTATTGAATTTATTCCATACTTTTGGCGCATACTGTATGCTGATGACACACAGATCTATAATTCTTTCCGCTAGATTCTGATACAAATAATGATTTACTGAATATTGTAGAATGGTCGCAAAAACATAGTTTAAGTATGAATTAAAAAAAATCTTCTGTACTAGTATTTGGACCAAAAAAAATTAGAGATAGCATAAAAGGAAATATAATAATAACATTCAATAATGATGATACTGCAAGGAATTTGGGATTAATAATGGACTCGTCATTAAAGTATAAACTACATATTAACAATAACATACGCAACGCTTATATAAATTTAAAAATTATATACAGTCATAAACATTACATTAATAAAAAAGTAAAAACCCTTTTTTGTGAATCATAAGTTTTGTCGAGATTTAATTTTTGTGACCTTGTACCGATTACAGGGATGCTGAAAGAATTCGAACACTTCAAAATGCATGTCTTAGACTGATATATTTGGTATCAGGAGGGGGCAGAGTATCTCGCACAAATTAGAAGATGCTAAATGATTACTGCATGCTGCTTGCAAATATTTAAAAATAATAAAATCACAAGTACTTATATAAAAAAATATGTTTAGAAGTGATGTTCATAATATTAATGTCCGACTCAGGAGAAGACTAACACCACCTGCACATCGTACAGAATTATATAAGTGTTCTTTCTCATATCAAATTGTTAAAATTTATAATAATCTGCCTAAGACCTTAAAATTAAAATCTCATTTACACTTTAAAAAAGCTTTTAAAATGAGGCTTCTTAATAATCCAACTAAAACGAGCTGCCTGAGGTTTGTATTCTTGCTTCTTTTATTTATTTTTTTTCTTGTTAATATTTTGGTTTTTTTTTTGTTTCTGTAGGTGTAACTTATTCACTGTGCCATTCAATTTTGATTTTTTTATCTATTTAGTTTAAATTATTCATAATGTTTATAAGATTCGGATTGATAGATAGTGTGCTCTATGCTTAAGCATAGTGTAAACATCCTCTGATATTAATATCAGAAAATGTTTACACACATCCAGCTGACCTTCGGCATTTTGCAAAAATTATAATTCTCGTTCTTAATTTACTGAGCGGTAATGCAGGTCAGAACTCACGCAGATGAAGTTTTCAGCACGAGCCGCAGGCGAGTGCTGTAATTCATCAAGTGAGTTACGACCATTACCGCAAGTTGAATACTATACTTTATCTACGGCTATAACAATAAATACTAAGATACAAGTATCGAGAAAGAAAATTGATTTGAAAACGACAAAATTATTTTGTTAAAATATCAAATGACATACTGAGAGACGTTGGCAATTTAATAATTTTAAAATCTTTTAATTATTCATTCCTTTCCACTTGTTAAAAATTCTTTCCATTTTACACCAATGGAACGTATTTTTCGGCTTAAAAATTTCCAAGAATTTACTGCGTACACTATTTACATACCGAATTATCATTGTAGAACCCCAGCATGAGTTATAATAACTCACTATAAAAACTAAGCAGTTGAATAATTAATATATAAATTAGACGCTTTTTGAAAATCTTAACAGAAAAAGTATTTTTAATAGCAGCAAGGATTTAGCGTATATTACAGGACTCAGGTAAGTGGAACATTTTTGACCAATATTTTTGGAATACTAGTAGCTTTTTGTCTAAATCTTGTGTCATGATTATGTTTGCTACTTAAAACACTTGTACAATAAATAACTATTATCTAGCCCTTTATTTTATTTATTTATTTATTTATCTACGATTTTTAGTAGATGAAAATCAACTTTAACATTAGTTATAAAGTATTTATACTATTGAGCTTTCTAGAAAACTTAAAACGGTTTTTAGTCCTATGGTTAAAAATAGATATCAAGAAGAAAACGAAGGCCGAAATGACAGTTTTTATTAATCATTACCCATATTCCTAGGAGTAATCCGCGACCATCTCATGAGAAATGATAGCTGAATAAAAATCCATTACTCTATAATCGCGTTTTCCCACTCGAAGGAGCCGCCCGAAGATCCTCCTGATTTATAGATAGATTTTAATTTAGAAAAGTTTTTCGACTTCCACTCCTCGCACAACGGATCCCGTGAAATAGAGATAATTGACTTAGTACTTGACGTCCATTGTAAAAACGGCCCCCGGGATATTTTCGTCTGGAGCGCCGTGTACTCCAATTGAAAAGAGGATTGCGGAATAAGACCGCGTATAAATCATTATTTGCGAAATAAATGTCCCGGCAATGAAATATTTTTCTCCGGATCTCAAGCCGGTCTCCGTTATAAACTTCGTGTATTGAAGGATTTATCCCGTTATTGATTTGATTCGGTTCGATTTATTGCTTGTAAGGGCTTCCACTTGGGCGGCTCTAAATTAATTATAAAACCATTTCTGACGAGTTGAATTAAACGACAAACGATCTTAAGGGCTGCAGGAAGGCAGGTCCACAATAAATCGACTACTATTTTGGAAGTCAGTTGAACAGAAAATGACACATATTGTTTAAAAGTCACCATTGCTATATAGTAGGGAATTAGAAGAAGTAACGAGAAAGTAAACTTTTGAGAAGAGGAGAACAAAAAAAAGATACCAATTTCAAATTGAGAACACAGCATGGAGAGATGAAGTTTGAAGAAGTTCAAGAATATGTGTACTTGGGGGCGCTGATAACAGTGAAGTGTGATGAGGAGCAAGAAATTAATAGAAGATTGATAAAAGCAAACAGAAGTTCGGCAGAAGTCAACCACTTAATGAAATCAAAAAATTTGTCCAGAAGACTAAAATTTAGAATGTATAAAACAATTTTGAGACCGACAGCGCTATATGGTTGTGAAGCCTGGGTCGTCAATAAGAAGTCAAGAGAAAACCTTTTAAGGTGGGAAAGGAAGATCTTAAGAAGAATTCTAGGGGGCAAGAAGACGGAGGAAGACTATGTAAGGAAAAATCATGAGGAAATATATGCAATGTACCAGACACCAACAACAGACGAAGTTGTAAAAGCCAGTTAAAAAAATTGTAGGGAGTAATGGTTTGTAGGCTTCCGTGGCTTCCGTCAATGGTTTGGCTGCTTCCGGGCTGTTGGTCACGTCGTCGGTTTAGGACTCTTGACGTGTTGAGAGACATGTCGCTCTCTTCTTCAGAAGATCTGAAACTCAGAGTTTCCATTGTAGGGAGTACACCAAACTACAAGAAAGAGGGAGACCGAGGAAGCGATGGAGAGAGGCAGTAGCAATAGATCTAAGCGAAAAAAATGTTACGGATTGGAAATGAAATGCGAAGAACAGAATGGAGTGGAGGAGAATAACGCAGCTCTGGACCTAAAAGGCCTGAAAACAGCTTTATATATATGTTTTCCATTTTGGTCACAACTTCTACATTATTTCAAGGCCACTTTATTTTTGTTACTTAATTTCGAGTATAAACATGAAATTTTGAGTTTGAATACGAAATTTCGAGTTCAAACTCGAATACCAAATTTGAAGGAAAAATATTTGTTTAGTAAATAAAAAATTAAATTAAACGGAGTGTCATAGAGAAAAAATGTTCATGTTCGAACTGGAAATTAAGTAACAAAAAGAAAATAAAAAACGTGGCCTTTCTACACTTTCTTACAAATGTTATATGTCATCACCTTCAATTTTTGTAGTATGTATTCCCTTGTAATTGTTAAGAAATAGCGGCACTGCTATTTCGTACAAGTTTTGCATAATTTTAGCAGAGTTTCTTAAAGACAAGAAATTAAGTGTCGCTATAGTTTAACGTATGTGTTATTTGAATTGTGAAAATGGATGGCTTATTAAATTTACATTTAATTCGTGGTTTTATAAATGCACATCGAAGGTAAGTTAGATATTACAACGAAGAAGGATAAAAGATGTAAGTAATCTATTTGATTTGCCTAATAATAAGGAATATATGGGTAGATATTGTGGGTGTAATTCAACGCAGGTTGGGGCTTTTGTCCACTGAGTAGTTAGTTTCACACAATATTATTAATACCTAAAATTATATAAAAACTTTTACATAAAAGGTGAACATTTTTCAAGTAGGTATTGTCATATTTAATTCATTGACAGGATGTCACTTTTTGTCATTGTCGATATTTAACTTCAAATAATTTTAATTTTTATAACAATTTTTATAGTTAGATATTTGATTCAACTTAAAGGAGACCACCTGAAGAAGCAATCCTAAAAATGCAGAAATAGGTCAGATCTCATCTATTGTGGTTGAATTTGTCGTGTTCCCACTGCCAAAAAGTGAAGTTAGATATTTATAGAGAGTTTCATTAGCAGGTTAGTTAAATTAGATTATTTTCTTTAGATAATTATTGAATAGAGCTTTGTCTGTGGAATTGTTCATTAGCATACCTAGATGTTTGGTATCAGAGAACATACATATGACTTCATTGATAGGAATTGTAGGAGATTTGATTTATATTAGCTTAAAATACCTTTCTAAAACCGTAAAAAAATGTTACAAAAGCTAATAATAAGGAATATATGGGTAGATATTGTGGGTGTAATTCAACGCAGGTTGGGGCTTTTGTCCACTGAGTAGTTAGTTTCACACAATATTATTAATACCTAAAAATATATAAAAAAATTATTTAGGTTTAGTAAAAACAATACGGCAATTTACTAAGGAATTAAGATCATTTTTTGGCAGTTCCTCGGGGACTCCGGTAAAGCTAAAGGTAAAATTACTACTTTCTAATTTGATTTTTTGATACGTGGTTTGGTTCTAGTATTTGCAACATTATTATTTTTAACATAAGGTAGTTACCAGACATATATTGGTGATAATTTTAATTTATGACTGTCAAAAATCAGTTAGTAACTGTATTACACAGATAACGAATGCTGTTACCGAACATTTGTTAGAGAGATATAGGATCTTTCCACAACTTCAGCAAACAAGGAACCACATAAAAACTGAGTAAGCTGTATCAAGAACAGTTTAATTTAAACAGCTTCAGTTTTATCATAATTAAATTAATTATAATAATCGAATTGTCAACAATCATTTAAGCAGGGAATACGAGCATACACATGCCCGTTACCTGCATTGTGGCACTTTTTGTAGATTTCATCAGATGAAGGCATTTTTAAAGCATAAATAAATGGGTTATAAGCTAAAAAAGTCACGGGTGTTTAACAGAGAAGACCTCGAAAATTCTTAGATACGGCCCCTGTAGTAATTATTGCTAAAGGTACTTCATATTATGGAAGTTTCTGGAAATTGTAGAAATGGCGTGTATTGGTTTATTGGCAGATATTAAGACTTATGAACAAAGAAAATATTCAGTGTTGTCAATGCGAACAATGTTATTCATGCAATTGACGTATATGGAAAATATTTGGAACTGAGGCCAGTACGACGACTCTTTTTAACTGTACTTAAAATGTACAGTGCAGCCTGTAGGTTTGAATATATTCTCTAGGATGCCACAAAAGATAGCAGAGGTTCTTGGAACTGAAGCTGTACATGAGTATACTGGGCAAAATCTTCGGCGACTTCACTTACTGAAGCAGATGCTAATTTGTTAGTATTAAAAAGGCGAGGTAGATGGCGCTCTGATTCTGTTGCGAAAGGCTATATAAAGCGGTCAAGCAAAAGAAGCAAGGTAGAATTAACAAAAGAGGAAGTATTTTTAGCATATGTTTTCGGCAATGTCCAAATTCTGGAAAGCAAACACGTTATGGTCCAGATATTCAATGATAAAAAGTATTTGTAATAACTGCCTTTATATAAACACAGAATGTTGGATTTCGTTCGAAAAAAGCAAAAATCTTTAGTCAAGGATACAGAAAATATACAGGCTTACGTCCAAAAGAAAATCCACATCGCCGATTATCTGTACAGTACAAACATGAAAAATGGGAAAAATACCCTCCTAAATCGCAGCCTATTTACACTTTCAAATACGGAACTCTACACGGGCACAGTTTTAGGTTTTTGTCGGCCACTTTTCTTGTCGATTGTGGAGAAGGTATCACAAATATTAAATGTTTAGGGGGATGGAAATCAACTTCTGTTCTTGAGAGGTACTTAGAAGACTCTACAAATCGGAACAAAAAAATGTCCAACAATATTCTTCAATTGAACATTCCATCATCTTCAAACTGCAATTTACAGCCATTAACGTCTTGCACAGATGTACCATCACTAATCAACAGCCACAATTTGACGCCTGTTTCTGAAGAAACTTCTTCCCAATATTTGTTCCTCGTATTAGAGCAATATTCTTCCAAGAAGCAGCTAACTCCATCCCACATGCTGATTTGCGCAATTAACTTAAATAACACGTGTAATTGTACGTTTACAATGAATATCACTAATTCGGATAATTACTAAATAAGGAGCTAATAGTTCTCTTATTCCAATATATTTGTATTAACTCTTGTTATGTTACTTTTGTTTCCGTTGGTATTAATATAGTTTTAAGAACATTAAACCTTCCATTTATTTTCATGGACTTTTAAAAAAAAATTGTTGCTAATTCATACGGAAAGTCTTTCCCGCACTTGACTGCTTGCCGGCAGTCGCGTGGGGGGAAAGTGTCACTTTCCGCATTTGTTATCGAAATAACTATTTCCGTTGAAAATGGTAACATTGCTATGCCCAACCCTGTACGAGTAATTCATAAAAATACAGAAGAAACTCAACTCTGCGCTCGACACGATAGGAGGACTGAAAACTTATCAATATATAAAAATTCCATTTGGAGAGGAACCAAAACTGCGATATCCACTCCGTTTATGCACCACTTTATTACGGTTTTATAAATAGCTTCCCCTTCTGGAGAGTCCGAGGAATATCTCTTTATTGCCACGTTT
This sequence comes from Monochamus alternatus, assembly GCA_037114965.1. Lineage (NCBI taxonomy): Eukaryota > Metazoa > Arthropoda > Insecta > Coleoptera > Cerambycidae > Monochamus > Monochamus alternatus. The sequence continues at coordinate 10,760,997 of CM073427.1, forward strand.
TTCAGATCCTCTATACCCACACTCCACATTATCGGAGATCTCAATAACAGGAATAAATATTCCGACGGCTGTTGACTCGTGGGAAGTTATACAGATCTCGATCGCGAGTTATAAGGCTTTGGAAATATGGCGAGACGTGTCATTCAGAAATGTTTGAATGCGTTACGAAAATATTGATACTTTGATTGATGATATAACACGTAGGGCACACATGTTTGTCAAAAAATGAAAACGGGATGTTGTAAATCACACTATTTTGAATGTATAATATGCAATAGGATTCTTTGGAATTTGGTTTATTACATTTTCTAAATGATTTTGCCATTTTCCTATAAAGGTTTTAAAATAATTCAAGAACATGAACTCGCATAAACCGCTGTGTGACGTCACTGACTCCTATACAGGGTTAATTATGACTAAGTAACCGAATAGTCCACCAAAAAATTTCCAAACTTATTTATAAAGAGATAACAATTTTTTTCGAAACTAGCTGCGAGGTTAAGTATATAGTTGTAAGTCAAAGGTAGTGACAGGTCACCGCGTGAACATATACGCCGAATGTTGCGTCAATTTGCGTCGAAAGAAAAACAAATATTTACAAAATGTAGATTACCTATTATTAAATGAGAAACACGATATGGAGCACAGGTCGGCAGCACCTACCTTACTGATATTTATTTCCACGATTAATATTTGGAGAAATTTTAAGAATGTTGAATCATTTTCTGTTTTCTTACTTGTTTAAATTAAAATTTGTCATTGTAAAGCTATTTGTTGATGAAGACCTCTCCTTCCCTCCACCGTTCCTTATGTCTAAGATGAGGTACTTACTTGGTCACGACCAGGTGTATTACTTTCGTCGAGAAAACCCACAAAGGATAAAAAAATATACGCAAATGTACACAAATACATAAAAACTGACCCACATTTACTGCTAACATTCCCATGCTGATCTACCTGTTATCTTATAATTACGTAAGATTAGTAGTGATTGTCTACTGTGTAGATTCTAATGATTTTGGCCCTTGTATGTCTACGGACAATTTCTTTGGCGGCTATGGCTATACCTGTTAATTCTGTTTGTACGATGGTAACATGCCTAGCCATTGCCCACTGATATCGAATATGTAAGCATCTGGAATAAACCCCACATCCTACACTCTCTTCATTTTTGATCGGTCTGTGAAGATGTTGTTTACAACTTCGCTGGCGGTCTCCTCATTCCTGATAAGTGCAGTGTAAAGTCTGTCAAACACAAACTTGGGAGAAATTCTGTCAGTGCCTGCCTGCAAAAGGAGCATCTTTCTGACGACTCCATTCCACAGGCGACTCATAACTTCTCCACATCCTACATTAGGTATAATGCCAGTATTTTTTAGGCGACGCATAGTTGCAGCCACTTCTTTTGGATAAATATCTAAAGGTGGCAGACATAGCATCACCTCCATTGCTATGGTGGGTGTCGTACGCATAGCTCCAGTTATGTTGTATATGGATGAGTTTTTATTTAGCTGACGGTTGTTGGACATTCAACCACTAGACAACAGCTTCATAGGCTAACATTGGTCTCACAATTGCAGTGTATACATATATGACCACCTTTGGTTTCATTCCCCAAGTTTTACCAACGGTCCTGCGGCACTGCTCATAGGATATACTTTCTTAGTATTCTCTCCAAATGAAGATTCCATGTTAGCTTTGAATCAAGTGTGACTCCAAGGTATTTCACATCCAATCCGAAGCTTAATATAGTGTTTAGGAAAGCTGGTGTCTTTATCATTTTCCTCTTACTCGTGAAGAGAACCATGTCTGTCTTTCTTGGATTGACGGACAGAGCGTGGTCCTCATACCACTTTTCATACGGCTCATACGGCTCTTATGGCTGTTTGCATTCTTTGGCAAAGGATGCCTTCAAATATGTCGATAGGGTTTACAAAAATGTACTGACATCAATACGCAAAGACATTAAGGACAATTTCGTTTATTTCATTATAGACGAAGCGTTCAGTAGCCAATTTTTTAACTGGTGTAAAAAGATACACTACTAGTAACAGCCACCTACTGGCTTCTAAGGTGTTGGACAAGACCAATCATGAAATTATATGATAAATTTTGTTATTGACTGTTTTCATTATATCAGGTTTAATCTTGATAACTTCCGAATTTCACTTAAATCGGATAAGTAAGTTATGAGGGAAAAACGAGAAAAAAATTCCTACTTCAACGCCCTCTATCTCGGAAACGATGCGTTTTAGGAAATAAGTTTATATCATAAATGAACATTATTTTAACCTGTTCTATCGATTTCTGAAGTTATCAAGATTAAACCTGAATCACCCTGTATATGGCCCGATCAAGATGCTAGTAAACACTTTTATATCAACTGCCAAAAAAGTTTTCATTAAGACGCCTACAAGGGACGTTTTTAGAGAGTCTTTACCAGGCATACTTCTCAATTTCTCATACTGTGTGTAGACATTGAACGGTCATTTTCTCTACATATGTTAATATTAAGTGATAAATGTCGCTATTTCACTGTAGAAAACTTAGAAAAGAACGTAATAATCTTTAATCACTTCCAATATGCCACGGTCTCAACACTAAGGTTTCTCGGGTAAGTATTGCCATTTTTTCTTGTCATCTTAATTTAATGTGAACATATTAATATGTTCATTCGTAAACTGATTACGGCCCTGTTAAACTCCGCGCTGTACTATCTCTATTGACAACTTACATCGTTTACTTGTACAGAATTCTGTCCATGTTCGTATTTTGACCTTAAAATTCTGGGGTAGCACTGGTAATGCATTTCAGGGTCCAGAGGCAGCCTGTATGCGTAATTTTTTTGTTGTTTGGCCTTGTCCATCCCGACGAGCCGTCACTGTGGCGACTGGGCTCTGTCCTTCCGAATGTAAAAGTGTAAAAACGACTTCCGCCTTGGCAAATGTACTGACAGTAACGGCGGAACGGCCCTTAATGAACAACCAGATTAGAGCAATTGTCTGAGCTGAATAGTCGACCGAATAATGCCGTAACAAATCACAGGGCGCCGTTTAAGCAGCGATGGATGGCCAACTGCGAATTACCGTAGAATTTTAGTTGAATCGCTGAGTCGGCGGTAAGTTTAGGGAATTTATTGCCGCGCATATTGCGAAGGGTAACTGCAGGCGAGGAATAATAATTCTTGATGTCTAACTATTTGCCCTAAAAGCCTTAAATGCATGAAAAATATAGAAGGTAAGTTGTGGATTTTATTTTTTTTAAAGGAAACGCGTACCAGCATAAAAATACTAAATTTTGTAAATTTATTATTCTATTTACTGTAATTTTTTAATATCGAGAAACGTTTAGAAGAAAAAGTTCTAATTATAAAAAAAAACAACAGAGGTTGGTGGTTGCTACCCTTGTAGACATTTGGTAAAAATAAAAATTGTATTCAATAATGTTACTTAACTAATTAAATATATTCACCGATTTTCAGATTTACCATTTTAACCGTTTTTGAGAAAAAAAAATGGAAACCGACATTTTTTCCATTTTTTAGAAGCCCTTAGTATAAAAACTGTCGAATGCAAACATTTGATTAGTCTCTAAAGACGTCATACCTACCTTTCTTAATGTTTTCTATTACTTGGTGTTTGAAAATCTTATCTGCCGTCCAATACTCCCTCACGGGTTCATTTCTTAAAGCGTGAATTATTATTTCTTTATCAGATATAACTACGTCGTCGTCGTATTCTTCTGACACGTTAATTGTAGAACCTAAAATGAAAAAAAATACTAATACAGTTAATGGTGCTAGGAAATACTGAACATGATACTCTTTCTAAAGCCAGTTAGTAAATATTATTGTAGAATATACCCTGTATAGTCCCCGTTATTTCGTTCATAAATTTGGATAGAGCATGAAAAAATAACAGGGGTTTTTCCTATAATATTTTTCACTCACTCATCACTCTCTTATTTGTCCTACTTATATAAAGGATTTAGGAGTTACGTTTGATCAAAAATTATCTTTCCATGAACATATGCGTAAGATTTCTTCATCGTCCTATGAAAACTTAGATTGTGCTCAAGAAGTGTAAGGATTTTGCTGGTCCTTGTTCTACTACAATGTGTTTATATAATTCTTTGTTAAGATCTCGCCTGGAGCATGCGATCAATAGCTTGGTATCTTCAATATTCAGTCGATAAGAACAGCTTAGAAAATATTCAACGCAAATTCTTAAAATATGTATAAGCACTTTAAAACTTAAGGAACATATCCTAACATTGAATGTTCTCAAAATATTCTTTTGGACATGTTTAACTATAAAGCGTTAGAGGCAAGTTAGCATATGCATTCTATAATATGTTTGTATAAAGTTATTCATTTTATATGACTGAACTAAAATTTTAGAACGTTTATGCTATGTGTGAAAGTTGTAACAATCTGTTACATATTATTGACATATTTCTTGTAATATCAAGTTTATAACTAATTTAATTTAACTGGCCTTTATATATTGTTTGCTTATTGTACTTATTTGTTGGTTTATTTCGTTGTATATTGGTTAATATTAACTAAATAAACTTTCACCCTCCCTGTAGTTGATTGTGTACTGTTGGATGGCGTACCTAAATAAATAAATAAATAAATGTTATTTATAGTACAAGTGGGATATAGGCATTATTATACATGAGTGAGACATTTGCAGTATAATTTCACGAATGTGATAAAAAATGCCGTGTACGTGTACTATATAAAAAGTTATCTGAAACTGCAAAAAGTTTTATCTACAACTAGGTACCTTGAATTGAGAAAAATCCAAAATCAGATCCAGTTTCTAAGTTTTGATTCAGAATCAATAAACAAAGGCATTGTTATGGTAACCTGTCAAACTTGTTATAAACAAAGCTGAGCTTTCTTGTGAAAATAGTGGTGTTGATTGAAATAATGAGTGACTCAGAAACAGAAAACTTGAAATTGAAAAAGTTGCTGCAACTGCAGTAGCCTCACCTTTACCAAATAACCAAGTACGAACAATTTTATAAACGATTCACTGATTGGTGTGCATCTAAGAATATAAAATATGAAGCAAAAGGAAAGGTATTATTAGTATCCAAGAAGTACAAACCATCTAGTCTTTGGGCTTTCTATTCTATGCTGCGGTCTACAATTTGTATACGGCAAAATGTTGACATCAGTAAATTCAGCAATTTAATTGCTTTTCTGAAAAAGCAATCAGTGGGATACAAACCAAAAAAGTCAAGAATATTAATGAAAGAGGATGTTTCAAAATTTTTACAAGATGCCTATGATATAAAATTCTTGCTACCAAAGGTAAGATTGCTTTTTTCTCAATTTATCATAGTCTCAAGAATATGCAGGGCACTGTTTTCGATGATCATCTACTTCACTTTTAGCCAACACAGGAGTAGATCTTCTAACTATAAAACGGCATGGTGGTTAGAAGTCAAACATCGTGTGTGAAGTCTGTATTGATACGTCTGTTGAAAACAAGAAAAAAATCGCCACAAAGTTCTTGGAGGAGAGATTGCCGTCATTGAAACTACTTCAAGTACTTACAAAGAAAAATTAGGCATTGTTAATACAAATAAAGACTGTCTGCATTCATATGGTATTATCTTACGTATTGCCAAAGTGCCAATAGTGCCAACTAAATGCTGTAATGATGCTCTTATAAAGCAGTTGTAGATAATTAGATAAATAGATTTTATAGGAATCATTTCCCTAAGCTAAAGACGAAAAATCGGGGACACCTTGAATATACACATACCAGGTTAACTTCTTATCAAGCATTACGCCAATAATTTGTATTTTATCTTGAACGTTACTTAATGACGATACCTGTTGGTGCGGTAAACTCTTGACGAGATTAAGTTACACTTCCAGTGGTTGACTCTAACAGCACAGTACCAATTTGAACACGTGTTCAATTTAGGCAAATCAGTGAAGCGCATATCAAACTGGCTTACCTATGATCTCAATGAGACGCGTGGTTTGGTATATACTATGTTTAAACAGATCTCAGAATTGTAATTTAAACAAACCGTGTTCGAAAGGAACACGTGTTATAATTGTATTAGTACATATTCTTAATGTCAGAAAATCAGATATAGCAATTTATATAATATCGCAGCAATTTCTTACATCGGCAACTAACTCCTTTCGTGGGCCAGATGGTAACGTCGTATTTAGTCTTCGCCTTCATCTTTGCCATTATTATTTCTTCCATATCTAATTTTTTTATAAGCAACCTTGTATCCACATGATCATTTAATAAATCATTAAGCAGCATGTAAATCGCATCAGTGGCCATTAACTTCAGTGAAGTACTGTAAGAAACAAAATCGTTGATAGGTAGAAAATCTTGCGCTGAATACTCCCAAAATAATTTGAAGTCTTTGTCTGGATCCAGGTGGGGATACAAATCGTATATGAGATCCAGCAGATCCTTGTAGACGGGTTTTGTGTTATCTACGTTGATTTGCTGCTTAGCTAATATATCCCAACATAATTTGCTCACTATGTATAAATTAATCAGCATTCTTGAAATTTTGAGAGGCACGTCGAAATTTTGTTGAGGATACAATCACCATCAGGGAATATGTTTGGAATTACGCTTACATCAATCGTGTATCAGGTGACATTAATCAAATACTGACAGTTTGATAAAAGGTGAGTTATGGGAGAAAAAATCTGTCATGAAGTAATGCTACTTAATACCTTTAAATGTGTAGTGCAAAACCAACGATCGCCTTAGTTTGGCTTGGATGTTCTGGAAAATATGTAGTTAATAATGTCTACAGTACCTCAAAGTATCAGCTAAGAAACAACAAAATTCTAGTAAGATAGAGAGAGAGAAGACTCAATTGCAATCTTTACAGGATTTATTTATTAAAACGTAAGACCCAAAATTCGTAGCAATTTTCATTATTTTCAGATGATTATCAAGACTTGGCTGCGAGTAGTATTCTTAAGTAAATTTGAACATTACAAAATGCGAAAATCTACCTTACCGACTTCATAGACAGCATGTTCTTGTCCATGCAACTCAACGATGCATAAGTTTGCAACTGAATTGTGTCTTTGACAATTTTGTGGAGTGCCAAATTGCAAGATTTTCATCACAAGCAAGATTGATTTGAAGATAAAAAGTAAAAACGAAAGCACATAATATATAAATGCCAACCATAGCAATCTTTAGTTTAATTTTGAGGAAGAGTGCAAAAAGTGTTTCCCAAAATGTCAATCTAAATCGACGACGTGGCGACCACAGACCACTGACGCTTGTGGCAACCAGTCAGAAAATTGTTCAACCATTGATAGCTATCACAGAAACCTGCAAACCACACATAAGTCAAGTACCTAGGACATACCTCATTAATGTATCTTATTTTTAGATAACTACCGATGCAGTTAACAACACCCTTACTACTATTTTACGAAAGTTTCAAATAACCATAGATATTAGAAAACTTTTGGTATCCAATAGTTAAAGAGATCATTGTGTGAAACTGTATGATTTATATGATATATTTGAGATAAAATATGGTGAAATTTTCTAAATAAAAACATTTTTTTAAAAAACTTCAACACCCTGCACCATAAAATTTCAAAGCCCTGATCAATAAAACCTGAAAACTTTCTGAATATTTTTGCTTGCAATTATATACAAAGATTTCTATTTTATAAATAGCGTTAATTTCTTAAAAGATAAATGCAGTAAGTTCACGGAAAGTAAATATAATTAGAGTGATATTTATTATTTAGAGGAATGCAGAAAAACTAGAGAAGCTCTTTTTAAAACAACGCAAAACAAACTATGGCCACATTTTACGCTAACGATGGGAACCGCAACACAAATTTCCAGGACGATGATTACCCGGAAAATTATTTGACCGTTGCACGCCGCTATTGCAATGTATTTCTACGGGTAATTAGAAATGTTTTTGTTACACGCGTTTCCAACAGTGCTATCGACATTCTAAAAGCTTGGGTGGTGCAGTAGGGGTCGCCGGGATGAGCAGAGAAACTAGTATCCGCACAAAAAATTAGACTTACATGGCATTATTTTCACTGCCTACTTTAAAAAGCATCATGATCATACAACCAGCATAATTTATAGGCATTCGTTTCATCCAATGTTATAAGTAAATCCATGGATTATTTATTTATTTAAAAATACACTGTCCTGAGAGACAATTCTAATTATAGCACAGGACTACAAAGAAATAAAGATACAAAAAAGAAAAATACATAAACAGATACATTCAACGACCTAAAACACATAATTTAATATTAGATAGACTAGTATCAAACAAATCTAGTGCCTGAAACTGCCTATGAAGAATAAGTTGGTTAATGTTGCATAACTTTGCTAAATGGCGTTGATAAAAACATAATAATGTATAGGAGCGAGAATAGAATGAAGGTATATTAAATGCTATATTTCTAAGAATATTAGATCAATATAGATAATTATTAAGCAGCTTAAACAAAAATAGCAATCAAAAGTAAGTGCGTCGAGATGTCATATCATTTAAGTTGAATCTACTCAATATGTCAGATTGAGCAATGCCTCTGTCAAGGTAAACATTATCTAGCCTGAAAGATATACATTTAAGAAATCTCCTCTGAACTGTTCCTAGCTGTAGAGATTGAGTAACATATATAGATGCCAAATAATAGTTGAATACTCAAGTCTTGATCTGACCATCGCATTGTACAATATAGATATTGTAGAAACCTCTCTGAGGTGTTTATCATTTCTTTTAATGAAACCAAGACTTTTATTTGCAAGAGATATATTACTAATATAAGGAACAAAGATCAAAAGTAACTCCCACATCTTTAAATTCAGTGCAACGAGCGACGGTCTCAGAACCAATGTTGTACATGTAAGTAGGATAATTCATTTTCCTTGTGCAAGTCATAATGAAACATTTAGAAATATTCAAAATCAACGTTTTGAAGGCACTAATCATTAACTACAGTTAAATCATTTTGAAGTATGATACTATCATCTGTAGATGAAACAGATGTATATAGTTTGAAATCATCCGCATATAAAAGAATATTGGCTCGAAGCCTGTCACAGATATTATTGATGAATATATCAAACAGTAGAGGGCCAAGAACTGAACCCTGAGGTACCTCAAATCTAACAATGATTTCAAATGAAGTAAAACTACGTTGTTGTACTCTTACAAATCTATTAGATAGGTGTGTTTTAGTTACTGGGACATTAGAGATCCCGCTCAATCGCACTCGAACATTCGAGTACCATGTGCTCATATATATTCACTGAAAAAAAAAATAAATAACGAACGAACATTAAGTTTATAATGACCATTGGGAATTAGATCATTTAATCACAAACAACAATAATAAACTTAAGTGTATTGTTTGTATGCAAGTATTGTATTCCGTTTTTTGCGAAGTAACAGAAATTGTCAAAGCGAAAACATCGTACTTAATAATTGTGCAATCAAAATGACAAAATAATTCAATGAAACAAAAATTGCCGAAAAATTTGAAACAGTGTCAGTGTCGCATCAAACAATTGTAAGGCGTCTAGAAAACATTAATCAATATGTATCAAAAAATTAAATATTGTAAATATTTTTCTGTCTAGACAAAAGCACTGAGATGTCCGACATGTATTTCTGTTAGAACTATTCAAGAAGGCTTCAATGTACCATAGGAGATGTTCGATCTTACTCCTCTCTATGGTACAACTATGGGTAGGTATAGATATTTTTGAAGCTATAAATAAGGCAGTATTATACTATGGGAGATTCGATAAATGTTCCTGTATTGTCACTGATGGAACTAGAGTTATGATAGGAACTGAAATCGGATTTTCAGGGCATAAAACAATATCAACTGTTCTGTGATGTACTGCATTGATCATCAAAAGACCTTAAAGTTCTTACATCAAACAAATGTCATGTGGTTGTTAAAATAACTAATAGGTATTATAACAGGGAACAAGTTTTACTGTCTCTCTCTACATTCCATCCACTATCTGCTAAATCTATGCACATAAATATAAGGAGATCATCTTGTTTTAATTTAAATTACACACGAATTAAAAAACAATCTATTTCTGTTGTCAGAACAATATGTTACGCTAATTCTGTAGTTTCTACCCACTTCAACGCATCGCATACAATAATACAAAGATAAATTCTGGCCCCAGCGTTTTTTCCAGAGATAATTCTAGTAATTACGGCTTATCATGTGTTTCATTAAATTGTTAGCTCTGCTTTGTTCTCAGATAAAAGCACTTTGTAAAAACGTACAAATAAATTGGACACAGCGGAATGCATTCTGAATGCTGAAAGGTCACTTCCAGCTGAATAATGGCATTGCACTGTGATACCAAAGCTTTGCGTTATCCTTTATGTAAACCGTGCCTAAAACAACTACTCCTGCTGGTGAATCCTGAAAATCCGTTGAACACTCAATAAGTGCAGCATTATGATAAAACTTTATCGATACTACACTGTGCGTAAAAACTAGTACTGTTATTTTTTTAGTAAGAATCCAGGAAAATGACTACTACTATCAATAAAAAGACAAAACCGTATGGTGAATTTCATTATTTATTTTCAGAACTAGAGAGGGATCAACGATTTTTTTTTCAGTATTTCCAAATGTGACAAAAAAAATTAATCGTCCTCACCTACAGCAACAAAGCACAAGATTTCGCAGAGCAGTGTCATTTGACGAAAGACTTGCAGTTTGTTTGAGGTAAGTAAATAGAGTTTTTATATATTTTTAGGTATTAATAATATTGTGTGAAGCTAACTACTCTGTGGACAAAAGCCCCAACCAGCGTGGAATTACACCCACAATATCTACCCATATATTCCTTATTATTAGCTTTTGTAACATTTTTTACTGTATTAGAAAGGTATTTTAAGCTAATATAGGATATTTGATTTATATTAGCTTAAAATACTTTTCTAATACAGTAAAAATATTACAAAAGTAAATAGAGTTGTTGAAAAGCGTCCGGTAGTTGAGCGACATATCCACGACTTAACTACTCAAATATGTCTAACAGTTTGCAATCAATCTCCGATTTTTGTGGAAAAAGAACTTACATCGGATTAGTGTGGCCTGGCATAGAAATTGTAGGCCACCGGCACGACCTGCAGTGACGGTCCATGTGCGATGCTCCATTAAATAACATGGGCACCTTCATAAGCAGGCTTTGCATGTTCGTGTAGATATAATGTGCGCGATCTTTAACAAGCATCGAGTCAAGCGCAATAGCTGGGCATATGCGTATAGTGACGTAACCTGACCACGCCCTATTCTCGCGTGGAGGACATTTAACGTGTAAATAAAATTCTGAGATTTTGCAGACCCATTATTTTTAATTTGTATGTGAATTTATGTAATAAAAAGATGTTGAAAAGGTTATTAACTTAATTGTGTCATTATTTAAGTTGCATTACGAATTGGAGAACGATGGAATAGTTCTGCTTCTGTAGGTATTCACTTTTTAAATATCATAGCTGACAACTGGAACGAGCCCCAGAAAACTCTTCATTTGAAAGTTTAATTTAATATATAACTTTTACCACAATCATTGTTAGATACATATTAAACACGAAATTAAATTAAATTTTAAATTGAAGAAGTTGGAGTATAAATATACCTATCTTCAATTTGGAATTGTCTTTATTATTGTATCTGCAACTTTCGCGTTAAGGAGCCAAACTCCAGAATAAGTCGTGTCGCCCATCAGTCGAGAATTTCACTTAACACCTGAAAGTTAAAACGTTCGGGATGAATGTCCTAATTATATTTACTTGTTCAAATGTTCCCAAACTTTTCGCCGGAGCTGCGTAGAAGGTTTGTTATAAGGTAATTAAAATTATAAACTGTATTTTCATACGTACACTTGAAGAGCCGTCATTAAGTTTGTCGGTTCCGGGGAAAATATATGAAATGGGATTTGTACAAATGGTTTGTTGCCGCTTCAACTTACGGTCTAACGTCGTCCTGCTTTAGAGCGGTAACGAGTAGGTATACGGTCTGAATTACCTGAATTATAACCCTTGTGACATGCCGCCTAATTTATAGAATTTCGGCGAAATTTGAGCTCTCATGTGCATTACTATAATAACTTTAACATTGCAAATAAACTGCTCTACAAAAGTTAAAGAAGTTCGCAAATATCGAGATTTCTTTTAAAAGATGACGTTTTTTGTTTTCCAAATGGTTTTAAATAATGGATTCAGTGTTTACTTTTTTATCTGAGTGTTTTTTTTTTGCTAATCATTGAGTGACTTTCTGAGTTTTCGGTTAGTTCTTATCTTTGATCTTTTTAAGAATTTTGGATCAGCCGTTGTTTCGAGTTTATATAGTCAACTCTTATCCAAGACCTAAAAAATTTGTTTTGCAATAATGCCTAGATGTAAACTGAGTGCAGCTGAAGCCAATAGGGCCATTAGAATGAACGAGGCGGGAAGCCCTCAGAGAGAAGTTGCTAACTTCTTTCAGGTCATTGAAAGCGTAATTTCAAGGTTTGTGCATCGATATAAAGAAACAAGAGCTGTCATCGAAAGACCGAGGAATGGACGCCCAAGATCTGCAGTATCCATTCGTAGAGAGCCTCTGAGTACTTGTCGGATCATGCCACACCGACTTTTAAGCGCTTCTGGTGTTGCAGTTTCAATTGAGCTGTTAATCTACGTTCACGATGACTTTTGAGAAGACACCACCACTGACACAAAATTATATACGACTTTGGTTGTAATGGGCTACATGTCACGAACACGTGAATTGGAATGGTCAATGGAGGTCAATATTGTTCACAGATGAGTCGAGATATGAACGGTTTTCGCATAATCTGCATGTTCGAGCATGAACCCTTCATTTGATACCCAGAAATCGTAGAGCTATTCAGGAAGTCCATTTAATGGGCCTACAGAGTTGTTGGTGCTTGATGGAAACCTGAATGCACAGAGCTACGTCGAACAAGTCATCCCTTTGTTTCAAGCTGCAATTAGACCAAATTTTTTACTTCTCGACGATAATGCGCGACCTCATCGTGCGAATTGTTGTCGATGCCCTGGAATTTCATGGTATTCCGCACTTGGCACTGCCGCCTCTCTCGCGAAAGAGCCTTAAATTCGCATCAAGCACCCCACATACACTTCAGGAACTCAGAAGGCTTTTACCACGCCTGTGGACAGAAATTGATCAAGGCTTGTTCAATAACCTGATAGATAGTATATCAAGGCGTTGGCAGGCAGTCATTGAAGTGCGAGGAAGACATAACTTGTATTAAACTTTTTTTTGTAATTGTTTTAAGAATTTGAATTTTGTATCAAAATCAAAAAATAAAATCAAATAAAAAAACTTCATCAAAATAAATCAAAAATAAAACTTTGTCAAAACCTGAAAATGCTTTCGAAGGAGGAACAAAAAAAGCCACTCTTATAAAAGAGAAAACATTCAAGATAGCATATCAAAAATAGTTTTTAACCAAAGTTGTCGACCTTTAAAAGAAACTCAAGATTTGTGAACTTCCCTAACTTTTGTGGAGCAAATTACTTTTGAATCTACTCTCAGGGGAATCGTTTAGTTGAATCTCTTCAACGTTGTGCATTAAAATTCGTAGCACGTTTGCAATTTTTAGCCACATCATTGCGGGTGGCAAGGTGAAGAATGTGCTCTTTATCATGTGAAGTCGATGCTAATGACAGCAAAAAAAAAACAATGCGACTTGACTTCAGTTATTGAAAAATTAATAATCCTAAGTAATTTTTTCGCTGGGTTCTTACAAGACGCCGAATCTGTAAATTTGTGAATTTTGAAAATGCGAATCAAGAATCCTGAGGGAATGTTGATATAGAAACCAGTTCGTTTATTAGGTTTTCGTTAATATTATTGTGCCAGGAATTTATGAAAAATGTCAAAATCTTCTGCTTAAACGATAATATGGAAGATGATATAGAAGAATCATGAATAATCGCGATTCAATAATTATTGCTGACAAAATTCAAAGAGAGAGAGAGTCAAAAGAGAGTAAGTTTTATCACTGAGGCAGTTCTACTAGCCTATTTTGAACAAAAATCTAGAGTATACCAGAGTTGTACGCTGTGGAGTCTTTATTCAACGATAAGACATTATTAGTGAAAAAGAATATAGACATAAAGAAATTTCCAAGTTGAATTGCCTTTCTGAAAAGTAAATCTGTAGAACATCGATCCAGGACATCTGGTGTTTTAAGAAAATCAGAAAGTTGAGAAATTGTTGAAAGAAGCAGATGATAAAAGCTACTTCTCTCTAAATATTGAAATTGATTCTTATTTTATATAGCGTCGATTGGTATTAGTGAAGCATGCCGTCATGAATAACTAACATTTTTTCGGCTTGAACATATAATAGCCATGGGAGAATATATATTGATAGAGATTCCCAACACAAAGACGAACGTGAGAAGAAAATTTACTATTTCTTACAGCAACATCGAAGGAGTCAATCTTGTCGACAAGCATTCAAGATTCTTCCTAGGATATAGAAATGGAAAATGTACAAGAAAATGCGTTCTATAGGGGGTTTTCCTAAAAAAACAGCAATTTTTTAAATTGCCGAATGCTGGGAATCGCACCGGCCACTGTTTATAATACATAGAGGATTTCGTTCAACAAAAATTTCAAGAAGCCTCAAAAATACTCAAAGGAGATCAATATAAAAACAAACTCGGTCTCTGCTTCATCAAATACAGTAAAAATTTATAATTATGATAAATGATTTAAGTTGACAAAAATGAATGTTAGTTCAAGAATAAGAAAATTTAACTTTTTCTACCTCAAATTAGTTACTAAATATACAACTTTTCAAAACACTATAAGAAAAAAAATAATTTTGGTTACCCGAAATGAAATGTAAGACAATCAAATTACTAAAACACCTTGTACAAAGAGCATCCTAATACTTCATCCCATTTCGAAACAAAGTATAGCTACACAAATAATATTAAAATCGATATTGTTCGGTGTTGCATGTTTTTTTGTGCGGAAATATCCAAGCAAAAGGATTATGAAACACCTGTGGGGGATGTTCGGATATTGAAAAATAGAATGCGGATACTTCGCGAAAGTATAGATGAGAAACTGTGTTTTGCAAAAGAACATTTCAGAAACAAAAATAGACAAATAAGAAACAGTTGCAGGTTGAGTACCACGTTCAGGATATTTCAAAGTATTTGATTGAGGAATTTAAATTTCTTTATAATAGATTGGGAGCTGCATCCGATCGTAATCTGAATTTTTCATTCACACCAAAAAATAAATAACAATACTAGACGGCGGAAAATCTAGAGAGTGACTCATGTTATAAACCTGCTTACAATTTTGGAATAAATAAATAAATAAAGAAATAAATTTATAGCAGGTGAGATATAAGTGGTCTGCTTACTTCCTGCTCGGCCTAGGCGGCTCGACTTACAGGAAGCGACCTACATTGCAGCAGGTACTTAACGCAGACCTCTCGCCCTGGTCGACGAGCCATTAAATCTATAAATGATACCGATGAGACTCAACCAGTGCATAGTACAATGTACGCATTTGTTCTATGTCTAAAACGTTGGCAAGGTATTTAAATTTATATAAAATACATCTAATTTTATTTATAACATAACTAATATGCTTCTGCCATTTCAGGTGACTATCAATATATAAACCCAAGTATTTAATATATGGCGCTACAGTTATAATTATATCTGGGGAAACTGTCAATGAGGTGTAAGAAGGTAAGTTATAGAGTATGAGGTGAAAGGAATGTAATGAGTTTTTTCAGTGTTGATTGTTAATAACCTCTGACTAAACCATTCAGTAATTATTAGAAAATCTTCTTCTGCTAGTTTTTTCAATTCATTTCAATCGTTTGCTTTTTAAAAAATCGCAGTATCATCTGCAAAACTCACCACATCACCTTTCACGTCTTGTTTGAATAATTCATTTAAGTAGATGTTAAATAATATTGGACCCAAGATAGTACCCTGCGGAACACCATAACTTACTGTTTTATATTTACTGTATGTGTCATTTAATAATGAAAGTAGCAATCCAAAAGGACGGCATTCTAATTCTAATTTGTAGAAAGGATAGCACAGAGGGCTAAATTTCAATATGCTAGGTTCAGTCGACGTTAACTTATTTTGATAATTGTGTGTACTTTGAACTGTTCTCAAGTGGCACGCTTAGGTAATCATGCCACCCTCACCTTCCGTACTCATCTCTGTGTTGTGACCTTGTGTAATTGATAATACAAGATAAAAACTTTAAATTTGGAAATAATTCTTATCATTTTTATTATCTAACGCATCGAAATTGACAAAAACTCTTATATCACTGCTTCTACTAAAAATAATGGATGTTACGTAATCCAATTATTTTTGTCATTTTTGTATATTCTTTATATCTGATCACCTTCAAATTTAGTACGTCTATGAAATGTTGCTCCTCGCACGCTTCACCCGTCGCGCTTGTCTACAAGCTAGCGATTAGGCAAGGCGCATATTGAGACGCGTATGACGCGTGTGTGGTGACACAGCACAGCACGTACTTTTGTAGCTTAAGGAAAGTAATGGGACAGCGCAAATTCATGCCACGACGTTGCACAGCAAGACTCGCGTGTGACGCAAGGCGGCGACGCAATGGCAGTGGCACAGTTTTTCAAGCCGTACGCGCCACGCGTTAATAATTTTGGGGTTAGTTGTGTTTTCTCCCGTGACAATGAAAACAAAACTGATAGAACTGGTAAGAAGGCATAAAGAGATATATGCCAGACATGAGAATTATATGAAAGCGAAGATAAAAAATAAGATTTGGTGTGAAATTGCAAAAGAATTGCACTTAAAAGGTATATTTTGTAGGTGGAAAATCGTAATTTTTTCTACATTTTCATTAATAACTAAAAAATACGATTATGAAACTACATAACTACAGACTACATATGGTCCAAGTTTCAAATTTTTTCGTCCTTACGTTTTCTTAATACTGGTTTCCAAACTCAGGGGTCTATTTCATTTATAAATCCAGTTATCTGTTTAAATCATTCATTTTTATAATAAACAAGATAAATTAGAACGACGTGGCTGTTCGAAAGTGGTGAGAAGAATTGTCTTGCAATAAATTCGTGTCGTGCTGGTCGGGTCATGTCATCTCACACGCGTCATACGCGTCTCAATATGCGCCTTGCCTTAGTGACTCTAGATCTTCGGCCGTCTAATATAAGTAGAAATATTTTTTTTTTAAATTATCTACGCTGTTTCTGATAAATTTGTGTGATAGAGGCCTTAATAAATTTGTCCATTTCAGTACATATATCAAGCTTGCTCAGGAATCATGTCTCAAGATAATGGGGCTGTTATCGACCCTTTCACCCGTATAATACGAAATAAAAGCAACAATAAAACATATCCCTCTGAAAAATACACGTCCCCTAATTCTTATTTGTGTTGTCCGTCCGTTACAGCAGCATAGTGTTTTCTTTGTGGCCATAATAAAAAATATCCGTAAGAGAAGTACCATAAAGATAGTACAGGGTGTCCCAAATTCGATAGGATACTGTGAGGATACAAAAACTTTAAATAAAATTTGGGGCACGTGGTGTTAAATGGGATGAGGCAAGCTCCATTTTCCATCGAAAGTTTTATTTTTGGGATTTGACAGAAACTGTTAATGACGTCGTCAATTATATTTTTTCCAGAAACATGCTCAAATTCTTTTTCTGTTAAAAAACTCTATTTTTTTCTAATAAACTTGTATTGGATACATTTTCCTGTATTACTTCCCGATTTAAAAAAAATACCACCTAAAAATGACATTTTCAGTGGAAGGATCAAGTAGGCGTTGGAAAATAATTGAATGTTTAAAGTGCATAAATGTCATTAAGAATAAATAAAAGGGTTAAACTCGATAATTCTTCAATATAGTTAAATCAAAAGGTGATGATAACAATAAGTAAACTTAAAAAATGAGGCAAACGCCCTTATACTAGGGGAGACCAGGTACGAAAGTAACATATTTTTGTAAAGCCGGATAAATAAAAAATTAACAAAGTTATATAAATTTACTTACTATAAGTCGTTTCCTTGGCATTTTATATATAGAAGAAAAATAATATTGAAGTAATTAAAGATCATATTGATGTACAATTAATAAAAAAGTAGAGAATGTACGTCGTTACAACCTACCCAATGGTATGGGTCAAAAATAACAGAACATGGGGACGTTAGTAACATATGAATAATAGGTAATAACTAGGTATAGAAAGTTAGTATTTACAAGGTATTTGTTTATTGATTATACCTAGGTATATAAAAGTTGTAGTGCAGGTACATAATATATTTTTTATTTGAAATAAATAAATAAATAAATAGAATAATGTAACAAAAATATAAAATAATAATAATTTTTTTTGGTAATAACAAAGAATCCTAACCCTATCTGGCTTTTGCACGGTTGTCTGTCGCCAGACAACCACATTTGGGATGGACCAAGTTTTTCCCAATCCATAACAATCTTTCCCACGATCTGTTGTTCGTTGTCTTTTGTTAGACATTCTAAATAAAGACAATGAATTTGTATATTCCCACACAGCATAACAAATACTGAAGTAATTATCTGGATATTTACAGAATTATCATTTTAAATATGACAAATACGATCATCGGTATTAAATATGAGAGACGGTTGTAACATGTTATAATCGTCCCCCTATGGCATTGTTACAATCGTCCCATTACGCATTTTTCACGCGATTGACACGATACTTGCTTAAAACTTCATTTAACGATTATTTTTAATTAAAATACCATGCTTATGTTATAGCCAATATTGGTATTAACTGAACAAGCCAATAAAATAATTCAAAATAACGTTCAGTTCTAGGATTATGATAGATTAAGATAAATAATGAAAACTTACTTTGCATATCATTTTGGACCGTGCACGTCTTAACTCGCACTAAAACACACTACGAATATTGTTGTTCAGATAAGTTAATGTAGATTTCACTGCCGACTCTATGATGATATAATATCATAGACATACCTCTTTAGAAAAACAATAGGCTTACTGTTACAATCAACCCGTGTTACTTTCGTACCCGGTCTCCCTAGAAATTACAATCTATTCTCTATATGGCCTCCTCTCATTTCAAGACGCATATCCATCCAATCTTTGACTGACTTCTTTGTGGGCTGCGTTTATTAACATTTCACAGTTTAACTCCTTACAATCGTTTGTGATTTGTTCTTTCAAATGATTAATATCTCGCAAAGGTGTTTTGTAAAATTTATTTTTTTAAAACGTCCCATAAAGAAATCGAGGGGTGTTAGATCTGGTGACTTTCCGGGCCACTGAATAGGTCCATTAATCCCAATCCATTTTTCTGGTAAAGTGTAATCTAAATATTGCTGCACAATTTTCGCCTTGTGGGGTGGAGCTGCGTCGTGCTAAAATCATAGGTTTCTCCTTAGCTGCAAAGGCACATTCTCTCCTTCTTCATGTAGGAAATGTATGCAGCTCATGCTGTTCACCGTATGTTCATAAAATAAGACCCAATTAAATGCCTACCGATAATACCGCACCAAACATTTACTTCAAAATGGCCGTGGTTTTGGACTGAATTTACAATGTGGGGATTTTCAATGGACCAGTAGTGTTAATTGCGCCTGTTTGGAAACCATTACTGACAAATCGCCGTCCAAAGAACGTGCCGAAAAAGGTTTTGATTAACAGTTTCTACATTTACTACAATTTGAATTATAAAATTAAGTCTGCTGTCAATGCGACGCGGCAATAGATAGATGATAGATAGATAGATAGATAATTTATTAGTCCAGCGTGAGCAACACAATTTTGCTGCTGGATAGGTCAAGTCTAATAAATACAATGTAAAAGAAAGACTTACGACTATTCACATACATTAAGGTATAAATATTAAAATAATACAATATAAATATAAATATACGACAAAAATATGCACAAATTTTTAGTAAACACATTTTTAATTACTTTCAAATTCCGAAGCAACTGGTTAAACAGCCTCAGTCCCAAAACATTGTGAGCTCTCAAGAAAATGCCAAGGCATCTAAAACGGACACAAAAATTGTGTTTGTTACGAGTATCATGACAATGGACAGACACATTAGTAATAAAATGTTCTTTATTTTTATAAATTTATAGCAGTATTTCAAAGATGTATAAAATAAAAATATTCGAAATAGTGAATTTTGTAGATACCCATGGTACCCATTGGTTTTTAAAATTCGTTGAAAGGTTGATTTATCCAAATTCAATTCCCGGGTAGCCTGCCGTATAGAGTTTTGTGGACATTGTGCGAAATACTGTAACGATCTAGCTGTATTAACATTTTTTCTTACCCTTCAGTCAATTATTTGATTCTTCCGAACAGAAAATGCATCTTCATTTCGTCGCCTCAAATTTTTTTAAGGTTATATGATCAGGAATGAGGCGCTCTGGATACCTTTCTCGAACTCCACAGTTCTTCTTGGATTTTTTTTGTGACTCGCCGTAAATTAACAACATATCAACTTCTTCTGAATGAGAAAACATTTTGTAAGGACAAAAGTTATACGTTTGACGTTCGTATTGAGTAATGACAAGTATTTTGTGACATTTATGCACTTTAAACAACAATTATTTTCCAACAACTACTTGATCCTTCCACCGCTAAGGTGATTTTTAGGTGATATATCTTTTGAGACTCTTTAGAACGATATTGCTTATAATTTTTAAACGGAAAGTAAAGCAGAAGAATGTCTCTAATAAAAGTTGAGACACCCTGTACAGCAGATACCGGTGTAGAAGGGATACCCAACACTTTTGGAAATTATTATAAATAACTATTTTTGAGGCTGAAATCTCGAAATAATCATATTTCAGGCTGCGGCAAAATTTTAGTTAAATCGAACCGTCAGTAGCTTTGATTTATATGTTCCCTGATAAAAGTTCCCGGTCCTTTTATTTATTTCTAACCTTTCGTTTTCCAGAACTGGTTGTAGTGTATGTGTTTCAGATGATATATAAGAGTTTTTCAGGCGAACACATATATCACTTGTATTGTCACAGGTAGATTACGTCCTGTTCATTTATAACACACTTTTTTCTTTTCAACTTACATGATACATAACTTCTACTTCAAGCTTAACAGTGAGGTAAATAAATGAGCCGATCAAAATTAATCTATGTGGTAGCAACTTATTTGATAAAGAAATCTTAAATAATAATAATAATAATAATAATAATAATAATAATAATAATAATAATAATAATATCTCTACCCCTCATTCTAATCACAGGGATTAGCCCAGAAGTCGGAGACTTGTGCGGGAGAGGGGGTGGCATATTATTATTAAGTAGGCCGCATTTGCGTCCAGGAACGACTTACGTTGGTAGACCCTAACCACTATTCAGTGCAGGAATGAGGGAAACCTGGAAAACCTCATTAATTAGGGGGGTAGTCAAATATCAACCGGTATCAATCTCTCACATTGACCCAAGCTAACATTATTCCACCCTACCATACCCGCAGAGAGGGTGCCAATCCTCTCCACGAATATAGCTTATATACGGTCTACCGGCAGCTGGGCGCGAACCAACTCCGATCTAGTCATCTCGATTCAAGTACTGACGCCTTAAACCGCGCGACCACTGACCGATAAATATGTAGCTACATGCTAAATTTACGTGTTAGCTACGTAACACAACAAAATGGTAGAAACAAGAAAGAATCCAACACGGACCAGTAACTTTTTGTGCAGGTTCTGTGACGGTACCCAGATGTTTTTAAATATTAGTTAAGTGTAACTAGAAATAATTTGTTTTTATCTTAGTGATCTTGTATGAAGAGGTGAATTTATTTCATGATTTCTTTCCTGAGCTGCAGAGATCAACAAAATTTTTTTCAGTGTTTCTGAATATCACAAATAGTATACCGTTATATTAGAAATAAAAGTGTCATTTTTGTAGTAAGCTTTTTGATTTGTGAGGCGAAGCGTAGCGTAGCCGAGCTAATGCAAAATTACGAGACAAAAAAGACACTTTCAATCCGAATGAAACATGCTATTTTTTCTCTAACCGATATCCCTCATTTAATTATTAATTTGTGCATTGAAATTATTCAAACCAAATTTGGATAATAAAGTAAGTAAGAAGGATATATTAATGTAGCCATGGACACTTTGTCAAACATTAGTCACCATATTGCTAATGGAGTTCATTTATTTGTAATTGTTTGTGGTTCAATTTGCTGAAAGGTCTATAAAAATTGAATCTAATGAAGATTTAGGTGTACCTGAGGAGATATTAGTGTGCGAAAAAGGTTTCTTTGAATTTTCTCCCAATGAAATCTCGAGAAATGTATGAATGTGTCTACCAACGTTTTATGGATAAGTACAAAGAAAAAACATTAAGTTGTATTCAGAAGATGAAGTATTTCTTAAACTTAACAAATAAAATGAAGGCGTCAACGCTTTGGTCACTATATTCAATGTTGCGGTCAAAGTTGGTTATAAAGAAGGGAACTGATATAAGCAAATATTCAAAGTTACGTGCTTTCCTCAAGAGACAAAGGAGTAAGTTGATTGCTTGAATAGTGCATCTGATAATTTATATTTGATGATGAAAGTAAACGCTAAAAATAAAAGAACAGAATTTGTAAAAAACGCATGCTGTTCTGATGAATTAGTCAATTTAACAATTGATAATGTTGAAGATGTGAAATCCGCTTCAATTATAAAAATACCCAGTACCAAAGCCAAGAGGCCACGTTCTTTTACTGTGCTGGGAGACAATTATTTAAGTTTTTATCGAAAATATGTTGCTTTACGTCCACGCTAATTTGTCGAACGTCGATTATTTCACAGATATGTTGGAGGAAAGTGTCATCGAATAGTGGTCTGTATTCATAAAATCAGTGCCGTCTAGCAAGAAGTGGCAAAATTTTTGAAGCTGGGCAGCTGGAAAGAGTACAGTGGACACGCATTACAACGAACGTCTGTTATCCTTTTAGTTGACGGCGGTGGTGACCTGACTTGTCTTAAAAGATACGGAAGATCTAGCACTGTGGCGGAAGGCTTCATTGAAGACTCAGACTCAGACAGAAAATATCGCGAAAATAATACTGAAAGTTGATGCTGGTAATGGTAAACCAAACACCGTTGTCATTTGTGATTTCACAACATCTGAAAATAACATAACTATTAATGAAAACGTGTTGGACTGCTTTTGGAATTGCTTGAAGAATGAGGGTAGTGGCAGTTTCAGTGGTTTATTTAATTTTAATACTTGCTCAAACTGTGTATTTAATATCAATGTAGATAAACAAAAATTATTGCAAATATGACCATGACCTTATCAGCATTAAATTTCAATAGTTCAAAGCCTTCGTCACGATAGAAATTATTTAAACTTTTCTGAATTACCAAAATCTTGGTCTATTCAAATCTGCTAAACTTCTTGTATCTGTGTTTCAAGTGTTGACAGCAGTATTGCAAAATGAAATATGTCGTATCATTTTTTACATAAAACTATATAAAATGAACGAAACAACGTATGCGTTAAACATTTTACGCATTGCTTTGAAAACATATTTTGGAGGACAAAAAATCGTCACAGTTGGCCATGGGATCCGTCACCAAACCCGCAGCTCCGCAGGATAAACAATTAAAAAGCCAATTTATTCAGCGGGATTTATCGCCCCCATTTAAATGAATCAAACGAAAGGATTCTTGAGGGATGTGTTTTCTTTGTGATAGCGCCGAGAAAGGACAAAGAGGCTTTGTGCTCGCAATCCGCCCCATCTTTCATGCGGCGCCCACCAAAAACTATATGTAGTCATTATTACGGTGCTCTATTTCACGGAAAATATATGCTTAAAACAACGGTAAAACCCACCCATGACAAAGAGGTGCTTCAGGCGATATTCGGGCTAGAGCGGGAGTGTTTTATGCTCGGCAGTTACGGGACTTGATGAAAATATCGACCCGGGAGGATTTCCCGCAAAAAATGTTCCGGGGATCCTCCGGCGGTGTACTAAATGTCGAAGGACAACCGCAAGAATTAAAATAAAACGCTATGCCATACTTACGTTGCTTAGGTATCGTTACGAGGTTGGAAGTACTTGTGTTACCATCTATTTTCTTGTAATATAACAATGTTGTTTAACATTGGGAATTAGTCCATTGAAAAGTTACATTTGGGGTTGCATTTTTTTGAGGACGCAATTTTATTGTTTAACTTGAAGTTTGTGGGGTCACAACCCTTGAGGTTTGGCCGCCATCTTGGAAAAGGGGGTTAAATAGTTTTTAACATTTATCAGGTAAACTATTGGTCATACAAAAATTTTGTAAAAACATTTTTTATTGCAAATTGAATCCTTTACAATTTTAGTCCAGTAACTTTTTGTTGTAAAATCAAAAATAACAAAGATATTAAAGAAAAACCATCAAAATTTTTGAACAAATTTTCTTTTGGACGCCATAATTTATTTATTTTTTTATTTAGAAAAAAATGACATCAGAGCATTTTTGTAGAGTGGTTTTCAACGAAGAATTTTTATTATATATTTTTTTTATTATATTCATTAGTTTGGGTTTTACAACGCTGAGAAGTGAACACTAATTTTCTCTAAAAAAGTTACAATCGGGGTTGCACTTTTTTGAGGACGCAATTTTATTGTTTAGATGTGAGGGAAGGGGGTCAAAAAAAGCTTAACTTGAAGTCTGTGGGGTCGCAACCCTCCAACTTCGGCCGCCATCTTGGAAAAAGGGGGTTAAATTGTTTTTAGTATTTATCAGGTAAACTATTGGTCATACACAATTTTTTAGAAAACATTTTTTATTGCAAATTGAATCCACTACAATATTAGTTCAGTAACTTTTTGTTGTAAAATCAAAAATAACAAAGATATTAAAGAAAAACCATCAAAATTTTTGGACAAATTTTCTTTTGGACGCCATAATTTGTACACAATAATCGCCATATTGTTCTTATTTAAATCTATAAAAATAACTATTTATTATATATTTTTAGGTATTTATAATATTGTGTGAAGCTAACTACTACGTGGACTAAAGCCCCAACCAGCGTTGAATTACACCCACAATATCTACCCATATATTCTTTATTATTAGCTTTTGTAACATTTTTTACTGTATTAGAAAGGTATTTTAAACTAATATAAATCAAATCTCCTACAATTCCTATCAATGAAGTCATATGAGGCCACCTGAAGAAGCAATCCTAAAAATGCAGAAATAGGTCAGATATCATCTATTGTGGTTGAATTTTCGAGTTCCCACTGTCAAAAGTGAAAGTTAGATATTTATATGAGTGTTTTCATTAAACCAGGTTAGTAAATTTAGATAGATTAATTTCTTTAGATAATTATTGAAAAGAGCTTTGTCTGTGGAATTGTTCATTAGCATACCTAGATGTTTGGTATCAGAGAGCATACATATGACTTCATTGATAGGAATTGTAGGAGATTTGATTTATATTAGCTTAAAATACCTTTCTAATACAGTAAAAAAACTATTTATTATTTGAGATGGAAGAATTCATATTAACTCAGCCAGACATAACTGAATCAGCAAAGCAAAGAGAATGTAATTTATTACCAGAAAAATCGGAGAAGATATATCAACAAACATTTAAAATTTTATTTTTTTAGAAAATTATTGGTATATTCTTCTGAATCAAGATAAAATTATTAAGTCGTCATTATGGTCAATATATGCGATGCTCAGACTACTTTGAAAATCGATGTTGAGGCTTCTGATGATACGTATTTCGATACAAAGGCAATTATGAACACAATATTTTTCTAAACGAAGGATACTGGCTATTATTATTATAGGTGGCAATGATTTTTGTCACACCTGGGGAGTGTCGATGTGATGAATTATTTTAAATAAAAATTGGAGATACTGAAAATATAGGAAATAAATTGAGATATATCATCATTTCATTATATCTCATCATCTCGTCATCATCATCTCATATCATATCTCATTTACTGGGAAATAAATTGCTGATCATTATTCCAACTAAAGAAACAAAGAAAAATATATCGCTTGCAGGCTGTTCTAAGCTCGCTATACAGGATTAACTATGACTAAGTATAAAAATTTTAACCACGTGCTCAGGAAGGTCTAAAAGACAATAAAAAATTTATTTCGGAATTCTAGACCGATGTTTAAAAAATGGGGCGAAACCCTCTTTTCCCACAGAAAGTAGGCGTCTATGACAATCAATCATCATCCGTCATGGCTAGATATGTCAACTACTGGCCATTTTTTCAACATTGTCAAGTGTAGACACGACGAAACGAAACATTTGTATTAATAATAATAATGTGTAAGTACCTGGTAGATAACAGCTAATCCGGTTAGCTGCAGTATTTTGTATTCGTTCTTTCGTTGCACACTGCCAAACTTCATTTTCACTCCTTGCAAATTCATCATAATTATCCACTAACATATCCGACATAAAATACTTTATTTAATTACTATAATACGTTTAAAATTAGTCACTTAGCTGATTTAAAGTAACAGTAAGTTCTAGGTTATGCCATACTGCATTGCTAATTGCATACCCTCCATGCTCCAAACCATTCAGAATGCGAAGTTAGTTATAATTTAAGGGTCATTTTTACAGAACACTGTAAACATCTTGGGATGTTATAGTTTAAAATATTACTTATTATTTTATGCAAACATCGTCGATTACTGTTAATATTGTTGTTATTATTAGTATTAACAGAATTTAATTACACAACACATGAAGTTTAAAAATTTATCGGCGTGAGTGCACCTTGTATTAGTGGCCTACAGATGTCGCCAGATGTCGTCTGTAGATGACAAATAACGTAAATATACGGTTACGGTACTCTGATTAGTTTGAAATAATTTTTCAGTGCGTGTTTTTCGCAAATTTAATTTTTCGCGTATTTTATGTGTATTAACAAACATGTCGTATTCAAATGCCTAGATGACGGATAAGGTGCTGATTTATGAGAGTGCGACAAGTGCATATTATCGTGCGGCAGCCTCAAAGACGTTGAATACTTTTTGAACTACATCTAACAGCTCTTTTTTGCCGTGGCGGTAAACGTGTGGCAGTTTTTATGTATTTGTGTACATTTACGTGTATTTTGTTGTTATCCATTGTGCTTTTGTGCTTTTTTCCGACGTAAGTAATCGACCTGGTCAAGACCGCCAAACCAAGTAGGTACCCCGCTTTACACAAAAAGAACGATCGAGGGAAGGAGAAGTCCACAGGAAGTACAAAAATCTTTGCAGGTTTTAATTTAAACAAGTAAGAACACAGAAGATGAATCAACATTCTTAATATCTCTCCAAGTATCAGTCCTGGAAATAAATATTAGTAAGGTAGGTGCTGCCTCTCTGTGCTACCATACCGTATTTCTCATTAAATCATTAAATAATAATCTACATTTTGTAAAGATTTTTTTTTCTTTCAAAGCGGCTTAATTTGATCACGTGTCAATGGATCTGTCACTATATTTGACACCTTTGACTGGCAGAATATACCTAACCTCGCGGCTGAAAGAAGGTCAGTGACGGCGATAAAGAGGGATTTAATATAGTTTTGAAAATAATTTTTTTTGGCTTTATAAATAAGTTTGGAATTTTTTTGAAGGGTGATTCCATTAATTCTTATTTTTCCCTATCCTCTCTTAAAATATTTGTACTAAGTCATAGTTAACCCTGTAAATGTTTACAATAAATATATTTACTTTCGTTAAAGAAAAAATGTTTAAAATGATTTTAATGCCTAGGCAGTAAATGTGACACTTTAGTACTTGACAGCTGTCACTAAAACTACGCCTTAAAGCCTTGTCCTCATGGACGCGATTTTCGCAGATTTCGATTTAAGTTATTAATACGGGAAAGTGTTAACTTTCCGCAAATTTCGCAAAACAGAAATATTATCGTTAATTTCATCACTTTGTGGGATAAGTAAGTTTATCTGGAGCTTTTGACAATCTACAATAACAGTCAATTACAGTTTTATGATGAAAATGATAGATAATGTTGCACTTTCCAAAATTCGCAAAAACGTCGAAATTTTTCACGCCATTAAATAAATTGCGCAAATTTTAGCGTCCATGAGGACAAGGCTTTAATGTCGATCGGCGATAAACTTTTTTTTGTCGTCTCACCACAGAATGGGCTAGTACATTACTTTGCAGCAATTTCGGGATGCTCTGAACAAAATCGAAATATATCAGTGTAACTGTTATTTAACAGTTGTGTAACATTAAACGTTCGTCAGGTATAAAAAAATGTTTACGCTCTGAAACATAAATCCGGCAATACCTGAACACTGACGCCACTTGTGAGTTGTACAACAAAAAAAAACCTGGCAAATATTAAATAAAACCCGACGCGGTGAATGTTTTAAAAGTTGGGGACGGAAACCGCGATAAAATTTACGAACCGCAAATGTCACGACCAAATGCATAGCAAACGGTGTGTTTCAGACCAAAAACGGTTAAGTTCTGGCTATATTTTTCATGGAATTCACCTGACATGGTCTAACTCGAGAGGTGAGAGAAATATCGCTTCTGCCGGGTGTATGGTGTTTGTTATTAATTACAGAAAAAGCAAAAATTATAAATTTTATTGCCAAAATTATTTATAATTGTATAGTGTTTAACTTGACCTGGACGGTATCCAATTTATACCCGAGTTCTAAAATAGTATCTTCTAAATATTCCAGGTGAAGTTTTATCTTGAGATAGCAACCCAATTTTTTTATTGTCGGAAGCTCATTCATAAATTGTTCTACAAATCGCGTATTTCTGTCGTCATCAACCTTTAATTTTTTTCCTTCCGCGAGTTTCGTCACAATACACATTTAAATATTTACAGCAGGTTGTCAGTGGTCGTGCGGTTTAAGGCGTCAGTATTTGAATGGATGTGGCTAGACCGGTGTGGGTTCGAGCCCCGCTGTCGGCAGACAGTATATCAGCTACATTTGTGGAGAAGATTGGCAACCTCTCTGCGAGTATGGTAGGGTTGAAGAATGTTAGCTTAGGTCAATGTAAGAGATTGATACCGCTCGACATTTGACTACCTCCCTAATTAATGAAGTTTTCTCACATTCCTGGACTGAATGGTGGTTAGGGCTTACCAACGTAAGTCGTTCCTGGGCGCAAATGCGGTCAGCTTGATAATAATATGCTGCCCCCTATCCCGCACAAATCTTCGATTTCTGGGCTAATCCTCGTGATTGGAATGTGGGGTAGAGATATTATTACTATCATTAAATCTAGCTTACATGCAATTTGTCATACTGAAGGCAAACCTCTCCCCTATGCTGTAACCGGTGAGCAGACGACGAGCGTTACGGGTTGCAAATTTCCTGTAAGCAAGAATTCAATGCCAGACTACACATGCAATCACTTATTTGTGATTAGTTTTGAAAATAATTTCATGCCAGGGAGAAGTGCTTTATTTTATTTAAAGCATACTTGTACAAAATTAAACTACTTATTTTTGATTAGTTATTATTATATTGTTTTTTTAAAAATTGAATGCATAAAAATGTGTTATTGTAACTAAATTTCTTTACATAATTTGAATTGGATTTTTATTTAAGTAAATAGTAAATTTAGTTAATAATTATAAACTACACTGGCGACACAGAAAACAACAAACACGAAACGCACCTTCTTACACGAACATGGTAACTGATGGGAGGAGAGACTGAAATTGGACTGAAGTACTGAAGAGAGAGGCAGAAGCAACGCTGCTTGTTGAGATGCAGATGAACGTAATAAACGGAAATGTGAATTTTTTAGCTGTGCCCATTATAGCTAACGCGATGTCGTGTGATTACTGCGGTTGAGCATTTATTATGGGACTAATGATTAATCTGTTAAATAGTAAATAATCATGATTTTATATTTATTACACCGGGTGTTAATATAAAAGGAAATTTAATCGTTTGTTTGTGTTATTATTTTTACAGCACTTAACATTGACTAGGCATTGAAAACCAGGTTATTGACCTAAATACTTTAGATCAAGATTCGGATTGTTTGTCATAGAATATGTCCAGGTCTATTTTTTGTTGACAGTGCGAGCGTTTTAGGAATTAGGATCAGTATTTATATACGAAAAGCTTGTGGAGTTTTAATTATTTTTTGAACTGAAACTTATACTTACTTAATATGATACGTAGTGATTTTCAGGGTTGTTATGCTGTGACCTCGATAACTAGTCGCTGCCAGAAACAGTCGGTTGCGGCGAAGCTTTTGCAGAGTCACCACTAAAAATACCGACAGTGAAGAGCGGAGAAACCTTTGGAAGCCACCAGATACAAAGGCGGCTATGGGACACCCTGGAAGACCATCAATATTCGAGGAACGTTTCCGACCGTAGCAGTCATAATACCAACAAGATATGATCGGGCCCAGCGATACCGATAGCGGGTCTGTCCCCACGCAGCCTAGCGCGAGAACAGCCAGGTCAGCTCAAAGAATCCGGGCTAATGCTAGGCATGTGCACATTAATTTTGTTTCTGGCAGCGACCAGTTATCGAGATCACGACATAACAACTAGGAAAATTACTATGTATCAAATGATAGCACTGGCCGTAAAATTCTAAAAACCACTTAAACTTAATATGTTAATCGCATAATCTCATACTTTTAAAACATACTTTATAGCATTTATTACATATTTTAACATTACGATAAATAGGTACTGGGAAAACATTTAAATTTGACAACGTCGCAAGCTGAATCAGTGACAGTCTGAAGGGGGTTTATATAATGATTTGAAAATATATTTTTCTGCGTAAATACGCATTTCACTATTTTTTAATTGTGTATTCGTATTGTCACGGAATTTGCCCCACTCACACCCAAATCGACGACTGTGGTACCGCGAATTACTAAGATTGCCCCGATCGCCCCTACACGATTCTGTTAAACAAACAAAATGCCGTGGATCGAGACGGGACTAGAAAATTTGAGAAACGACGAGAAGCGTTCGAGAGATGCTAGAAAATAAATCTAGAGATACTAGAATATACCTGGAATATTCGCTGGGTCTATAAAAGAAAAAATAAACAGCCGATTAAGTTAGTCTTGTATAAGTCTTGTATTACAGTGTTGAATTGAAGTGTTTAGTTGGAGATATCAAAGTGATTTAGATAGCGATTAATTAAATAAGTGTTTAGTTGAGTTCTAATTAGTGTTCAGTAGTGTACTGAGTATAGTTAATAAAGAAGTAGTTAATTAACGGATTGTTTTTCTGGCAATAGTAAAAGTCGGATTGGGAAATCCGTGACAATTTGGTGTCAGAAGTGGGATTTAACTGGAAGTTTTAAAGAGCTTTCTGGAACCCTGTCCACAAAGTGGGATTTGGCTGGAAGTTTGAAGAACTTTCTGGAACCCTGTGCGTGAGTGGGTTTAAGTGGAAGTTGGAAGAACTTTCTGGAACCCTGTGCGTGGGTGGACTAAAGACCCAAGTGTGACATATCACCGCACTCGTTGTGACTTGAGGAAGTGAACGGTGGTATTCGCGAAGGACATTCTCGAACATTCTAGAACTTTGTACACGAGTGAGACAAAGACCCAAGTGTGACATATCACCGCACTCGTCGTGACTTAAGGAAGTGAACGGTGCTATTTGCGAAGGACATTCTCGAACATTCTAGAACTTTGTACGCGAGTGAGACAAATACCCAAGTGTGACATATCACCGCACTCGTCGTGACTTAAGGAAGTGAACGGTGCTATTTGCGAAGGACATTCTCGAACATTCTAGAACTTTGTACGCGAGTGAGACAAAGACCCAAGTGTGACATATCACCGCACTCGTCGTGACTTAAGGAAGTGAACGGTGCTATTTGCGAAGGACATTTTCGAACATTCTAGAACTTTGTACGGGAGTGAAACAAAGACCCAAGTGTGACATATCACCGCACTCGTCGTGACTTAAGGAAGTGAACGGTGCTATTCGCGAAGGACAATCTCGAACATTCTAGAACTTTGTACGCGAGTGAGACAAAGACCCAAGTGTGACATATCACCGCACTCGTCGTGACTTAAGGAAGTGAACGGTGCTATTTGCGAAGGACATTCTCGAACATTCTAGAACTTTGTACGGGAGTGAAACAAAGACCCAAGTGTGACATATCACCGCACTCGTCGTGACTTAAGGAAGTGAACGGTGGTATTCGCGAAGGACAATCTCGAACATTCTAGAACTTTGTACGGAAGTGAGACAAAGACCCAAGTGTGACATATCACCGCACTCGTTGTGACTCAAGGAAGTGAACGGTGCTATTTGCAAAGGACATTCTCGAACATTCCAGAACTTTATACCGA
Source organism: Monochamus alternatus (assembly GCA_037114965.1). Taxonomy (NCBI): domain Eukaryota; kingdom Metazoa; phylum Arthropoda; class Insecta; order Coleoptera; family Cerambycidae; genus Monochamus; species Monochamus alternatus. The sequence continues at coordinate 10,793,431 of CM073427.1, forward strand.
AGTGAGACAAAGACCCAAGTGTGGCATATCACTGCACTCGTTTCATTGTAAGAAAGTCAACGGTGACATTTACAAACAGATTCCTGGACATTCTAGAACATTCTAAAGAAAATAGAGTGAATGCCTGTAACTAGAAGCCAAGTCAATATGGATGTACAAATGGCAAAACTGCTAGAAATGATGCAAACAATGCAAAAGAAAATGGAAGACCAGGCGAAGACGATGCAAGAGAAATTAGAAGAGCAGGGACATAAAATGGAAGACCAGGCGAAAACAATGCAAGAGAAATTAGAGGAACAGGGACGGACGATGCAAGAAAAATTTGAAGAACAAGGGCACCAGACGAAGACAACACAAGAAAAATTAGAAGAACAAGGGCATACAATGAAAGATCAGATACAAGCAATACAACAGAAAATGAGAGACCAGACGAAAGAAATACAGGAGAAATTAGAAAATAAACTAGAAGAACAAGGGTATATAATGAAAGAACAGATACAGACAATACAACAGGAAATGAGAGATCGGACGAAAGAACTGCAGGCAAAGTTGGAGAATACACTAGAAGAAAAACTAGAGGAGCAGTCACATAGAGTTGAGACACAAGTAGAAGAGAAACTGTTAGCACAAAAAAAGGAGATAGACGAAGAAATAAACTTGGTTAGAGAAACCTGCGAAGAGCTTCGACATAAGCTGGGCAAAATAAGAAAGGATGGCGTAATCAAATCAGAAGGACCTGTTATCCGAACTCAGAAAACGAAACCCCCTGAATTCGACGGCAAGGTCTCCTGGAATGTCTATTTGCGCCAGTTTGAAGCAGCAGCTGCCGCAAACGAATGGTCTGATTGTGAGAAAGCTACTGCTCTGATAGTTGCTCTACGAGGGGAAGCTCTTGACGTCTTACAAGGAGTTCCTGCTGGACAGCAGAGTAACTACGACATTCTAAAGCAGCATATGGAAATGAGATATGGGGATAAGCACCTGCAGCAAGTTTACCAGGCACAATTGAAAAATCGTCACCAACAGAATGGAGAGAATTTACAGCATTTTGAGACCGATGTTGCCCGACTGGTCCGATTGGCTTATCCAACAGCCCCGTCCGAATTCTTAGACCAGCTGTCCATCCAAGTTTTTACCGATGGCCTAAGAGATTGCGAAACCCAGCAGGCATTACGACTCGCCAGACCTAAAACGTTGAACGACGCTCTTTCGCATGCACTGGAATTCGAGGCAGCAAAGATGGCATCTGGTAGGCATGTTAAAGTTCGGGCCATCAGTGATAACAGCGATAGTATGGCAAATGGAGACATAATAAAAACGCTAAAGGAGATTATTGATAAATTCAGTCCATCTACTAGGACAAAGAAGGAACAACCTGATAGTCGAAGGGATCGCCTTCTCAAATGCTGGAACTGTGGACAGACAGGACATCTAAAAAGACAGTGTAGGGCCCCAGTCGCAGATCAGCAAAAGCGCGACTCCCAGGCTGCGCAGGAAAACTAGGTTCAGCCGGCTTGACGGGGCAAAAGCCGGCTGCGTCCTCCTACCATGCCCCACGAGAAGAAATTACGTTGTCACGTCTCCAGGACTCTGACTCCTTGCTAGTAGAAGGCAGTATTTTTGGTCGTACGTTCCCTATGGTAATCGATACTAGAGCGGCAAGAACTATTGTTCGGCCAGATATTATTCATGCTTGGCGTATTAAGAACCCTGCCAAACGTTATGTCCTTACAACAGCCAATGGACAACAACTGCCAGTCAAGGGGGAATGCGAGCTTGAAGTAGAATTAGGAGACGTCAAGTTCAAACACAGAGCCCTGGTAGCAAATATATCGGACAATGTCATACTCGGACTAGACTTATTACGAGCAAAGGGGGTGAACTTAGATTTAAATGCTGGCACGCTACGGATAATGGGTGAGGAAGTAGTGCTAACGACCACCACTGAGAATAACGCTGTACGGAGACTCGTTGTTAAAGAAGATGTGGTACTACCTGCTCAGACCGAAACCTTGGTTGCCGCTGTAATGGATGGAGAAATGTCTTGCAGTGTAGGAGTGGTGGAACCCAGTAATCCGGATTTGTTCAGTAAATCTATAGTCACCGGCCGCACCCTGATTAAACCTGAGAAAACCACAATGGTACGGGTAGTCAACCTGAAAACCTTTCCACAGAAAATTACAAAGGGAACTGAAGTAGGAGTCTGCGAACCTGTTACCATGGTCAGAACACTCAAAGAAAACAACGAAATGGAGAATAAAACAAATAAGACCAGTCTACCAGAATGTTTAAGGGACATCGTGGATAGGGCTAAGGAAAGATTAACAGAGGTGGAGGTGGAACAACTGGAAGAGCTGCTAAGTGAAAATGAAAATGTGTTCGCACTTAAACCAGGCGACTTTGGGAGAACCAATGTAGTGAAGCATCGAATCGATACTGGTTCATCGTCTCCTATAAAGCAGCCACCACGAGGACTTCCACTAGCCAAGCGAGACGAAGTTAACAAGATGTTAATTGAGATGCAAAACCAAGGCACCATAGAGCCATCTCAGAGTCCTTGGGCTTCTCCTGTAGTCCTGGTTAAGAAGAAAGACGGCTCCACCCGATTTTGCGTGGACTACAGAAAATTAAATGACGTCACCAAGAAAGACAGTTACCCACTACCAAGAATTGACGATACCCTGGACACCTTGGCAGGTGCGCAATGGTTTTCCACTTTGGATTTAAAGAGTGGATATTGGCAAGTCGAGGTCAGCCCAGAAGACAAGGAAAAGACAGCGTTCACTACCGGAAATGGATTGTGGCAGTTCAATGTAATGCCATTTGGTCTATGTAATGCCCCTGCCACTTTTGAGCGACTGATGGAAACTGTACTTCATGGCCTGCATTGGGAGACCTGCTTGATTTACTTGGACGACGTGGTGGTGCTGGGACGCTCTTTCCAGGAGCACCTGAAGAACGTGTCCGAAGTGTTCAAGAAGTTGAAAGCAGCGAACCTGAAGTTGAACCCGAAGAAGTGCAGTCTGTTCCAAAAGGAGGTTAGGTACCTAGGCCACATTATTACTCCAAACGGTGTGAAAACAGATCCGGAGAAGACAGAGTGCATAAAGAACTGGCCGGTTCCTAAAGACAAACATCAAGTTCGAAGTTTTCTCGGCCTATGCACATACTATCGACGATTCGTCCAAGGATTCTCAGACATTGCCAAGCCTCTTCATAAATTGACAGAAGACAGCATCCCGTTCGAATGGACTCCGAGATGCCAGCAAGCCTTTGAGACGCTGAAAGAGGCTCTCTGCACTACCCCGATTTTGACATACCCAATACCTGGACAACCATTTATAGTGGACACGGACGCAAGCAACATTGGAATTGGCGGAGTTCTTTCTCAAGTACAAGATGGTCAAGAGCGAGTAGTGGGCTACTTCAGCAAAGTCCTATCAAAAGCTGAAAAGAACTATTGTGTGACTCGGAAAGAATTGCTTGCCATCGTCAAGAGCCTAGAACACTTTCATAAATATCTGTATGGCCAAGAATTTCTCCTAAGAACGGATCACGCTTCCCTTAAATGGCTGCTACAGTTTAAAAACCCTGAAGGACAGATGGCAAGATGGCTGGAACGGCTGCAAGAATATCACTTTGTTGTTGAACATCGAGCCGGCAGGAAACATGGAAATGCAGATGCGCTTTCTAGGAGACCCTGTCCTGTCAACTGCAAACACTGCAGTAGTCTTGAAAGGAAAGAGAACATCTCATCAGTTCCTTGTAAGGTGGTAGCAGCCCAACCTGAAGACCGATGGAGTTCAGCGGCGATTCGAGAAGACCAGCAAGCTGACTGTGACATCAAGCCTTTAATAGACTGGAAAGAAGCCAACAACCGACCGTCTTGGGCTGAAGTCAGTAGTAAAAGCCCAGCATTAAAGAGCTATTGGGCTCAATGGAATTCCCTGGTGTTGGAAGACGATGTCCTAAAAAGAGCATGGGAGAACAATGACGGAACGGAGGTCAAGAAACAAGTACTACTCCCGAGGTCCCGGGTCAAGGAAGTGCTGCAGGAAGTACATGGAGGTACAGGGGGTGGACATTTCGGTATCAATAGGACTCTACAGAAGATTAGGGAGCGTTTCTACTGGGTGAGCTGTAGGACGGATGTAGAAGATTGGTGCCGAAAATGTGACATATGTGCAGCAAGCAAGGGACCGAAGACCCGTTCCAGAGGCAAAATGCGCCAGTACATCGTAGGAGCGCCGTTTGAGAGGATTGCCATTGATATCGCTGGCCCCTTTCCGAAAACCCAAAGTGGAAACCGATATCTGCTAGTAGCCATGGACTACTTCAGCAAATGGCCGGAAGTATACCCCCTTCCCAATCAAGAGACCACGACCGTAGCAGAAGCTCTAGTCAACAACCTGTTCTGCAGATTTGGTGTGCCTATGGAACTACATTCAGATCAGGGCAGAAATTTCGAATCAGGCGTGTTCCGAAAGGTCTGCGAGCTTATGGGAATCCGGAAAACCAGGACCACCCCACTGCATCCCCAGTCAGATGGTATGGTAGAACGCTTCAACGCCACACTAGAAACCAATCTGAGGATGTTTGTGAACGAGAACCAGACAGACTGGGACAAGCTCATTCCACTCTTCCTGTTAGCTTACCGCTCAGCTGTCCATGAAACTACTGGGAAGACTCCCGCTAGGATCATCTTTGGAAGAGAGCTTCGCCTTCCCGCAGATTTGGTATTTGGTCGTCCTGCGGAACAGCGCTCAGATCCAGACACTTATATCCATGACCTAGAACAAAGACTAGCAGCCGTACACGACCAAGTCAGATCTCGAATGCGACTAGAGAGCGATCGCATGAAGACTCGATACGACGTCCGGGCCAATACAGTCGGATTCCAACAAGGTGACCTGGTGTGGCTGTACAACCCCACGCGGAAGAAAGGAAAATCGCCTAAGCTACAGAACCGTTGGGAGGGCCCCTACACCGTCATTAAAAGAATCAATGATGTCGTCTACCGGATACAGAGGACTCCCAGGAGTAAGATGAAGGTTGTCCATCTGGAGCGTCTGTCCCCATATAGAGGTGTATCCGATCGGGACGATCGGTCCTAAGGAGGGGGCAGTGTCACGGAATTTGCCCCACTCACACCCAAATCGACGACTGTGGTACCGCGAATTACTAAGATTGCCCCGATCGCCCCTACACGATTCTGTTAAACAAACAAAATGCCGTGGATCGAGACGGGACTAGAAAATTTGAGAAACGACGAGAAGCGTTCGAGAGATGCTAGAAAATAAATCTAGAGATACTAGAATATACCTGGAATATTCGCTGGGTCTATAAAAGAAAAAATAAACAGCCGATTAAGTTAGTCTTGTATAAGTCTTGTATTACAGTGTTGAATTGAAGTGTTTAGTTGGAGATATCAAAGTGATTTAGATAGCGATTAATTAAATAAGTGTTTAGTTGAGTTCTAATTAGTGTTCAGTAGTGTACTGAGTATAGTTAATAAAGAAGTAGTTAATTAACGGATTGTTTTTCTGGCAATAGTAAAAGTCGGATTGGGAAATCCGTGACAGTATCATACTCATTTTTTCCTATCTTTTCTTAAAATTATAACTGAATCATCCTGTATAACCATAAAATCATTCACAATCATCTAATAGCTTTCACATGAAGTACCCATTTTGTTGCATCCGCTTAATAGCCACTCCGTATTCTCTGAAATGCGAGTCATTCAATGCAGCATAACCGAGGACACCATATTAGGATTTATACAGTTTATTAAATAGAGTGGTGTCGGGTAGTTGAAAGCGCTTCCGAGAAACATAACAAAATGAGGTAACACGTCGAGTTACTGAACCAACACGGACCTCCCGTTTGATATTAAATATGAAGATCCTTCAGAGAGTCGCTTGACTGCAACAGTGTTCTGTCTATAAAGCGTGTGACTTATTGTTAAATACACTGTGGAAAGCTCTGTCCATTATTCAAAGTCTCCGATTTTACTATTCTAATGGAAATGGAATATTGTTTTCTCATCGAGCTGGAATGCACAACGCTCATAATAGCTACTTTCGATACAAGTTACGAAATGCAAAAACATTTATTTCGCAACATGCATCGAACAAGATTTTTTTGGAAAATCGTCAAATAAATATTCAAAATAGTTTCGACATAACCTGTAAACGTTTGTGAACTTTAAACCCCAATAATTAAACTCAGTATTAATTATTAAAGTTATTCTAGCGTACTTGTCCCAGTTATCTTTAAAATGTGCACTCTCTACATTGTGGAGTAATTATTCCATGCTGCAAACTACAATGTATTTGAATAAAAGTTTGGATATTAGTAAATATTATTGCTTTCCTCAAAAGGAAATCAAGTGGTTATAAACCTAGAAAATCCAAAATATTTTCCAAGGAACAGGTTGAAAGGTTTGTCAAAGAAACAGATGATGCAATGTACTTATTCCAAAAAGTTATCTTGATTGTTGATATATTTGGAACCTGCAGGAGAGAAGAATTAACTTATTTACGTACAGAGAACATTGAAGATGCTAAGTCATTCATTAAAGTGACTGTTCCCAATACTAAAGCTAATGGTCCTAGATTATTTACAATACCATAGGGAGATATAGGAGTACATTTTTTGGAAATGTTCAAAGTCTACGTCCATCCACCATTGATCACAACCGATTTTTTATCACATACAGGAATTCAAAATGTACTACACGAGCGGTGGGCTGATTAAAATGCACATGGATTTTGTTCAAATTCATTTTCAACAGCAATTTTCAGTAAACGTGTGGCTTGAAGAACTTAATGATTATTTGATTGGTCTATATTTCCTCCCATTACGATTAAATAATGAATCTTATCATAACTTCTTACAGGAAGTGTTACCTGCTCATCTTTCAGAAATTCCTCTTCTGCTCAAACAAAATTTATGGTTCATGCACGATGGTGCTCCAGGCCATTTTGGCATTAATGTACGTCGTCACTTAGATACAGTATATCCAAATCATTGGATACGTAGGACAGGTATACAACAATGGCCAGCTCGTTCTCCGGATTTAAATCCCTTAGATATTTACATTTGGGATTTTTTCAAGTAACGTCAACTTACTCCAATCCTGTCGAAAATGTTGAAGACCTGAGGAATCGAATTACAGCCGAGCCGGCTGAGACAATAAGAAATACAGTAGGACTAATTCAGCAAATACGACAGTCAATAAGGAGAAGAATTGACTCTTGCATCATTTGTGAGGGAAGTCATTTTCAACATCAGTTTTTTATTACTGTTGCTTTGTGTTACTGTTTTGGTTTAATGTTTCTGTATTAGATAATAAAATTTTTTGAAATATTCAAGAGAAAACATTCAAAGATTAAAATTTGAACACCCTGTATCTCGAAATTGAAGAATTTTTTTACCCACATTTATATCAAATTTTTACTTTTAATGTTTAATTGCATTTTTGCTTTGAGCATAATAACACTTTAGTAAAAGAGACCTTTAAATAATAGATTAACAAAACCTACAACAAAATATGTTTTATTTGTTTTCCTCAAAAACAGTGCATCCTATTAAAAAAATTGAAAAGACCAATTTCGTTCAGAATTTATGGCGGATTTCTTAAAAAAGGTTGTTGCATTCTCGCACGAACGTCACTGGTGCAAGTATTCCGATCACCCCAAAAAATGCACATTTATTTCTCCAAAGCGTGTTTCAAATTTCGAGTCAATATCTTTAAAACTCTTTGAAATAATTAATAAAAATAAATAAAAAATTAAAATTTAAACACTCTGTATCTCGGAAAGGAAGCATATTTCGACCTACGCTTATATGAACCTTTTTTTACAAAATATCTTCGGCAACCAACCCCTAAAATATTTCGCACTAATTTAACAAAAACGCTGTATATTCTAATGTAATAAATTGATTACATGATTAGAGTAAGCAGTGATTCTTATTTGTTATTACTTTCAAATTTTTACTGAGGCACTGCCTCATCTGCCTTTTCGTACTGGCCTTGACTACTTCTGTATTCTTCTGTCTTTTGACTAAAGCAATTTCCGTACTGTGAAAAAAAAAACAATTATTAAGTTCACTAACGCTTTCGTCTCCAATTTATTTTACTTCAATGGAACCGTCAGGTAATACTAATAACTTTTCAGAACGAATGAAAGAGGAGACAAAATGCCGCCATTCAAATTTAATGCACGCATTAAATGGATAAAACAAAAATACAAAGCAGCCGGAATACTGTATTAATAATGTTGATCCGAACGTCTATCAATGCTTTTACGATTCGATTACAGTTGTATAATGCCGGTTCGAAAATAACTCGATTTGCAAACCAGAGAGGATATGGACCTGTCATTATGGTATTAAATGGAGTTTCCGGAAATTTGTTATTAAAAGATCAAAAGTTCTGTCGCTGAACATTTTGTTATAGAAATCGCGGCCAGGATTTTACATCAACTGCGAGGGTCGATCGAACTGATTTGCGTGCATTTTATTTCTTCTCGATACATGCTATGAAACAAGTTATACAGGGTGAAAGAGATTGATTGCCATTACCACACAAACAAACTAAAAGTAATAACATAATGGAAACAGTTTGTAAAAACTAAAACGATAGTTATTTACTGTATAAGTGTTTTAAGTAGCATTTTATCCACGCAAGATTGTTTAAACGCGAGAACGTCGCTCGACCGTTTAATATTCTTAAGTGGATAAAAGGCAATTAAAACACGAATGCAATGCAACGTTTTACAGACACAATCATTTTTGTGGAGTTAAAATTATTGGAATTTAATAAAAAAAAATATTCGCACGACTTGATTATCCTAATTAGTACTCAATGAAACACAAACATTGCATAGAAAATATTCCTTACAAGAAAAGATATCTGTAACTTGTGCAAATTCTTCATAAACTTTGGCAGATGTTATGTGTTCCGAAAATGAGAGCAACAATACTGCAAGGGTTGTTATTAACGAAAAGGAAGTCAAATGAGATAAAACAAAAACCAAAATTTATATTATTATAATTGTAAATGTTAATGTTAATAAGTAAATAAATTAAATTTGATTTATTATAGGTTTCATTATTCTGCTAGTGAAATAATAGTATATTATTTAACGAGCGGTAATGCAGGTCATAATTCACGCAGATGAAGTTTGCAGCACGAGCCGCAAGCGAGTGCTGTAATTCATCAAGTGAGTTATGACCATTACCGCAAGTTGAATACTATACTTTATCTTCGACTATAACAATAAATACTAAGATACAAGTATCGAGAAAGAAAATTGATTTGAAAACGTCAGAATTATTTTGTTAAAATTAGTCCCCTCAGTGATAATAAGTGACAGTTCCGCCTTCCGCGTTGGCAATTTAATAATTTTAAAATCTTTTAATTATTCATTCCTTTTCACTTGTTAAAAATTCTTTCCATTTTACACCAATGGAACGTATTTATCGGCTTAAAAATTTCCAAGAATTTACTGCGTACACTATTTACATACCTACCGAATTATCATTGTCGAAGCCCAGCGTGAGTTATAATAACTCACTATAAAAACTCACACTATTTGTTTATTGATACTATTAATTGCTCAAAAGCAGTTGAATAATTGATATATAAATTAATAGGAGTAGATAAAGTAACACTTTCGACGGTTCATATATGTGGATAAAAGTCCGATTATAAGATGATTGTTGATAAAATAATAAATTATGTACTTATAATTAGAGTTTGATATTTAAGAGTTTTATAAATAATTTAACTCTTATACAGGGTGGTACTTTTACAACGTCCAGTATAGAAATCTCAGAAACAGTAATCTATATACATGGTGGCTTAAATTGAAAAAAGTTGCGCACTTTTATGTATTTTAATTTTCTAATAACTGTTTTATTTTTATAGGAACTGCTATGAAGTGACTCCTTCATTATTCGACTTATATATATATATATATATATATATATATATATATATATATATATATATATATATTTATATTGTAAGTTTTATGACCATATCTGATTTTGATACCAATGGGAAGAGCAAAAGTGAGTTCAAACATGTACAGCACATGCGTTGTACATGTTTGACATAAGTTAAAAATGACCCTGTATAATTGTTCAATTAATAAGGTGGTAATTTTACTACGTTTCAAATACCCGTTACAATTTAGAATAACAATATTTGTCTGAAAAACTGGTTTATTTATTTCTTATCAAATAGTACTTATTTTTTTTATATATTTTTAGGTATTAATAATATTGTGTGAAACTAACTACTCTGTGGACTAAAGCCCCAACCAACGTTGAATTACACCCACAATATCTACCCATATATTCCTTATTATTAGCTTTTGTAATATTTTTTACTGTATTAGATAGGTATTTTGCTAGGAGATTTGATTTATATTAGCTTAAAATACCTTTCTAATACAGTAAAAATAGTACTTAATTTATTATTTCATTGTTATTGTTGTAAAAACCGTAATATTTAAAACCAGTAAAATTACCATCTAGTTGGTGTAAACTTTTTTTCACTTTCAATGGAAAACTTATACCGGTATACGGGTACCAAACTTCATAACATTTCCTTTAAAAATAACGAAGTTGCGAAAGGAAAAAGGAAATGTAATTTACTGGAAAAAATAAGTAGTATGGCACTATTAACAAAATAGAAACCTAATTGCAATTGCATGCCGATCAACAACCAGGTCTGTAAAATACATATGCAACGCAATTATTATGGTACATAGCTAAATTTTTCAATGAATTCATCTTGAACATTGGCGTTCTATTCGAAGCGTACTAAATATACATTCTGTGTTGATTTTGCGAAGGCAAACATTTGATCAAGTTCTCTATAAATGTGTTGACCATTGTTTCACGATGGTAAATATTCCAGACATGTTAGTACAAGAGAATATTAACATAAAACACATTTACCTCTTGTTAATATGACTTTACTGCATAATTAGACTTCATTAGTTTTGAAATTGTATATTAAAAGGATAGTCAGTTCATGGTTTTTAAGATTTCCGGCGTGTAGTAAATTATTACATTATTCGCACACAATCATAGGGAAAAAAATGATGCAGTTTTGTGAAGAGACAAATTTTAAAATAATATAATTTACTAACCTGCTAATGAAACACTCCATAAATATCTAACTTCACTTTTTGGCTTAAAATACCTTTCTAAAACAGTAAAAAATGTTACAAAAGCTAATAACAAGGAATATATGGGTAGATATTGTGGGTGTAATTCAAAGCAGGTTGGAGCTTTTGTCCACTGAGTAGTTAGTTTCACACAATATTATTAATACCTAAAAATATATAAAAACTTTTACATAAAAGGTGAACATTTTTCAAGTAGGTATTTTCATATTTAATTCATTGACAGGATGTCACTTTTTGTCATTGTCGATATTTAACTTCAAATAATTTTAATTTTTATAATAATTTTTATAGTTAGATATTTGATTCAACTTAAAGGAGACCACCTGAAAAAGCAATCCTAAAAATGCAGAAATAGGTCAGATCTCATCTATTGTGGTTGAATTTGGCGTGTTCCCACTGCCAAAAAGTGAAGTTAGATATTTATAGAGTGTTTTTATTAAAGCAGGTTAGTAAATTTAGATAGATTAATTTCTTTAGATAATTATTGAATAGAGCTTTGTCTGTGGAATTGTTCATTAGCATGTTTGGTATCAGAGAACATACATATGACTTCATTGATAGGAATTGTAGGAGATTTGATTTATATTAGCTTAAAAAACCTTTCTAAAACAGTAAAAAATGTTACAAAAGCTAATAATAAGGAATATATGGGTAGATATTGTGGGTGTAATTCAACGCAGGTTGGGGCTTTTGTCCACTGAGTAGTTAGTTTCACACAATATTATTAATACCTAAAAATGTATAAAGTTTTTGTATTATGATCTATTCCAAAATTTGAAAAAGTCTTGTCTTGCAAAATAAGAGAAGTGTTAAAATCTTGTTCTTATTCGAACTTTCAAGATTATGTTTTCTTTTGTCTTCTGAGTCTCGTAAATTTCTTGTTTCTCAATTTTGTAAGAATGTTGAACAATTCTTGCGAAACTTTTGCGTATACAAATAAAAAACATGGAACTTTATTATGAAATTGGTTACAGTGGTGGTTACTATCGGTCGGATGCGGCCCTGCTTCGAACTTACACGTAACTATCGATATGGACGATCGTCGACTATGGTAGACGCTATAAAATATAGAAACCGCTAGTTTTACATAATAAATAATAAGCAATGAACGAAATAGGCTAAACAGAAGCTCTTTCAGTCAAGTAGCAGAGAATTTATAATTAGTTCTAGTTCAGCAGAACTTAACTTAGACTCAATAAACTTTGATATTAAAAACCGATGAAACACGCTTCCCGTAGGTGCAATTAGATAAAATGACTATTTATTATAAGAAAATCGAACGAAAGGAATAGGTAGGTACTAATAGATAATAGAAAAGTTTTGATAACGTAGAAAAACAAACCGGCGAACTATATTGTGGAGAAATATCTGTACACGACACAAATTCCTTTATTTAATAACTATAAAACGTTTAAAATTAAAATAAGGGACTAAAAAACTGAAGAAGAACACAAAACTACAACGTAAACACAGGAATTGAATTATGAGATGACAGCGAATTTTGCTGTGTTGCTGGCTGTTTGATTCCGTTAATTCTTAATTTTCTCTAACCCCTCTTAAAATATTTGTATTTAGTCATAGTTAACCCTGTATTAATTAATTGCGATATACCAGTTTAATGAGATGTTCTGTAAAAAAAGTTTATAAATCCTCGTGAAAATCAATTCCAAACGAGAAAACTAAACGAATTTACAACGTGATTAATGACGTTCATCCTTGGATCTAAGATTGGTGATCACTAAAGATCAGGATTGTTTATCTGCGGAAACTTTAAACTTTTAAATATACTACTTTTTAACTGGTTCTACGGAGGAAAGTTCAGCAATTAGTAGGAAACTTTAAAAATTAAAACTAATTTAAACTTAAAATAATAATTTGTGATGAATAGTATTTACAAGAGAGAAGAGTTTAAAAACAATTAATCAACGTTAAATTTAAATATCGAGCGGAAAACTTTCAACGTTACTGACAATGAAATAGGAACACAATCTAAATATTATTTTTCAAGTGTTTTGAAAAGTTGTACATTTAGTAACTAATTTGAGTTAGGAAAAGTACGATTTTTCCTAGCTAGTGCGGGAAAAATTTTCCAGCACGCAAAGAATACATCATAATTTTTGAACTAACTATTCATTTATTGTCAATTTAAGTAATTTCTTATCATTATTATAAATCGTAACTGTAACTTTTTTGCAATTGGTAACACGCTATAGAGTTCATACCAATTCATTATTTCCATTTCTATATCCAAGGAAGAATCTTGAATGCTGAATTGGTGACGGACGAAAAGAACAATATTTTCAAAACATTTCGACAGTATTGACTCCTTCCATGTTCCCGTTAGAAATAGTAAATTCTACTCTCGCGTCTTTGGGTTGGGAATATTGATCAATATACTCCCATGTCTTTTATACGTTCAAGTTGAAGAAATGATAGTTCTTCACGACAGCATGCTCCATTGATATCAACAATCAAAACTATCTAAAATAAGAAACAATTTCAATATTTGGAGAGAAGTGTGAAAATTGCACTTTACCTTCATCATCAAGTAGATTTTATCATCTGTTTCTTTCACAAATTTCTTCTGATTTTCTTAAAGCGCTATACTTCCTCGATTTATGTCCTGTCGATTTACGTTTAAAGAAAGCAATTAAACTTGGAAATATCTTTATGTCAATATTCTTTTTCACTGACAATGTTATTCTTACCACTGAGCAAAGACTCCACACAGTAGATGGATTTTTGTTCAAAATAGACTAGTAGAACTGCCTCAGTGATAAGAGTTACTCTTTTTTGATAACTCCAATCTTCAAATAAGCGATACGCTTTTTCATATTTATCTTTGGATTTTGTCGGCAATAACGATTGAATCGCGATTTTTGATAATTTTTCTACAGGGTTAACTGTGACAAATATTTTAAGAGGGGTAGGGAAAAATAAGAATTAACGGAATCACCTAGAAGAAGATCTCTTTAAAGAATATAAACGGGTATAAAATTAATATTAATGAAGTTAAAAAAATAAAAACTGAGGATGGGAACGTAACCAATTGAAATTGCTTAAACTTTTAATTCATTTTATAGTCAAATAGGGAGTTCACTAGCTAGTAAGATAAAGAATGATTCGGGCTATAGGCAAAAATTTCAAAATCAATTTTTCTCCAGCAAACCAATGAGAGTGAAACTAAGCTAGTTATTATGCAGTTGAAGGATGCAACATCCCCAGGTATTGATGGTCTTAAATCTGAAACTTTAAAAAAATAGCTCCTTTTATTTGTAAGTCGTTGAGTTTCTAAATAAATTTGTCAATGTCTAAGGGAGTATTCCCAAGGTTATTTAAACAGGCATTAATAAAACCTATATTTAATTCCGGTGATAAATTAAATGTTACAAATTACAGACCAATCTCGCTGTTGAGTAACTTGTCAAAAATTTATGAAGTATTAAAACAGAGTGTTTGGCAAAATATAATATTTTATCAAAACAACAATATGGCTTCCAAGAAGCTAGGTCAACGGAGGATGCAATGGCTGATTTAACTGCTGAAATTTATAAATCTTTAGATGACACAGTTTCTCATGCAGAGTTATTAAAAACACTTGAGGGAGTTGGGTTTCGGGGAGTTGTATTGGATTTGATGACTAGTTATTTAGCGAACAGAATACAAAGTGTTAAAATCAGTGATCAAGTAAGTTCTAAAGGAATAGTTAAATTTGGAGTTCCTCAAGGCACTGTCTTGGGGCCGATACTTTTTAATATTTATATCAATGATTTATTTAATCAATCTCGCTAGGTAAAATTATTAGTTTTGCGGATGATAAAGCAGTATTTTATACAACAGATAATTGGTTAGATTTGAAATCTGTTGCCGAAAAGGATTTCTCTGAAATAATGCGTTTTTTTAATTCAAGTTACTAATAATTAACACAAAAAAAACTTTTTTCTTGCCGTTTGCCTGTTACAACAATGTATTACCAAGTTATAAAACACTTAATTTCCAATTAGATACACACATAGAGATATCAAGGACAGATTCAATTAAATATTTAGGTGTGTATACAGGGTTAACTATGACCAAGTACAAAAATTTTAACAACGTGCTCAGGAAGGTTTAAAAGACAATAAAAAATTTATTTCGGAATTCTAGCTCGATGTTTAAAAAAATGGGGCAAAACCCTTTTTTCCTACGGAAAGTCGGCGCCTATGACAATCAATTATCATCCATCATGGCTAGATAATATGTCAACTACTGGTCGTTTTTTCAACAATTGTCAAGTGTAGAAACAACGAAACGAAACATTTGTATTAATAATAATAATGTCTAAGTACCTGGTAGATAACAGCTAATCCGGTTAGCTGCAGAATTTTGTATTCATATTTAATCTGTGTTGTATTCGTTCTTTCGCTGCACACTGCCAAAACTACATTTTCACTCCTTGCAGATTCATAATAATTATCCACTAACATATCCGACATAAAATACTTTATTTAATTACTATAACACGTTTAAAATTAGTCACTTAGCTGATTTAAAGTAACAGTAAGCCTTGCATTAATGGCCTACATATGTCGTCAGATGTCGTCTGTAGATGTCAAATAACGTAAATATACGGTTGCAGTACTCTGATTAGTTTGAAATAATTTTTCAGTACTTGTTTTTCGCAAATTTATTTTTTCGCGTATTTTATGTGTATTTACAAACATGTCGTATTCAAATGTCTAGATGACGGACAAGGTGCTGCTTTATGAGAGTGTGACAAGTGCATATTATCGTGCGGTAGCCTCAAAGATGTTTCCCGAGTATACAAAATATTTTGCTGAATACTTTTTGAACCACAATCGAACAGCTGTTTTATGCCGTGGCGGTAAACGTGTGGCAGTGTTTTTATGTATTTGTGTACATTTACGTGTATTGTGTTGTTATCCTTTGTGCTTTTTCCCGACGTAAGTGATCGACCTGGTCAAGACAGCCAAACCAAGTAGTTACCTCGCTTTACACAAAAAGAACGATCGAGGGAAGAAGAGGTTCACAGGAAGTACAAGTGCAGGTTTTAATTTAAACAAGTAAGCACACAGAAGATGATTCAACATTCTTAATATCTCTCCAAGTATCAATCCTGGAAATAAATATTAGTAAAGTAGGTGCTGCATCTCTGTGCTACCATACTGTATTTCTCATTAAATCATTAAATAATAATCTACATTTTGTAAAGATTTTTTTTTTCTTTCAAAACGGATTAAACTGATACACGTGTCAATGGACCTGCCACTATATTTGAGTTGATTTAAATTGTATAGATGTATATTTAATGATCATTGTTTAAAAATTCTTTATTATGCGCTGGTGCAGTCACATCTTACCTATAGACTAATAATATGGGGTGAGGTCACAAACATTCACTTGAAAAAGAAGTGGCTACTAAAAATTATTCACAACAAAGATTATTGACAATCGTCAGAAGCACTCTTTAATGAAGCGTAATTGTTAGATATCCGCATTAAGCATTACAAGGATAAATCTAGTATTAAAGAAATAACTCATTCTTATGATACCAAAAAGTACGTCTGTTTTTATTCCTAAATGTCAAAAAACAATTGGTCAGAGATGTTTCACTTACTTAATTCCCATTGTGATTTCTGAAATTCCTTTGCATTATTTTAAAAAACATTATTTTAAAAAATCATGTGTGCAACTCGTATGAAAAGTACCTTTTCCGCATATGATGTATTTTTTATCTCGATTAGTGCCTCGACCAATAAACCTACGGCTGACGTGGAAAAAAGTCTCTTTTCCTTATTGCACAAATAGCTATTTCGGTGTTCTTTTATAGCAGAAGTGCACTTTTGTTCTCTCACACGTGCCGTGCCATCTGGCTCTGTGGAAATCGACAAAATGCCCGTTATAAATATTCAGCGATATGCAAAACGGATCAACAGAAATTGGTGGAAGCAAAAAGCTAATGATGTCGTTGTACGAAAGGACGAAGATGAATATTCCAGCGGAGTGTTCAGCATATGTTTATATTCCTCTTCAGTGCCATGTTCTTGAAAAATTAAGTCCGGAATAACCTCTAATTTCAGCTGTAAAATTCTATTTAAAGGATCAAATGCGGTATTTTTAATTTAAATGTGTATACAGATAAAAATACTTTCAGAATAGTTTCAGATCGTTCATCAAAGATATTCTGAAGACGCTTAAAGTCATATAACACTCAATAAATATCATTTTTCTACAACCGTCTCAAAACTATGACATTTTTGGCTGTCAGGAGCACAGTATATACTGTGGTCAAGAGTCTCTAAGGGTACGTTTACATCTGACATTGATTGCTCGATATTTATGTCGGATGGAAATTGTACCTAATGTAAACAGTGCAGAATTTCTGTCAGAGAGATATGCTTCAAGCGTCTGCGATATGTATCGACACATCTATACGATTAGATGTAAACACCTATTCGGAATCGCCTGACTGAAATTACTGTAGCTGAGTAATCGTCTACTTTTGTGGTAGTGTCGGCAGCAAATTATTAATATAGAGTGATAAAAAATAATGGATAAAAGGCGATATTGATGAATAGATTAATTTATATCACAGTAAACCTTAACTATATGACTATTTTACAAATAAGCCTTTCAAACTAAGCTGAATCTCAAATCCATACTGAACGATTTTTCATTATCTGTCGGACAGAAATCGCATTTAATCTAAACAGCGCGAACATTTCAGTCAGAGTTATATGTATCAAGCGTCTATGATATGTATCGACACACCTATGCGATTAGATGTAAAAACATATTATATTCGCACTCGCCTGACAGAAATTGCTCTAGTTGACTAGCCGTCTACTTTTGTGATAGTGTCGGCAGTAATTCAAAAAGAATGATAAAAAAGAGTCGGTAAAACGCTATATTGATGAACCGATTAATTGATACCACGATCCTGTACTCTGGGATAAAAGAAAATCAAATAAAGATAAAGTGAAGTCCAAAGAAAAATTTTAATTTAAGAAATTTTTAAGTATAGGAATGTTTGGAAAATAAACATGGAAGGGGTGGTTTATTTCACCCCTTACAACAAACCAGGAACATGGGAAATATTCCAGTAAAATATCTTTTTTTAAGTAAATGTTCCTGACAAAATTCATTTGTTTATATTCAACAGTTTGTGAGAAAATGTTTCTGGGGATAAAAAACTATATATAAATCTGAAAATTAAATCTGATTTAGTACCGTTCAAATTAAATATTATGCTCAACTTAAACTAGATATATAGATATTTAAAACGAAAAAATATTTGTTGGATTATTTCGAAGAATAAATTTTTACGGAGCTGTATACGAATGAAAACATTATGTATAGTTTTTGCTAAAAATTCACACATAAGGGTTTGAGGGGTCCTGATTACTTATTCAAAAAATATATCTGAGCGTTTATATTGAAATTCGCAGGTGTAAAAAAATAGCATGTCTTTGATCGCCATCTTAAAACCCGTAATAGAATCAAAAGAAACGATTTTCGATGCCATTTAAACCAAACAAATATTTGTTGAAATATCTCGAACAAAACCATTTTTACAGATTTATTCACTAATAAAACTAAGATCGTGTAGAAGAAAACACTATGTATAGTTTTTATTCAAATTTCACATACTACATTCTGAGGGGTCCACCTGATTAACAACTTAAAAAATTTTAAATAAAAAAATTGCTTAACGTTTTTATTAAAATTCAAAGGTATAAAAAAATGATAGCAGACCTTGCATGGCCATCTTAAAAACCATGGTAGGATCAGAGAAAGCGGATTTTGAGAACATTTAAAACAAAAAAAAATATTTGTTAGATTATCTTGAAGAACAATGGATTTGTACACAAATAGAACTGGACATGTATATACAGGATGTATCACAACAAGTGTGCATTAGACGTATTTAGGAAATCGTAAATGATAGAAATCTGAAATTTATTTTTTAGAGGATTTTGTTTTCCTTTCAACACTGCTGAATTGATGCAAAATATTTACATTATACTTCAACTCGCTTATTTTGAATGGAATAGGTATTTTTTATTTAATTTTCAGATTCTACATGTAATTCACTCACAAAATTATTACTTTTTAAGTCGTTAATTACCTGGGAGACTGAATAATTCAGTTATGATAAAAAAAACAATTTAAGGAAACGAAATAATTCAAAAACTATTCACCTTGAACATATGGTATATTTAATAAAGTTGATTTAAAATTGCATGTAGAATCTGAACATGAAGTAAAAATACTATTTTTCGTTTAAAGTTAACGAATTGACGTCTACCTTTGGTACTGCCGCCACGTTACTGTAAATATTATATTTCAACTTAGCAGTATATCGGGACACAAGTGTCAGATGTAAACGTACCCTAAGATTGACATTTTCAAAAGTATTTACTTTTAATCCTATGGGATAAAGTACACACTTTTAATCCTTAGATTTCGATGAAAGCTTAAATAATTGTCTCCCAGCACAGTAAAAGAACGTGATCTCTTGGTTTTTATATTGAGAATTTTTATAATTAAAGCGTTCATCAGAATGGCATGAGCCTGTAACACCCAATATTAGGACTACCTATAAAGAAGCTTTTTGAAAATTTTGTTTTTTTTTTATTTTTAAACCGTTTACCTTCATCGTCAAATATGAATTATCATGTGCACTTTTCAATAAGCAATTAACTTACGCCTTTGTAAATACTCGCGATTTTTTTACTGAACTTGGAACATTTGGTTATATCAATTCCATTCTTTATATCCAACGTTGATCGCAACATTGAATATTGTGATCAAAGCGTTGACGACTTCATTTTATTTGCTAAGTTTGGGAAATACATCATCAATACATCTTCTGAATACAACTTAATGTTTTTTCTTTTCATCAATCCATAAAACGTTAGTAGATACATTCATAAATTTCTAGAGATGTCTTTGGGAGAAGATGCAAATAAATTTTTTCCGCACACTCCAGTATCTCCTCAGGTACACCTAAATCTTCATTAGATTTCATTTTTACAGACTTTTCAGAAAATTGAACCACAAAAATCACAAATAAACTGTATTAGCAATATGGCGACTAATGTATCCATGACTACATCGATATATCCTACTTTCCTACTTTGCTTTATTATCCAAATTTGATTTGAATAATTGCAAAGAATAAATTAATGATTAAATGGGGGATTTCGATTGGAGAGGAAAAATTGTTTCGCCTCATAAAAACAAAATTTGCTCGCAAAAGTGACACTTTTAATACTAATGTAACAATATACTATCTATTTTGATAATTTTTTGTATTTTTACTTCTCTCGGTGAAAATAATGATTAAAAAAAGAAATGATTAAATTTTCAGTTTTTTTTTTTTTTGGAGTTTGCATTAGTCGTACTTTCATGACGTAGCATTCTGTTTTAAAAATTTATGTTCACATTTGTGTTGTGAAGCTTGTTGCAAACAACATTCTTTTTACATTTGGACAGATATTCCAGCTTAGTGATTTTGAGAAGGGGGATCGTTGCGCGAAGCAGATTTGTCGGTGAGAGAAATTTCTAGAAGGACTGCCAGATCCTTACGTACCCAGTACGGTGTTATCAGGCGTGAACTCAGGCAGGCAATGGACACACCATGAGATGCCCTGGTCGGAAGTAGCAACTAATATATATCATTATAAAAAAATAATGCAATTGAATAGCAAAATATACAGGGTGTTCCATTTAGAAAAATGTAAGATTGGGTCATATTTTAAAAGAGACACCCTGTAGAGGAATTACAAGTACGCCACTGAACTAAACATAAAAAATTGTATCAGAAGCAATTTTCACCATCCCGATATCTCAGTTATTATCTGAGATATAAAGAATCCATTAAAAGTAGTTTCCAGAAACCGTTCACAGTAAGTATATTTGTAATTATTATTATTGTGTACAAACACCTGGATGATATATGTGCGATGATGTATCAAAAAAAGGGCACTCATATACCGAACATCCTGTAGTTATTCCAGACTATGACTTCATCGTACACACGATATTAGGTGTGAACCGTCCATACAAGGCGCCTTTCGGGTTGGCATTTAATACCCAGCACTAATGCGTCGACTGGTTTTGTTTACTGCAGCCCGACGACGGGGGAGGACAGGGGCCAGGACAAATATCAGGACTGGAAATAGCGACAATCCAACTGCGGGTTACACGAGCGTCAGCAACAACAGTCATCAGACGTGGGATAGCTTGCATGTTTAGAGTAGTTCGGGACGATTCGGGATGGGGCTGCACAGATGGTCTTAATCTGGGATGGATAGAGAGTTACGAATTCATGAGTACATGGGTGAATATTTATAAGGGGGTTAGTGTACAGGAAATTACTAACCGATTCTAGTTCCTAGTACTGTTGTTTGTTCGATAGTTTTGAGCTTTATTCAGTTAAATGTAACTCCATCTGACGCTGTAGCAAAAATTACAATTAAAGATAGCTATACCTGACCAAACTTTAACAGGAGGGGATAAAAATGGGTCGGAAAATGTTTTCGACATACAGGGTATCAAAAATTTAGAATTTTTTTTTTTTAATTAATGACACTGTAAAGATAAAAATTTGAAAATCGGTACAATTATTTACTTTATGGCTGCTTTTTAGGAGAAAATTTTTACGCCTACGGTCTTGAAACTTTGTTCATTTGACATCAAATTTGATTTTCAAACTTTTATTTTTATTAGCATTTTTTTTATTTAAAGCTCAATTTTTTTTACATGTTTTACATTTTCTTAGCCAATGTAAATAACTTTGGCTTCAAATCAGTACAAAAGTTTTCAAATTTAACACAATAAAGCACTTAGGAAAAAATTCTAAGAAAATGTAAAATATAAAAAGAATGAGCTGTCAATAAAAAAATGTCAAGTCAAAAAAATTTGAGAAAATAAAATTCAGTATCAAATAAACAAACCATAGGCGTATGTTGAAAAATATTTGGAGGGAAGAAAAGAGTTGATTCTTCAATCATAAAGTTCTAAATTTGAAAGATTTTTTCCAAAACAGTAGCATAAAGTAAAAAATATTTGTTCCAATTTTTATCTTTACAGTACAGGTCATTAATTAAAAAATTTATTTTTTTTAACTTTTGGAAACTAAACACTTGCCGACCATATTAACATAAACTTATTTCATTACTTTAAAAAGTTCTACCACCAAGTTTGGTTCCTGCAACTCGAGACACCAAGATTTTCATACAGGTAATTGGCTGTTTCAAAAGCTGTTCAAAAATTTTGACAAAAATGGTTCATTTTGATGATCCATAAACTAGTTCACGACGATTAGTGAAAGTCATGAAAATTAGTAAAACATCAACTTTAAAGACATGACAAAAACTTATCCATATAATTTTACACCTGTTGATCTTGCTTCAAGATATCAATTTACAAGTAGCCAATATTCTGAACAAACAAAATGCTGACTATAAATTTGTCAATAGAATATTATTTTCGTATGAAGCCATATTTACTAGCTAAGGTATTTTAAATTTAAGAAATAACCATTTTGGGAAGTCATTTCGACACTTCCAACATGGGTTTAAGATTAATGTTTCGTGTGGCATCATTGACGATCATTTTCTAAGCCCATATGAGTCGCCAAGAAATTTAAATGGTCTCAGTTATTTAAATTTTCTAGAAAATAACTTTATTGGATGCATTACCACTGAGTTTAAGGCAAAATATGTGGTTCATATCTAAACCAACATTTTCCTGAACATTGGATTAACCATGGTAGTATATTTTCTTGGTTACCACTTAGTCCAAGCTTCAAACTTTTTTATATTATAAACAAAGGAATAAGTTACGTTTAACAATACCGTAAGTTCACCACATCACCACTAATAATTATCGCATTACCTACACAGTATTTATACTATGTATCTATGACCCACAAATGTCACAAAAACGCAAAAATACAAGAAACAAGTGCCTGTTTACATCACCAACACCGTAACCTGTATCTGCATCCACGGAAACAAAGCGCACTGAACGTCTTGTGACGTCATACCAATGATATCGCAATTTTGACCACGTGATTTTGTTTACATTGTATGACAATTTATAAATGTTAATATTTTAAATATTATGTGATTATTGCCGCCAGAGGCACTAGTAGTGGCCTCAGCTAACAACAGCGTATTTGTATGCTGGGTAAAGGGACACGACCGATGCAATGGCAATAAAGTAGCTGACAAGCTGGCTAGGAGTGCATCGGGTCTGAATATTTTTGGACCTGGTCCCTCCAGTATGCTTCCATTGTCAGCATTTGTTGAAATTATCAAAGGAGATACCCACAAAGAGTTTATGAAACGTTGGGATGAAACAAATGGCTGTAATTTTGCCAAGGAGTTCCTAGAGTACCCCTGCAAGGATACAGCCAAAAAGTACCTGACTATGTCTAGGACAAACCTTCGTCTCGTGACAGGTATTCAAACTGGACACTGCTGGTTAAGAAAGCACCTCTATAACATGAGGAAGTGTGATACACCTCTTTGTAGGGGTTGCGAACAGAAAGATGAGACAGTACTCCATGCACTATGTGAGTGCACTGCCATCTCGTCAATAAGAGAATCCGTGTTGGGAGAGCGATGGCCTTCTATGGCCTACAATAGAGATCCCCCTGAGCAACGTCACCACCTTTTTCTCCTTATTAGGCTGGCTGGCGGCTCAGGTGGACTGATCTCTTAATGGTAGGAGGTACAAGGGGCCCAATAGGGCCTAAGTGCTGTAGCCTTTTTGCTACCCTCCCCTTAATTAAAAAAAAAAAAAATTGCCGCCAGATACGTGTTTTGATTTTCCAATATATTTGAAAGATTACTCTGTAATTCATTTCACACCAATATAAAATTCATGCAACTTTTCCATTACTACGAAAATAATTTTTTTAAATTCCAACTATAACACGCATCTTTTTTATTACCAACATAGGCATGCTGGCTCCATTCGTAATATTTATGAGAAAAAAATTGAATATGGCTCTATTATTTATGGACCATCCTGTATAGAGTTAATAAAACCAGAAACATTAACATTTCGATTAGTTCATGGGACGAAATATATAATCCATCTGAAAATAATAACATCAAAGACATAGGAATAAATCCAGGAAACGAACCGAAATTAATTTTCATTCATTTCCTAGACGCACAAAACTTATACTAGGCAATTAATATGTAAAATAGGCGCACAGTAAATCCGATTTAAGCACGCATAATAAACTAATTTTAATGTCACTCGAAAACTACATACAACGTTCTACAGCGGCGGCTGATTCGACCCTTGGAATTGCCTTGGTAGTTGTTAAATTTGGCGGAAATACGCGCTCTAGGTTTGGGTCTAGATTAGGCCACCGCCATCGATTTGAAATTGAGTTTGCTATTCGCAAAAACGTCAACACGAGGAAACGGTAAGGGTGCCTGCTGTGCTGTCGAGAAGTTTGTGATGATTCTTTTCGGTAGCAGTTCCAATTCAAACATTAAGGCTAAAAGTACATAAATAATAATCAGCGACATGAATATAGTATATTGTTATATTATTAGGATTAAAAGTATCTCTTTTATGGCGAGCAAAAAAATAAAATTGCGATACAAAAAAGACACTTTTAATACGAATAAAACATGCTATTTTTCCCCCTATTTAATAATTAATTTGTGCTTTGAAATTATTCAAACTAAATTTGGATAATAAAACAAAGTAGGTAGGTAAGTAGAATATGCTTTGTCAAACATTAGTCGCCATATTGCTAATTTAGTTCATTTGTGGTTGTTTGTGATTGGTTCAATTTGTTGAAAAGTCTGTAAAAATGGAATCTAGGAACATTTAGGTGTACCTGTGGAGATACTAGAATCTGCGAAAGAGGTTTCTTTGAAGTTTCTTCCAAAGAAATTTCGAGAAATTTATGAATGGGTCTACCAACGTTTTATGGATTGTGAAAAGCCAAGAGATAACATGAAGCTGTATTGATGGTGTATTTCTCAAACTATGCTAATAAAATGAAGCCGTCAACGTTTTGGTCACAATATTCAATGTTGCGATCAACGTTGGAAGAAGGGGATTGATATAAGCAAATATTCTTTGCTTTTCTCAAGAAACAAAATGAGAGTGTTGATTGCTTTTTGTATAGTGCACCTACTAATTTATATTTGGTGATGACGCTTTAAAAATAAAAGAACAACATTTTTAAAAAGCTAGGTCTTCCTAATATTGGAAGTTGCAGGCGCATACCGTTCTGATGAATTAGTCAATTTAACAATTAATAATGTTGAAGATGTGAAATCCGTCTTAATTATAAAAATTCCCAATACCAAAACCAAGAGACCACGTTCTTTTACTGTGCTGGCACATAATTATTTAAGTATTTATTGAAAATATGTTGCTTTACGCCCACCCGGATTGGTAGAACATCGATTATTTATGGTGATCGGTGTTCATAAAATCAGTGCCGTATCGCAAGTGGCAAAATTTTTGAAGCGGTAACGTTTGCTACTCTTTTAGTTGACAGTGGTGGTGACATCACTTGTCTTAAAACGGACGGAAGATGGAGATCGAGCACTGTGGCGGAAGGCTACATCGAAGTAAGGAAAATGTCAACCTTAGAGACGGTTGGAGCAAAAAGATATTAAGTGAATCTAGCGAGTTAAATTAGTTAATACCTAAGTAGCTATAAGTTAGGATATGTTGTTTCGGTATAGTTTTAATTTCGTTAAACTTAGTTTTATCTAAAATACAATTTTTGAAATAAATATAAGATGCAAATAATAAAATCAATCAATCTTATTTCAAAAAAACTTTGTTATCTGCATTTATAAAAATTAACCACCGATAGTGCAACTTTCTCCCGACTTAACAAAACTATTGCATTTAATTAGTAGCCCCCTAATACTTTGCTAAAGGTTCCATACTATATAGTACTTATTTATATAAAACAATACTTACAGTTTCGCTTTTACACCACTGCATTCAGCCTGATTCAAGTCTATGCATATGGCTGAAAACATCACAGTTGACAGATTATGTGTCTGCTTTTGAAAATCTTTAGTATACTTTCTTATCTTCATTAAAATTAAAAAAACTAACACAATGAATTACAGAACAGTACGCCAATGTCAGTAAAGGTAGATTTGGCAGACTATCACATAAAAACCTATCCTAACCACTCTTCTCGCGCTAGCCTGTTCCGCCTTGTGACGTCACAGAGCGTTTCGCGCGTTGAGACGAATATTGATATTTCATTTGGTTTTTTCCATACAACTAATTTGTTGATTTTTGTAAAACTTAGATATATGATTATAAGGCTATTTTTATCATTTATCATTTTATAACATTTAAACAGTATTTAATTTTGTAAACTTCCCTATTGTTACAAAATTAGAAGACTAATTAATTTATCTTCGACAAACATTTGTCTGAGACAAATAGCTAACAATCTGTTCTAGAGCTATTAAGGCCTTCGCAATTAGAAAGATCGAATCGAATTTTGTTGTTTCGTTCTTCAGCTGTACGTTTGTCTTAATTATTACGATTTGTCAATACCATAACCGGTCCCGAAAAAGTGCAAGGCTAGTATCATATTAATTTATATACACCACTGGAATCATCCTGATTCAAGTCATTGCACATGGTTAAACATTCTAACGTCATAGTGACGTCCACAGTTGGCAGATTACGTCGTACGAATATTGGTATTTCTTTCGGTTGTTTCTCATACAACTAATTTTTGATTTTTGTAAAATTTTGCAGATATGGTTACAAGGCTCTATTTAACTATTTTATAACGATTAAACAGAATTTAATTTTTTTGTGAACATTTCTATTCTTTTTATATATTTTTAGGTATTAATAATATTGTGTGAAACTAACTACTCTGTGGACAAAAGCCCCAACCAGCGTTGAATTACACCCACAATATCTACCCATATATTCCTTATTATTAGTTTTTGTAACATTTTTTACTGTATTAGAAATGTATTTTAAGATAATATAAATTAAATGATAATGAACAATTCCACAGACAAAGCTCTATTCAATAATTATCTAAAGAAATTAATCTATCTGAATTTACTAACCTGCTTTAATGAAAACACTCTATAAATATCTAACTTCACTTTTGGCAGTGGGAACTCGAATATTCAACCACAATAGATGAGATCTGACCTATTTCTGCATTTTTAGGATTGCTTCTTCAGGTGGCCTCCTTTAAGTTGAGTCAAATATGTAATTATAAAAATTATTATATAAATTAAAACTATTAGAAATTAAATGTCGACAATGACAAAAGTGACAGCCTGTCAATGAATTAAATATGACAATACCTACATGAATAATGTTTATTCTTTATGTAAAAGTTTTTATATATTTTTAGGTACTAATAATATTGTGTGAAACTAACTACTCTGTGGACAAAAGCCCCAACAATCGTTGAATTACGCCCACAATATCTACCCATATATTCCTTATTATATTAGCTTAAAATACCTTTCTAATACAGTAAAAAATGTTACAAATAATAAGGAATATAGAGGTAGATATTGTGGGTGTAATTCAAGGCTGGTTGGGGCTTTTGTCCACAAAGTAGTTAGTTTCACACAATATTATTAATACCTAAAAAATATATAAAAACTTTTACATAAAGGGTAAACATTATTCAAGTAGGTATTGTCATATTTAATTCATTGACAGGCTGTCACTTTTGTCATTGTCGATATTTAATTTCAAATAATTTTAATTTATATAATAATTTTTATAATTAGATATTTAACTCAACTTAAAGGAGGCCACCTGAAGGAGCGATCCTGAAAATGCAGAAAAAGGTCAGATCTCATCTATTGTGGTTGAATTTTTGAGTTCCCACTGCCAAAAGTGAAGTTAAATATTTATAGAGTGTTTTCATTAAAGCAGGTTAGTAAATTTAGATAGATTAATTTCTTTAGATAATTATTGAATAGAGCTTTGTCTGTGGAATTGTTCTTTAGCATACCTAGATGTTTGGTATCAGAGAACATACATATGACTTCATTGATAGGAATTGTAGGAGATTTGATTTATATTTGCTTAAAATACCTTTCTAATACAGTAAAAAATTTTTATTCTTACAAAATCAAAATTCATTTATCTTCGACAAACATTTGTCTGAGACAAATAACTAAATCTTAAAAGTCTGTTCAGACTTTCGCAATTAGAAATATAGTCGAATTTGTTGTTTCGTTGTTCAGCTGTGCATTTGTCTAAATTATTACGATTTGTCAACACCAGAAACACTCCCGAAAAAGTCCGAGACTGACGTATTTGCTGGCATTAGTCAGGTAATTCTGTTGTTCTAGAGATCAACGGAAACATCTGCTCTCCTTGCTCTCACCTTACTTTTTGCGCACAAATCGTCGTTATCTCCGCAGGGCCATTTTTAACCTTTATTGCCATTCGGCGTCGACCGAATTCATTATTTCTCAGTTACACGCATCGACGCTGTCCTCTCATTGCGTCGTAAATTATTTCATGCGCGCATAAAACATGCACTGATGAATCGGTGCCGTAGATGGTTGAAATTTTACAACAGAAATTTGTAATAAAACACCGCACATAACAGTTTTATTTGCACATAAAGCATGTGGGGTTGGTGCAAGCGGATGCTTCTGTTCCCCCATTTCAGTTCCGTATATTTTTTCAATGTTGGAAACACATTCATTGTGGCATTGATTTATTTTATATACAAGGCGTTATGTCTATACGTGCGGTTTTTAAAGGGGCAATAGAAGACGCGAAAATGAACAATACATAAGACGATCTTGATTTGCAATCAAATGTTTACAATGCAGAGTGAGTCAGTCATAATGTCATTAATTTTAACCACGTATTCGGGAGGCAGAAAATAAAAAAAAATTACTAGACCTTTAAAAAAATAAACAAATCACCTTATAAACATCAGTAACACGACGCTCCTGGTGCACTACGCACCCATACGACAATCGAATGCCGGATTAAACATCGTTGCCACATCATGTTTACATACATAATATCATAAATTCAAATTTACCCCCATTTAGCACTTTCTGCATTTCCCGCATTTCTTTTCCCCCAAATTTGTAGATCACGTCACACATTTGGTGGGGGGATGGAGAGAATACAAGCAGTAAGCAGTAGTTTGTTTATTCCGGTGTCGCGTATTCGTCGTAAATTTACAATGCATAATTTTACAAATTCCGAATATGCGGAAATGGTAGTGTTATACGGAGAATGTTTACGAAATGCGAATGTCGCTGTTACGGAATATCGGAGATGTCTACCTAACCTAACAGACATCTTCTAGGTGCACGAACTTTGTGTAAATGCCTTTGCGATACGGGTTCTGTGAAACTGCGTCGGGTGATAGAGACTGTTTTAAATTTAATTGAGAGCATCAAAATCAAATTGCGGCTGACCCTAATTTTATTAATATTAAGTGCTATGGACGGATGAGTGCAGTTTTACTCGAACTGGCATTTTAAACAGGTTAGTTCCATACTACTTAAAAAACAATAAATTTCTAGGCTAGATGTACGTAACTACAAACTGAATAATTAATTGTACTTACGAGTAATATTAAAAATTCATTTTTATTTGTAAAACGTAGTGAAAACGTAATATCAAAATTATTCGAAAACATTTATTTATTGTCTACATTTGTTTTTATGAACAAATTAATCAATATTTAAGGAAAATTCATTCATGTATCTAGATTAAAAAAAATAGTTTTACTCCTTGTCGTTAAATAACAGTACAAAAACTAGATAACTAGGTTATTGACCTAATAATACGGTAGATCAAGGTTCACTCTCGATAACTTTTTTGAGCATCAAATCAGAGGCATGCCATTTCGGTCTTGGGCAGTTTTCTGTCGACAACACGATGGTTTTTTTATTACTTAGTATTTAAACACGAAATACTTTTCAGCTTCTCTTAATGATTTACCCATCGGGTATAGGTTTTTTATGTAATGTACGTAAATGGTTTATCACTCGATTTATTATTAGATACGTTAGAGTTTTGTGATTTCAATGTAACTAAGCTAATTTGCAGTCATAACAGCTACATTTGCTCAGAGGAAAATCCACACGTTACTTATCGGTTTAGTTTTCAGAGGCGATTTGTTGTCAACGTATGGGCAGGAGTGTACGGGTATCGTTTGATTGGACCGTATTTTCTACCGGAAAACCTGAGTGGACCGCGTTACTTGCAATTTTTAATAGAATTATTTGTTTATTATTATTTGATTTCATTGGATATTAACATTTTAAATTATTATTGGATGAAGTTGAACTGAGCAAAAAAAAAATATATTCTAAAATAGGCAGTACAACCGTTTATTTGTAATGTCTAAAACCTAGGTAGGTAGGTAGGTAGGTACTAGAAAAATATTTCAACTTGACAACATTGCATCAGGTCGTCATCGAGTTGAAGTGTGAGCTGTCTCTGGCTGTAAATGACAAGGCTGTGAGCGGTCAGTGACAGTCTGAAAAGGGAGTTTAAATAATGATTTGAAAATATTTTTTTTCGGCGTAAATATGCATTTAGATTTTTTTAGTCGCGTATTTGCATTATACTCATTATTCCCTATATCCTCTTAAAATTAATGACATTTTGACTGACTCACCCTGTATAATAATTAAGTTACTAATAGATTTAATAAACTAATTTTAATTACTGATAGATTTTTGAAATGTTACTACACTAGGCAAACTAATTAAGTTTTTTAATCTTTTGGCAGTTAAAATATAAAGACCATAATTTTCAAAATCAATCTTATATTTAGTAATTCAGGAACATTCAGTAATTCTCTTGACGAACACAACTGGTAAATCAATAGCTTATATTCATCAAAATTTACATGTTCAAAAAACTATGTAGACAACTTTCTAGTAATTTTAACTTTTGTTACAACTTTTGTATAAATGCTATTTTTTGTTCATTTGTAGGTGAATAGAAAGAGAGATTTTTACTTGTTTGAGTAATTGATTATGTTGTGTAGGATTTATTTCTATTTTGTAGATAAAAATAGGTAGTAATCAATAAATATTTTTTTGAAGATGTGTTTGAACATTTAATAGCTGCAGCGACTCATTCCTCGATTTCGACTCATAATTGTACTTTAATCTACCTCTGTACAAATGAAGCTTGCATGCCTGCGTTCGAGACAAACTGACGGGTAGCGGAGGTCGCTGCATTGTGAAATAAATGCGCGGCTACTATGTGCGACTTTTTAGTTCGATTCGAGTGATTTGTTGGTTTGTCTATGCTGTGACTATAGTGAACCCAACATATGAAGGTGGTGGGCAAACAGTATCTTTTTATGCAGGTTATGTGTGTGGCAGACGTTTTGAAATTTTTAAGTAGTACCTGAATGTAGCCCGAAAGAAGAAATTTTTATTTTAACGATGTTGTAAGAAAAGGAGGGGAAAGAAGTCAGGAAAATGAGAAAGTTTTAGGTTCACCCTATCAGTAAAAAGACAAAGTTGTATGGTTAATTTCATCATTTATTCTCTGAACTGGAGAGAGGTCAATAGAATTTTTTTAGTATTTCCAAATGTCACAAAAAAAATTTCCCAGAGCTGTGTCATCTGACAAAAGATTTGCAGTTTGTTTAAGGTAAGTAAATAAGTTGCTAATAAGTGTTCACAGTTCAGCGATACATTTACAAACTGGTCGAATATTTCTAACAGTTTGAAACCAATCCTGACATTTGTGAGATCCCAACCATAGAAACTGCTGGCCACCGACACGACTTGCAGTGACGATCGTTGCAGGTGACGGTCCTGCAGGTGCTGGTCTAGTGTGCGATGTTCCATTAAATAAAATGAAACCCTTTATGAGCCAACTTTGCAGATCCTTGCAGGCATAATATGCGCGATCTTTAACTGTAGTATGGTCGTCTGCAGCAATTATTTTCTAATTATTTTTAAAATTGTTCCGTTGTAACCCTTACAACGCAAACCTATTGAACGGTTTAAGATTGATAATTATTGCCCCTTTAAGATAGAGAGCAAATTCCAAAGGACCTCGACGGTTTTGTTGTGTTGGAAGCATGCCAAGGCTTTCTCTGGCGACAATGAGGATCCGGGGACTTAAGAACATATATAAATTTAGATAAATTCAGTCATTAGACGTTGTTCTGTTTACAATTGCGAGGGAATTCTTTAATAAAATTTTGTTTGGAAACACTGTTTACGTAATTTTTGTTAGAGCATGAAGAGAGCATAAAGAAAAACACGTTCTAGGTTAATAATTGTAGGTATGACCTAAAAAAACAAATACTGCAGTGTCTTTAGAACTAGCGTCTGGAGAACCCCGTACCACAGATTAAATATAACAGTTACACCACTTCTTTTGTGATCAAAGTCACATGGTTGTTTGTCTGAAATTGTAAATCAACTGAAAGGTGCGTTACGAGGGATATAAACAAGTTCTACATGACATTAGTTACGACATAGCATATACGAGGGTTATTTATAATATTGCTGTATTTGTGATTTGAACTAGGTACATTACAGTATCACATCAATGTTTTATAAGACATTTACGCAAAAAATATCCGCTCACATACTAGCATATTCCCTTCTTCTGTTAACAAATTTTGGTATAGTATTTGGCCAAACTTCACCAGCATATTCCATCGATAAAAATGACTGAGGTTTGTTATATAACAATTTTCGATTTAAAGCTTAATAAGGCAGTTACAAGATATTACACTGTTGTCATGAACAATTACAATTCCCTAACAACATTTTACGACGCAAGTAAAAAAAGTAACATGGCACTCAATTTACCTGTCTTGCTAATATCTTAATTAATTCAGGACCAGTAAATTTTTAAGAGATTTCGCAAGAACAATTGATAGGAAATTTTCAAAATATCTTGATATTATTGAAATTGTCAGAGACGTAAAATACCCGCTTATCGGCAGTTGATGTTCAGTTAATAGAGCAGGGGAAGTGGAATGGCAGAGGGGAGAACGAGTACTGGGGAAGGGGAGTGGTCCAACTATTAATATATTTAACCCATACATTAAGGGTATGGAGTATTCGAAATAACAAACTCTCTGTTACAATGTTGTGATGTATTATCACGTTCAAAGTTTACTTGTTGGGTAAAATAACAATGCAAAGGATGAATCCGCTATTATAACGATATGACCAAACGTGACCTACATTTCGAGAGTTTCATTGTTGTTATGTTCTAGTAGTGCGACATGATTTGATGGGCAAAATCCACTCTCCAGCGCAAACTTGTAGATACGGAAACTAGAAGCATAACTAGAAACCAGGATATATCTCTTCTATCTTTCAAATACATTAACTTGACCCTAACTAGATACTAAAACGAGCCGGAGCACATTCTGGTAACTATACGAATATAGTTTAAAGATATACAGGGCGTGGCGCCTTTAATACGAAAAGAATGGGAATATTCGGAATCAAAAGATCATATCAAAAGAGTCCTATATTCAGTTCAATTTTGTAGTACGATCCTGTATAAAATGTCATTGTTCAACAGCTATGACCTACCGGTTGCTTATCCAAAGGCCGCGTCAGTGTTGCCAGATGGTATAATTTTACAGGAATTTGTAAAAACGAATAAATAAAAGGCTTTCATACATTAATTAATTTTGACTGTATTTTTATACGGAAATTTACATCAGTTGTTAAAAAAATCTTGGTATAACCATAGCGATATATCGTAATTATTTTTATTGTTTCTTCAGAGCCTGACTAAAGTCAATAAAAGTTCCAAACACTGAAATCCAATTTAGTATTAACGTTTTTGCGATAGTGTTTACATTAGTTGAAGTGTTAAAAATAGCTTACGTGTATAGCAACTCAGAGTTGATGTATGCTGCTTTAATTTATGGTGAATTAAAACAAAATGGTTTTGCAGCTTCTCATCTGTACGCAAAATAATTTCCCACTAGACATGTGCCAAATTCAGCTACTTTTAACGCGGTATGCAACGCAGGCGTGATAAAGAAATTTGCAATCGAATCGTGGAAGAGATGGAGGTCTAAGGTGTCCACGGCGTAATGCAGCAGCTGAGGAATACATTTTAAAGATTATTGAAGAGAATCCTCGAGAATAAGTATCAGGTAAATCGCTCAACAGTACAAAGAATGTCACCACGATCTCCTGACTTAAATCCTTTGGACTTTTTTATGTGGGAATATTTAAAAAATGTGTATCGCACCATTTGCGAACATATCGTAGCTGCTGCCAATTATCTTACGAGTTCAAAACGGAAAAGAACCAAAAACATTAATTTGTTAGTTCGTAGAAATTGAGTAAGACGAATACCAACACGTCGGTGGACAAAATTGTCGAGTTAGACTTCGGTTATCTCACTTATAGCATACTAATGGGAGCTAATAAGCTCGAATCGATTTATGTCTGGTGGGCTGCTGACGGTTGACGTTTGCTGTTTGCTTTAACGTTTCAAGGTGCAATTCAATGCTGGTCGGGGCATTAGTTTATTTCCTGAAATTCCGTGTACTTTTAATAAGTGGTACAACAGTATACAGTGTGAATATTTTCTGCAAAAATGACCTGGTTAATATAAAATCCAAGGCCTACTATGACAGTTTTAAGAAGCAAAATTTTAATAAATCATATTAGTGATTTTTTTATGCGCTACACAGTACTTCGACTTACTTGTCTATCTGGATGTCTGATGTTGAATGCTACCACAGCTTCTGCTGCCGAGCGCACGTTGTCGGCAACAAGACGAACAATTTCTGTTTTTTCTCTTACACTTACATTTTTCATAATTATAATGATTAATAATTTAATTTGTATTAAGTACAAACAAGTTCCAATATCGATTTTGACTTTATATATTTGACAGTTAATATAAACACTTCAATTGTTTTCCATAGCCAACTATGAATTTTTGAAAATAAACAAGTACCTAGTGTGCATTTTTAATTCTTCTACAAAATTGTTATTACATAAAATTTTTCGATAAAATTTTGTACAGGCTTATTTTGAGAGACGCTCAAAAGAATCGCTAATGTGATTTATTAAAATTTTGCTTCTAGAAACTGTCGTAGTAGGCCTTGGATTTTATATCAACCAGGCCATTTTTGTTGAAAATGTGCAGTTTATCAAGCTCTATAATTTAAACAAAAATCCGGGCTAAATCGCACTGACCCCAAACACAAATTGATCACACTGTATGTAGTATTTGAAAACATTTCTGTTGTAGTAAAATAGTGTTTGGGGGATTATTACTACAAAATTGTAAAGCATAATATAGTATGTGAAATAATACTATAAATTATGAGAATTATAATTACAACAAAGTACATAGGTTTGTGGGGTCTGTCTACTGGTTGGCATGATGTATTTATTGATCAGAAACGTATTATACGCTGTATGGCGGGGGTAAGAAAGGTTTGTAGTTGTAAACCCTTATTTGAAAAATTTAAAATTTTGACTTTGCCTTCGTTATTTTTATTTGAACTAGCAGTGTATGTTTTTAATAACACTGATAAATTTTATAGACACAGAGATGTTCATAATATGAATACGAGGCACAGAGATGATTTTTATATACCATATAGTAGAATAAACGCCACTTTTAAATCTCCCAATATATATGGGTTAAAAGTTTTTAACAAACTTCCACATCATATTAGGAGCTCCGTCACTGTTGCATCCTTTAAGAATAGTTTGACAAATGTTTTTATTCTGTTGATGATTTGTTTGTGTGATATTTTTATTTTTTTTAGCATTGTAGATTATATTGTATTTTGTTCCCTTTCTTTGTTCATTCTCTTGTTCGTTATTTTATATTCTACATGACTGTACTTTACTCATTACTTTTATAAGTATTACTCCTTGTTTGTTTAAATGTATTTTGTGACTATTTCAATACGGTCACTGTGTACCGTCTCCTGAAATAAAAATATTATTATTATTATATTATTATTATTATTATCTACAATAGTATAAACGAATACTACTTTTTTTAGTGCCTGTCTGTGAAGTTTGTTCAAACTTATCGTTAATGCTTTACATATTAAAGACATCGCCTGGCCCTTAAAGCGGCACCTGTTTATTTCGCAAATAGAGCAATATCTAATAAAACTCAGCGGAAGGTTCAGCGATTCAGGAGTTGATAATGGCCCGACAAATTGCCCCCAGAGTCACTCGAGCCGCCCCCGCGATTCAAATAAGTTCTCAAACAGCACGGCCTCTTATTATTCTTTATTACTTCGAATTCAATGGCCCCAGAATGTTTGTGCATGCGAACCGTGTAGGTGGGAGCGGGATTTCCAGGAGAAAAATTGGCCAGGCAAGCAGCGGCCTAATCCCGGCGATTTGTTAGACGATTTGTACAGTGAAGTATTCCCGAATTTATGCCCTCGTTATTTATTCGCCAGATTTCCTTGCGTGTGTGAGCGCGCGGGTTCCAATCCATGGGTTTCTGCTTTTAGAGCGTGAAATGTGATTATTGCACGGATTCGGTTATGCCTGGAGATACGTGTGATAAATCCAATAAACCACAGACTTGCTCTAGATAAACAGGTTCTGTAAATTGATACAAGAAGGGGTTATGATCTGAGCCAAGTCTTTCCGCTAGAATTAACTTCGAACACTTCTTTCTAGAAGAAATTGCACAAGAAGTGTGTTACAAACACAGAAAGAAATCGAAAGGCTGTATGACCAATAAGGTTGTAGCTCGCAAATTGCGTTAGTCGTTATAGAAGTTAATAACAGTATATTAAATAACAAGTTTAGAAAGCCAAGTTTTAATAAACGAATATAGGTTTTGAGTGAGCGAGCGAGCAACTTAAAAGCTCTATGAGTTTAGGAAAATTGCTTTTCTTATGTGATTTGTCTATAGCATTTTTTCGCATTTTGTGTTAGCAGGTAAGCAAGCAGTCATAAATATAATAGTTATTAATTTTATACATATAAGGGAATTAACAAGTCTTTAATCTTTTTTTCCTGTTTTAGAAAGGTATTTTAAGCTAATATAAATCAAATCTCCTACAATTCCTATCAATGAAGTCATATGTATGCTCTCTGATACCAAACATCTAGGTATGCTAATGAACAATTCCACAGACAAAGCTCTATTCAATAATTATCTAAAGAAAATAATCTAATTTACTGACCTTCTAATGACCTATTTCTGCATTTTTAGGATTGCTTCTTCAGGTGGTCTCCTTTAAATTGAACCAAATATCTAACTATATAAAAATTAAAATTATTTGAAGTTAAATATCGACAATGACAAAAAGTGACATCCTGTCAATGAATTAAATATGACAATACCTACTTGAAAAATATTCACCTTTTATGTAAAAGTGTTTATTTTTAGGTATTAATAATATTGTGTGAAACTAACTACTCAGTGGACAAAAGTCCCAACCTGCGTTGAATTACATATGACTTCATTGATAGGAATTGTAGGAGATTTGATTTATATTAGCTTAAAATACCTTTCTAAAACAGTAAAAAAATGTTACAGAAGCTAATAATAAGGAATATATGGGTAGATATTGTGGGTGTAATTCAACGCAGGTTGGGGCTTTTGTCCACTGAGTAGTTAGTTTCACACAATATTATTAATACCTAAAAATATACAAAGTCTTTAATCCACGAGAAAAAATGAACATTGGTTAATTTCCTGAATGTAATTCAACGTTTTATCCACGACCACGGCCAAAACCGGTCAATTAGGAGAGTGAAAGCCGTGCGAGACCGTCATAATTGACAAATTTATTGTAATCAAGAATATTCATGGTCATCTGAATATTAGAAAGTTCTAGAATCGTTCCTATGACATGGTTTTGCTTATTTATCAACAAGAGTGAAAAAATGTGCAGAATCGACAGAAAAAATGAATTCGAATTTCTTCATTCCGGTTGAAATTCAGCAAGAAGCGCAAGAAGCAACATTACGTCTGTTACCAGTGAAAAGCAAAAGTGTACGAGAAGGTGAAATTCGATAACTGACGAAAAAAGGCGTAGGAGAAGGAGCAGTTACAGAAGAGGTGCTACTATCCTACATTTTCAATGTGGAGAAATGGTTTTCTGCCTCTCGATGTGGACAAAATATTCTATGCTAAAATTAATATTAATATTCATAGGTCATAGACTTAACCGTTTTCTAAAAATTATCATTTAAACTTGTGGGAAGATAAAAAAGCACGTTCATTTTGAAAACTATTAGATAAAAAAGTACATGCAACTGTGGATACAAAACATTGTTTGACCTAAACCCTTATAAAATAGGGTGTTATTTATTTCGTACCTCAGGAAATTTCGATTTAATAGAAAAAAGTCTTCATTCGCTGGTATTGACAGCTTGAAGCAGTGTTTCATCATTCATACACTCCAACATCAGTTCAAAGCAAACCTACTGCAGACAGTTAATAAATATCTTATAGATACTATAACACATCTGAAGAGGATCACGAGTGATGTTGAGATTATTCCTCTTTTTTATGTTTCTCCACATATTTCATACCTCGTGTCACTTCCCCTATTTTTTTTCACGTTATCTCTCCTCCCTAGTGGATACAAAAAAAATAAAGAAATGGGAATTCGGGCATAACTAAAATCGCACTCCTCAGTTATCCTTTGTTTAAAATAAACACCGTTTCACAATCCTCTACTTCCAAACTTCACTCATTGATCGGAAAGTACAGAACATTGCATTTCGCTTCGGTGAAAATACACGAACTTTCATATTTCAGAGTGAACAGGCAGTTAGTTTTCACTCCGCGACTCGCTGGAAATCTTATTTCCGCACCCATCAGTTTCAGCATAAAAATTCCGCTATATTTATCGTATATAATGCGAGAATCGCTTCTGCCGAGTTCGACAATGATTGCTCTATGCATTATCTCAGACTGGAAGGCTTGGGCGTGCAACAAGGAACACTTGAACCCTCACAAAAGAGTAAGTACATTGGAAATCACTGGGAACGTTTGCTTTAATGCAGGTCTAGAATGGACTTTTTCTCTTTGTGAGTTGAAGAATGTGAATGCATGAGCGAGATTTAAGTGTATATCTTGTGGCCACTGACTATTCAATGATTCACCTAGATATTTCGGATAGTATGAAAGCCATGGGCGATTATGATATTTGCAAAAGTGGTAGTAAATACGTCAGCAATCCACTGATAAAATGGGAGGTAATATCTATGTTTCGTTATGCTCTTTTTACATAACATTTACTATTTTTTAATTTACATTATACATTAATGAAAAATCAGGTACATTCGTTTTTAGGAAATTTTGGGAATAATCATGTAATACAAAGTACTACAACATTGTTGATGTACTGAACGGGTTTTACCCGAACTGCTGCACATGAGCAAAGGCACATCAATCTAATATTTAACTTAATGCGTTTTAGTTGTGTTAATGTGTGGTATGACAAACATGTACAGTTCATTAATAACGCCTTTTATATTCGGGATATTCGGAAAAGGGTAAATATAAGATTATATTTTTTAACGTGTGCACTTGTACCTTATGTCAATTTAAATGTTATACAATTTATAAATATCACAGAAACTGAAACGGTACGTTGCTTAGATGTTTGCATCAAAGCTACGCCATTACATGCATCTAAACCATACAGCATTAATTTCAAACAACATATTCATCTTTGTGACAGCAAAAATAGTAATTCCTTGCAACAGATATTAACATTAGTTGTTAAGTTAATTAGAAATTTACTAAATTTACAGTGCAATACATTTTTAGATGATGGATGAACAATACACTTTTACAGAGAAGGATGGATAATTTACATTTAGAGAATGGATGGAGACATTCAACTAAATAAATCTACCTACATAGAAGTTATTTCTGCTCCTGGCAAGGCCTCGTTAACTATTTAGAAATAAAAATGTGACTCGCATAGTATATGTCTGTGTGTTCTAATAATAAAATCTACTGTATTTCTAATAATTTGTTAGTAAGATATATCCTGCATATTATTATAGCTTAAAATTATATATTTGCACATTTTAACAAGCAGAGACTTTGTTTATTTGTTTCCCTCTTTTTAACTTCATCTGTCAATACACTCTCCATATGGCTACAAAAATAATATAGTATATTTTTACATTGGCTTCTGTTACACTATTCAGGTTAAATAAAATGTAAATATTTGAACTGATTGATGAACTCTTTGGTATATACATTTTTTAACGTGTACATATTGTAACAATTTTTTACAAATTGATATTCATATATCTATGAAATAATATTAGTTATATAAAAGTATATATACTCAGTAAACTTACATTACCATGGAATTTAGCATAATAGCTGTAAAAGCACATAACATGATATGGAATTTTATGTTTATTTCTGTAATATTACAGTATTTCACTTACAAAATTATTATGTAATTTTACATAACTCTACGCTGATCACAAGTTGCCAACGTAAAGGTATGTGAAATTGTTATTAGTGTATAATCAAATCACACTATACCCGCGACAAGAATTCAGACGACTTACGTCATACGAACAAATGAATAATTCATTATATTTTCATCAAAATATTTAAGAAACTGCAACTCATAGTAATAAAACTATATACTACACTAAAAGTTTGCATTATATATTGCACCAAATTGCAAAAAATGATTATCTTTAACGCGACCAAATATCGAAAATTACGTTGACAAGAAAAACAAATGTGTAACGTCAGCTGTGACGTAAGACGTCTGAATTCTTGACGCGAGTATACTCACCTGTATTAATTGTAGTTTACAATATATCCACCCCGTATACGCACAACTTTGTTTCTTCCGTTCATCTCAGAGCCTACTCCATCCGTCCGTAATTTCGGAATTTATATTTAGGAGCCGAGAAAATGACTGCATTGTGCCTTCCTTCACAATCGCGAATATACCTGCCCCTTCTGCGGAGCGACGTACACGTTCGCAGGCGGCCAGATATTAAACTTTATCCGCATATTCATACGTATTCATCGCGCCGTTTGCGCCATTCAGGTCGGCATTTTCAGCTGAACAATGGCCATATGGAACGCCCGCGCTTAGAGACTGCTAAGTATCAAAATTTCACGGCGGCAATGGATGGGATGGCGGAATTCTAATACAGCTTTTATTGTACGGCCAGTTGTTTTCGTATTTCTCTGAAAATATCCTAAAGTAGTGCATGCAGTACTATAATCCAAGATTACCGGGTGAATTCGTTAGACAAGACAAGACAAGACAGGAAAGGACAGGACAAAAGACAAGACAAAAGACAAGACAAAAGACAAGACAAAAGACAAGACAAAAGACAAGACAAAAGACAAGACAAAAGACAAGACAAAAGACAAGACAAAAGACAAGACAAAAGACAAGACAAAAGACAAGACAAAAGACAAGACAAAAGACAAGACAAAAGACAAGACAAAAGACAAGACAAAAGACAAGACAAAAGACAAGACAAAAGACAAGACAAAAGACAAGACAAAAGACAAGACAAAAGACAAGACAAAAGACAAGACAAAAGACAAGACAAAAGACAAGACAAAAGACAAGACAAAAGACAAGACAAAAGACAAGACAAAAGACAAGACAAAAGACAAGACAAAAGACAAGACAAAAGACAAGACAAAAGACAAGACAAAAGACAAGACAAAAGACAAGACAAAAGACAAGACTTGTGAGCTTCAATTGCAAGCAGGGTTGTCACCTTTTCATATTCTCAAATAAGCATATTCCCTTTCGAGTCGAATAGCTGGAGAAGGGGGTGTTGTTTTGAATTGTTATGGCATTATTTATGGTATATGGAGGTTAGAAAAACTAAAACATGCACGCAAGTCGGTAAAAATATTTTCTGAAAGTCAAGAGCCTCTAAAAGCTCTTGGATCCTACCGATGTAACTCTAGAATGGTATGGAACGGTAAAAAACTCTGAAGCGGTTGATAATCAGAAACAGAGTAACTCTGGTTTGAATATTTAATTATTCAGAAATTCAGGGGAGCAAAACGGTAGATTCTCTAGCTACAGAAAGTACTGCCTCGAACTTCATTGGTCTAGAAGCTTCAGCTACTGTTAAAACAACCCTCCCGACAGGCAGGGGGAAAACTAGTATGAATTGTCAAGATTAGTCCACTCGAAGGCTTTTATAATAGATATAATAGAAAAAGACTAAAAATTTGATAGAATTGAACAGGTTATACCTTGGCCTATACCTATGCCGGGTACTGTCAAAATATCATATACATAAATTGAGCTCGGTCGAAGAGACTGGAAAATGAAGAATCAGTAGCACTGATATTGTGTCACTGCTCTCCAAGGAAATGAACGAGACTTTCCGTATTTGGCAAGGTCTATCTCTTACCAGAAAAAGTGGACATAATCTGATTCATAAGATCATTAGCTTCATGAAGAGACTAAACCTGCTGGGTGAGCTATAATTTTTGGGTGTGCGTCACAATCAAGACTGGTCCACTCATTTTAAACATAAAGTTATTGCAAATTTTGAAGCCGCTGTTTCATTAATATTGGTCTATACGTTGTTGATAAGGACATGTGACACGAAGGCAGTCGTTGTTGAATGTCTCGCTCCTTTGGATAATCTTACTAACCTTAAACTTCCATTCCAACCAAACCAACGTATTATACGTGTTAGAAAAGAATCGTGTTATGGTAAAAAATGTTGTGTTTTGTAGTGTATACGTTGTATCATTTTGTGTTAAACGTAATTTGGTGACACAGTGATATAACAATGGCCCAAGTGTATTGATAATAATGACCCGTAGATATGTTTGTGTACAGAGAGTGAGAACTTTCAGTAATACGTTTTTTGTATTTTAAATAATCTGTCAAATTATGCAAATTAAACAACTCCTATGATTAATTCTGTAAATTTTTCGGACAAATTTATACAGGGTTATGTAAATTTAAGGAGGATTCTATTATACAGGACCAATTGCCGCTAACATATTCAGCAAAACAAAGTTATTCAAGTGTTTTTTGCGTGAGTCATGGATTTCCTTGGCAAACTACGCTTTATCGCCCGAATGTACGTCAGATCGTTCCGCTACATCGGGCAGACCAAAGAGCAAACGTTGTAAGGGCCTATTATTAATAATCTATATGTTTACCAAACACTACTCTTGGGTGGTTGGTTGCCGTGGACCTAATTGTGTATAATCAAATTACTCCCATATTGTATCGAGTAGCTGACCCGTTTCAACTTGATTAATGATGTTATTTTGATAAAATGTCTACCCCGGGTGTTTTCTTAGTCATTAAAGAGACATTTATTTTCATTCCTAGTATATTTAGTGTTACATGTCGAACATAAACATTAAATATACAGGGTGTCTGTGAAAGGTTGGGAAATTTCGGAGCTGGAGATACTGGTGACCAAAAAAAGTCGATTGAGCCAAATATGCCTTATCCGAATGTTGCTGGTTTCAAAAATACAGGGCGTTCTATGCTAGAATTTTATTTTGATATAGTGGGAGACAAATCCCTAGTGTCGGCCACCGTGTAGGATTCTGGGTATCGAATGGTCCCCGAACGGGTGAGAAGAGCGGAATTGGTAGGGCGAGGCGTGTTTAAGAGTGAAACAACTTATATATTTATTCGTCTATATTTGTTTATTTACTTTTAATTCTTAAAATAAGATCAATAACACCTTAAGGTGAAAATTATATTTAAAGAATTCATTTTAAAGGTGATTTTGACCAATAAAAATGAAGAAAAATCTCAGACTTGTAAAGCGTAAAAGAGTGACAATCTTTATTTATTGATTCTCCTAGGGATCCCCGAAGGGATTTATAGGATGGCACATTATTTTGGGTTTATAAATTGCTATAAAACTGCCGGTGTTATAAGGTCTCCATTTTTTTGACGGCTTGTCGTCAGGCCATCTACCTTCTCGACTGAACAAAGGAACTGATTGCACTCGTGACCCTTTAGGTGTCGAAGTTACTTGAAGAAGTTTTATGAAGTGGCTCTCGAGTTGACAAGGGAGTTGGCTGAATCTTGTACGCATTTACAAAACGTTTAGTACGTTTCCTTCACACAGAACTGAAAGTAGAAATATGTCTTCGTCTTTCACTTCCTTAATACTAAACGAGTA
This sequence comes from Monochamus alternatus, assembly GCA_037114965.1. Lineage (NCBI taxonomy): Eukaryota > Metazoa > Arthropoda > Insecta > Coleoptera > Cerambycidae > Monochamus > Monochamus alternatus. Next base: position 10,837,781 of record CM073427.1, read on the forward strand.
AATGCACCTACAAAAACTGCAAATATTCGTTTCCTTAGTGACATTTTATGTAAAATGTTGTATGAGATTATAACTTTTTGCTTATAATATTGCGTTGAAATATTGAAGTACATAAATTAAGACATTTTTATTAAATTTTTGAGTTATTTGTTGCATTATTAAATTTATGTTAATTTTTTTAAATTATACAGAGTGTTCCGCATAAGAACCAGGGCAGAGTATGTATGCGTTCAATATCAAGAGAAGGCAAAGTAAAATATTTAAGAGTAGTGCCAATCACATGCAAAAAAGAAACTGGTGCCGTAGGCATAGGTATCAGGTAGATATCACGAGCAGTAGGTGAAATGTCCCGTACCGTCCCCACTCTCTAGGATTGATAGTCGAGATCGACAAAGAGGAATAAGCTGTGTGCAAGTTACAAGTGGAAACAAAACATGTAATACTTGTGGAAAGGGATTTGATAATTTCAATACACGGAAATTGAAGGTAAATATGATATACTTTTTTTAAGTAATACGCTGCTTGACGCATCTGTTTTAAGAGGCACTAACGTATATAAATGGTCTTATTTTTTTCACGGGCAGTGTTTTTCTCTTGTGTGTTTAATGTTTTTCGTGAAATACAGTGTGATTAAATAAAACATGGCGCATTATTCAAAGAGTGAAAAGGTTGACATGTTAAAGCATATTTCTCAAGTAGTGATAATCAGTGATAGTGATAATGATAGTGATAGTGATAGTGATAGTAATAGTGATAGTAATAGTGATAGTGATAGTGATAGTGATAGTGATAGTGATAGTGATAGTGATAGTGATAGTGATAGTGATAGTGATAGTGATAGTGATAGTGATAGTGATAGTGATAGTGATAGTGATAGTGATAGTGATAGTGATAGTGATAGTGATAGTGATAGTGATAGTGATAGTGATAGTGATAGTGATAGTGATAGTGATAGTGATAGTGATAGTGATAGTGATAGTGATAGTGATAGTGATAGTGATAGTGATAGTGATAGTGATAGTGATAGTGATAGTGATAGTGATAGTGATAGTGATAGTGATAGTGATAGTGATAGTGATAGTGATAGTGATAGTGATAGTGATAGTGATAGTGATAGTGATAGTGTTAGTGATAGTGATAACGATAATGTAGTAATAAATCAGTTGGAGTATAGTAAAAATGGATAATGAACAAATTCTGGATAACTATCATTGTGAGTAGAGAATCTGGTTTTTATTTTCAATTTATTGGTGAGGTATAGGAATGGTAAAGGGGAGGAGATGTCTATTAATATTTTCATAAATAAACATATTTCAATCATTCTTTGACATGTCAACAAATTTCAGTTAACTTTGTTGGAACCTATTCGAAGACATTAGTGTAACAGTGACAACGTTGTAGAATTCACACCCACCATGACTTTCGGATCAGCGGTCCTCAACAAGTTTTCTATTGGAAAGTCACGAAATTTATTTAAAATTTGAATTTTTTATTCCTGATTTTTTTGTAGAAAACCTGTTACTATATACTATCCAGTGAACTGTACTGCTGGTTAAAATATTTGTACTTATTTAAGGTTCACCCTGTATACAAAGTTGTACACAGGAGGAATTGCAAGCTTTCAAGATGGGGCCAAATATTTCGAAAAAAAATATTTCTGAATTACTTTATCTTGGAATAACTAAATTTAGTACATGATTTAGGTTCGTTAAATTAAAAAAAAAGTTTTTTTAAAAAAAAGCGTTAATTAAAACAAGTTTTTAATAGCGTTTATTAGAAGAAATCAAAAAGCTAATAGTAGGTTTTGTCTTTAAAATTTGACAGCAATAACAGTTTATCAGTCAGTGGTCGCGCGGTTTAAGTCGTCAGTACTTGAATCGAGGTGACTAGATCGCTGTGGGTTCGACCCTCCGCAGCCGGTAGAGGATTGGCACCCTCTTTGCGGATATGGTAGGGTGGAAGAATGTTGGCTTGGGTCAATGTGAGATTGACGCCGGTTGACATTTGACTACCCCCCTAATGAATGAGGTTTTCCAGGTTTCTCTCATTCCTCCACTGAATGGTGGTTAAAGCCTACCAACGCAAGTCATTCCTGGCCGCAAATACGGCCTGCTTAATAATAATATGTCGCCCCTTCTTCCGCACAAGTCTTCGACTTCTGAGCTAATCCTCGTGATTAGAATGAGGGGTAGAGATATTATTATTATTATTTCTGCTACTGTTTGTTGCTGAAATGGCTTACATTCTGTGACCAAGTTGGACATGTTACTAGTACTAGGTTTCTGTGTCGTCCTAACAATCTTTGCTGTTACTGTTTCTGAATTCTGTCAACTGCCAAACCACCGGTTGCTCTGATTCAAGCAACACTGAGCAACAAACCTGTTGTATGTTTATCTTTACAGTTACTAGAAAAATTGTAGTAATTCCCAAACTCTCACAAATTTCACCTTGCTACAATTTCAAAACCGAACGCTGAATAAAAATGAAACCTCTTTCATTATACATATAATTTATATTTAAGCGCACTAAATTTAACTAATAGAGATTTTATACGTCCATTTCTCTTGCGCCTTTTGTCTGTGTCTGACAGGTAATTTTCTAGATTCGGACGATTTTCATACTGCACACATTACTCGTTACTCTCACAAATAACAAGCGCTACGGGCAGTGTACGGCTCTCTATTCGATGTGGAAATCTAATTTGCGGCTTTGAATTTCAACCGGGTCGTATTTGTAATTATATAAAATTATAGAGACATAACATAACAAAAACGACGACAAAATATGATGATTTAACCTTACTTATCTACAAAAACGCCTTCCTTAAATGATTCAGGGTGCTGATGATGCACTTTTAAAACATCTGTAGAAATATCAAGTATAATACACTTATTCCAACGCTAGCTTCCACTATTCCTCAACTATAGTAATACTTTATTGGAAGAATAACTTATTCTTGTATAATAAGATTACATATTCATTTAAAAATAAAAATTATTTGAAATGAAGAAAACTGGTATCTATACTTAATATGAGATAAAGTTATGTTTGTTTAAAGAATCATTTTGTTTTATTTAGATAATCACAATCATGAATCACTCGAGTCAACAATTATTATTCTCAAAATAAAGTTATATTTTCTTTATTTGAAATTTTAAGTGACTTGAAGGAATTACTGCAAATATTTTAATTAATTTTGAATAATATTGCATTAAGAAAGAATGAAATTAAAATACATAATTAGTATTTCAGTATTCTTGCTATATTGTAGTTCTTTATAGAGTAGTTAGTTATTACTCTAGATTATATAAATAATTGAATACTAGTACTCACTCAGTGGCATTTAATTATTTATATAAGCGGCACACCAGACATATACCGCTTTTGAGTTTGTTTGAACTCTCTTCAGTATGTCGGAGGCGAGGCAACCGACCATTTATCCGACAGTAGTTAACCTGAGTAGATGTGATGCAACATATAACTTGTGGGCACATACTGAACGTTGGAGGTCCACCTGCACACACAACTTTAATACAATTTATAGTAAGTAATACCACAAATGTGTCTCTATAGTTTTGGTAACGATCACCACATGTGTTGTATTAATATTGTCACAGAATTTGCCCCGCGCGCACCCAATTCGACGACTGTGCAAGACGCTAGATTACCTCGATCGCACCTACACGATGTTGGTAGACAAACAAAATAATGCCGTGTATCGAGACGCAACTGGAATATTGGGAATCGACGAGAAGCATTCGAGAGTCGTTCGAGAAATGGATCTAGAGATGTTAGAAAATATCTGGAATATTCGTTTGGTCTATAAAAGAAGAATACACGGCCGAGTTAGTAAGTCTTGAATTAGAGAGTTGTTATTTGGATATTTCGGAGATCAAAGCGATTTAGATAGTGACTAATTAAATAGTGTTTAGTTGAGTTGTAATTATATTCAGTAGTGTACAGAGTAGTTAATGAAGATAAATGATTAATTAACAGATTGTTTTTCTGGTAAAAGAAAAAATCGGGTTAGGAAATCCGTGACAATATCATCTATAAATATTATTATTTTGCACTATAGCCGCATTTTAAATTGTACAGTATGACATACAAAGCGGAAGCTCACCTACCTTTTTAGTTTGTAAATTACGTTTCTGTTTATGTCAGAATTTATAATTTTTGTGATACCTTTATTTTGACGTTTTCTGGAATATTCTCGACCACATTGTGTTTGATTCTCGATACCGCCGAAAACTTCTATAACCCTAAAAACTTATATAAGCGGATCATTTTCGCCGCTGGAGTCAGTTTGTATTGAGCATTCGAAGGCGATTGACAAATGTCAAAGTAAAGCGTTGACAGTTGTGAAATTTGTTCGAAGGATATTTCTTGTATAATCAAAAGTGACAATAAAGTTTGTGTAATCTATAATTTACGGACGAACAACCTATTCCATAAGTAATAATTTTTTATTTATATTTTAACAACATATTATTTTTTAAGTAAATCTTAAATGTAATATCACTGGATGAAAGAAAAGTGTTGAATTTAGGGCTAAGCAGATTTACCATTTTTACTCAAACAAATATATTTTTATCTTCACAACATAGTTAAAAAAAATGGTAAAGCTGGCTAGCTTTGTGTTGACAAACACACTTGAGTGCTTTCTTTAGAAATGAAATTAAAAAATGTTATTAAGTTAAATCCAATATTCTACGGTTTTTTCTAACGTTGCATGACTTTCAAAAATCGTTAGTTATTTTGAAAAAGAAGTGGCAAAATAATCCAAATAAAATATGACTCTACGATATTGACAGAAATTGCCCATAAGCGTACGTCAAAAAAATGAGAGGGGCAAATCGTTTACAATAATATACCCTTGAGGATTGGTTAACCACATGCAGTATCTTTAATAAATTCTACAGTTTTACTTATGTGAAAAACTGACAGTTAAAAAAAACAATTTTAAAAGTCAACTTCTTTTAAGGGAGGGATTTTTGTGTGTAGGTAAGTAGGATTAAATTGTTATATTGTGCCGCATAAAATATGCAATTAAGGTCGCCGTATTTCTTGGCGTAAAATGATGAAATTTGTGGTGTTTTTTAGGTACTGAAATCACCAAAAATAAAACACGTATATCAAAAGTAATATCAAAAATAAAATTACTGATGTTTTGTTTATCCACTTTTACTATTTAAACTCTCCTCACATAATATAATAACTTTTAAAATGCATTTGTATGACACACATTATTTCGCTATTCTAACCCCACATTTAACAATAATTTTCGCATAGGTACGTATAAACAAAAGTGAGTGAGTCTTAACTATGTAAGTATATGTTATAACAATGTTTACATCTATAGTTGAATTTAAAAAAATACGTATTTTGAAAGATTTCAGTACCTAAAAATTTGCTGGACAGATCGCTTCCTGACGTTATACAGTATGCGCCAAAAGTATGGAATAAATTCAATAAAAACGAAACAATTATTTTTTGGTAAAAATCCTCGAACAGGTCGATTTTTAATTTGAAAAATACATATTTTAGCGTAAAATGCGATTTTCAAATGTCATTTGTTTTCGAGTAATGACGTCATCGATATTTTTTTAAATGGCAACACCATATTTTTTTCCTTGATTCTGAAAGGTCGTTTAATTCTCTTTCAGACAGTACTAAAATTTTGCCCTCTTACATAGGAAAGTTTTCCAGTAAATGACGATTGAATGTTAGAAAACGTAAATTTTATCCATAAAAAAGTAACAATTCTGAGGTATGTAAAATAAAATACAATTGATTAAATTTTATACTTAAATTAACTGTTCGAATTGCCATCCACCAACTTCTTGACAATGCGCAAGTCTGTGAAGAAATTCTTCTTGCACATTATGAATGATTTCTGGGGTAACTCTGCGTATTTCGTCCCGAATGCGATTTTGAAGTTCTTCTAAATTACGTGGTTTATTAATGTACACTTTTGACTTCAAGTATCCCCATAAAAAATAGTCAAGAGGTGTAAGATCTGGCGATCTTGCAGGCCATTCTATCGGCCCGCGTCTGCCGATCCGCCTCCCAGGAAAACAGTTGTACAAAAAATCTCGTACAGGGCGCGCATAGTGCGGAGGTGCACCGTCTTGCTGAAACCATATGGTATCGTCAGGAATGTCAGGGTCATTATCGTTAGGAAAAATTACTGCAAGGGCTGGAACAAGGTCATTTTCTAGAAACTCTAAATATCTTTGTCCTGTAAGGGTGCCTTCAAAGAAGAAAGGCCCTACTATTCCAGCCCACACATTTAATTTCTGAGGGTGTTGGGTATGTGCCTCTGCCATCCAATGAGGATTTTCCCGACTCCAATATCTGCAAGTTTGACGGTTTACTGTACCATTCAGACAAAATGTGGCCTCATCTGAAAAAAGTATTTGTCGGTGTAAATTTCTATTTCCTTGACATAAATCCATTAGAATTTCGCAAAAGTGTAAGCGGCGATCGGGATCATCTTCATTGAATTCCTGCACAAGTTGAATTTTGTAGGGATGATATTTTTCCTTCCTCAAGATACGTAGCACTGTGCTCTGACTAGTGTCATTGTTTAATGCAACCAATCGTGGAGAATTATGAGGATTATCCACCATACTTATCAAAATGTTCTGTTTCTGATTTTCATTAATGCTTGGACGTCTAGGTTTTGTAATATTTACAACATTGCCAGTTTCGCTAAATTTAGACTCTATCTTACTGACTGTTGATTGGCTGATAGGGCGATCTGGATATTTTTCATTAAATAAATCACAAACTTCCTGCTGAGTTCTAGTCATATTCCCGCATCCGATGAGAATTAAAATTTCAATTCTTTGAGTAACAGTTAAATGTGCCACAATACTTTAAATTGAATAATAATTTCTATGTCGCTTACAATACTTATTAGAAAGTCGGTGTGACAATGACACTTTGCAAAGATTTTCACCTACGTGATCCATAAAGAAACTATGGAATTCGAAAAGCTAAACTTGATAACGTTTTTGCTTTATTTTAATTGATTTACGTTTTCTAACATTCAATCGTCATTTACTCGAAAACTTTCCTATGTACGAGGGTAAAATTTTAGTACTGTCTGATAGAGAATTAAATGATCTTTCAGAATCAAGGAAAAAAATATGGTGTTGCCATTAAAAAAAAAATAAATGACGTCATTACTCGAAAACAAATGACATTTGAAAATCGCATCTTACGCTAAAATATGTATTTTTTAAATTAAAAATCGACCTGTTCGAGGATTTATCCCAAAAAATAATTGTTTCGTTTTTATTGAATTCATTCCATACTTTTGGCACATACTGTATATTGATTTTACCTTTGAATATTCGCAGATGGAATGTTATAACATTCTTGTTATTTGCGTTCTATATTACTCAGATCTTAAATGTCTAAAATTACTTTTATTTGTGGAAAACCGTATTTAAAGAATACGACGCTCTTAATGGGATGACCTGATACACCTTGTATAATACGACTTGCATCGTTAACACACACCTGATCCGATTGCGTTGAAATAATAACACAATTCGTTCACTGATGTCCACTCAGTCATTTGCTAGCCAAAATAAATCTTTTACGGGTAACATTGAATAACTGTTTAGTTAGCTTACTGAACTACGTGTTATTACAAAAAAAAGGAAGTTTTATTATTAAAATATTTCGTTGCCTTTTTCCAATACGGATACTATTTAAATCAATGAATAAATGAATACAATTTTGTGATCGACTTGTGATCGAAATTCTTGGTTGCTTAAGTAATTTTTTATAAACATTAAAAACAAAAACTATCAACAGTCACTTGCATATTATCAAACGCGATGACTAATATTTTTAACAACCAACCAAAAAAAAAAACAAACAAATGTAACGATTTGATATAAGTGTAGTTGCAGTAAATTTATATAGGGTGAATTATATATCTTTATTTGTGTACCACCACTTGTTCATTATACATATAAAATCAAAATATTTTGTATGTATCTTCCAAATAGCAAATTGACATAAAATCTACAACACCTAAATTTTCGCACAAGTAGCAGATTTTTCTGAAAGAGCGGTACACTGAAAATATATCGGCTCCGGTCTCTTCTCGATAGAACGGATCTTTTTAAAAACAAATGCAAATTGTGATTTTAAAACCCCTGCTGACGGTATAAGAATAATACATATATGTACAGAATGATTCATTAAGAATGGGCAATCTCTGAACTGGAGATACACACCAAAATATCCCAATGTTGCTGGTTTAAAAAATACAGGGTGTTCAATGCTAAAAAAATAAAATATTAAAAAAAAAATGGCATAATTATGTTTTTTGGCGCGGCAAATAAGAATGCAATAATATTTCAAAATTTCAAGAAGATCGGCGAGGTTTGATTTTGAAACTATTTTTCAACAAAGCACAAAGATTTTATCAAAGCAGACCGATCTTCTTGAAGTTTTGCATATCCCCATAATTTACCGTTCTGAACAACTTTTCCAAGTAAAATCTTGCTGTATTTTTAGTAGAAAAGGCACTTTACCTGAAACGATAACAGTTTTCAATCGGTGCACCGAATATTTCAAATATGATTATTTCGAAAACTGTTACTCCTAACGACTTCAACAAGGTATACCTTTTTTAGATACAACAGGTAGGAGAATCGATTGTTTCAATAGACAGATGGATACACTAAACAGCAAAAAAGTTCTGCCATTTAAAAGAAACATGCTGTGCCATAAGTGGCGCCCCCTACTAGTGACGTCAAAATTAGTTAAAAATTCTTATTTGCCGTGCCAATAAACATAATTTTGCCAATTTTTTTAAAACTCCGACAGGTTTCAAAGTTATTGAGATATTTCAAAATAAAATTCTAACATTGAACACCCTGTATTTTTAAAACCAGCAACATTCGGATAAGGCATATTTGGCTCAATCGCCATATTTTGGTGTGTAGTATCTCCAGTTCAGAGATTGCCCATTCTTAATAAATCACCCTGTATAATAAATAATACAAGAAAAAAAAACGATGACACACATTCTTAATTTAGTAACCATATTCACAAGTCCTGCTACTTTGTATAATTGCTTCACTGTCTTATAAGGCACATCTAATATTACCCTCATTTGCACAAAAAAAGATGGCCTCTTCAGGGCACAACAGTTTTTCTTTGCAGCCAGTTTACCAACGCTAAAGTAAATAGCTTGCAGCTGTAAGTTTTAGTACTTTCCTTTTTTCAGTAGCGGAGTTAAATGAAATAGCCTGGAGGTCGAAAGCGTAATAATGAAACGAAAGAAACATTTTCCTCGAAAGGAAAAGCAAGAGAAGGCAGGCGTTCGTTAGTTATTTTAACATAAAAAGAATAATTTGAAAATAATGGAAAACGTTATTATCTTTCAGTAAGTACCCAAGTTACCACATATGAAAAAATTCATTAAAATAAATGACAAATTCAATATCTGTTATCCGAGATGGCTTTATATTTTTAATGAGAGAAATTTTCAGTTCAGAGAGTTAGCTTGAACGTGAAAATAAACTGCAATACCATCTCGCGACCGAAAAAGGAGTAAAAACAGGAAATAAAAATGAAACCGTTTTATTATACACATAATTTATATTAAAGCCCCTAAATTTAACTAATAGAGATTTTATGCGCCCATTTCTCTCAAGGCCTTTTGTCTGTGCCCGACAGGTAATTTTCTAGATTCATACAACTTTCATACTGCACCATTGCTCTTACCAGAAACAATTTACCAGATACGTTAATATTTTTATTACGATTTCAAAACAAAGATATATGAGATGATTTTTTAAAAACGTATATGCATAATTTATACCACGTTTGATTTTATTTGAAAAAAATATCTTGTGTCTAAATTTCAAATTCATTTATTTTAATACTGTATGTATACTTAATTGTTCCAAATACGAACTACATTATCATTATCATTTTTTGGAAACTTTTTTGTATAGAATAACTTAAAATTGTTTTACTTTGTTAGAAGAATAAATTCATTTAAGTAAGAATTTTTTAACTATTTGACGATTTTCCTCACTTTCAAACTAATTAATGTTTGATTTCTATTTTATGCGCATCGTCCAATGCCGTTGTAATATTTTATTTACTTATACTTGTCAATGTTAATTTGCAGTTTGAAAAAATACAATGAGTAATTTGAAGGGCTTATTTATTGAATAATTAATAATATCATTAGCATATTCCTCACGTTTTCTTCTTCTTCGGTGGTACTTGAAGATCTGAACGTTGTCATTTCACATTGTACAGTTGAAACTTAACTAAAACAAATCAAAAACGACAATACCAGTCTAATTACAGTGCACTGAAATTTTAAATATAATATATAACAGAAAAGAAACCATAAAACGACCGTACAAAATGAAACTGCAACTATACTGTCTCTGTTGCACGCTCATAGAGACGAGACATGCCTCTAAAGTTTTTCTTCCATAATTGGCTACCAACGGATTTCATGGTCTTCATCTCTTTCTTCCCTATAGATGGTGAGTGAGAACTTTCTGATGACGCAGTCATATGACAACCGAATGTCGAAGGAAACGCCGTTGCCACATCATGTTTACATACATAATATCGTCTAACACGTCAGCGTATTTTCAAATTTACCACCATTTAGTCGCACTTTACCACACATTTGGAGGGAGGATGGAGATAATACAAGCAATAGTTTGTTTATTACGGTCTCGTGTATTGGTCGTAAATTTACAATGTCCAATATTACAATGTCCAATATTACAAATTTCGAATATGCGGAAATAGTAGTTCTATACGGAGAATGTTTAAGAAATTCAAATGCAACCTACTATTAGAACCATTTCAAGGCGATTGGAGATATCCCAAAGCAAGGTCTGCAGAATATTACGAGAAAACTCACTGAACCCGTATCATTTTCAGACAGTTCAAGCTTTAGAACCAGCTGATTTCCCTAGCCGTCTTGAATTTCGCAATTGGCTGACCCTAATTTTATTAATAAAGTGCTATGGACGGATGAGTGCAATTTTACTCGAACTGGTATTTTAAATAGGTTAGTACCATACTACATAAAACACAATAAATTTCTAGGCTAGGTGTACGTAACTACAAACTGAATAATTAATTGTAGTTACGCGTAATACTAAAAATTCATATTCAGTTGTAAAATGTGGTGAAAACTGCTTCACAATAACGAATTTACATAGTCAAAAACATCACCATTTTAATGAATAACAAAAACCGTTGTAACTTGTTCGTTGTCATAGCAACCTTATTTTAATTGAAATCGTTCAAGGATGTCATGTAGTTATGAAATTTATTTTATTATCAGAAAACAATCTTTCATCATTTTCCAAATACAATACTTTACAATGATTCATAGTAGGTACACCCTGTAGAAACAGTCAGGAATAATCTATATATACATAAAAAAAACCAGTGTTTATGCTTCATAGTTTTAATTGCGCAAGCAATAATTAACGCAAAATATCCTTACGTACACATGCATATAAGTATTTATGTTTACAAAAATTAACCTATTGTAGTATAAGCATGAGTAGGAATCGTTTAGATGGTAGAATCGCCATGGTTACTGGCTCCACAAAAGGCATAGGCTACAGCATAGCCAAGCGGCTGGCTCAGGAAGGTGCAAAAGTAATCATCTGTAGCAGGAAGAAAGAAAACGTTGAAGCTGCCAAAAAAGAGCTCTTAAGTGAGGGCCTCAATATTAAAGCCTTGATTTGTGACGTGACAAATTCTTCTGACAGAGCAAACCTTCTAAAGGAGGCAGAGAACTTGGGCGGATTGGATATTTTAGTTTCGAACGTTGCTGTAGACATACAGTCGGTCTTGGTGCCTATTTTTGACTGCCCTGAAAGCACCTGGGACAAAGTATTCAATGTAAATGTTAAGGTTTCCTATCTCTTATCGAAAGAAGCACTTCCGCTACTTAGAAAAAGTAGTGCGGGAAGGATCATATACGTTTCATCACTTGGAGCGTATTTTGCCCAGAATCAGATGGGCGTTTATGCTATTAGTAAGGTGGCTTTGCTAGGACTTACTAAGCAAGGAGCGCTTCACTTGGCGCAGGATAAGATTACAGTGAACTGCATTGCACCAGGACTGATAGAAACTGATTTGTCGAAGTTGGTATTGGAAACTGCTGATGAGATACACACCAAATCGTCATTTATTCCATTAAATAGGTAGGAAAGACAGCGTTACAATAAAAAATAAGCCACTAAATTTTTTTTTAAAGCATTGGAAATGAATGTAGTTATCATAGATAAATGAACTTATTTATTATATTTGTGTATACAAACATTGGCAGATGATAATTTAACTGGCAACTTAGTGTAAGTAGCATAAAACAATAAAATAATACACTTGACCCGTTTGTAAACCGACCATAATACGATGACGAAGGATTGTCATCATCTGAAGAAGACGATTCCTTTGACATCTAGAACAATTGAAACACTGGACTGCAAATCGTTGTACTTGTAAGAACACAACTCTGAAAACCATGGCAAATGCATCAACCACTTCAACTGCACACTCTTATTAATAATATTCTATCAAGTCATTGCTACAATTTTTCCATTTTTTTTTTGCTTTTCCAGGATGTCCGGAAATTTAGGAGGTGGTACTACTTGAAAAAATAACATGTGTAATATTAGGGAGTTACATAACCTCAAAGTTATTTTTTTAAGTTTGTTTTTTGGCTACAACTTTTTTAATACTCGAACGATTTTTTTCAAATTTGACACATTTTTATAAAGATGCAGTTTTAGGTAAAATATTGGTGAAGAAATGATTACGTTTGCGAGAAAATCGACATTTAAATTTTTGTACATACTGGTGAATCTCATTTCTTTTACGATATAAGCAAAGTGTACTTTGAAAACAATTGAATGATAGCTGTCATATTAATTTGACGGTAATTTCAAACTCTGTTTGTCGTTTATACACAATGCAACGTTTTATGAGAAAATAATTAATTTAATCTAACCTAGAATAATTTCCCTGGTCGTCGCATCGTCGGTTTAACTTCCTTGATGTTAGACATATCGTTATCTTCTTCAGAAATAACTTCGAAACTTAACTTTAACTTTATGTTTTTGGAAATGTAAGGAAGCTAAACTAACGGCGTGACGACCAGTCAAAATATTGTTCCACCAAGATTAAAATAAATTAGTTAAATTTTTCTATTTTCCCATAAAAAGTTTAGTTTCGGCCTTTACCTTGTATGAACGAAGCGTATAAAGTCTGGAATTACCATCAAAGCAATATGACAGCTATCAATCAATTGCTATCAATAATTGTTTTCAAAGTACACTTTTCTTGTCGGTTTTCTTATTATTATAAAAAAAAACAAACATAAAAAAGAAAACAGTAACAAATCTGATATTTCCAACGGATTCATTTCGACTTTTTTAAACGTCTACATGGTGTTTGGAAGTCTGCACTAACAGAAATTAAATTCTGTTTCAGAGCAGGCAGTGCTGAAGAAGTAGGTGGAACAGCTGCCTTTTTGGCTTCCGATGATGCTTCTTACATTACTGGTGAAACTATAGTTGTTGGAGGCGGAGTGCAGTCTAGATTATAATAAAATTACACAATTTGTATTATTTTGTTAATAGCATTACTGAGATATATTAAATATACAGGGTGTTTCTCAAGTATTGGTCAAAAATGCAGGGGCGTATTCTGCGGCCTGAAATAAGGGTTTTTTGTTTGTTATATAAGTATGGGGTTTTAGGATAGCCAAAAAAAAATCAGTTTCTAATTTCTAAACCTCTTGAGATAATTTAACCATATTCATATACATATTTAGTATGACAGTAGGTATGACACAAAAAATTACTAGCTTTAGAAACTTACCAGTGGTGGCGGCCGGTATCATCAATCATTATTTGCAAAAAAAACACCTGTAAAATATTATAAATAAAATAGGTCATCATTGTATTGTCTTGTCATTGTTTTTGTATTTTGTTTCTTTATTGTATTTTTATGATACTCATTACATTATTTAATTACAAACAAAATAATTAATTAACAATGGATTTTATTAGGATTTATTTTAATAAATGTTGGAAATGGCCAAAATATATGCTTCAAATCTTGCAACATATCATCCAATCACGTTATTACCGAATAGCTCTTTAAAAATTCATAGTCAAACTAAAATGCGGAGAAACCCCATCGTGTATAAACCACATTATTTGTCTTAGCGCATAGGGAACATCGTCGAGTAGTTCAGATAAAACGTTTTCAATAAAATGTCTGTAGAGGCACTGGTTAAAGTTTTGGGTAAAAACATTCAAGAAGAAAATTTCCAATAATATCCACTTAGACATTCAAAGAATACTGACGTTGAAATCGAGCAAAATCCAGTGGAAAATTGTAAGAAAGCAGGATAGTCTTGCGGCAGTAAGTCTTGAACCCTTTGTATGTGAATACGGGCATAACTTTTGATTCTTCAAAATGGATCAAACAAATTTATGATTCAAGATTTGCGGCGATCTTCCTAGTATTTGGGGTTTTCCAACTCAGGCGTTCTCACTCACTCACTCAAAAGTTCTTTCTGAAATGAGCCTGACTCCAAAACATTTCTGATCATTCTTGGATTTGAAGTTGGATCATTTGGAAATATTTCCATATAAATTCGTCTAACCTCAGTACCATTTCCATTTGCAAGGCCATACATATAATCTCTATTGACCATTTCAACATTTGAATATGCATAAGCCATTATTAAAACTTAATCCTTTTCAAAATAATCTTAATTTGGCAATACACAATATTAAACGCCCTAAGATATGTTTAAATAATTTAAGTAACTGTGTAAAAATGCATTTGATCAAATAAATCAATTCTGTTGTTAATCGGTTTGGAATACAGAAAATAGTAAATAATCAAAGACTGAAGATAATACGATGGCACATGTGATGACCTATTTTATTTGTAATATATAGGGTGATGTATATTTTTTGGCAAATAATAACCGATGATGCTCACCGTCACTAGTATGTTTTTAAAGCTTGTTTTTTAAATCTTTGACACGCTGTAGCTGAACAATTGCAAGACCCTCACATTTATATAACAAAAAAACTCTTATCTTTGGCCACAGAATATGCCTCTGGTTTTTTTTACTGTTACTTAAGAAACACCCTGTATACAAATATTCATTATAAATTATATCTAGCTTTAAAATGCATTTTATTAATACGTTTAAATTAATCCCATAAGCTAACAATGTGTTACAAAGAAAGCCACCGTTTATATTCAAATCATTGTGGATCTTACTGGCCTCGGTAAGTAATAAAATTTTCAGAATCACCCTGTATATACTTGTCCATACATCGATCGCGGCTATTCGTGATGGGACACGTTATATAACGTTTGATAATTTTAATTTCAAACTTTTCGTGAAAAAAAAACGGAGGTCATTATCCCAGCATCGTAATTTTTAGTCCGAGGAAAGTTATTGCCAAAAAAGTGCCCAGATGGAATCATTACTGGAAGACGCCCGTTCCCGCAGTTTCCCGGATCAACTTTGGAAATTTATATTACAATACGGTGACTGCAAACTTTATCGGAGTACATGTGTGGAAAACTAATGTCCCGTAAAGAATCGCGTTAAAGGAGGTGTATCTCCCGCTGAAAGCCCGAGCTAGGTAAATATTTCAAAAGTTTCTAAAATGTAAAACACCCCTCGAATTTTATGGCGACATCAGTGGGGAAGTTTTCATTTCGTTACTTCCATGCCAAGTGCCGCGATAACATTAGCTGCTCGCGCCCATGGAAGAAATCGCTTAAACACAATATCCAGGGATATCTTTAAATACTTCATTGGCCTGTCATATTGAGCAGTTCGACAATGTAGTCTCTTTAAATTGTTTCTTCATAGAATTTATATCATAAAAATATTGTTTAAAAAAATCATGAAACATTGTATCCGGTTTTCTTCCTAGAAGTAATCGGTTCATATAGTCCATATAATTAATGGAAAATATTATTATTACATTTGTGGCTATAGTGGAAGCCGAAGCTTATTTCATTCAGTTACAAAATAAAATGAGTATGTTTATGAATACGACGTGATCCTATTGGTGTAAAGTAAAAAAAGAAAAGAGATAATAAAGAAAATAAAATAAGAATAAATAACATCAACAAAAATAGACAAAAAGAAGTATATGTATAAATCAAGTGCAAATAATTATCAAGTTTATGTTTGAACGAATTAATCGAAGGTGCTGAAATAGCATAATTTGGTAATGAGTTCCACATATTACAAACACGATTCGAAGAGTACAGGTGTGAAAATGATCCTTATCTAACTTCAAATTATGACCTCGTAATCTCACATCCCAGTTATGAAGGAAGATTTTTGGAGAGTGAATTTTGTCGTGAAGAACTCTGTATGTCATTATATGACCGCCTGTCCTCCAGCGACTGTATATTTAAACGCATAAGACGCGTTTCATAGAGATGTTTAAATTCAACGGGACATTTAGTAGCATGTCTCTGGACAAACTCCAACTGCAGAAGATCTTGCTTTAAAACATCAGACCATATAGTTACAGCAAACTTAAGATGTAGATGAATATATGCAATAAAAATTTTAAATTTTACGGCAAGTACCCGTATTCACATCTTGGAATAATTTACAAATCATATAAGTTCATTTGTTGTACCTTCGCACGATTTTAGACACATGAGCACTCCAAGACAACGGCTCCATGATGGTAACACCTTGGTCATTAAACTGGGACATATTATTTAGATTGCAGACCTGAGAGACTTGCATGCATTGACACTTTCATTCCCTGAGTTGAAACAGTATTATATGGGTGCAAAAGCTACTCACAACAATCTTGTTAAAACAACAAGAAAAAATTATTATCAAAATTGCATAGTAAATTCGTTGAATCCTACTAGGACGGGATGGAAAATAATATCTGAATTAACAGGTACATATAAACACTATGAAAATTTGAAGATAAAATATAAAAACGAAGTAGTAAGTGATCCCAATATGGTTGCAGATATATTTAATACGTTTTTTAAACAGGCTCCTATCGATATTCTTGAAAAAATTTCTACTACAAATAATAATAGATTGGATGATACTGAAAAAAACTTTCAATTTAAAAATAAATTTCTACTTTGTCCGTTATGGGTGTTCCGCAAGGGTCCGTCCTGGGCCCCATACTTTTCCTTCTTTATATTAATAAAGTGGAGGATGTATCTCGTGACTCTCATTTCATCTTGTATGCAGATGATACATCTATAATCATTTCCGATAAGTCAGATACAATGCTTACTAAAAAGTGCAATGAAGTTGTCAATAATTTAAATATGTGGTTTAATCAGAACTCTTTATTTCTCAATACTGATAAAACTCAGTATTTGAGATTTCACAACAGGCAGAAATCTTGTTCAAATATTGACATAAGTATTAGCAATAATTTCTCGAAAAACTCTATATCCTCCCCTCAATCATATGTTAAGTTCTTGGGTCTGTACTTGGACGAAAACCTAAGTTGGAGACCTCAGTGTGGGCATATCGTTTCAAGGTTGAATTCGCTCAATTTTATGTTTAAAAACTTACGTACTGTCTTGACAGAGACGCAGTTACTCATGATGTATTATGGTCAGGTTGAGCCATGTTTGCGATATGGTGTGTGTTTCTGGGGCCAGTCTACACATTCTGATGCTGTTTTTCTTGCCCAAAAGCATATACTGCGAACCATTGCTGGTGTAGCCAGTACTTTTAGCTGCAAAGCATTGTTTCCGAAGTATCGGATTTTAACGGTACCTTCATTGTTATTGTTTGAGATGGCTGTGTACATTTTTAATAATGAAAAAATGTTTGAAAAAAAGAAAGATTTTCATAATGTGAACACTAGATATAATGAGTTTTTCCATGTGCCACATGGCAAATGTACTGTTTTATATAAATCTCCTAATGTATTTGGTTTAAGGATATTTAACGAATTACCTGATAATATTAAAAATTGTAAATCTATTACCTCATTTAAAAATACTCTTAAGCAGTTTTTGGTCAAAAAGTGTTTCTACTCTATTAATGACTTTTTCATGTAAACAATGTAGCTAAGTTTTTGACGATTTCTATACAATTGTTTTACAGTTGTCTACAGAAATAAAGATTATTATTATTATTATTATATTATTATTATTATTATTATTATTATGACCAACAATAATTATATAGTTCAACCATTCTGAACACCAAGTGTTAATGAGTTCAAGGTACTGCATACAATTGGAACTAAAACGGAATGCTTGTAATTAAACCAAAGAAATTCTATGTTTCTACGAATTGGACGTTCATATTTTGAAATTCCCGCCTAATAGATGAAGCTACCCGTATGTATAACCAACTCATAAAAGCCCAATTACTGCAATATTACCAGACTCGCGTTTTATCCAGAGGTTGGCTATTTTCGGTACCTCTTTTGGTGTTCTATATATTTTATGATTTATATGGTCAGATCTCATCTATTGCGGTTCAATTTACGATTCCCACATGTTCAAAAGTGAATTTATGTTTTGGCTTTAGGTGTTATAGAATGATTTATTAAGTCAGGTACAATATTTTTATAACAAATTTAGATTAATTTTAAATAACATAGCTTTGTCTATGGAATTGTTCATTACCATATCTAAATATTTAATGTCAAAGAACATATATATATATATATATATATATATATATATATATATATATATATATATATATATATATAAAATTACAGTAAAAAATTAGCACAAAATATCGTAAATATTTCCCGTCCAATGCAATTATCTAAAATATCCCCTACTTTATGGATGAATAAAAATATGCAAGCCTAGCTCGCTGTACATATTAATCTCCTGAATTGTACAAAGTTCCGGGAGCTTTCAGAAGTTGGCGCCATAAATCAACTAGATTTTCATTTTGCAAACTTGTGAAATATTCGGCATGTTTCGCAGTACCCGTCGTTAAGGAGTTGTGAGTATTAGCAAAAGTAGTTAAGACTATCGTTCTAAGCTAATTTTCAAGTTCTACAATTACAGTTGCAGAATTGTGTCTTTAGGTTTTTACTATTATTATATATGTAACTATTCATATTATAATTTCACTGTTTGGTTTCACTTTTTACAGAAACTGCCGTTATAACTTTCATAGACTTCTTCTTTTTTGAGATACATTTCAAAATTTCCAACTTCAATTATCCAGAATAGCAACATTTTTACATAACATACCCAACTTTATAAAATTTTTATTTCACTGAAATTCAACTGGTAGTGGGAATGTTGCCAGCAACACTACATTGTTCTGTAAAGCAGGATTTATTTATCAAAATAGACGCTTTTACTGTATCAGGAGGGTCACGCATGATGCCGTTAAGGTCATAATTAAACAAAATATGATTCACTCTTCTGAAGAATGTCGTCAGGCTAACCCTGCTAGCATTTAGAGAGAGATTATTAGCAACACACCAATTCTGGATACGAGTTAGACCATGCTAATACAATCATTAGCAACTTCTTGCTATATATTTTTCCATTGTCTGCATACATGATATAGTGACAGTCAAAATCTTGAACTATGTCACTGATATAAATCACAAATAATAAGGGACCCAAAATCGACTCCTGAGGCACACCCGATGTACCAGATACCGACCCAGATGTGCAGCCGAAACAGTGGACAAATTGTTGTCTACCATTTAAATGAGATTTAAACAACTGAAGTAGCAAGTAAGGTAGTCCAAAAAAATTCCGCTTCTGGATTAGGATATTATGGTTCAGCATATCGAATATCAGAAGTCGGTACATAACACGTCAACTTGCGTATTTCAGTGATGCATATCAAATTGGACACAGTTGATCTGTTCTTTGAAGACCCATGTTGTCAAGGATTGATAACAATTTGCACATGCGAATAAAGCAAGTTGTATAGAGCAATTTCAAACACTTTAGAATAAATTGCTAATAATTGCAATAGGTCTGTAATTATGGATATCTGATTTGTCACACTTTTTGAAAACTGGAGAGATTCGAGACTTCTTCCGAATATAGGGAATAACGCCAGTAAATAAAAAATTAAGTTATTAGTCAATATTTTTTATGCTATCTAGCGGATCTTTAGCACTATAATTAATAATTCGATGTATGTATTTATCCTTATTTTACAGATTGCTTTAAAATCTTCACCAGAGGAAAAATTTAAACAATTTCTAAATATTTTTTTAATATAATATATTTGTATATTTGTCAAGTAGTGATAATCAGTGGTAGTGATAACGATAACGTATTGTGATAAATCAGTTGGAGTGTAGTAAAAATGGATAATGTCCAAATTCTGGATAACTATGATTGTGAGTAGAGAATCTGGTTTATAGTTTCAATTTGTTGGTATAGGAATGGCAAAGGCGAGGCGATGGCCATTAATATTTTTATAAATAAACATATTTCAATCATTCTTTGACATGTCTAAAAATTCAAGTTAACTTTGTTGGAGCCTATTCGAAGACATTAGTGAACACTGGCAACGCCGTGGAATTCACATTCACATGCACTATGACCCCCGGATCAGTGGTCCTCAACAAGTTTTCTATTGAAAAATCACGAAATTTATTTAAAATTTGACTTTTTTATTCTTGATTTTTTTGTAAAAAAAACTATTAATTATGTGTTCCACATAGTGAACTGTACTGCTGGTTAAAATATTTGTACTTAATTAAAGTTAATCCTGTGTATCATTATAAAGGAAAAAAAATAATAAAATTGAGTGGCATAAAAATATACAGGATATCCCATTTAAAAAATGTAGGTTTAGGTCACAAAAGAGACACACTGTAGAGAAATTGCAAGTACGCCACTGAATTCTACGTCTATAAGAAGCAATTTTTACCATTCCGATATCTCAGCTTTAAAAGAAGTTTTTTAAACTTCGCCCTGTATAGCAAGCCCGAAGAATCTATAGTTTCGCGAAATAGCAGCCCATTATTGCTCTAAAACCACATTATTCCATCTCTTGTCGTTTCCGAGATACCCTAATACAGCAGAACTGGAACACCCTGTATTTGTGTTTATTGAGTTACTTTTAAAAATGATGGTAGTCAAACATCTTACACCTTGTATATTCTCAATATTTACAGCAAAAATCATTACCAAGATCTATACCATTGGAAACGAGACCCTATTTACAAACAACTCATTCCATTCCAACAGCCAGACCAATTCATTTCTCCCCTTGCCTCGTTCCAGCCCCATTTTTGTTTTATTAGTATTGCGGAGCTCGGCTCTTCCTCTCTCCGGATGTGTCGCGTATAATCACCGCGGGCATTCTTTTTGGTTTTTCACCGGGGCGCCGTATAGAGTAGTAAAAAAAACGTCGGTCGGAATTCAATTTGAGAGCGGCTCCGTTTTAAAGCATTAGTTTACAACACATGTACGCCGATAAAGTTTTGTTACTGTTTCTCAATATAAATTACCAAAGTTGCTGGCAAAGGCTCCTAGAACCGGATGTCGGTAAATAATTGTTTCGGTGGACGGTTTTTCCTATTCGACTCTAACTCCGGACATGCGAGGGAAAGGTCTACGTCTTAGGGCCTTCGAAAAATTGCGAGGAAGTGAAAGAAAAACGATAGCTTCAACCAGCTAGTAGTTTTGGTAATAAACATTTTTCTCCAATTTAGAGTTGTTGAACTCAGCCAGTGGCGGCTTGTCGTATGAAGCAACTGAGGCCGAGCGTCACTGTAAAATTTGGCTCACGAGTCACCCGCCAATACAACAGTGAGGCCCAATTTGCCGGGCCTCAAAATTCTTCATACATGCCTAATACGTTATGGCTTCCCCCACCGTGCGATATGGTCAAGGTCGATGTTTTCCGTTCTAATTTGAAGTCCGATTGCTGGCTCCTCTGATTCTCTCTCACTCTGTTTTCCGGCGAATTGGAAGGCGTATAATGTGTGTAAAGCTTCATTCACATAAGATTAGTGCGGTTGCATTGGTACTGCAGAAAAGTTATTAAAACGGGCGCCGCATTCTTGAAATAGTGTTTTCTACAAAATACAAATAATTTTAGATATTTAATAACTGAATAATCTAGGGTTTAGCAAATAATAGGAATGTTAACTCATCCCACCTGCAAATATTCAAAGATACTGTAGTAAAACGGGGAGAAATACGGGTGACTTTTGTAACGTTCAGATAAACTTAACAGTAACGCCTTTGTACTGCAGTTGTATGGCAGAAGCTAAAAGCATTTTAGCTTTTACCATTCTTTTTCCAACAATCATACAAGGACCAATCAGAAAACTGCATTTTTGACAGTAAACAGAAGATTCACATTTTTGCAGGTTAAGTTTTTAAATTAGATTCTAATTTAGATATTTAGTTTAAAATTGATTTTTTTAGAAACAGTTGTTACTTTTGCTTCTCTTATTCGCAGCGACGTCAATATATATAAAAACTATACATGCAAAAAAATGAAAAGAAGAACTCGGAGATGGTGGGTGCGACCTATTAACCGCAGATAGCACATGCAAGGTGATTTCTATAATTTGTATAAATAAATGCGAAATGAGAATGCCGATTATTTTTCATTTCACCCGAATGACAGTGGCAGTGTTTGATGACCTGCTGAAATTAGTGGGGCCTCATTTAACCCACAGTATACTAATATACTGTGATTTAGCCAAACATTCAAATAGACCATCTATTCCTGCAGATTGTAGGCTTATATTGTATCTAGGGTAGACTTTTAATTACTATTCGAGTTTTTGCATGTCGCCTTACAGCGGAAAAATTCCCCAACTTCTAAAGTCTACAGTAATTTTATGTAAACAGAGTAAATAATATTTAACACCATACAATTACAATACAGTACAACTGCAGTGCCATTGCACTAACGTTTATCTGAACGTTACTTTACACGATTAGCCGATTGTGAGTATTAATATTTTTAATTGTATTTTGAATTGCCAATGGTTGATTAGCTGCTACTACTGAATATGATTTCTTAGATATTCTCAAATTAGATGATTAGGTTTTAAGGACAAGGTAAGTATTAATTTAAAGTAAATAAAAATTAACTTCATTACAGGGTAAGACTACATTTAACATACCTAATATAAATATATCGTATTATCGATAGGATCATCGATATTTAGATCTCACGATATTTAGATTTTAAAACAATTTCAAGACATTGAATTTGCAATTTGACCAAGATACGATACAACGAAATTTTAGCATGCACAAATTTAGTTTTCCAAATTCTGCAAGTTAAACACTTAAATGTAAACTACTGCGCCAAACAAATTAAAATCGCAAATCAAAGAATTTCTGAATTAAGAAAAATTTTAAAATATTTTTGATAAATACTAAAGTAGGAGCAAAACGGGGTGAAAGTTGCGATAAATTAGAAATAATTTCGATCTATAAAATGCTATACTACGAAATTAGAGATTGCATTTCCCTGGAACTAAGTACTCATTTTGGAAATGTACACAATTTAAATTTCCTTGCATTAGTAGATCACTCAAAAATTCCGAATATGTAAAAAAAATATGTAAAATTGTTTAAATATTTACTAAAAATTATACAAACGTTTTTGACAAAATATTGGAAAAACGAACTTGTACAGAACTATATTTTGTACAGAGACAAAAAAATTCGTAATTTAGAAGTTCAAAAATAGGTAAAAAATATGCAAGGAATTCGAAAGCATACAAATTATTCTGCTTTGTTTTAATAATTCCTGCAACAAGTGTTTCAATTTTATGAAGACATAAATAAATTTGCGAATTTAAAAGACAGTCGACTAAATCTGTTTTATATAAAGTGAGTGTTTAAAAATATTTTGTTAAAAGTGGAAGCAAACGAAAACGAAAATTTGGCAACCTTATATGTGGGACTAGATAAGTAGGCTGTCTATTTTGAAAATTTATTTTTAGGTCTTTTATCTTTAATAAATCAATATTTAAGGAAAATTCATTACAAAAACTAGGTAACTAGGTTATTGACCTAATAATACAATAGGTCAAGATTAACTCTCGATAACTTTTTTGAGCATCAGATCAGAGGCGTGCCATTTCGGTCTTGGACAGTTTTCTGTCGACAACACGATGGTTTTTTATTACTTAATATTTAAACACGAAACACTTTTCAGCTTCTCTTAATAATTTACCCATTGGGTATAGGTTTTTCATGTAATGTACGTAAATGGTTTAATATTCGGTTTATTATTAGATACGTTGGAGTTTTGTGATTTCAATGTAACTAAGCTAATTTCTTTGCAGTCATAACAGCTACATTTGCTCAGAGGAAAATCCACACGCTACTTGTCGGTTTAGCTTTCAGAGGCGATTTGTTGTCAACGTATGAGCAGGAGTGTTCATTGGATACTAACATTTTAAATTATTATTGGCTGCAGTTGACCTGAACAAGAAAAAATGATATTATAAATTAGTCAGTACAACCGTTTATTTGTGATGTCTAAAACCTAGGTAGGTAGGTACTAGATGAATATTTCAATTTGGCAACATTGCATCTGGTCGGCATCGAGTTGAACTGTGAGCTATAAACGACCAAGGCTGTGAGCGGTCAGTGACAGTCTGAAAAGGGGGTTTAAATAATGATTTGAAAATATTTTTTTCGGCATAAATATTCATTTAGATTTTTTTTTAATCGCGTATTCGCATTATACTCATTATTCCCTATCTCCTCTTAAAATTAATGACCTTATGACTCACTCACCCTGTATATGGCTGTAAATAAAATGTTTTTTAAATTAATTAAATCAATGATTAAGTAACTAGAAAAAAATTGAAATTAAATTACAACTGATGTAAAATTGGGAAAAGCGTTTCAAAAATATCAGCTCGAAAATCAATCAACCAAAAAGGATAATCCCGCTGATGCAATGTCGCTTCGAATGGAAACGAAAGAGGAACAATATTTTCCCTTTTTTGTATCGGAAAATTCAAATCAAGTAATTAAATTATCGATTAAGCCCTTGTCGGGGGAAATGCAAAACTCTTTCATAATTTCGTTGATGGAAACGGCGAATAAAAAATGTGTTCAATATTTTAAATGAACGATTTCCTACTTTCGCTGACTTCCCCGTTTCTTAGAAAGTTTAATAATAATAGAATCATTAATACGCCCGCCCCGGAACATTTTAGCTTAACAGATCGATCTCTACCGAAAGCGGCATCAGCTAAGTGAAAGCGCCCTTTTTATGTCTTGTCTCTGGTCCATATTTACGGCTATCCCTCGAGAACGTATTAGTCGGGCTAGGTCGGAGTTCACGGAAGGCAAATGCCTTTCGCAGGTCTCCCTAGGGTGCGAACTGCAATATTCTCGCCACACCTAGGATTCCTCCATGAACCTCGTAGGCGATTTCGATGATGTCTTAATAAACCTGAATCTTTGTTGTAATTGCCACAGAGAGGTGAAGGACCAACAACTGAGTCATTACTCTTTATGCTATGGCAAACAGTATATTCCGGTCTCGAAATTATGCGGGTTGTTAGAGATTTGACTGTTATAATTTTAGCAGACGATAGTAAACAGTGTGATTCAGTGCTTAATTAAAAAAAAACTCTTACAAATACAATTAAAAAAATACACTAGTTCACAGCACTGGAAACTGTAAAACCTGACCTCGCGCAAGATAAAGCATGCAGTCCAAAAAATTGATTGAAAGAATTTATCAAGGAAAGAAGCAAAAAAAATATAACACCTATTTTATATCAGCAAATTCAACTTATTTTGCTGTTATTAATACAATAATTTGACATACCAGATCTTACAACAACTGTTTCTACGAACTAACACAAATGTTTCTGGTTCTTGCCCCTTTTGAGTAATTTATTGGCAGTAGCTATAATACGTTCACGTAAATCATCAATAGTGTCCACTTCGGTGCTATACACTTAATTTTTTAAATATCTCCTCAAAAGGAAGTCCAAACGATTTAAGTCAGGACATCGTGACGACCAAGGTACCGCTCCTCCTCGTCCAATCCATCGTACCCCTTGAACTTCATTAAAGTACTCCCGAATATTTTGTTCAAAATGAAGGGGAGCACCATCGTGCATGAACATTCAGAGTCGAACAGCTAAGGGCACATCTTCCAGGAATCCAAGTAGATCGTGTCGAAGGAACTCGGGATACTGAACCCTATCCTTTTAACTTCGTAATCTGAATGATCTAATTAATTCATCGACAATTTCTGTCCAAACATTTAAAAGAAAAAACGTTATTGGAAATGAACAGGATCATTTCCAATAACGAGTCTTGTGCGGATTTCAAAATCCCAAACATGAGTATTATGAATGTTATTCCGTGTAAAAATAGCGTCATCTGTAACTAACACGTCAACTGTAAATCTGGAATTTTGAGTATTTTGTTGCAGCAACCATTCAGAAAATCTAATTTGTAAGGGATAAAAACCTTAGTTGTTAATACACACATTGTAGCACAGCCAGAGTATGTAGGACCAAATTTTAGAATTAGGAGATTGTTGTTGCTTCTTTTATGAGCACGAAAAAAATCGCATGCTCACATGAACCATGATCTTACTGCCGCACAACTGATCCCAGTGATTTTCAACTACATTACCTACAAGGGCATTAAAGATATGAACCCAAGGGAAATGGGACGGAGTATCGAATCAGAAATTGTATTACCATTAAAAACAAATGCTGACTTTTGCATGTCCTTGAATATTGCTTTCAAGATCAGAGCCAATGTCGAAGATTTTGCTCTCGCAACAAACAGCTTTTATAGAGGCCATTTTCCCGGTATCTCTCCATATTGATGAATACCAACACAAAAAGTGCAAAAGGAGAATTCGACTTTTAAGTAACCTTAAAAAAATAACTCGTGTATCCGAACGTAAAATTCCTCAGTCTTTCAGAGTGCGACGGCATAAAGAAAGTGTTGACCTTTAAATGACCTTGAACGTGATTTTCAAAAATTATTCAACCACGTATACGAATGTGAAATTTTCACTCCTTTGGAATCCGCTTACAGAAATTATATTACCATCAAAAAACAAAAGTTAACCTTCAAATGACCTTGAAAATGAGTTAACTTTGTCAAACAGATGTTTAACAACCTTAAGAATATATATGAGTGGTGGTAATATTTCGCACATGGCACTTTTTGGTAAGGCTGTTATTTGTGCATCTGATTCTACTAAATTTAAAATTCCAAATTTTTTAATAATCACTTTATCTCTTCTAGCACTGTTAAATCCTTTTAAAATAAAACATATTAAGCCGTGAGGTGTACAACCTATAAAACATTTTGTAGTAGATTCCATATTTGAACCAAGTGAAATTGGATCCATTGGTTTTTGTATAGACCTTGAGCGAAGTTGGGGGGGATGCTGATTCTTACGACCGGTGAGCCAATTTTAACAGCGATTTTAGGGGTGAAATTGAAGGTAGAAAAATCTAATTTTGTTCACATAAAATTTTCAGTTAGTGAAGAAAATCCTTCCATCCTTCCTTTCCCTTTTTCTTTTTTAAGCTGCACTGTGCTGATGAAGGACAATAACCCAGAAACAACATTATTCACAGTTGCTTCGTGTTCGTTTTTCAGCTTTTTTCTGGATCTTTAGCCGATAAATTCTACAGTTATTTTACGTTTACGATCCGCTTAGTCTCACTCACGTTATATATTTTTTACATAACAGATTATGAAAAAACTATAGTAGGTACATATTATATATAGTAAAATATACAGTAAAAGTTTGTTATTATTAGTTCCTGTGTAAAATAACATTCCAAATCAGCAATAGTTTGTAATTAATATGCAATGTAATTGAATTTCGCATAAAACCAACATCGATTTTATTTATCTTCTCGAAAACCATTTAACATTTTTCACGTCACACGTGACGCAGAACCGCGTGCATACAAATTGGAAATAAATTAGATCCCAATTGAATTGGAATTGCAAACTTCATATCGGAATAAGCTGTTTAAACCAATTCAACTGATGTTTTAATAAAACCTAACTACTGCGAACTACAATTTATTTAGAGTTTTAATTTCCGTTCGGTTCTGATACAGTTTTGACACAGCTATTAACTGAGGTGCTACAACGGTCCTAAAAATCCATAAATTGCAGTGAATTATCCATTTGGAGTGTAGTAGATCGCTACAAATTTGTTGGAGATTTCACAACGACGGATAATAGAAAACACATGAACTCAGCCTTTTAACGTTTTCTTGCCTGTCGAAATGCACTGAACATTTCAAATAGAATTATTTCAAAAATAGTTACTCCTACCGACTTCAGCAAAGTATACATTTTTCAAATAAAATAGGTAAGAGAATCGATTGTTTCGATAGTCAGATGGATACACTAAGCTGCAAAAAGGTTACACACGCAAAATACCAAGGGCCCCCCGTACCCACCCTAATGGACCTTGTGGAAATAAATGGATTAGTCCATCAAATTGCTCATCAAAATTTAGCTATGTATACCAAATTTCATTCATCTTTCACAAAGCGATTGAGAGATATTGCAAAAAAATGATTTCCATTCCTCCCTCTTCAATGGGTGCCTGTGCTCTTCGGAAGCATTTCCGGACGGACCCATATTCATATGAACTTTTTTACTTAGTTTTGATCATAGAATCGGCCTGTTCAGGGTTGGCAGCTAATTATGAGACACCCTGCATATCAATCAATCAATTTAACCCCATCGCCCTAGGTTCAAGGTAATTTCAAGGTCAAATTGAAAGATATGTAACCAGACTACCATATATTTATGTTTTTAGGGTCACTTAATCTGAATTCAGGATTTATTTAACCTCATCAGGTCAGTTTCAAGGTTATTTCAAGGTCAAATTGAAAGATAGAAAGGCAACTGGACCAGACTATCGTACATTTATGATTTTGGAGTTGCTTAATCTGAATTCAGGATTTATTTAACCCCATCAGATCAGTTTTTAGGTTATTTCAAGGTCAAAAGGAAAGACGCAGTAGTCAATATGAGAACCCATAAAATGTAATTTCATATTAAGCAAACAGCTCAGTTTCCTATAGTTTTCCACCATTTGCACTACTTTTCCTTATAATCTAGACTTTTATGGTTTTATGGTTCTTTCTCGCAGTTTTGCATCTGAAACATTGGGAAAAACTTTTCGTGATAGAAATATAATCTATCTTCCTTATTAAGAGCATTCACCCATTGTTTTACAACTCCTAATTTGATGTTGAAAGAGCTGGAATCAATACTTAAGGAAGAGCAACTACCGCTTCTCTATTGACGTTGTTAGTACTTGGTTGAAATGAAGCTCTTCTTGACCATTCTTTTACTATATAGTGTTTTTTTTTCGATCTTTACTATCCCATTCATATAAGAAGACCGGATATTTTGTAAAACCAGATTGACATCTCAATAAAATAGTGACAGCTTAAAAATCCCTACAAAATTGCCATTCATGATTGTAGTTGTATCAGGAACTGACTTCATGCTCGTATGGTCTTATTTCAAACTGGAATAGAGGGGGTATACATTAGTATTATGGAAGCTTCTCTTCGAAGAATCAATAAACAATCTCTATTTATTAAGCTGGTACCATCTAGGTTTGAGTTTGGTCTTTCATGCCTTAATATCAGGAAGTATTACAAGGGTTCACTGATTCAACGAACGAAAGATTTGATTCTACTCATACTTTAAGCAATATTTTTCAACAACGATGTAAAAACTCTGCCCAATTATATAAATGTATGATGATTTTGCCGTTTTGCATGACCTAGAAGCAGACTTCATTTCAAATGAATCCTGCATTCCTGAATCCCCAATATTAAAATTTTTATTTTGAAAATGGAACTCCAAAATGAAAAGTGGTATAATAAAAGTTCCATTATTTTAATCCAAAGAATATGTGGATAACGACTTGACCTACTGATTATTAAATTGCTATGCGGTATGGTAATGTGTATTTTCCGTGTTTATTATTTTTGGCGGATAAATAAATAAATATGCAGGTTCAGCCACCGAATGTATCACCGTCGAGTTACAGTCAAATTTGATGGCTAAATTTAGTGCAACACTGCGGTCAAATGGTACCGTTGTCGGATTATTTCACACCGCTATTTTCGCTTCTCCATTATTACTAAATAATTCATTAACTCCAGCCATAAAAGCAAATTGATTCTAGTCACATTTTGGCATCCATATTAAATTTTCAACTAGTTACATTGCAATGGGTAGTAAATAAAACATTTGCTACTTCGCACCAATCTTCGTTATAATCTAACTATTCTCCACAAATGAATATTTTGAAGCGTTCTGTATCTTTTATTCAATTTGTTTGCTGTTCATATCAAGACAACATATTTTACTGGTTACTTTCAGATTTTTTTCTTGATTTAGATACGGAAAGATTATATTGGCTAGTGTAGAAACTAGAAGAAGAAACTGTATTATCAAGAACTTCTGTATACCGACTTCTTAAACGTAATCTGCTACATCCATATCACATTCGAAAAGTGCAAGAGCTATTGCCTCAAGATTTGGATTGACGAGTGACCTTTTGCGAGTTTATCTTACATCAGGATATTAATTTCCACAAAAAAATTGTTTTCACTGATGAGACTTGTTTCACTCTTAGAGGAATTACAAATATTCACAACTTTCATGAATATTCCAATGTAAATCTCTATGCAAGAAATCCTAGACATTTTCAGCACGAGAACGTTTGGGTCGGTATTATTAATTGTTATTTGACTGGACCAGTTATTTTGCCAAATCGATTAAAGTTATTTGGAATCGAAAATTTACGATTGCAACATAGACTAGAGTTTTGATTTATACATGATAGGATACCGCCTCATTTTAGTGCTACTGTTAGAGATTCTTTGAATTTTAACTTTCCAAGTGATAAAAGCACAAGTTTTTTTCTATTAGAAAAATGTTTGTAATTAATTTGAATTAGTTTCAAAACAAACCGAAACATTTACTCGATATATGACACCAGATGAATCAGATTCGCCCCATACAGAGTAGTTTTACAGTAACTGCGAGGAATGCCCTTCAAGGGAACCTTGATTAATTATTAACAATTTCATTACGTGGTAATGCAAGATGAGGGCATAATTGGTGTTATATTCGGTCTGCTGATTACTGTGCAACTTAAGGGGTTATTCTAATCTGGTAAATGATTAAATTTCAGATACTGAATGGCGGTCGGCAGAATCCTAGGATACTGTTGGAACACATTGCTTAGAATCTGGCTAGTGGGTATAATTAAACGAAACTTGCCTCCGCAAATGTGTACATAGGAGTCAAATAGTCCTAACCCTTACTGAATATATTCTAACCAAAAATAAGGGCGAAGACATTAAAGCAGTTGGGATAGACTTGTAGTTATTTGTTTTATTCTCTCAAAAACTACTATAGTTTGTTTAGAAATGAAAGAGAGTAATAAAAGCTTATTATGTATGAAAATCATAAACAAATGTAGTACTTGTGCTTATATTCAATATTTTTATATTATGTATTATTGGTATAGATGAGGTGTACTTTTAAAAAAACTTTGTGTGGCCGGGTTGTACTAAATTGTAGCAGGAAGCTAAAATTTAATCCCCAACAATCCGTCTTTGTCTATGTCGCTTCAATTTCTCGGTCCATTTCTCTTACAACTAAACAATATAAAAACGGCATTTCAAAACATGAGACTAATTTAAGCATCATAACCGGGTTAAGAGGGTTTTTAGTAATTCAAATAAAATTATTCAATATTATTATCAAAATATTTATTTAAATTTAATGAATAGACTTTTATTCCACACAAAAATATATGTATTTTGAAAATTCAAATTATGGTGAGTAAATGTAGTGTTGTATAACTGTACAATAAAGAAAATAAAAAAGTAGGTATATTAAAATTCATTCTCTGAATATTCTGATGAATTATCTTCGTCTCCTAGATTGATATTGATTGGTTCCACAGTAACGTCAATTAAATTATCGAGTTCCCACATTTTCTCCTCTTCTTTTTGTACATGATGTATACATCTTTGCCAGTTATCTGCAGTTACTCGTTTCAAGAAATTTTTTAACAAAATTTTCACGTCACTTAATTTAAACGTCGTATTATTTCACGCTACATCTCCTTTTACCTGCGCCCAGACTAATTCGATTGGGTTAAGTTCACAGTGATAAGGTGGTAACCGTAGTACCGTTATTTGGCAATTTGTTGCCATTTCATCGATAACATATTTTTTCTGATCTTTATTAAGATTGACAAGTGTCAAAAGCTCCTTTTTCACCATATTTGTTTCAAAAAAAATGTTTTTTCCGGATAACCATTGAATTATATCGGCTTTCCTTCAACCAGTCGTAGGCGTCCGCTGGGTCTGCTGTGAATGGTAACTGGCATTATCCATGACAATTACAGACCCCGGAGAAATAAGATCCAACATCTGTGTAAAATACTCTTCGAAAACATATGCGTTCATGTCTTCGTGGTAGTCACATGTATTTTTAGATTCAAATAAAAGTAAACCGCCATCTACGAAACCACTGGCACTACCTATATGTGTCACTATTAATCTTCACCCTTTACCTGAAGGTGCCTTGAACCCTGTTGAAAGTGCATCCAAAAATGCTTGTCAAATACTTTTTACATATTTATCTTGCCATGCTTTTGTTATAGTATATCCCTCGTTGACCCAAGTTTCGTCTAGATAATAAATATTCCTCCCTTCGTCAAGGAATTTTCTAATTGATCTTAAGTAGGATCTTCGAAATAATCAAATAATTTCATCTTTATCGATAAGAACTGACTTCCTGTTCTGCTTTTCCCAGCAAAAATTCAACTCTCGTAAGACGGCCCATAATTTGCTTCTACTGATTTATGGCAAATCGTTGTCCTCTGAAAGTTCACTTAAAATTTTGTTTAGCGTTGGTATTTCTTTTTTAAAATAAAATGAGTGTATTTTTCTGCGAATGACATTTTTGAAGAAATCATCTATAACGACTTTTGACCTCCCTGTAGATGATTTTGGGAGATTTACAGTATCTTGTTCATTTTTTGTTTCCTTTAAAAGTCTGTAGATAGTCGATTTTCCAATCCCTGTCCTTATGGAACACTTTTCCACGATGTCGTCAACACTGTTGGTAGGATTTTGGTGTTTCAATGCATTAAATACATTTAATATAATAATCTTCTCATTCTGAGACAGCGCACATCTTTTCACGCGTTTAGCAGGTACGTAATCTGATAAGTTCGACATTTTACCCAAACAATATTATATCCACTGGCACAATAGTCACTAAACACAAGTCGAATTTTACTCTACTGCACTAGCACGTCTTCGTATATTCAGCTCTAAGACTGGATTGATCTGTCACAATACACTGATTCCTGCCCTATGATGTATCCAGTAAAATATACTAATGTACACCCATTACCTGTTAGCATTAGTGTTACCCGATAATTACCTGAAACGAAATATTACCACGCCCATAGCCGGTTCTTATCTCGGGGTTTTATTACTCTCTTTCATTTCCAAACAGACTATAGTTGTTATATGGATAAAATGCTATTTCGGTTTCAGGAATATGTGATTCCAAAATATTATCTAATCCAAGTTATTTTAGTAAAAAATTTGATAGTTTCTGAGATACAGGGTGTTGAAGTTACAACTTATTATTGATTTTTCTTTAGTAACTTAATTATTCATTGCAGTGAAAACTTGGTACAAAGGAATGTTCTAGCATGAAGTATTGAAATCTTGTCTCAAATTTGATATAGTCGCCACAACATTAAAGTTTCTAGTCCGAATAAGTATCATGAATTTTATATTGGTATGAAATGTATTACAGGGTAATCTTTGAAACATATTGATAGGTCAGAACATGAAAAACAAGACAAGATCAAGAATAGAGAAACAGAATGCTAACACTATCGGAAACTATCAAATATTGGACTAAAGTAACATAAATTAGATCATCAGATTTTGATACCAGGAATTTATAGTAGCATTTTGTCTAGAACTTTTAGAGCCACTCTGTGTTTTCCATAAGAAAAGAAACGATATTTTTTATAATAATAATATAAATGTAAGTGAACGGTTTTATGGCATCAGCATCAAATATCTAACCCGTTCGACTACCGTTACGAAATAAGAACTGTAAGGCAATGACTGTTGGAAACTTCAAAAGAACTACTCTCAATGTGGTAGTATTACATCAGACACTCTTAGCATAGCTCGGATGGCATATGTTACGTTAGACGAGGCAGGAGGGAGAGAGAAGGTTCTAAACGCTCTTTGTGAAATTTTATATGAATAATTTGAGCCCCTTAGATGTCTATAACACGCAACTATGGCGAAACTCCCATCGAATGAGCCGGCAAAACGGAATGCGAGTAAACTCATCAGATCGTGGCCTATGCTCAAATTACGCTTCCGCATTCACCGCAAATCAATATCACGGCTAATCAGCAGTTTGATACGTTTTCATCGAGGGATTTTCAAAGGATACGGCTAAGCTAAACATGATTGATTTAAATTATTTCCCATTGGCTTCCAAAATTCAGCATTTGGTTTCCCATCTACCTATTAATTGTAATACACACAACTTCAAATGTCTTGGACTCCCCCTCATTCTTGTTAAAGAAATCTTTTTGCTTGAAAAACCAAATATATTTATAAGAGTATATTGTTTTTTTTTGTGAAAAGAATATGTTTGATAAACTGATTACTTAAAAACCAGCAAATGTGTGACATATTTGACAAAATTTATTAAATCAAAAAAAGAAGTAACGAAGCAAGTTCTCTACTTGACGAATAGTCGGTATGACCTTCACCACGTTCCAATAGCATATTGACACGTTTGCGCATTGAGATGATCAAATGGTTAACGATCTCTTGCGGAATATTGTTCCATTCCTCTTCTGCCGCCACGACTAACTCATCTGCAGAGGTGGAGGAATATGATTATGAATGGCTCTAGCAACGAAATCCCACATGTTTTCAATAGGATTTATGCCAGGAGAGTTGGCTGGCCAATCTAATCTATTGATATGTCCTGCTTCGAGTGTCTCTTGAACCATTCTTGCACGATGTGGTCGTTCATAAACACAAAATTTTCACCTACTTCATTACGTAGGGGGTAGATAATGGGCGTAATAACTTGTTCGATGTAAATTTGATTGGTCATATTCTGTGGTATGCGAATTAATGGGGTCCGGCGGTTGAATATTATTCCACCCCAGAACATTACGGTATCCCCTTCATACGGAGCAACTTCACGGGGAAAAATGAAGTCGCTGCTGATGACCTGGTTCTCTCCAGACTCTTTGTCGATTGTCATCAGTCACTTCTGGTATCGTCTACCAACCCCTATGCTCTCGCGTCCACTGGTGACGGGCAGTACGATGCCTTGGAAGTAGAGTGGGGACTCGAAATGGTCTTCTAGCATGTAAATTTGCATTGTGGAGTCGTCTTCGAATAGTAGGTGTAGATATAACACGGCAAACACCCAATATAATATCAATGTCGGGAGAAAATTAAACGTAAGCATTACATGTGTAAATTATGTTATTTTAAAATCAAAATGGTGCGAATTATTTTTATTACAATAATGTATTAAGGTCGCCATATTTGTCGCCGTAAAATGATCAAATTCAAAAAATTAAACATGTAAAACAAAAGTAATTTCAAAAATAATATACTTGATTTCATTGTTACTATTTCAATTTAGGAAATAGAGGACTTTTGTTTTCAAATGTTGCCTGCATTACGGTAATTTCAAGAGCGATTGGAATTATAAAACAATTCGACAAGAAAATTGAGTAAAGAAATTTGAACAAGAAAATTAACTCAAGAAAAACTTTTGGACTGGACTGGACTGTAAAGTGGGTTTAGGGCACATATTCTGCTATCTTATATGCTAAGTAACTTTATATTATAATAATATTTAGATACAATCGTTTGCAATAATAATGACACTCATTAAAATCAATTTTGAGTTTTCTTTTGAACTGCTGGCCTATTTGTAATGAAATCTACTTTAAATTTTTAAAATTAATTGTTTTACTCACCAATAGAGATTTAATGAAATTTCTACATCAGCATACATGGTTAGTTTTATGTCTGGCAAAATGTTACTAATTTCATTAACATATACAATAAAAAGCACCGGGCCCAAAATCGAACCCTGTGGGACTCCCAAATCTATTTGAATTCTTTCTGAGTTGACGGAACACAATGAATTGTCTTCTTTGTGTTTTAATTGGACATATTGAGTTCTAGTTTTTAAAAAAGACTATAGCCATTCCAAACACACACCCCTGATACCATAATCATATAACTGCGAGATCGAAATGTTGTGGTCGACACAGTCGAAAGCACGACTCAGGTCAGAAAATATGCCTATCTATATAGTTGATTAAATTGTCATAAAATTCATACAAAGCAGTACTAGTGGATTTTCCAGATCTAAAACCATGTTGGTTATTTGACAGTACACTAACTTTTTCCAGAAACTAATAACCTATCCAGGAAACAGTATTCAAGAAAAGCCTGAATTAATAGTTATCGGTCTGTAGTTCTCTAAAGATTTCTTGCAGCCTTTTTTATGAACTGGGACAACTTTGCCTACTTTCAGCATATTTGGGAATTTTCCACTAGTAGAAGAGAGGTTTATCAAAAAGACCAAAGGTTTGATTATGATCATAACAATTTTTTTCGGTATAAACGTAGGTCAAATCACTCAACTCATTAGTGGTAAAAGGGAGCAAGAACATTGACAAGTTATGAGTAGTATAATTATTTTCAAAATCATAATTATATAAACTTCCAGACTGATTGGACGTCCTATTGTGCAATTCTATGGGAACATTTTTGAAAAAGTTATTAAAAAGATTAGAAATAATATTTGAATCGTCTAATTCTTCATTGTTATATTGTAAAGAAATATTTTGGTGTTGTATATTGTGTTTATTATTAAGCTCAGAAATCACTTTCCAAGTTGATTTACTAGGGTTTTTAGAGTTAGGTGTTTTGATAAAACGTTCTTTTCTTATCCTTTAGAAGAAGAAAATTTTGTTTCTTCGCGTCGTTATAAAAATTAGCAAGATGAGGAAATTTCCTTTTTAAGACAAATAGATCTTTTAAATTATTACTAGATTTTCGAATATCTTGATCAATCCATTTTTTCCCATTTGGTTTAACTGGAACTTTTCGCATCGGAAAGTGATCATACAGCAGATACGTTATTGCCACTCTGTATCTCTCCTTTAAAAAAAGAGAGTCCATGGAAGGATGAAACCCAGGAGAATTATATTTAAATAATTTGTTCCTGCCAATTGGCACTGCCCCCGTGCAAATTATCAATGCTGTCCGATTTTGAAAAGGGTCGAATTGCGGTTAAGTGAGAAACTAGGTCGTCATTTAGAGATGTCACCTGTCTCCTTAATCATCTAATAATGACCAAAATTTGATAGAGGATATTATCTTGGAGGGTTAAACATATCTCTGTTGGGGAAATTTGATGTTCCTGTTCGTAGCTGACGCAGGATAAAGGGTTCTGGTGGAGGAAGGGACAATATGTAGTTTAGTTTTTAGTACTACAGTATGGTTCCACTTATTAATCAGTAAATGTATAATAAAACTAGGTGACCCGGCAAACGTTATTTTGCCATTTGAATTATTTCTAGTACATATTTTGGCAGTTAAATAAAAAATAACTAACTTATTGTAAGTGTGTGGAGAAGTGGTATATGACTAAAAGAGGAATGGAGCACTGTGAATGATGACGGTCTATAAGAATAACAAAACACGAAACATTCATTTTTTTAATTATTTCGCGTGCCTGCAATTTTACTTGTTTGAAGGCCCAAATTAGCCCCTTTACGTCTTGTTGGCATTGTTCACTGTACAAAAAATAGGCATATAGTAAAATAACAGCCGTTGTTGGCGGGAGCTCGTGACACGTGTTTCGTACTTTTGAGGTTATGTAGATCACTTAATTAACTAATAATGAGAACTACACTTAAAATTAATAATTTTATTAATTATTGATAAAATAGGAAATAAATAATTATGGCCCAGCAAATTAATAATAAATTTACTTGAGAATTACACTTAGAAGATAAAATGATAATTGTAAACGTCACTACTACGCTCGATTCATACACAATAATAATGGTCGAAAACTGTGTAGGGAGTGAGAGAAGGCTTATTGTGTGAGAGAGACAGGAGACCGGCTTCGTTCTCATCCCTACTCCGTACTGTTTACTGGGTGAGAAGTGACACCGGTAGATGCTTGGCGGGGATAACTGATCTAGTGATAATCGATCAATTATGGACCAGGGTTAAAAATGATTAAATTACTGAAATGATTATTAAAAAATAGGGGTTTGTGATAGAAGGAGGAAAATTAAGGGTTGTATGTATTTGTTAATGCCACATCATGAAAAAATAAAAATAAAAAATTTTGTCCAAAAAATAAAAAAAAATTGTTTGGGGTGGACCACCCTTATCACTTAGGGGTATGAAAAATAGATTACGACCGATTCTCGGACCTACCGAATATAGGTATAAAATTTCATAAAAATCGGTCAAGCCGTTTCCGAGGAGTATGGCGTCTAAAATTGTGATACGAGAATGTTATATATTAGATTATAAATCAGCTCGCTTCCACAAAAGTGCTTCTAAATCTTCTATTATTAGTATGTTAAGTGGCACTATTACTTTGTATATTTTTTGTATTTTATATTTATAGCTGATTTTTGAACAAACAGGTACATAAAATAAATTTGGACAATCATCACTCTGTCATCTTTGTTTTGTTTTAAACTTCATTAATAATTCCTTGGAGTCGTTTCAGATGAAAAAAAAAATAAAAAAATCAGTTTAGAATTTTTAATAATATAACGTTATTCTTTGGAAACATGTACTACACTGAAAAAACTACATACACGGGAACCATAAATAAGTATAAGTACATTTTAAATAAATTTCGTGATTTTTCAATAGAAAACTTGTTGAGGCCCGCTGATCCGACTCCGATACGAATATTTTTAAGACCCATGGTGGATGTGAATTCCACAGCGTTACCAGTGTTACACTAATGTCTTCGAATAGGCTCCAACAAAGTTAACTAGAACTTTTAGACATGACAAAGAATAATTGAAATATACTGGGTAAACTATGACTAAGTACAAAAATTTTAACCACGTGCTCAGGGAGGCCTAAAAGATAATAAAAAATTTATTTCGGAATTCTAGCTTGATGTTTAAAAAATGGGGCAAAACCCTCTTTTCCTACGGAAAGTCGGCGCCTATGACAATCAATCATCGTCCGACATGGCTAGATATGTCAACCACCATGCGGTAGTTTCTTCAATATTGTCAAGTGTAGCAACGACGAAAATAAACATTTGTATTAATAATAATAATAATAATAATAATGTCTAAGTACCTGATAGATAACAGCTAATCCGGTTAACTACAGTATTTTGTATTTGTTCTTCGTTCTTTCGTTGCACACTGCCAAAACTACATTTTCACTCCTTGCAGATTCATCATAATTATCCACTAACATATCCGACATAAAATACTTTATTTAATTACTATAACACGTTTAAAATTAGTCATTTAGCTGATTTAAAGTAACAGTAAGTTCTAGGTTATGAATACTGCATTGCTAGTTGCCTACTTTCCATGCTCCAAACCATGCAGAAACTAAGTTATAATCTAAGGGTCATTTTTACAGAACACTGTAAACATCTTGGGATGTTATAGTTTAAAATATTACTAATTATTTTATGCAAACATCGTCGATTACTGCTAATATTGTTGCTATTATTAGTATTAACAGAATTTAATTACACAACAACGCAAGAAGTTTAAAAATATATCGTCGTGAGTGCACCTTGCATTAATGGCCTACAGATGTCGTCAGATGTCATATGTAGATGTTAAATAACGTAAGTATACGGTTACGGTACTCCGATTAGTTTGAAATAATTTTTCAGTACTTGTTTTTCGCAAATTGAATTTTTCGCGTATTTTTTGTGTATTTACAAACATGTTGTATTCAAATACCTAGATGACGGATAAGGTGCTGATTTATGGGAGTGTGACAAGTGCATATTATCGTGCGGCAGCGTGAAAGACGTTTCCCGAGTATACAAAATATTATGCTGAATACTTTTTGAACCACATCGAACAGCTGTTTTATGCCGTGGCGGTAAACGTGTGGCAGTGTTTTTATGTATTTATATACAATTACGAGTAAGAAAACAGAAGAAGATTCAACATTCTTAAAATCTCTCCAAGTATCAATCCTGGAAATAAATATTATGTCTCTCTGAGCTACCATACCGTATTTTTCATTAAATCATTAAATAAAAATCTACATTTTGTAAAGATTTTGTTTTCTTTCAAAGCGGCTTAAACTGATCAATGCGGTGACCTGTCACTATGTTTGACACCTTTGCCTTTGGCAGAATATATCTAACCTCGCGGCTGACAGAAGGTCAATGACGGCGATAAATAAGGATTTAATATAGTTTTGAAAAACAAATTTTTGGCTTTATAAATAAGTTTGGATTTTTTTTGAAGGGTGATTCCGTTAATTCTTATTTTTCCCTATCCGCTTTAAAATATTTGTACTAAGTCACAGTTAACCCTGTATTTATGAAAATATTAATGCGCATCTCTTCTCTTTTACCATTCCTATACCTCACCAATAAATTGAAAATATAAACCAGATTCTCTACTCACAATCATTATCCATTTTTACTATACCTCAACTGATTTATTACAATACGTTATTGTTATCACTACTTAACAAATATGCTTCTAACATGTCAACCTTTTCACTGTTTGAATAATGTACCTTATTTTATTTAATCACACTGCATTTTACGAAAAATAGTAATTAAATACACTAGACACTTAAAAGAAAAACACTTCCCGTGAAAATAATAAGACGATTACGACAAATACGTGTAGCAGTGCATTACTTAAAGAAACCGTTAGCTTAGTTCAGTTTCAGAAGATGCAAAAGTATCTCATATTAACTTTCAATTTACGTGTATTGAAATTATCAAATCCCTTTCCACAAATATTACATGTTTTGTTTCCACTTGTAACTTGCACTGGACCATACTAGTGCACCGGTATCAACATAACCTCTTTGTCGACCTGGACTATCAATCCTAGAGAGTGGCTGCTGCGGTACATTTCACCTACTGCTCGTGACATCTACCTGTTACCTGTGCCTACGACAGTAGTTTCTTTTTTGCATGCGATTCACACTGCTTTGAAATATTTTAACTTTGCCTTCTCTTGATATTGAACGCATACATCAAGCTAGTTATTTTGTTATTCCATGTTTTGTGTTAATTTTTAAAATCTGTTTCGCCTACTACGAAGTACGACATGGTTATCACTTACACGTTGTTTGAGGTTATGTGGCGAAAATTGATTCTACGGTGTTGTGTGAAAATCATAGTTTTTTGTTATTCTTCATAAAATAATTTAAGGGTATAATTTGATAGTTCTTAGTAATGTTACGGAAGCTCACCTACCATTTTAGTTTGCTAATTATGTTCCTGTTTAGGTTGGAATTTATAATTTCTGTTATACTGAACATTCCAGGCTATATTAGATTAAGTTCGAGATGCGTTC
Source organism: Monochamus alternatus (assembly GCA_037114965.1). Taxonomy (NCBI): domain Eukaryota; kingdom Metazoa; phylum Arthropoda; class Insecta; order Coleoptera; family Cerambycidae; genus Monochamus; species Monochamus alternatus. Next base: position 10,879,506 of record CM073427.1, read on the forward strand.
TCGAGACAGCGGAAACTTCTAGATCTCCAAAAAATATATATAACCAGATCGGCTTCACCTTCACAGTTCAGTGTGCAGAAGTTAAACGCGCATGACAGAAACGTCAAAGTTAGGGTTTGACAGTTTGAAGTGGGTATATTTGAGTTGAATCCAGTGGTGATAATAATGTTTTGTTTTTCCAGTTGGAGTATTTCAAGTCTATACCAACATGGAGGTTATAATAATTTCAATATATTTTTTTAATAATAATAAATAGTTATCGATGTTAAAGTGTCATAAGTTTAAAATGTTGGCATTGTATTTATTCGTTATGGCCTGTAATACAAGGTGTAATTATTGCTGTATTCTGTTTCTTTGTATTGAATATGTTACACTTTCAAAAGTAAATAGATTCTAATTATAGAGTGCGTCAATGTTACATTAAGAAAAGTTATAAAAATATCAGTTTATTTACCAACATAAAAAATCACAAGTTACATAGAATCTAAAGTAATTTTTTATAATTCCTACTGACATGCATAATCATATTACCAATATAGTTGCGGCAAGAATTCAGACGACTTACGTCACGGCTGATGTACGCAATTGTTTTTATTGTCAACATAATTTTCGATATTTCGTCGCGTTAAAAACAACAATTTTTTGCAATTTAGTGCAATATATAGTGCAAATATTTAGTGTAGTATATAGTTTTATTATTCTCCGTTCCAGTTTTGATGAAAATATAAAGAATTATTCATTTGTTGTCTGAATTCTCAACTATATGAAACTACGCATTAATTAAAATGACTTTATTAGTATCGCTAACACTATCATTGTATTATATTTGCATGTAGTGTGACTTTGCAATATACCTCAATGACCTGTTGCAATATAGCATGTTATCGTTCAACGGTGAAACAATTGGACCGCGAAACGAGATAATTCCTCTCCCAAATTGCCCCTAGATGAAAGAATTTGGGGAGAATTATCACGGAATTCCTTACTCAAATCGTTCCATCACACGCCGGTTTTTTTTAATACAGTTTAGTAAATCAGCGTTTATTAATCTATATACGAATATGCATATAATGCTATTTAAAAATATTATTAAATTGGTTTCAATTATTAGTACTTTATTTTTTGTCGCACTGGCACTACTCAACGCAAAATAAATTATTTTGTATTGTACACAGTCCAGATGAAATAAATAGTTATACAGGTGATTCAGAACATATTGAACAAAAATTTTGAATTTACAGGGGCCTCTACAAATACAATTTCGTAAAAAAGAAACAAAAAGGGCAGTTCGAATATGATTTAAAAATACACTTTTGCACAGCATTGGAAACTGGTGCACTGTAACATCTGACCTTGCAAATGAACGGACAAAAATTAAAAGAATTTTCCAAAGACGAAAATAAATAAAATTTTGTAACACCTATTTTATATAAACTGTGTTTGCCGCTATTGTTATTATTAATTAATAAAATTAATATGTGGTTTTAATTAACAAAATAATTTGATATACCAGATGTTACAACAAATGTTCAAAATTTTGTCCACTGACGTGTAAATATATTTCGGCCCGTTTTACTTCGTTTCTACGAATTAACACAAATGTTACTGCAGTGGCGGCTCGTGGTAGCTGAAAGAGGTGAGGCCCAAATAATACCTAAATAGGAATAAATTTATACGTCTCCCTTGAGGTAATATTTCTTGACGCGTTGACCATTTTTTATTATGGAGGTCTTCGCCAATAGCCCTACTATAATCATAAATTAAAAAACTAAATAACATCAGAACTCCGATTTTTATTTGCAATATAAATAATAGAAAAAATATATGTTTCAGCATCTAATAATTTAAAAAACACTAAAAAATATAGAAAAATATAAAAACCAATTTTCAACTACTTATCTATTTACATACAAAGCAAAGCCACTTTTACCAAAAATGTTTTAATACTTTCACTTCTTATAAAACAAGTCTATTCGTCGGTCTTTTAAATTCGCAAATTTATTTATAATGCCGGCGCTAGGACTTTGCAACAGTTCTTTTTCTATAGCCATCATCGATAAGTTGTTTAAGCGCTCTTGTGTCATCGTATTTCTTAAGTAAGTCTTAATGCGCTTAAGGCACGAAAAGTTTCGTTCTACTGAAACACTTATTGCAGTAATTGTTAAAACTAAAGCAAAATAATTTGTATATTTCCGAAAATATCATTTTAAATTCCTGGTATAATATTTCTACCTTTTTCTGAACTTCTAATTTATAAAATTGTTCGTCTCTGTACAAAGCATAAAGTTCGTAAACTTATCTATGTCAAATATGTTTGGATACATTTGTAGTAAACAATCAAACGATATTTCCGGAAATTTGTTTGCATATTAGGGATATTTTAAAGTGTTGGCCGATTATTCAAAATTTGTCATTTCTCTACTTCATTACGTATTGAAAAAGGCGTTTCTAACAGATATATAACAATATCGTGAGAGGGATTCATTATTATAAATAACTATCGACGAGCCTATAGATAATATATATTTAAATTAGGTTCCTATTCTATGTTAAATTTAGTCTTACCTTCTAAGGAAGTTGTTTTTTATTTCTTTAAATTAATCCTACCTGCCTTGTCCCTAAAACTTCACCACCACGCTTACTACCTAATCTTCAGAATATTTAAGAAGTCACATTCTACTAATCAACCACTAACACTAACCACTGGAAATTCAAAACACATAAATAAAAGTATTAACACTTGAAGAATCGATTAATCGCGTCACACACGTAAATAATCTACAGTTCACAAGTTACCTACGGTCACTAGCCACTATCACATCATCCATTTGCCGTTGAAGTAAAAACTTGAGGCGCCATAAATCGGGCCTCACTCTCGAGCGGATATTTTAACCGTCTCGCGTGGTGGGGTAAACCATAACGTATGTGCGACGCAATTTGAGGCACGGAAAATTCGGCCTCACTGTGGCGGGATTGGTGGGTGACTCGGACTCCCCACGTGGGTATGAACAGCGGAATATTGAAATGTAAACCAGAGGTACGTTATAACATACGAGGGCTAAGATTGAAGCAATTATTTTATTTCGTTACATTGATTTTTGTTAAATGTAGTAAGCAATCGGATTGGATATTATGGGGTATTAAAATATACAAAAAAAAAAACAAATTTTACAGTGAAGCCCGGCCTCAGTTGCTTCATACGACGAGCCGCCACTGTGTTTCTGGTTCTTGTCCATTTTGAACTCGTAAGTTATGCTACGTTCGCATAAAACAACACTAGTGTCCACTTCGGTACGATACACTTCATATTTTAAATATCCCCGCAAAAAAAGTTCAAAGGATTTAAGTCAGGAAATCGTGGCCGCCATGGTACCAGTCCTCCTCGTCCAATCCTTCGTACCCAATGAACTTCATTCAGGTACTCCTGAACATTTTGTCGAAAATGAGGGGGAGCACCATCGTGCAAGAACCACATTCTGGAGATAGTGAACCCCGTCCATTCGATTTGGTAAAATGAATGGTCCATGCAAGCGATCATCGACCATGGGCGAAGTTAAGTGGGGCTTGGGGCTTAGCTTAGCCCCTCCAAAAATATTTATAAATAACTCACACACATTTCAGAACCGAAATTAAAACACAGTCCACCCGGGGCTTTAGCCCCCCCAGATTTAATTATCTAACTTCGCCCATGTCATCGACAATCTCTGCCCAAATATTAAAAAAAACGTTGTTGGAAACTATCCCGTTGAATCGTGCGCAATTTTCAAAATTCCAAACTTGAGTATTATGAATGTTATACATCCCATTTTTTTTGTAAAAATAGCTTTATCTGTAACTAACACGTCAACTGTAAATCTAGGAGTTTGAGAATTTTGTTGCAGCAATCATTCACAAAACCTAATAAGTACTTCGTAAGGGATAATTCATTGGTATTAATGCTTGGACACACCGTACATGGTACGGATATAACTGAGCCTCGTGTATGATACGCCACACTGATGATTGGGACATTCCTTTAATTTGTTAAGCATTTCGCTTGGTACTTATTCCAGAATTATCTTCAGCAATCTCTAAAATGTGTTGCTCAGCTACTGAAATACGCCGTGGACGCCCTAGACCTCCATCTCTTCCACGATTCGGTTGCACATTTCTCGTGTCACTCCGCGTTGCACTACCGCGGTATAAAGCTACATTTGGGACATGACTATAAACATTTTATTAGGACATTGACTCCATTTTTCATGACGCATCTATTCCCAAATTTTTTTGGATGAGTTCCGAAACACCCTGTATAAAATTTGCACCTCATTCTCATCCCTTGGGGCGAAAAGTATTGAAATAAAATGAAATAGAGTGGTCGCAATATTTGTTTTAAATAAAACAATGCGGTGTAGTTTAATTATAAGAATGATTGTCACTGTGGTTTTAAAATAACTAAATTGTGTTGTACTACATTCAAACTAAAATATGCATTCGTTTAGCTTTGAAAATATCAATAACACGGTAAAAATAAATAATATACGAACCGTCAAAGAGTTTCTATTGCAATAGCTGCTGTTTTATTATTCTGATTTATTATTGTGTAGTGCAACATACATTTAAAAATGCGTTCAATCATATTTTCAGTAATTTATTTATCTTATAGTACCTACTAAATGTTATTATACAGTGTGTCTACTTTTATTTATGTACAAATCCGTAAAAAATTCTTCAACATATTCCAACAAATATTTTCTACTTCTGATCTTACTACGGCTTTATTAGATGAAGATTTACAATGATTTTTTAAACTAAATTTAACAATTTCAAAGTGGAGCAAAATACTGAATTTGAACGGCACTAAACAAGATTTAATTTTTAGTTCTATAGTTTTTTTGTGTCCAGAAGCAATATTCTTGTCTTTTGCCCTTATAATCCTATTCTAATGTGACATTTTTATGTTTATTTAAAAAGTTAAGAAATATTAGTATTTTCCAAATGTAAATAACTAAAATTGTCATTACAAAATAATTTGGGCAACCCTATTTTTATATCATGTAATCTTGTTCGATAATATACTCAAAAATCATGTTCTTTTAGAAGGGGACTTGGTGAAAATAGTTACAATAAATTTAATACTCCTAATATTATATTAATTAATTATTTAGTTAGTTAATATTATAATTATAATGATTAGAATCGATGCAGGATCATTTTTTTATTTTTTCTTAACGGAGCATATTAATTTTATTTTAAAAATTTAAGGCAGGATAAAAGTAACCTGCTTTTATATTTATTCATACTGTTTCAATATAAATAATTACTCGGCACACATTTGGCTCATCTAATGTCTTTCAGATTCAGTATTTTACTCTACTTTGTGGTCGCATAAATAAAAACGCTCTGTATAGTTTTTGTTTCAAATCTCACACATAGGAGTTTGAGGTGTCCTGATTTGATAAGGAGGTACCTTATCAAATTTTAAATAAAAAAAACGCTAAATGCTTTATTGAAATTCAGAGATATAAGAAGCTATTCACGAAATAAATTAAAATAAAAAATTGTTTATTGGATTATCTCGAAGAATATTTTTTTACGGATTTGTACGCAAAACATATACACGCACTGTATTTTTAACATTTTATGTCGCTCAATAGAACAATAACATAAAAATCGTTGAAGTCTGATCAGCATTATTGTTCTATTTGATCAAAATAATATTTATAAATAATAATAAACAACAAATTTTCAAAAAATAATTAAAAATATTTCTTAAATGTTTACAAAGAAAGAAAATTAGTACAGTAATATAATTTATTTATAAAAAAAAAAACTACTTAAAGCTTCTCAATATTTTACACATATGACGTACAAATGGTAAAATAATCTTACCTTTATCATTCAGTTACTGCGTCGTTCTGGACGAACTTGCCCGGATTATATAATTTCGGACGTATTAAAGAATCAGTTATTTCGATCCGTGGCGTCACGCTTGCAAAAACGCGTGTTCTCACCGGTTTTCCAGGTGCCCGATTGCCCAAAAAGCTATCCCAGATGCAACTGAGCAGTGAGCTTGGATCTCCCTCGCAGCGTGTGTTTCAGATTTGGAGGCGGGACTCGGTGATTTCCGGCGGCGCTCGGTCGCTTCCGACTCCGGGAGATGAATTTTCCGACCTGCTGAATGGCTCTATACACTTACGCAGTCAGGATGATTCCTTCCTTGCCGTTTTTATTTACGCATACTGCTGGACCCAGGATCCAGGATGACGCGGGAAACTAGGATAGGTGTCGACTCGGTTCGACTCTCATTGAACCGATCTCTGATACAAATATTTAGTTATTTAAGCAAATTAATAATTGTCCAATAGTAAAAACTTGCAATTATAAGACAAAGTATACGATAACATGAGCAAAATAAACAGCAAATACTTATGAATACAGAGTTAACTATGACAAGTAAGTAAAAAAACTTAATGAGTGTTTTAATGCTTTTTATAATTCATTCTTATTTAATTGTAATAAGTGTTTTAATTTTAAAAAGTTTAAATATGAACCGGGTGAAAGGCACACTTGGGTAGATGATGAAACGCGTATCACTTAAATAGTTGAACTGTAGTTGAATTGAATTTCCAAGTATTCCATAAATTTTATACAGATGAAAAAAAAACTTATAAAAAATTCCTTCAGGTAAAAAAGAAATCGTTTTATAATAAAAACCGCACCGTGGGGTATTATAAATAGTTATAAAAATAGCAATAAATCGAAAGAAAATTCTATTGAGCTAAAAAATAATGAAGGAGATTTAATTACAAATCCCATAAATGTAGCATCTTTTTTAATAGTTATTTCATTGCTAAAGGGTATAATGATGTGAATGTTACTGGTGTATACAGGGTGTTATAAAAAGAGTGTAAAATTTTTCAGGAGGTAATAGTATGAACCAAAATAAGCAGAAAAGTCTTAATAAACATGGGTCCGCAAAGTAACGGTTGCGGAGATATGGACCACTATTGGTCCACTAAGTCTTGATTTAATTGAAGAACCTTTACTCCATCTTGTAAATATGTCATTGATTAATGGAACTTTTCCCGATATTTTAAAAAAAAATTTAAAGTAATACCCGTTTATAAAAAGGGTGATATTTCCTCAGTGAGTAATTATAGACCGATAATAACAATATCATAACACCATCTCAACACATTTGTTAAAAGCAGAAGAACACAGTCTGCTCTATCTCAAAGTATAAAGTATCTTCAGGAGTGTCTAAATAATAGGTATTATACTTATGGTGCTTTTTTCGACTTTAGTGCTGCATTTGATACTGTAGATCACAATATTTTGTTTGATAAATTGAATAAGGTTGGAATTAGAGGCATTGCCTTGAATTGGAAATGACATATTTGCAAGGTAGACTTCAATCTGTGTATCTTAGTGATGGCACTCAGTCAAATTTTGTACTGAATAAGTGTGGGATACCACAGGGCAGTTTGTTGGGCCCAATATTATTTATTATTATGATTAATGAGCTGCCTAGTATTGCTAACAAAGGTGTGTTACCGGTATTATACGCCGATGATTCTAATTCTATATTTAGAATTAATAATGACAGATACTCTAAATGACAAATCACATCTTGTGAAATTTCTTACAAAAAATACTGTCTCAGAGTTTAGTCCGTTGATTAAGTTTGATTCTGGGAAATCAATGCTGGTTATGAATGAATGTAAATTTCTTGGGCTGCATGTGGACACTAAGTTATCGTGGAGTTTACACGTATCTCATGTTTGTAAAAAGTTAAATTCTCTCAGTTTTTTATTCAGACAACTTAGACTGTTAGTTTCTGATTCCACTATTCTCTCGTTATATTACGGACACGTGTATTCCTTGTTGTCATATGTGATTGTTTGTTGGGGAAACGCTTTGACTGTTAATATGGCTTTTCTAGCCCCAAAAATATCATACGTTTAATTGCCCAATTGCCGAGAAGAGCTACATGTACAAATCTTTTTACTAAATACAAACTGTTAACATTGCCGTCTATATATATTTACTTCGGTGCATTGCATGTAATGAATAACTTAAAGGAATTTATAAAACATAAAGATATCCATAATTACAATACTAGACACAAAGAAAATCTGCGTTTATCGCAATGTAGGACGGCTTCTTGTTTTAACGGTTTTTCATTGTATGTCCATACGTATATACAATAAATTCCCGAACAATCTTAGAAATATAAAATCACAAAATAAATTCATGTCAGAGTTAAAAAAGTTTCTTATGCTTAGAACCTTTTACTCGGTTCATGAATATTTTAGTCATTGATGATGTTAAAATGTTTTGTTAATGTGGATGACATGTCCTATATTATGAATGTATAATGTATCATTTTTTATTTATCAAGAGAAGTAAACATGCAAAAAGTTATCCAAATAATATGATATTTAGTGAGTGTTTACCTTTCTTTGTCACTTAGCATACAGAGTTAACTACGACTAAGTACAAATATTTTGAGAGGGGACAGAGAATATTAAGAATTAACGGCTTCATCCTTCCAAAAAAAATCCAAATTTATTTATAATGCAAAAAATTTTTTTTTAATTATACTAAATTCTTATTTAGCGCCGGCTATGCAACCAGTCCGCCGCACGATTAACGTTTACAGAGTAGACAACCAGAAACACGATGGTAACATTTGCTGTCAAGTCATAATTTAATTCCTGTGTTTACGTTGTAGTTTTGTGTTCTTCAGTTCTTAGTGTCTTTTTAAATTTTAAAAGTTTTCTAGTTGTTAAATAAAGGAATTTGTGTTTTGCCTCATTTTTTGAATATCGAATTAAAATCGAATCATTTTTACTTGTTTTTTAGGCCTTCCTGAGCACGTGGTTTAAATTTTTGTAGTTAGTCATAGTTAACCTTGTTTAAAGACTAACGCAGTGCTATCTTAACGTTGTTTGTTTTTCGTTCGGTATTTAGAAAAGGACGTTTCAGATTTCCCTCGTAATGTTAATTTACTCGAAAGCAAAGGGAGCAGAAGTCATTTCCCGCAGGAGTGCTATAATTTTCTTCTTGATGACGTTGTGGTGGGTGCCTTGGGTATTTTCTATTATTTCAAGTTCAAATGGCTGCATTTACATTCATCGCTTATATAAATAAGGGGAATTATGCAATGAATAATATTTTCTCTTGATTAAACAATGCCGCATAATACTCTGTTTTCGAAGTTTTCCAAGGTTGTATCTAATTTTCAACAGAAAGACTTAAACGCTACATTAAATTAATTAAATCGAAGCATAAGTGAAAAGTTGTTTTGCTTTACATAAATTAAATAAAGATGTATTAGGTACGCGGTTAAAATCAATGTTATTCTTCCACGAAAATAGGAATGTAATATGAAAATTTACCTAAGGGAATATTATTAAAACAAAACTTAATATCAAAGAAGATATGTCTTTGAAGTTCGAAATTTAATAGCCATCCACTTTAAAATATTAGCGAAAGTTACGCAGAAGGAAGTTCCGTTTAAAAAAATGATGAAATATTGTATATGAGGATGGGATCAAATATAAACAGGAATTTGTTTTATTAAATTTATTGTCACAGTAAAAGGAAAGTTTAATCTTATTTTTTCTACATAATCTTCACTTCTATTAACACAATTTTCGCACCGAATCGAATGAAAGTCTTATTTCCTTCATCGAAGAATGAAGTTTTTCTTGTTTAGAGTCATTTGGTCAAACTTCAAATTACACTATTTATCTAAATCTTATAATAATAATACACTTTATTTTTCTTACAGAACCAGCAAAACTAATTTAAAATACATTTTTAGCTATACTAAGGATAATATTAAGACAGCAGGTACATATGAAAAAAAGTGCGTGCCAAAATAGTACATATACTATAAGGGAGAGAAATGCGTTATTATGGCAGAGGTGCAATTTGAGGCCGAAGCCCGAGGGCTACAATGTACCGAGGACAAAATAGCATCTCTCCCGAGTAGTATATACTATTTTTTCCACGGTCTCATTAACTTAAAAACACATATTTTGTCATTATGAAGTAAGTAGAACCAGAATTATTGTATTCGGATTTGAGCATTTATTTAGTAGTCGTTGAGTTATTGTCATAACTACAAAATAAACAAACAAAAAGAATTGTCAAATTAAGGTGCTAGTTTGGTTTAGTTTAAAGTTTGTTTAGTGCACAATGAATAATTGTGAGTCGGAAGAGATTGTGGAGGCTGCAAATATTGCAATAAGCAATTTGCTGCCTACGAAGTCAAGATTTTTATAGGATATAGCCTACAATCGGTTCAAAAAGTGGTGCGCCTAGAAAAATGTTCAAGTATACAGCGAGAATATTTTGTTGGCATACTTTAGTGAAAATGCAAAGAATTACAAGTCTTCCACATTATGGGCGCAATATTCTATGGTTAAGTCATGCTTGATAATTTACGACAACATAGATATAAGTAAATTCCCCAAGCTGATCGCATTTTTGAAAAGAACCGGTGACGGATATCAAGCGAAAAAACCGAAAATATTGACAAAGGGTGAAATCAACCGTTTTCTATCAAGTGTAGATGACAAAGAATTCTTAATGATTAAGGTAAGACTACTTTTGCTGTTAGGTATTTTGATTTTTTATAGGTTGAATTGATTTAACTGTAGATGATATTGAGGATGTAGGCTCTTCCTTGATTGTTAAAATTCCAAACACTAAGACAAAGATTCCACGAACCTTTCTGGTTACCGATGTGAGAAATATGCTTGAATTGTTTCGAAAATACCTGTCTCTTCGTCCTCCCCACGTCAAGCATAAGCGCCTTTTTTTGTACTACAAAGCAGGAAAATGTAATTCGCAGCCAGTTGGCAAGAATACCATAAGAAAAATTCCGAGTGTAGTAGCTTCGTATTTAAAATTACCTGATGCTGCATGTTATACTGGTCACTGCTTACGAAGATCTTCAGCGACATTACTGGCAGGTGCTGGTGTGAATATCACGACAATAAAGCGTCATGGTGATTGGAAATCAACGACAGTCGCTGAGGGTTATGTCGAGAACTCCATTGAAAATAAGACCAAAATTGCTAATCAGGTTTTAGTAGGTACCACTACTAGCGCAATCACAAAAACTGTAAATGTAAGCGAAAGTAATATTCCTTCTAATATTAATTTTGAAAATTGTACAAATGTAACATTTAATTTAAATCAATAAATAATTTCAATGTTATCTTTTTTTTGCATGAAAAACGTTCTCCATAATGTAAACTCCCTTGGGAGCATTATACTCCCTTGGGAATAATCGACTACTTCTGTTTTAATTTTGATATCATAGAAACTGATTTCTACTCTCGACCGTGGAAAAAAAAAATATATTCCTTCAAATGCACACAATAATACAAACAGAAATCACATAGGGTTAATGCATATCATTAGATATAAAAACAACCTATCTACAAACTCCCACTAACTCATGTTGATGTGAAAAATTAATATCAAGAGACGGATTCCACTCATTTAAAGTGTTATAGTTACACATAAAATATATAGGCGATTTCAATAGTACATTGGTATTAGGACGTTTAGAGTAAAATGCTAGGTTTTGTCTCGAGTGAATGCTTAGAACATATAAATTTATTTGAGTAATTCCGGACAATCGATTTTATGTTGCCATAATTTATATAAAAATATAAGCGACAAATTCTTCGGAACTCAAAACTATTACAATTATATCTACTCTACAAAGGATTATTTTGAATTTCTCTTTACGGATATGTACCTGTCGTTCTAATTGACAAAAATTTCCTTTGTACTTTTTCAACTGTTCGTTTATGAATATCATAAAAAGGAGACCAAATTATATACCCATATTTAGTTTCAGATGGCACAATATGCATAATATAGAGATTTCAAGCATGATTCATTAGTAAAATCTTTACAGTTTCTTATAATAAAGCCAAAAATCTTCATTGCCTCTTTAGATCTCAGTTGAATATATTCCACAAAATTTAACTCCTTATCGAAAAGAAGACCGCAAATTTTTTAATGCAATTTTTTTTCCAAAAGAGTATAGTTAATATTGTAATTGTAAGTAATGTATTGTTTCTTTCTTGAAAAAGATATTATTTTACACTTGCCACAATATTAATGTCTACTTTATTTAAAACACGCCAATCTCTAATTTTGCTAAGCTCATTTTGGAGTTTTATGCAGTTAGTGTAAATATTGATTTGTAGATTTTTAGATCATCAGCCAAGCGATTCACACTGAAGCACACAAATTATTTATAAATAATAGAAATAAGGGTCCTAGATTGTATCCCTGCGGAACTCCCGACGATGGTGCATATGCTACTGACTATGACCATTGTAAGATACAAATTGTTGCCTATTTGATAATAATATGATCTGAAAATTGTTTTGCTAAAGCCAAAGTTAGATAATTTCACTAATGATGATGTATGGTCAACCCAGAAAGTTTGATGTCGATCAGATAAGTAGTTTTTGAAATATAAAAGGTCAAATTGGAATTAAACGTTTGCGTGATGTGACGTCATTGTCTCCTACAGCTTCTACATGCACCCAAATTGCACACACTGCAAAATGGTTTGTTTTTTGATTTTCCGCCAGAAGGCAAAGAACCCATCTTGCCGAGATTTTTCAGTAATTCAAATTATCGAAATAATTTATTGAATACTTCTACTCGATATTCTCACAGTGTTATGTGTCGATAACCTTCAGACAGGTCACGGATTGCACGAATATTAGCTCCATTGATGCTGGTCCGGGGTCGTGTATGCTTCTTGTTTTCCACTGAGTCACTTAAACATGTGTTATATCAGTCATAGACGTGCGAAGGATTTTGTCGGCAAACTTTAAGTACAGTTAGTCGTGGCATAATTTTGGCGAATTTTACGCCCTTCCGTGGCAAAAATTTAGTATCACGTTACTCAACGGACCTGTATACCTCTTGCTACTGACGATCAATTAACCTTGACGACTTCCTTTACTTAGCGAGTAAAAGTAAAAATTACGTTTTATTTTTAATTCACCCTCATATAGCAACCGCTAAATTTTTAGCTAAAAATGCAGGCAACGCACATTTCCGTTATAATTTCAGATCTATATGGTTCATCATTTATATCAAACCAGCAAATAGCAACTTGCTAGTGTATTCTGTTCAACTAGTTTCGCAATACTAACAATTCTAACTCTCATGGCCTTCTGTGGAGTAATTTTATTATAGAATCTTGATATAACCCAGATGCAGGACACGTCCTAAAGTTATTCTGAATTTGAAATAATACACCATAATATCTCCAACAGAAGTAACAGAGGCGTATCACAGATAAACATAAGTTCTAACAATTCGTAAATAAGAAAAAAGGACAGATTGCACTTTCCCAAATACTATGTCGTATATTACAAAGACAATTACTATGAAGGTAATGAAGAGTTGGTGAACGTTATTGCTGAATATTTTAGCGGCTCGTTTGTTATATTTAGTAATCCATTCCCGGAATCATTTACTAACCCTTGTACGGATATTTTTCAACTCAGTAAATTTACAGAAATGGAGGTAAAAGCTCCCTTGAAGAAAATCAAACCTAAAATTATAAGGGTCCGGATAAAAGTCCAACTTTCTTATTACATGATTGTATTTGCTACACCCCTCACAATATTGTTTAATTTATCTGTAAAACTAAATATTTTTCATACAGTATTGAAACATTGGTCAGTGGTCGCGCGATTTAAGGCATCAGTACTTGAATCGAGGTGAGTAGATCGGTGTGGGTTCGTTCCCCACTACCGGTAGACCATATATAAGCTATATTCGTGGAGGGAATTGGCATCCTCTCTGCGGGTATGATAGGGTGGAAGAATGTTGGCTTGGGTCAATGTGAGAGATTGATATCGGTCAACATTTGACTACCTCCCTAATTAATGAGGTTTCCAGGTTTCCCTCATTCCTGCATTGAATAGTGATTAGGGCCTACCAACGTAAGTCGTTTTCTGGGTGCAAATGCAGCCTGCTTAATAATAATATGCCGCATTCTCTCCCGCACAAGTCTACGACTTCTGGACTAATCCCCGTGATTGGAATGAGGAGTAGAGATATTATAATTTTTATTAAAAATAATCACTGTGTACAAGAAAGAAGATAAAATATAAAATTATAGATCAATGAACAACTATAAATAATTTTTCAAAGACGTATGAATTTCTTCTATATGAGCCTACTTATCTTATGTAAAGAAGCATATTTCTGAACATCAACATGGATTTTTCAGGGGTAGATCTACTACTACAAATTTATTCTGTGTGACGCAATACATATCTAATGCCATTGATTTCTTTCGATCGATTTGTCACGGTATCTTACTCTCCAACCTAAATGCCATTACATTTTCAACAAAATTATTTGAATTATTTTTGTCATATTTATTTAATTAAGCTTTGTGGTCAGCAATCGGGTAACTGAACTACCTTGCCTATCTATCATTCGGGAAATACATGATCCAAATATTGTCGCACTAGTCGCACAAAATGTGATGGAGCACCATTGCGAAGAAAATACATATTGTGTCTAACGTGATTAACTTCTCCGAGGAGTGCCGGTAAATTAGTAAGAGCATCAATTATTACTAAAATTGTTGTTGAAAGTGTATTCGTCGTGTGACATGATGACATGCATTGCATGAAGGACGTGCTCCTCGAATGATTGAGAATGTCTACTACAGTGTGATTTTCTGGAGTTGAAATCACATTTTCTGTCATGGACATAACTGCCGTTGATAGTCCTGATCGCAAATTGGGTCTTATTTCAGATAATTCACTGCCACACGTTCTAAACACGTTATTAGACATTTCTGTCCTATGCGTCACCGATTCATCAACAAGTCTTTCAGTGATCGTTGATGACTTCCAACAACCATGTTTCTCTAGTGTCATCAAGTCCCCTCTAGATTCAACTAATAGTGTAGCAGACGATCTTCGAAAGGCATAACCTGTATATGACTTAGCAATTTCAATTAGTAGAAAATTGGTTACTGTTTCAGTTATAAAATTGATTATTACCAATAACCTGATTGATACATTTTCCAATGCGATATGCATAAAATAAATGGCGATCCTTTGCTGCTGTTGGACGAAGGGCTATGTATATTATGTAAAATTTAATGCATTTCTCAGTAACTATAAATCTCCTGTTTACATCATTCTTTGTTTGCTTAAGTTTTACTAATTTTTATTAATAACGTTTTTGGATCTTCAATATCATTTAATATTACATGGCTGATTTTGACAAGCCCCTGCAATCCCAAATGCAATAACAACCTTAGCCATTAAATAAACTTCATCAGGAGCATTATTTAAAAAATCACTAATATGTGTACTCGTAAGAATCGCAAATTTCTTGGGCATGTAACCTTTCCCATTTTGCTTCAAAAATGTAATATTTTGAAATGTTATAACGTACTTATAATTCGACCACACTGTTGATGGCTTTTGTTGTTACCCCAATACCAACAAATAAGTCAATAACACCGTTTCCAAGAAAGAACTGCATGTCTTTTTCTTTTTACCTTCCATTCCGTAAATTTTGAATACGCGGTTTCGCAAATTTTCCGCGATTTAGCTGGCAGTTTTAGTGAACTTTAAATATTCAAGATAACTAATAAATGACTTAAGTTCGCAATTTTTAAACTCATTCACAGAATTAAATTGACATAATATTTGATTACTTTTTCCTTAGCAACGCAGGCCTAATGTCGCTATAAGTACAACAGTTTATCAGTTTAAAACTTAATTTTTTTTTCTGAATTTAATATATTGCAATAATATGTTTTTTCACGGGTAAAAATATTAGATTAGAACTCTCGGACTCTCGGACACAACGTCCAAAAATTACTTGCAATGCATGTATAAAAGAAAATACTTATTTTGCAACCATAACTAAGGCCTTCTATATGTATCATTCCTCAAAGAAATAGATAAAACACACGTCTGGGATAAATCAAAGTCGTAGGAAGATGTGTCACCCAGTTTACCTAAAAAAGAAAGTCTGTAGATGACAATAGGTCTGCACCAGAACAAATGAATATCCCGAAAGGCACATTGATTCTGACATTCAATGTCTTTAGTTTACACGAAGACAGAAAATCAATCAAACGACATCGGTCTTAAGATCCATCTCCCGACTGACAGTGAAATAATTCCTCCTGGAGGGTGCGGAAGTAACAGGAAGAAATGCGAGTCGCGTAGAGCGCCTTCAGCTTCACGAGACGTCTCCAAATTAGTTTATTCCTACTAATAAATATAATTTTTGTACTTCCGGTGTATTTCACGTTCTTATTACGACCCCATTCTGTGAAATAATGAAGCACTCCCTTGAGCTGCAAAAATATATACGGATAAATCTCGTAATATTGCTCTGTCAACTCTGGTTGTGATGTTATTAAACTCTGATGAGATTTCTGTCTTGCGTCATATCCAAGCCTTATTCGCAGTTTGATCGTATTTGTTCTTTTTGTCTCCGGAGACGTGTAATGACATATTCTCTGTAACAGTGGCTCAGAAAAACTTGTTTCATAAATTAGCGCAATTATACAGGGTGTCCCAAAATAGAAGGCCATACCATTAACTCCATATTCTTTGGAAAAAATAATGCGACTTTCCTTATGCCATTTTTTATTTGAGCATCCCTGTTTCAATATACAGAGTGTTAAGGTTACATTTTAAAAAGCTATTTTTGTTAATAATCCCTTTGTTTTGTAAGATACACACTTGAAATTTTGCACGTACTTTTATCTGAATCCAGCATACTTATCATGTAATTTTGGTGAAAAAAATAGAAGGGTGAATGGAGGTAACTGAGGGATGCAGTACCCTCCAATTATTTCTAAGTACGCCTATGCAGCTTTTTCTTGAAATATCAAACGTAGAATTTTCTTCTGATCATTATATCTCTTTTATAATTTTTTGTTTAAATGCTCCGTTTTGAAGAAAAACGGCAATTTGTAATGCCCATAAATCAGATCATTCACTATCATTTTCAAGTGAAACTGAAATTTTGTGGATATACCTATTATTACAATACCTTAGCAACTTAGCAAATCGTAATAATTACTGAATTAATATTAAATAGTCAGTATATATTGAATATGCCGCCCCCTCTCCTGCACAAGTCTCCGACTTCTGGGCTGATTCTCGTGATTGGAATGAGGGGTAGAGATATTATAATTTTTATTAAAAATAATCACTGTGTACAAGAAAGAAGATACAATATAAAATTATAGATCAATGAACAACTATAAATAATTTTTCAAAGACGTATGAATTTCTTCTATATGAGCCTACTTTTTCTTATGCAAAGAAGCATATTTCTGAACATCAACATGGATTTTTCAGGGGTAGATCTACTACTACAAATTTATTCTGTGTGACGCAATACATATCTAATGCCATTGATTTCTTTCGATCGACTTGGCACGGTATCTTACTCTCCAACCTAAATGCCATTAGATTTTCAACAAAATTATTTGAATTATTTTTGTCATATTTATTTAATTAAGCTTTGTGGTCAGCAATCGGGTAACTGAACTACCTTGCCTATCTAGGTAGTAGGTAGGTAGTTTAATGTGAAGTCAGATGACATAATTTTATAAATACCTCAAGTAAAACCTTCTATTTAGACGTAATGAAAACATTGTCGCCGTAATTTTCACGAGTGGATCTATATTGTAAACAAAGAAATAAGTTACGTTTAACAATACTATAGGTTCGCCTACATCACTACTAATAACTATGGTAATGTTAGAAGGGAGAAATAGACACACTTGTACACAGTATTTACACATCTATGACCCAAGAAAGCCACAAAAACACAAGAAACAAACGTCTGTTACAGCACCAACACCTTAACTGCACCTATGTCTACGGAAACTACAGAAATAAACATTGAACGTCGTGTGAGGTCATACCAATAATATCGCGTTTTTGGTCACGGTTTTGTTTATATCCTATGGCAATTTATTAATGTTGTTTAAGTACTCGACAATGGCCAATGTTTACTGAAATAACGAATTGGTTAATATATTTCTGGTATACGGAGAGTGTCGCCATAATACAGCCGCAACTTCGCAATTATACGGCGAATGTTTTCTATTGTAAGTTTATCCTGCAGCCCGCAGAAATATCTCAGGGTAAGTTGATGTATCTTCAATGGAATGTGGAGAATTTTAAATGAAAATCAATTTCATCCCTGTCACGTACAAGTTCAAATAGTGCCACAAGACCATTCCAAAAATTAGGAAACATATTTTAGTTATCATTCAAGAATACCAGTACCAGATATAATTCAGAGCAAGTTGATACATCTCCAATGACAATGTGAAAAATTTTAAACGAAACGAACTTCATCCTTACCACCTGCAACGTATTCAAGCGTTAATGCTACCAGACCATTCCCAAAGAATACAATTTTGCAAGTGGCTTTTACAGAAAAACTCTTGCAATAGATATTTTGTTAAATTTATTCTAGTAAAAGATATCAATTTTAACGACGTATGGAAACTCTCTACACTATTCGCTGAACTAATTTTCAACAGAAATTCTTTAAATGTTTGGTTAGCATTGTTAACTGTATATTTATTGGATCTTGCTTCCATACCGATTGATTGGAATATACTATCTCCATTTTCTGGAAAACATTTTGCCGGAACTACTTGGCAATATGCTTTTAAATGTTAGATAATGCATGTACTTTTTACACGACGATACTCCACCTCATTTTAGGCGAGACTCTCTGTGAGGTTATATGAAAAATTTGATGTTTTAGGATAATTCAAGGAAGAAACACCAGCGACAAGCTGTGTAAACGAAACCAATGGGGACAGTTTTGAACACAATTTACTTAATTATATATTGAGACAATATGAAATATCAGCTTCAATACTTATGGGGATTTACATGTTTATTTAAAAAAAACCATAAAATAGAATAGAAATTATTATTGTTATTAAAATTAAAATATAGTAGAATTAAACAAAATAATATAAAAAGTGACAATGCAGAACATATAAGTAGTTATTATAGTGTAAATTAAATAAATTAACATTCTTGAAAATAAAATATAGTTATATTTCATTAAATATTGGGACATGATCTCATATTTATCAATAGTTCATAAACAAAAAAGGAGTTAAATCCAGATCAAAGTATATAGAAAGAAAAAGAAAAGATCATTTAATAATATCATACACATATCGACAGAAGTCAAGCGAAGATAATTAAAATATTAGCAATTTAAATAAATAAAAGGTATAAAATGTTGCGAAATGTCAAATAAATATCATAGACATGGACAAATGTCAAGTCTAAAGTTGGCTTCACAAGAGATATAACAATGTACATAAAAAGAGTAATATTGAAGAATATTTAATAATTAGATATAAGTAAAATTGTAATTACATAAAAAAATTTTGTAGTAGATTTAAGTAGTTCAGTGAAAACATAAAAAATCAGTGCATCGAAAAACTAAATAAGATCATATGTATGAACCATAATATGTATGCAAATTTTACAACAAGGAATCAAGATATCAAACAAAAGTTTGCTGATTAGAGACGAAAGAATAAAAAGAAAAGCAGCGTGGGTTTTTGAAGAAAGGTCCTAGAAAAATAAGAAATTGAGCAAGAAAAAGTAAAGTAATAGTTAAAAGTAATACTTACGTCATAAGAAAAGTGTCGAGTAACAATATAAACAGAGATCCAGGTCCAAGCTAGGAATTTGGCAGTACCATATAGTGGGAAAACCAGCCATCAATATCAGCAGCCCAATCACAAGTTAAGAGGGATTTCTAGTAGAAGTCTTATAAAAAGAAAATTAACATCAGAAAGGTATTTTATGTGCACATAAATTCACAGAAATTTACGTAAATTTAATAAGAGACAAGAAACGCTAGCTAGCCATAAAATTCACAAAATAGACAGTCAGACTCTAAGACTTATTAAAATAATAAGTTACTTACCTTAGTATAGTTAATAATATTTACTTTTCTATTTAATATATTAAAACTCGTTATTTAGTGGACCATCTGTCAAATAAAGTATGATTGGCAAATATAATACATCACCACCAATGAACATCCATTAGAAGAATGCCACTGAATCACGAATTTTAAGAATTAAAAATATTAAAGATAGGCAACTTTTAATACGCAAGTGCCTTTAAAGAAATTTTATCTGTTACCTATAAATTATGTTCATAAAACTTTAAATAATTTTGAATAAGTAGTAAACAAATCTCTTATGAAATAAAAATTGTCCATTTAAAAAAAAAAAAAAAAAAAAAAAGAGGAATTGACTTGATGAGCGAACCGACTACCAGAGAAAATAATTTTGAATAAGTAGTAAACAAATCTCTTATGAAAAAAAAATTGTCCATTTTGAAAAAAAAAAAAAAAAAAAAAAAGGAATTGACTTGATCAGCGAACCGACTACCAGAGTCTATGTTCTACAAGCAGCCAGGGTAATTGAATAAGAATAAAAAAAATATATATAAGATACAGGTTTGTAGTCCAATAAATACAATTTTCTTTTACACACAGAAGACATAAACACAAATCATTAAAGAAACACAAATACAATTCAAACATAAATATTATTTGGCGCCCAACAAAATTACATAACATGACAATATATATTTTTTAAGTGTAGGGTAATAAAGACTGTTTTATAAAAGAAAGGTGCAAAATAACTGAATTTTCATTGCAAACGTATTCTTACGAAACTACTGCACTCACTCTGTATTAAATTATTTATTCCTTTTACTATTATTGTACCTCCATATTATAACCTGGTATTGTGGTAAAGACGTTCCCCAGTTTCATTTAAAGCTACTCTATTTTAATAGTCTTGTTTGGTTTGAATTGTCTTCGCCTTCTGCATTCGCTGAGCACCTATTATCGTAAAATTTAACTTTACTTTGTAACTAAGGCAGTTCACGTAATGAAAAGTTTTTACTCATAAAACAACTCGTGTTTATAATGGGATGATAATTAAATAACGGATTTTCTAAAAATTTCCAATTATTCCAATTTAAATCACGCAATATAAAAATAATCTATACAGACTTATCTTGGCGATAATGTAAACCAAAACACACAGACAGGTAATAGTTATAATTAGAGACTGTCGTTTTCATAGCTATCTCGGGAAAATGATGCGCATTCACTTAATTTTAACAAAAATTCTTATTTACGCAGAAATAATGTTGGCAATTTTGTTTTGCTATTTCTTGGCCTTGTTTTAGCAAAAACAAGAGAAGACAAGACCAAGACAAGATTTGACAGCTCAAATTGCAAAACAAGAAAGGATTATAAAAAAAATTCTTGCTAAACAAAACAAAAAATATTACTACGATACGAAGTTTTGCAAATATAAGGAATATTGGTGAATATTAGCTGAAAATATCATAACTTTTTTGTATCTGATTTTATTAAGATTTTATTGGTATTCCTTTAAAGAATGAAAGTTTATCTAAAAATTTTATACTTTTATTTGAAGTAAAAAAAACAACCATTCCATTAAAAAAATAATGATTTCTCAACACATCAAATTACACACACATGGACGAAGTAAGTTTAAAAATTGTCGTTATAGCTAATTTCAAACAAAGCGATAAAATATGATGATTTTCCGATATATTATAATAAACATACCGAAATCGGCAAGGATTAGGTATAGGAATAGTACATTATACTATAAGGAAGAGAAATGCGTTATTTTGGCAGAGGTGCAATTTGAAGGACAAAATAGCATCTCTCCCGAATGGTATATACTATTTTTTCCACGGTCTCATTAACTTAAAAACACATATTTTGTCATTATGAAGTAAGTAGAACCAGAATTATGGTATTCGGATTTGAGCATTTATTTAGTAGTCGTTGAGTTATTGTCATAACTAGAAAATAAACAAACAAAAAGAATGGTCAAATTAAGGTGCTAGTTTGGTTTAGTTTAAAGTTTGTTTAGTGCACAATGAATAATTGCGAGTCGGAAGAGATTGTGGAGGCTGCAAATATTGCAATAAACAATTTGCTGCCTACGAAGTCAAGATCTTTATACGATATAGCCTACAATCGGTTCAAAAAGTGGTGCGCCGAGAAAAATGTTCAAGTATACAGCGAGAATATTTTGTTGGCATACTTCAGTGAAAATGCAAAGAATTACAAGTCTTCCACATTATGGGCGCAATATTCTATGGTTAAGTCATGCTTGATAATTTACGACAACAGATATAAGCAAATTCCCCAAGCTGATCGCATTTTTTAAAAGAAGCGAAAAAATCGAAAATATTGACAAAGGGTGAAATCGACCGTTTTCTATTAAGTGCAGATGACAAAGAATTCTTAATGATTAAGGTAAGATTACTTTTGTTGTTAGGTATTTCAATTATTAAGTATTTTGATTTTTTATAGGTTGGATTAATTCTGGGGATTGCCGGGGCTTGTCGAACTGATGAACTAATCAATTCAACTGTAGATGATATTAAGGATGTAAGCTCTTCCTTGATTGTAAAAATTCCAAACACTAAGACAAAGATTCCACGAACCTTTCTGGTTACCGATGTGGGAAATATGCTTGAATTGTTTCGAAAATACCTGTCCCTTCGTCCTCCCCACGTCAAGCATAAGCGCCTTTTTTTATACTACAAAGCAGGAAAATGTAATTCGCAGCCAGTTGGCAAGAATACCATGGGAAAAATTCCGAGTGTAGTAGCTTCGTATTTAAAATTACCTGATGCTGCATGTTATACTGGTCACTGCTTACGAAGATCTTCAGCGACATTACTGGCAGATGCTGGTGTGGATATCACGACAATAAAGCGTCATGCTGGTTGGAAATCAACGACAGTCGCTGAGGGTTATGTCGAGAACTCCATTGAAAATAAGACCAAAATTGCTAATCAGGTTTTAGTAGGTACCACTACTAGCGCAATCACAAAAACTGTAAATGTAAGCGAAAGTAATATTCCTTCTAATATTAATTTTGAAAATTATACAAATGTAACATTTAATTTAAATGTCAATAAATAATTTCAATGTTATTTTTTTTTGCATGAAAAACGTTCTCATAATGTAAACTCCCTTGGGAGCATTATACTCCCTTGGAAATAATCGACTACTTCTGTTTTAATTTTGATGTCATAGAAATTGATTTCTACTCCCGACCATGGAAAAAGTATCTTTTCTCATTGAAATAATATGGCTCCGATATAACTGAAAGTTACTGCTTTATGAAAATATTTTTATTGAAAAGGTCATATTCGTTTATACAAGGAGCAAAATTTTCAGAAAAAAAAATCGCTACAATCATGAAAACTTCTAACGGACCATGTCCGTGAATCTGCCTGTATACTTTTAGGACCGCGGTATATCTACTTTGTTTGTTTTATACCTTCTCGTATTCGAGTTGGATAAAACGATTCGCATTTCATTAATTTTCGCTGACCTAGTTCCAATTAATTTAACAGATATGCAACTCTCCATGCATTCGTTAACTAAATACCAACAGTAATTAAAGCACAAAAAGTTTTATCCCATGCAATTTGAACAAGTTGCCTCGATGAATAAAAATAGGTTTATTTCAACTCGGTATTCTAGTAAACGGTTAATGAGTTTTTCCACCTGCCCCCGCCCTCGCTTTGTCTGCCTTATTTACATTTTACACTACCTTTAGACGCTTTGGCTGTTTGCTCTATTCGTATTCTTCTGCGGTTGTATTTTTAAGGGGGCGTCTTCGCAAATTGAAGTCAATCTACTCCGTCGAATGAATTTTAACAAATTTCTAAAAATAGAACGTGGCTGTCAACCGACAATAATCCGTTTGTCGCACCTCATCCTTTTCCCACACAAGTTACAGTTGGTCAAATATTTATGCGCTTTTTCATCTATAACGTATCATTTTTAAAATTTATGGAGCTACTCTCTATGAGAATTAACAATATATGTAATATGTCTAATGTACAACAAATAATTTTTCATTTAAAAAATGTTTTCTTCCATTTTATGTGTATAATGTCGGTGTAATCTTTTGTGTGAATTTATAACTATATCATCCCCAGAATGGTAGAATGCCGTCCGTTTGAATATAGATCTACCTGATGCGCACTCTGCGGATGCCACATACAGTTAATTTACATTTATCCAAAACAAAAAATTATCTTATCCCAAAAACATTTTCAAATGTACAAGGTGTCTTACAAATACAATTTAAAAAATCAAGAAGGGTAATTTGAAAATTATTTATACGTTTAACGGTACTGGAAACAGGTCCACTGTAAAACCTGAGTTTGTGCAAGGTAAAACATGTCATACCGGCAGAAATGAACGGACAAAAAATTGAAATTTTTGTCCACCGACCTGTAAACACATTTAGGCCCGTCATTACACGTTTCTACAAACTAATACAAATGTTTCTGGTTCTATATATCTCCACAAAAATAAATTCAAAGGATTTAAGTCAGGAGATCGTGGCGGCTGTGGTATCGACCCTTATTGTACATTCCATCGTACCAGAGTCTCCGACTTACCAAATGCTCAGTGGGTGCTCACTGAGCATTTTTAAAACATCAACATTTAAAATTGTTATTTGCTTAGGTAGTGAAAAGTACACCGGGTGGTTCACTTTCCAAAGCGGAAACAGACAGAGAACCACAAAATAATATCAGTTTGTATTATAAACTATAATCTAGATACAGATTTTTACGTAAAAAATATTATTTTTCTTCCACCAGTGGCGTGCGTACGGGAAATTTTAATGAAAAAAATGGTACGCCAATGTTATTTTAGAAACAAAAATTAAAGTACCTAACGATTTTCTGAAAAACTATTAAATAAACAAAAACGAAAATGAGAAATTTAATTAGTGGCTTTCAACAACAATAACAAAAAGAAAGAAAATTAAGGGTAAAATCACAAAAATTGCTCGAAATGTAGTTCACCCACCTCAATACATTTTCAGCATCTCACTAGAGCATTTATTGCAGCAGATACTTCATGCGGATTTCGCGGCATATCATTGTAGGTTTGCTGAATTTTTAAAATTATATCTTCCCTTGTTAATACGGGATTAGCGTAGACTTTACCCTTAATAGTGAAACGTAAAAGCCTAGCGGATTACAAAAGCTGTTGTTTTAAGTAACGGGTTGTCTGACCATTCAGCTCAGCTCATTGAGTTTAAAGTAAAGAAAATTGAGAAAATTGTTTATCCCATAAAAAAACGTATTTTCAGTGAAGGTAATTTTCAGCGATTTTATCAATTTATTGAAACTGAAGAGTGGAATGAAGTCTTTGTTTCGCAGACTGTTTATACTGCATTTGAAAGCTTTTCTAAAATAATGCTTTATTACGTTGATTTAAGTTTTCCATTAACTATAGTTCGAAAACGGTCTAGTTCTAAGTCTTCTTGGATAACGAAAGGTATTCGTGTATCTTCTGAAAAATTTAAGTTACTCTATAATATAAAAATCCAAAGTGATAATCCTGACCAGGAATTTTATTATCGTTCTTATAAAAAAGTTTATCGAAAGGTATGTAGAACTGCAAAAAAATTGCTGAATGATAGGATATATCAGTCTCATGAAAATAAGTCAAAGGCTGACTGGCCTATTCTAGATAATGAGATAGGTTGTAAAAAATATGAAGTTACAAATATACATGAAATAATATTTGACAACAACAAAATTAATGATTCCCAACTGTTGCCTGATTTTTTTAATGAATATTTTGTTAATATAGCTAGTACACTTTTAAACAATATAGATAATAATAATATTGACACATCTGCCATAAATTATAATATGACTTCGATATTTGTATATGATGTTGATGAAAATGAGGTCTTCAATGTTATTTCAGAGCTCAAGAATACAAACTGTTGTGGACGATATTAGCTCTAGTATGTTAAAATATGTAATTTCATTTGTTGTTAAACCTTTGGTGTATTTAGTGAATTTTTCATTGCAGCAAGGTATTTTTTCCAGTATACTAAAAACGGCTAAGGTTGTACCGATTTACAAGAAAGGAAATCGTTGTTTGGTTGATAACTATAGACCAATTTCGATGCTGCCACAATTTCAAAAATTATAGAAAAAATAGTACATAATAAAATGATAGCATTTGCGGCTAAGTTTAGTCTACTTCACAATAGTCAACACGGTTTTAGAGCTGGTAGGTCCACTCAATCAGCAATTATGAGTTTCTTAAATGATGTGTATTTTAATATCAATAACAATAAAAAATGTCTAGGAATCTTTATGGATCTGAGTAAAGCATTTAATCCTGTTAATCATGACATATTGCTTCAGAAGTTATATAAATATGGATTTAGAGGTAAACTTGGTAATTGGCTCAATTCGTATTTGAATGAGAGAAAACAGCTTACAGAAGTTAACAACATATGTTCAAAACCTGAAATTATTACTTGTGGTGTCCCACAGGGATCAGTATTGGGACCTTTATTATTTATCATATTTGTTAATGATTTAATTTGTAGTGTTAGTGATGGAAGTCTTGTATTGTTTGCAGATGATACCTCATATTTGGCGTTTGAAAATGATTTTGTTAGTTTAAGAAATACTTGGTCATGACTCTATAAAACAGGTACATGAAACCAAATTTTTGGTTCTGTATTTGAATATTAATTTGAGTTGGGAATCTCATATAGATGTCCTTTGTAAAAAACTTGCAAGTGTTTGCTTTGTGTTATATAGACTTAGACATATTGTCAATAAATCAGTACTCTTATCTTATTATTATGCCCACTGTGTCTCAAGGCTTAAGTATTGGGGTTCATCTAGTCGTGCAGATAGAGCTTTTATAATGCAAAAAAGGGCTATAAGAAATATTCTGTCACTAGGCGCAAGAGAGTCATGTAGATCTAGGTTTAAAAATTTAAAGTTAATGCCTCTTCCCTGTATGTATATTTTAGAATTACTGTCGTATGTAAAAACTAATATTAGCGATTTTAGAATGAATAACTTTTATCATAATTATCTAACGAGATCTCGTAATGACTTGATTGCTCCTATACATAGTTTGACTTTCTTTGAAAAGAGTCCGCAATATATGGGTATATTATTGTACAATAAGTTGCCTGATAGAATAAAATTAATAACTGATTTAAAAATCTACATGCGTGAGGTTGAAATTTTATTATTGGAACACTGTTTCTATTCTGTACATGAATATTTGTCTACTGTGCTAATTTAACTTTACATTTACATTTAGTTTTTTATTTTCATTGACATTTTGTTATTTTTTGTGTATAAGAGTCTAGATGGATTTTACTTGTTACTTGTTAGTTTCACCATCTGTTTTAACGTGTCCCATGTCATTGTAATGATCTAATGGACAATAAAATTAAAAAAATAATAATAATAAAATCCAGCGGCCAGGTGGTAGGTAACGTCCTTTTCCAGAAGGTGACTTTAATCCAGTTAAAAGTTTTTTAAGAAATACCTGCCGTTTACTTTGGATATTACAGTCGTGCCACACTTTTGACATTTCTATTTCGTTTAGTAAATGGAAATTCATGTCACGCAATATTCACAAAAGTACCCGTCTAGATACTCTAGGCAAAGTTTCATGTAAGATAGCAACCCAAATTGTCGGAAGCTCATGTTAAAAATACCATCCAAGAATTGTTCTTCGAATCGAGTATTTTGTGTCGACATCAACATCTATCGTCTTGCTTACGCGATTTTTCACGCAACTTATTAGTAATAGTTAATTGTTGGAAGACTTTATAAAAATGATAAATTTGTAACAGCGACCATTTTAGATCTTCATACTCGCCGCGAAATTAAACTTTGTAGAAAGTACTCATAGACAAATGACGGTTTCTGAGTACCTATATTCCTGTCTTTATAAAGTCCTTGTTATGTTGCACGATGTGTGATGTTATTGTCAAATTGAGTATTTGATGTTTCATTATCAGCATAAAAAAATATCAACTGAAGTAGTGAAGATATTCCCCTCAAACATATTGAATACGAACCGCTATCAAGTATCGCCCTGTAAACTCTCTCTTTAGGGTGATGGATGGGTTGGCAAAACTGCTTATACGAAATAGATTATCGGTGTAACTGCAGACTTGTCTTAATCCAGATTTATTTCGCATTAAGATCATATAATCCGCCCTTGAATATGACACGATTACCGGCACGACCTTAAAGCATCTATCATGTCGCAAATTACAACGTTCTGCGATATTGCGAGAAACAAAAACGTGATCTAGGATTATTAATTACCGCTCAGATGTCGGTCTGCGAACTTCCAAGTGGAATCCGTCTAAATCTAGGTGCAAAGGGGATAATCCGTCTCTATTCTCCGCCGATTTAAATATATAAACACATCCCGCTTCCTTTGAAAAAGGAAAATTAGATCCACAGTGCCGTTCCAACACTTACTTTTCATTAGTACCTCTTCATATCTATTCAACATTTGAAGTTCTCATTCCCATTTTCCGACTCTAGTCACTTACTCTTGAATAAATATTTTCAGGTCAGCTTTAAATAGTAAGTTCCATCCACTATTATTACATGAAAATGATTGTTAACACATTATACACTCAATTATTTTACAGGAAATATTCTGCGTAATGATGCAATGCCTCTGCAGTATCTTGCTGATGTTCAACGTATATTGAAAATTTAATCTAAAGCACTAATTCGTTTAAATATACAATGATAGTAAATTTACATGTTTACATGATATATTAGTGTAAAAATGTCAAATACAAACTATACTACAAGACACTTCAAGTAAATACAGTAAAATTACATCTTTTATGCCAAATGATGTAATTTTTGTTTGTAAATTTGGTACATAATTTAGGTTTATTATTAGTCTTCTGTGACGATTGAATTCAAGTAAATTGAAACACTACAAGGCGTTCATTGAGGATGAGTCACCCCTAAAATT
Source organism: Monochamus alternatus (assembly GCA_037114965.1). Lineage (NCBI taxonomy): Eukaryota > Metazoa > Arthropoda > Insecta > Coleoptera > Cerambycidae > Monochamus > Monochamus alternatus. The sequence goes on from CM073427.1 coordinate 10,908,477, forward strand.
ATACCAAATCTTTTTTCCATTGATCGAATTTAAAAACAATAATATCCCGCGCAGAATTTAATTTAAAGCATTTTTTTTACTCTTGTTACAATTTAAAAAGATTTTCAAGAAAAAATTTATTAAAAGAAAGAAATCAAAAGTGAGTGTAGGTTTTGTCTTATTTGACAGTTAATAATAAAACTATTTTATATCCGCTACTGTTTGTTGTTGGAAATGGCTGGAACGAATGGACGAACAAGTTGACATATTACTTGTGCTAGGTTTCTGTGAAGGAAACTGTAGAAGAATTGTGGAAGAATATCGTAGGAGATTTTCAAATCGAGTGATTCTCTACAGAGACATATTTTCTAACTTTAACAGATGGGTTCGAGAGACAGCAGAGTTTTTCAATAATAGCCTAGAACGTCACGTCATGGTGTGATAAAGGTACAAGGTAAAGAAAATATTTTGCAAGCAGTTGAAGATAAACTGCAGGTAAGTACTAAACGTTTATCTCAAGGACTTCTGTACCGAAATCTTGAACGTAACCTACTACATTCAAATCTCATTCAAAAAGTGCAAGAGCTATTGCATGAATTTGGATCGTCGATTGACCTATTGCAAGTTTATCTTGCATCAGGATATTAATTTTCACAAGAAAATTCTTTCCACTGATGAGTTGTTTCACTCATAGAGTAAAAGTTTTTATATATTTTTAGGTATTAATAATATTGTGTGAAACTAACTACTCAGTGGACAAAAGCCCCAACCTGCGTTGAATTACACCCACAATATCTACCCATATATTCCTTATTATAAGCTTCTGTAACATTTTTTTACTGTTTTGGAAAGGTATTTTAAACTAATATAAATCAAATCTCCTACAATTCCTATAAAAGAAGTCATATGTATGTTTTTTGATACCAAACATCTAGGTATGCTAATGAACAATTCCACAGGCAAAGCTCTATTCAATAATTATCTAAAGAAAATAATTTACTGACCTGTTAATGAAACACTCTATAAATATCTAACTTCACCTTTTGGCAGTGGGAACACGACAAATTCAACCACAATAGATGAGATCTGACCTATTTCTGCATTTTTAGGATTGCTTCTTCAGGTGGTCTCCTTTAAGTTGAATCAAATATCTAACTATAAAAATTATTATAAAAATTAAAATTATTTGAAGTTAAATATCGACAATGACAAAAAGTGATATCCTGTCAATGAATTAAATATGACAATACCTACTTGAAAAATGTTCACCTTTTATGTAAAAGTTTTTATATATTTTTAGGTATTAATAATATTGTGTGAAACTAACTACTTGTAGGAGATTTGATTTATATTAGCTTAAAATACCTTTCTAAAACAGTAAAAGCATGTTACAGAAGCTAACAATAAGGAATATATGGGTAGATATTGTGGGTGTAATTCAACGCAGGTTTGGGGCTTTTGTCCACTGAGTACAACTGTTAATCACAAAACTAAATTATATAGTTTTTAACTAATTATGTCACTTCACAATTAGGCAATGGTTACACTATATGCATTTCTTTAATTATATATATAACCACTACAGGCCTAGTGGCCCTTGGCTACGAGTTCTTTCACTCTCCTTCTCCATTTTACTCTATCTTTCGCCTCCTTTTCCTATCTCTCCTAAATCTTTTTTGACTTTTTCTAACCATTTCTTTCTAGGTCGTCCTCTTCTTCTTCTCCCTCCTTCTCCTCTCATTAATATTTTTTACCCATCTGTCCTCAGACATTCTGGCTATATGACGCAGCCATCTGGCTTTTTGCATGTTCACAAGCTGTACAATATTCGGTTCTTTGAACAACTCTTTTAATTCTTTATTTGCCCTACTTCTAAATCTACCATTCTCTTTTACTCCTCCATAGATCTTTCTTAGAATTTTACGCTCCCATATTTAAAAGTTTTATTTCATCCTATTCATTGTCCATGTTTCAGAAGCGTAGGTAACTGTGAGTCTTATTACTGTTTCATACAATCTTATCTTTGTATATTTTTTGCCTTTAAAATCCGTGATAACCCTCCTGCAGCTTTACTTTCTTTTGCTAATCGTTTTTCTATCTCTTTTTCTTCTTCTCCCATTTCTATAATTACTAAGTAATAATAAATGTAATTTTCATTGCATTACTTTGGGTTCGGTAATATCAAAGTCAAGCACTGAAAGGAGGCAGATATAATGTTTTTATGTACTTTCCATAAATGGAATTGGAAATGTAATTTCATATTTCCTCTTTATTGAAAAGTTACGATCGACGGAATTGGATTTTGTCAATCTCGCATCCTTATTGCTGCACGCTTCAAAATAGATCGGCTAAGCTAACTAACATTCGTATTTTTAAGCACATCCTGGAAAATTCGCCGCCACTAAAAAGTTATTTGTGCTCGGGATGCTTTTATTTTCACTGGCACGTGAGAATTTCCTTTAGTACGAATACAGGGTGTCCAGAATATAAGTGTCGTTACTAGGGGCTTGTATATCTTACCAAAAGCAACTAAAAGCTCATGAAAAAAATGTCTAAAATGAAGAGTTTTTCTATAAATACATTTCAAAAATTTTTTATAAATACAGTGACAAGTTGTGAACATCCTCCTACTTGCAACGAATCAAAAAGTTAACCTGGGACAAAAAAAAATATTTTTTTAGAGTTTTGTTGCCCCTTAAATTAGGTCAAATGTAATATTGGTCTGCAGGAATGCATTCATTCACGTATTAATATATACCGTGGCAAAAGTGATAAATATATAGTATTAAAAAAATACGAAGTTGGCTTCATTAAAAAAATCAGAAAAGCAAAAAGTTATGAACTATTTTATTAAGGGACACTAGCTGAAATATACGGTATCGCGTTTAAAATAAAATAAAATAATGGGATACATTCGATTAAAATATAAAAATATATTCTGAATGATACAATTAACTTGACAATGTTTTAGAACTTACATATTTGTCAAAAATCTTAAAGAACTCAACTAAAATAGATTTTTATGATAAAGCTTACATACATATTGATATAGAAAACAATAAAGAAGTTCTACTCAAGTTTATATAGCCTTCAAATGTAATCTGGAATGTTAATATTCCTTTGGGTTCTACTGTAGGTTGAGGAAGAATTCATCGATGTCATCCTGGATAAACCAATAAAATTTGTCATAACTATATTTTAAAGATTTTATTGTTCTTAATATAATGGCGTACCATCTTTAATTCATTTAACCTGCAACAAGGCATCATATGTTGCTCAGCTTTCCGGAATAAATGTAACATAGCAGTAAAACAATTCAGGAAGCTAAAACACAATTATCATTGGAGTGTGCAAATTAAAGCCTATTGATATAATTTTTAAACTTACCAGGTTTCTGTGATCATAATTTTCACTATATATTTTTCATTAAAATTTCAGCACTGTACTCGTCTCACAATTACTTTAACCTCAAATATCACTGCCAACTAATATTACGCCGTTAATGTAGGTTGCTTTAATCATTAAAATATTAAATAGACTATTGAGCTTCCAATTTGTCAGATGACGCTAATTTGACTGTTACAATGTAGTTTTTCGGGTGCTTTCTTATATTTGCCCCGTTATTGCATTTACCCCACTGCACCTTATACTTAGTCTCTTCGATATAAGGGAAAATAAAAAATGTGAAAAGACGACGAGATGAAGTTATGGGCCAGAATGGTGCAATATAATTACAAGTGGCATAAAAATCATTAGTACATGTGGATATATGCATAGTGTATTATAATTCTATAAATGATATATAAGTCGTCTAATTCGATATTATTCAAAGCGAGGTGGTTATTAAGGAAATATTTTATATATCGTCATCAATAAGTATTTATTTTACCCCAATCAAACCCACTGCTTGAATACAAAAACTTATATCGGCACGGCGATTACATGTCGCTATTTGAATGCAATATTGTAACATCTTACAAAAACAAGATAACCGCTTTCTGTACATCGTAAATGGGTCCTTGTCCTTATAAAATTTAGTCCTTAAACAGGTGTCAAGTATATTACATTTCGAATTATTATCAGTTCACAAGATTCGCTTCAACACCGTAAGGAATACAAAGAAAAAGTTAACGATGCAACTTGGATTATTACTTGCATATTTTGCTGGCAAAATTATAATAGCCATGTTGTACAGTCAATGCTTTTCACAAGCACATAAGTAATTTTGAACAGTTGTAACTATGTCACATTTTGTTCTGTGTTGTAAAGAGAGGTCTAGCAAAACCATTCACAGTATGTTTATATGTATTTGTAATTATCATCATTAAGTACAAACACCTGATGTAGTATGTGAGAGGCATTGTCGCATATTAAAGGCATGTTTGCTGTCATAGTATAGTTATGTCCTGTCAAACATATTTTGTTTAGCATAATTTATAATAGAGCAAAATAGAGGCACTTATATTCCTGACACTCTGTATATTGAAAATGCATAAGATGCAATGGAAAATTTAGAATATTGTTGACTTTGTAAGAAATATTGATTTGTAAGATGGTAGCATTTTTATTGAATTTAACATTGAGTCTAAGTGATTTTCAAGACACTCCTAATATGAAATCAAAAACCCAAATCACAATTACGCCATTAAACTTTTAAGTTTAATGCTTTATTCTTGTGTTACTTGAGGGTGGCTAAGAGAAGAATAAATTAAATTCGCCGTTAGTCGTTATCTTTTATTTTAATTAAATTAATTCAAAATACAGACTAGTTAAAATATTACAAACGTTAATTAATGTTTAATAGGTAATTTCGCCCGACATCTTGCATACCATAACTGACAACCAAATCGAGTGGTTAAGGAGGACAGCACACGCTGTCAGAAGAATTTTAGATAACTAATTTTTACTAACCTCAACCTGGTAACTATGCATAATAAAGTAAGTTATAATCACACTACAATAAGGATCCAATATTACAAACAGGTCTAATATGCACTTGGTACGGATTTTTAATCTTATGGTATACAAAATATATTTACAAATCGTTATTACTATTCTTAGACAAATGAAACGTAAGATGTAAATATAAACGATTGTTATTGTCAAAGAGAAGAACTAACTGTTATCTATATTGTATATGAATACGTATTCGTTTAGTTCATGACACAGTAAGGATTCTTTGTTTGAAACCAACCGAACTCTTTATTTATCATTCAAATTACAAATCATTTATATTTACCTTGTATTAATTTGAGTCATACAATACTTCTGCAGAAAATTTATTTCTAGAACATATATTGAACATTATAGATCGAATATTGTAAAGAATACAATACTACAACTATTAAAGTATAAAGGGAAAGAAATGGCACTAGAAGAATAAGAAATTGTAATAAGAAGAATTTTTAGAAACAACGAAGTACAATGAGAAAATTATAACCTACTTAACAACGTTATCTCACCTTATGTATTTGCAACTGTTTTCCAAATGATGTAAAACTCAATTTGTCAACTTTAAAGGAAAAAAGAATCAATTATATTGTATTGGTAACAACTAGCTTGCCACCCTGTGTGTCAGCCTTTCTGCAGAAGTTTCAGAGACTCGGATGCAACGGTGATGTCAAACTTGAACAGAACGTGCAAGGTGGCAATGTGTTTAAAGATAATAAATAACTAACGAAGCTTTGATTGAGACGTAAAACAACGCGTCCAGGTAGAGAAACTTAAAATATACAGCTGGATTTGAAGCATTTGACACCACCATGTATCTCATTAAATTAACGGCTTTTAGTTAATGTAAGCTGGCATTATTTTATTGGAGTTTTATTAGTTTCTATTTGCAGTAGGTCGTATTTTAGGCTTTACATAAATTTCGTGCTATTTACATTTTCAATACCTTTAACAGCACCAAATTTAGGCAAGTGGAACAGGAAACAGTATTGCATGGTTAGTGATTGGAAAAACATAGAGCAGAAATTGATTAAGAGAAAATAAATGGAGCACGTAAGATGTACTAGATTATTATTTTCAACATTTAAGGTATGATTGTTGCTCTAATAACTCAACTATCCAAATGATTGAAAAGAAAGAAACCTTAGAGGATCTAAACAGAGTAAATAATGGTCCATGGAGACATATGGACCGCCCTGTATATATGATCGAATAGTTTACTAGATTGAGTTTCAATAAACCATCCAAGTACTTTTATTAACTTGTTTTTTAGACTATTGCTTGGTGGAACGAAAAAAATCTCTAATCTATGCAATACTTGAGAGAGGAAGAATTTACAAGGAAAGAATGTGCAGAACCACCTAGAGAATTATATGACATCGATTTTTTGTAATGTATCGTAAATCTTATTATCACAGACGTATTTACAGTATTATTCGTAGTATAAAATTAAAAAATTTTGAGCCTGCACACAATGTAGCCTAACTATTTACAAAAATAAATTGATTACAGTTAGCAGAACCGTAAATCCTACAATGGTTGTTGTTGAGGAACTCTCTGCAAAGATTGACGTGTATTGTTTCTCTTCGGTCAGTTCGAGGAACTCCTTTGGGCGATCAGTCCTGTAGAAAGTTTTATCTGTAAAAAATAATAATATAAGTTTAACAATAATGATAGAAACGCTATGCATTATACAGGGTTAACTATGACTAAGTACAATTATTTTAAGAGGGGATAGAAAAAAATAAGAGTTAACAGAATTTCCTTTCAAAAAATTTCCGAACTTATTTATAAAGCGAAAAAAAAAAAATTTTTGATATTATATTAAATCCTTATTTAACGCCGCCAATGCGAGAATCAGAGTATGCAACCAGCAAGCAACCGTCATGCAACAGTCGGCCACAGTCGGCAGTCGGTCCAGTCGAATCGGTTCGCTGTCATGTTATAATTTAATTCGTGTGTTTACATTGTAGCTTTGTGTTCTTTTTCAGTTTTTAGTGCCTTATTTTATATTATAAACGTTTTATAGTTAATAAATAAAGGAATATGTGTCGGGTACAGATATTTTCCCACAATATAGTTCGCCGGTTTGTTTTTCTAGGTTATGGGACAAGACTGCCTAGGGTGTTAAATGTTTTCTGTTATCTATTAGAACCTACCTACTCATCCCTTTCTTCGATTTTGTTATAATACATAAGCATTGTATCTAACTGTACTTACGGGAAGTGTGTTTATTGGTAATGAGTGAAAATGTAGTTTTACCAGTTTGTAACCAAATAATAAAAAACGAATGCAAAATACTGGAGCTAACTGGATTAACTGTTACCTACCTATCAGGTATTATTACTAATAAGAATGTTAATTTTTGTCGTTTCTTCATTTAGAAATACTGCAAACGACCGCATGGTAGTTGTTGACAGATGTAATGTCAACTATGGATCTAAGCCATAAGTCATCTCAGTCGATACTCATTACAGACGCCGACTTTCTGTAGGAAAAAAGGGTTTTGCCCAATTTTTTAAATATCGAGCTAAAATTCTGGAATAACTTTTTTATTGTCTCTTAGAGCTCCCTGAGCACGTGGTTAAAATTTTTGTACTTAGTCATAGTTAACCCTGTATGTAGATATGATATTACAAATTCAATACCATGGATTCGTTTATTGAAGGGTATGCAACGTAATATGTTCCCCAAGGTTCGTACTTAGAGCCGCTCTTGTTTCGTTTGCTCATAAATAACTACAACTTAAATGATACAAAAAATTAATGTATGCTGATGGCTTAAAATTCTTCAGATATATTGACTATTGCTTAATGTAATTAACAGAGAAGGTTGCCTACAAGCTGCTGATGCCCTTCACTCCGCCCGCCCTCAAACTCACGAGTGACGTCATTGGTATTTAAATCGAAAATGTCAGATATTGCTTGCTAATCAATTTCGGCTTTTATTTGTATTTTACGAATCTCTGCGTCTCGAGTTATTGTTTCTATATTACTGAAACTATTTTTGTGTTCTGGCGTAATAATTGCTGATCTGATATTTGTTATACATACTTTTATGTGAAATTTCAAATTATGTTGAGTTATAATTCTGGGGATATAATTTATATTGTGGCTTCCTGTAAAACCAAAACCAAAAAGGGAAATTAGCAAATTTATTACTTTTCATAAGATGCCAAAAGAATCTTAGTTAAGAAAATAATGTGCTAAGGTGTGTATAATTTCATGTCATGTGCTGTATACAGCTATTACATTGGATCAATTATTTTAGCATTTTTTTGCCACAATCTGAAGTCTACGTGACATAATTGCTCTGTGAAGATCATTCCATCAAGTACTAGTATCAGTACGCAAGCTCTCCAAAACACCATACAAAAAGAATAAACAAAGATAAGTACTTAGTAGGTGATTTCCAGAATTGAAAGCTACAGTTATACAAGTATGGTCACCACAAATTCCATTTACCGATGTAATTTTAAATTATTTAATCAAATAAGATAAGTAACTACCTGCAATTAACTGAAGAGTAACCGAGATTGCCACTTGCAGTTATTATTTGTTTGTGACAATGAATATACAGGGTGATTCAGGTTTCATTTTGATAACTTCAGAAATAGATAGAACAGGTTAAAATTATGTTCATTTGTGATATAAACTTATTTCCTAAAACGCATCGTTTCCGAGATAGAGGGCGTTGAGGTAGGAATTTTTTTCTAGTTTTTCCCTCATAACTTTTGAACCACTTATTCTTTTTAAGTCAAATTCGGAAAACAAACACTGCTTATGATCTTACATAAGCTTCTTAAGTTTGAACTACCTACCCCTCTTAGAAGTGTATATTGTATGCTACCCCCTTCTTTTTTTATTTCAAAACTACAAAAAAAAATTATTTCAATAAAACATCTACACACCACTTTGACCTAATTAATTTCCAAACTTTTTCGTCTCTTGTTTTTTTTTCGACGTTTGGTCCTGTTTCTGAGATATTCAAAGAAATTGGTGACAGTGTAGCGCACCAGCCGCGTAAATTTTATTTAACGTTATAGCAACCCATGAAAACAACTCAGTGATTTGTGTAAACTGACGTTTTGGGCGCCGCGATAGCCGAGGTGGCTGGGAGACGACTGCTCGTGGAACTAGTCTCGATCGGATATTTTGGTGTGGGTTCGAATCCCGCTGTTGTACCATGGATGTTTGTGCTCGTCGAGAGATGCACAATAAGTCTATAGGCTGCGATGCTTCTGGGGACACTGTCGGACGGCTCTCAAAAAACTGACGTTTGTGAAAACCATTGTCAGAAGTATTATTTAAACATTAAGAACACTTAATGTTAAGAAAAAATGCCAATAACCTCAAACATAAATTTAGTAACAACTACTTATTACAAGATTTACAACAAACTTATCAACTACTAAAAAAATTATAATAATTGTTCAAAGTGCATTCCTCCAGCCTCAATACAATTTTGGCATCGACGAACTAGTGTATTAACCGCAGCTGCTATTTGAACAGGATTGTTTTTTATGTCATCACAAGCATGTCTTATCCTTTGAATCAATTCCTCACGGGTATGTACTGGCGTATCATACACAATGGCTTTTAGATGGCCCCAAACGAAATAATCCAGAGGATTCAGATCTGGCGAGCGCGGAGGTCAAGCCACTGGTCCTTCGCGAGGAATCCACATATTTGGGTGGTTGTTAGGTTGCCGTTCAATCCATCAACGAGGATAATTCTCAACCAACCACTTCCGTAATATGCAGGGGCACCATCCAACTGCATCCAGTTCCTTTGGCGTAAATTTAAGGGGACATCACACAATCACTGAGTTTTGTTTTCATGGGTTGCTATAACGTTAAATTAAATTTACGCGGCTGGTGCGCTACAATGTCACCAATTTCTTTGAATATCTCAGAAACAAGACCAAACGTCGAAAAAAAAAACAAAAGACGAAAAAGTTTCGAAATTAATCAGGTCAAAGTGGTGTGTAGATGTGTGATTAAAATTAATTATTTTTTTGTAGTTTTGAAATAAAGTAAGAGGGGGGTAGCATACAAAATACATTTCTAAGAGGGGTAAGTATTTCAAACTCAAGAAGCTAATGTAAGATCATAAGGAGTGTTTGTGTTCCGAATTTCACTTAAATCGGATAAGTGGTTCAAGAGTTATGAAGGAAAAACGAGAAAAAAATTCCTACTTCAACGCCCTCTATCTCGGAAAAGATGTGTTTTAAGTAATAAGTTTATATCACAAATGAACATTATTTTAACCTGTTCTATCGATTCCTGAAGTTATCAAGATTAAACCTGAATCACCTTGTATATATACTTTCCAAAAGTCTTCAACCTTTAATTTTCAAAACCAAGCAAAATGTAGATGTATAAATTTGTTATGAGGGTTTTTTTTATTAAATATTCAATAAGGCATCAAAACTTTGATTTGGATAAAAATAAAATTGGCAGAAGCGTGCTACTAAAATTTGTAAGGTTAATAATTTGTATAGTCTTTTATCGCTTAGAGGAGAAAAGTATGTGGTATTTTACTATATATGTTCTGTGCTATATTTTAGGTATACAGAAATGTATAATATAGTTAATACTAACTGTACTGCTGCATATGCACTCGATAAACTTTTTTTAGAGGTATAAAATATGTTGCTTGTCGTACCTACATGGTGTTCCTTAGCAAGAATAACTTGATCACGTTGTAAGTAAGTCATAAAGTTATGATTTGTACGGGAAACGCATCTGAACTGAAATTTTCAGTTATATTTTGCAGCGGCATCGAAAACACTTGGGATACCTAACCACTTAATTATAGGTTACATAATAAACTGTTTGAGACTCTTTATTATACTCGTATGTCCTAAGCTAATATTGTAACAGTACTGTCTAGTAACATACATATATTCACAGAGAAATTATTAAAACGACTGAAGATTCAAATAACTAATACTGAGTTGGATGGGAAAAATCAAATTAAATACCAATGACGTTATCCTGTTTCAAAAATACTATGCTATTGGACGAAAGTTTGTAGGCAACCTTCTCTGTTTAGGGTTTGCAAACATCGCAATCCCAATGATATCAACAGTCGGTTTCTGTTCTAACCACGTGCTACGTCTCACATACTCATACCCTTCTGTCGATTGTAATAATTAACTAACTTGAAACCGGTATATGTTTAGTGGCACCGCTGACAACTAACCGTGGCTGTTTGCTTTATATTTTACAGGCTAAACTAATACGAATTTTACAACAAATTAACAATTGTATCTAAACAAATAAATATTATATGTAATTTAACAAACACTAGATATACAAAATCAAGCAATTTTCCAGAATGTTTAATTGTTATTAACAGTTAATGTGAAATGATCTAACTGTTGTTAAAAGTGTCCTGTTTCCTCTTACCTTTTAAGTCAGTCATCTGGTTTCCAACTATCAATTTATTGTCGTAAATTTTCTCTTCCTCTTTGAATACTTCTTCAGTGCCGTTAGCGCCAACTTTGATGAAAGACGTGATCGTTATTTCGAATATCCTGTTGGGATCAGCGGGAAGAGTAGGGATGGAACGCCTTCGACGTCCGTATCCGATTTGTCCGTCGCTACATTCCACCTGTAATGTTTTTGTTTATTAAAATTTTCTCACGTAGACACATAAGGAAGTTTTCACTCTAATATGTTTTGGTATAAAAATTCTATAAAGAGAGATAAAAAAGTAAGCAATCTGTAGCAATGAATTACTAATAAATCAAATGCGCCTGCCTATATTGGCATTCTTAACTTTGTATTATATTGAAATAATAAAAGAGGGAATGTATAATCTGTAGACCTACAGGATATTTTAAAGGGTGTAAAATAAAAGTATCTAGTGCTCTAAATTGTCCATAGAACACAGTTTCTGAACAATCAAGACCATAGGTTTCAAACTACAAATGATCCAGTTTTTCTGTAGTCGCTAATTACAAGTAAAATTTAATCAAAACGTAAATAAATAAAATCCTTCCGTTTTCGCCACGTAATCACAATGTAGCTTAAACGTATTTACATAAGATTCAAAAACGGCGTTGGAACGTAGCTGCATCCAAAAAAGTGTCCCCCATTTTAGTCACCTACATGTAACAAAGCCATTAGTCGCGTCAAATTAGCATGAAAAATGTGAAAATAGACAACTTTTTGCGGAGAAGTCCGATTGAGATGCGGTTTTCTGCAAAATGTTCAGGGAATTTTTTATAACAAAAGGTACATCTACCATCTGTACGCTCGCAAATTTTTAATTGTTTATTTAACAAATGACCTATTTTTGTTGAACATATGGCAAATGTCACACACGATTCAACGAAAATGTCTGAAAAATGTTCTCTCGGGGGTTTTCGAGGTCCGTCTTTATCACTTTGGTGTTAGCTTTATTATTTATTGCTAAATTGTTGTAACTGGGCTAATTAACAAATTAAAAACTCCACCCCCGAAATCACTAGAGGAGATCCGGAATTTTTTCCTGGATTTCTGGCTTATTAAGGCAAACCATCGGCACAAGATTTTTGCAAATATAATTGTTTATTGTTCGATTGCTGCAACCTCACTAATTAACAAATTCATAACTCTTCTTCCGGAATCGTTAGAAAATCGGATTTTTTTTTTGCAATAATTCTGGGATCAATTGAACAATAAACAATTATATTTGCAAAAATCTTGTGCCGATGGTTCGCCTTAAAAAGACAGAAATCCCGGAAAAAATTTCGAGTCTCTAGTGATTTCGGGAGTAGAGTTATTCATTTGTTAATTAGCCAGGTTGCAAAAATAGAAAAATAAACAATTTCGTGCAACAACCTTGTGCCGATGATTCTCCCTATGATCCCAGAGTTATTGCAAAAAAACTGGTTCTCTAACGATTCCGGGAGTAGAGTTATTAATTTGTTAATTAGCGAGGTTGCAACAATCGAACAATAAACAATTATATTTGCAAATATCTTGTGCCGGTGGTTTGCCTTAATAAGCCAGAAATCCTGGAAAAAAATTCCGGTTCTCTAGTGATTTCAGGGGTGGAGTTTTTAATTTGTTAATTAGCCCAGTTACAACAATTTAACAATAAATAATAAAGCTAACACCAAAGTGATAAAGAGGGACCTCGAAAACCCCCGACAGAACATTTTCCAGACATTTTCGTTGAATCGTGCGTGACATTTGCCATATGTTCAACAAAAATGGGTCATTTGTTAAATAAAAAATTAAAAATTTGCGAGCGTACAGAGGTTAGATGTACCTTTTGTTATAAAACATTCGTTGAACATTTTGCGGAAAACCGCAAAAAGTTACAAGTGAAATGCTAATTTGACGCGACTACATTTCATGTGGTAGTGATTGTGCCCAATACACTTTAAGTTTTCACTAAAAATGCTACTTGAGATAGAATGTACCATTTACAATTTACAAAGTTCATATTTAGCTGCGAAACATAAATATAAATCAGATAAACGTTTACCACGAATTCACTTTTGTTTGAATTGAATCAAATTTAGTTTTATTTGGGTACTTCTAACTTCTGAGAAATTAAAACATAATATCTTGTAAAGCGAATGTTGTCTATATATATCTGCCAAAAATCACCTGATAATGTCATAACGAATATTAATCCAATAACAGTATCTCGTTTCTCAAAAATATATGTTGTTTGCAAATTTTGAAAATTAAGGAGTCTAATATAAAATTATGTCAGAATTGACAAAGTAACTTTTTATGTACACAGGGTAATCGATGACGTGACACTAAACTATTTTCATTAAAGTAATCTGTAGCCTTAATTAAATAACATACTTTCAAAACAAAACAAAAAATTAAAGTTAAAGAAACAGAACATGTTTAATACGGCCCTGCTGTGTAGAGTGTACGTGGCAATATCAAAGTCATCGTCTTGAAATTATGTAGTTAACATAAATAAATATTAGGTAATTCTATAAAAAATTCGTCGAATTGTGTTTATCACAAGCAATATTTGGTTAAATTTTCAGGGTACTATAGTTCTGATAAAATATGAAACAACAAAGAATTAATGAAGTACATATTCTAATTTCAAATGAAAAAAGTCTGCAGAATCATAGTTATTTACAAACATAGCACTTTCAAGCTCCGTTTTAATTATAATTGTGGTTAACTTGTTTTTTTTTTCGTTTACTTGTCAAGGACTTTCTATTCATGGTTCAACAATTAATTGTAACAAATTATTTGCGTTTCTATTCATAAAATAATCTCACTATAAGAGTACAGGGTGTCACATTTATACTTCAAAAGAACTGGGAGAGGTTTTTTTGGAGATGCAGGGTATTAAAACTGTTAGTTTGGAGAATGAATATCAACTGTGTCTTAAGAAATAGTTTATTAAATATTGAAACGGATTTGCAAATCTCAAAGAATGTACAGTCCGGAAAGGTCATGTCAAAAATGAAAGAACCTACAGAGGAGGCCAAAATAGTTGTAGTACTTCATATAAAAAAAATTGCTACAACTGTCAGTCTGCTAAGGAGTTCCTAAAGTACCCCTGCAAGGATAAAACCAAAAAGTATCTAGCTGTGTCTAGGGCAAATCTTCGCCTGGTGGCAGGTATTCAAACTAAACACTGTTGGCTAAAGAAGCAGCTATATTACATGAGGAAGTGTGAAACACCTGTTTGTAGAGGTTGCGAACAGGAAGACGAGACAGTATTCCAGGCACTCTGAGTGCACTGCCATCTCGTCAATAAGAAAATCAGTGTTGGCAGAACGATGGTCTTCTATGGCCTACATTAGAGAGATATCCCTTTTACTCCTTATTAGGTTGGTTGGCGGCTCAGGTGGATTGATCTTCTAATGGGAGAAGGTACAAGGGGCCCAATGGGACCTAAGTGCTGTAGCCTTTAAGCTACACAATTCCAGATTAGTCCCCAGAGTAGTTAATTTTACATGTTATTAACGCCTTAATAAAAAATGGACACCTTGTATAATTATGTCTCGCGCCCATCTCTACCTTGAACATATGCAAAACGCTAGTGGATGATGATATTAAAAATAAAGAGGTGTAGCCCTGGAAAATTATGCTCACAACGCTGTACCGTAATTCACGATGGTGAAGAGGGCAAATTGAATTTAGGCAAAGCTCTCACATCTACGCAGAGAAGGGCGTTAATACATAACATTTCAATAAACCTTTCGCACTTTGGATAATTCAAAATATCACGGAAAATAAAGCTCAAATGCGGACCCTGGCAGCTTCGCATTTAAATATTAAAGAAGGACTAACGCGCGATCAAAAGGCTGCCAGGTGATAAAAGTTTGGAGGCGAAATTTTCAGGGGAGCTTCCAGCTCTAAATATGTATTTGCAAACGAAGCTCTCACCCCTTTGCATTTGTCCAGGCATACATTGACCGTCCCTTTGAACTGGACGTACGTAGACTCGGGAAATTTGAATGCCCGGAATTTCGCTGCCAGGAAATCGCCGTCCACCGTGTTGAAATTCTCGAATAGGTAGGGGTCCACAGAGCACCTGAAAAAAGTGAATGCATAATTAAATAAAATATGAAAATTTTAAATCTATTTTCTTCTTAACAAAAGAGCGGTTTTTTACCCCCTATTAGGGCATTTTCCCATCATCTAATAAAATTTATTTCACAAATAAGAGAGAGATATAATGATGCAGCTTTTGCAACACTGTACTACTTTTTCAAAAAACTTAAGATACCGTAATAAAAAGTTTCCTATACCTCTTCGTTTTTAAATACAGGGTGAAATTTAAAAGAACTGCTTTTAAGGGATTCTTTGTATCTCCGAAAATAGCTGAGATATCGGAATGGAAAAAAATATTTCTGATAGAGTATTTTACGTAGAGTTCAGTAGCGTACCTGTAATTTATCTACAGGGTGTCACTTTTAAAGTATGACCCAAACATATTTTTTTTAAATAAAACACCCTGTATAGTTTTACATCATTAAAATATATTACTGTTTTCCTTCACAATGATATACAATAGTTGCTACTTTATATTTTGGAAAAAATGTTAAATTGATGATGTTGCCTGGTGCATAGTTGCATGAGGTTAAAATATAACCTCAAAATGCAACGTCAGAAATGCCAAATGAATAAGGCAATGCAACATACAGTCAAATCCCTTTAAAAATGGCGGTTGTAGGACAAACAACTTGACATATAACAACAAGCAGAAATTTGTGCTTTTTTGTAGAACTGTGAATTGTGTTTTGCTCATTATATTTTATCAAAGAAAATTTAGACTATAATAGTGATTTTATTCTGTTGTGTTACATAAATCCGCAATGTTTGTCCTACAGACGCTATTTTTAAAGTGATTTGACATCACGTCGGATTGCTCTATTTTACGAGCAGGTCTCAACTTAAAAGATAACCTACAAACTAAAACATTAGTAGGCAGAAGGTGGAAATATACAAATTATTTCATTATTTTATATATTTTTTGACGTAAACGTCAAAAATTAGAAAGAGTTTGTGAAGAAATTCTTCTTGCACATTATGAATGATTTCTGGGGTAACTCTACGTATTTCGTCCCGGATGCGATTTTGAAGTTCTTCTAAATTACGTGGTTTATTAATGTACACTTTTGGCTTCAAGTATCCCCATAAAAAATAGTCAAGAGGTGTAAGATCTGACGATCTTGCAGGCCATTCTATCGGTCCGCGTCTGCCGATCCACCTCCCAGGAAAACAGTTGTCCATAAAATCTCGTACAGGGCGCGCATAGTGCGGAGGTGCACCGTCTTGCTGAAACCATATGGTATCGTCAGGAATGTCAGGGTCATTATGGTTACGAAAAATTACTGCAAGGGCTGGAACAAGGTCATTTTCTAGAAACTCTAAATATCTTTGTCCTGTAAGGATTCCTTCAAAGAAGAAAGGCCTTACTATTCTGTCGTCAACTATTCCAGCCCACACATTTAATTTCTGAGGATGTTGGGTATGTGCCTCTGCCATCCAATGAGGATTTTTCCGACTCCAATATCTGTAAGTTTGGCGGTTTACTGTACCATTCAGACAAAATGTGGCCTCATCTGAAAAAAGTATTTGCCGATGTAAATTTCTATTTCCTTGACATAAATCCATTAGAATTTCGCAAAAGTGTAAGCGGCGATCGGGATCATCTTCATTGAGTTCCTGCACAAGTTGAATTTTGTAGGGATGATATTCTTCCTTCCTCAAAATACGTAGCACTGTGCTCTGACTTGTGTCATTGTTTAATGCAACCAATCGTGAAGAATTATGAGGATTATCCACCATACTTATCAAAATGTTCTGTTTCTGATTTTCATTAATGCTTGGACGTCCAGGTTTTGAAATATTTACAACATTGCCAGTTTCTCTAAATTTAGACTCTATCTTACTGACTGTTGATAGGGCGATCTGGATATTTTTCATTAAATAAATCGCAAACTTGCTGCTGAGTTCTAGTCATATTCCCGCATCCGATAAGAATTAATTTTGAGTAACAGTTAAATGTGCCATAATACTTTAAATTGAATAATAATTTCTATGTCGCTTACAATACTTATTAGAAAGTCGGTGTGACAATGACACTTTGCAAAGATTTTCACCTACGTGATCCATAAAAGAACTATGGAATTCGAAAAACTAAACTTGATAACGTTTTTGCTTTATTTTAATTGATTTACGTTCTCTAACATTCGTCATTTAAGCGAAAACTTTCCTATGTAAGAGGGCAAAATTTTAGTACTTTCTGATAGAGAATTAAACGATCTTTCAGAATCAAGGAAAAAAAATATGGTGTTGCCATTTAAAAAAAAACCGATGACGTCATTACTCGAAAACAAATGACATTTGAAAATCGCATTTTACGCTAAAATATGTATTTTTTAAATTAAAAATCGACCTGTTCGAGGATTTTTCCCAAAAAATAATTGTTTCGTTTTTATTGAATTTATTCCATACTTTTGGCGCATACTGTATACGCGAATTGCCTTTTTTCGTTTAAGAATTCGCCCTGTAGTAATGATTTTCCGTTCCAGAGAAGAAAAATTATACACGACCATTAAACCATGTTATCTAGCATTAGTTAATAAAGCGAACTAAGCAAACCATAAAAACCGTGCCGGTTTTTTCGTATTTTTCCTAGCGTATCACTCGGCGAAGCCTACATATCTGTACAACTCATTTATTATTTCTCGACGTCACGTTTAGCCGGTAAAATGATCCAACTTTATCAATTAATCATTGTTCCACGCCGACTTTTTACACAATTGCTCACTGGATTATTTTATTCTAGATGTTGCCCCCCGATTCGTATAATTCGGACATCTCTGGGTGTCAGCTGCGGATTTTCTCGTCTCCCGATATCCACCATTTGCATTTCTTTGATCCGGGGACAATTGAACGAGACCGAACAAAAACGTATCCCTTTCCTCGTGAAAAAGTAAATTGTGGCGGTTCTCTTTCATAACACAAACTGTTTCTTTATTTTGTAAAAAAATATCCTGTATATCGGCAACTTAAATGAGCCACTTAATTTTTTATAATTTTTGACATACATATAATCAATATTTTCCGTATGTGTATTTTTTGCTATTTTACATCACCAGTATGTCCACGGTTACAGTGAGTAAAGGAGAATACATTTATATTCCCTATTTATACAGGGTGTTCCACATAGGAACCGACACGCAGCAGGTAAGTTTATTATTGGTCTTCTCTGATAAAAAATTTAAACACTACAAGGTATTTATTGAAAAGAAATAAATTACTCTGTATAATATTATAAATAAAATAGATCGTCATATGCGCCATTTTATTATCTTCACATTTTGTTTTTTTACACTTTTTTGTATTCCAAAGTGATTAACAACAAAATTAATTTATTTGATCAAGTACATTTTTACATAGTTACTTAAATTACTTTAAAGACCAAGCTTACTATTGAGTTTTTGATTTCTTCTAATAAACACTATTAAAATCTTGTTTTAATTAATATATTTTTTCTTCAAAACTACTAACTAAAGTTTTTTAAAATTTAGATATCATTCTTTTTAAATTCAATGGAAAACAAGTTTGGTATAATTTTAGAGGTGACTCACCCTCAATGAACGCCTTGTACTGTTTCAATTTACTTGAACTCATAATCAAAGAAGATCATTATTAAACCTATATCATGTACCAAATTTGGCTACTCCAACTTAAAATAATAGCATAGCTGGAAAACCTATAGCAAACGGCTAAAGTCAATATTTCCAGGTGTAATTCAATGCTGGTCGGGGCCTTAGCCCACAGAGTAGTTGTTTCCTGGAATTCCGTGTTTGCAATCATCAAAAAACTTGTTTAATATAAATTAGTACCCTACCGAATGTCTTTCGTTAAGAAAAAGCTTCATATGAATACCTCAAAACATCTAATATCGGTAGAAATGCTTCACTTACCCATTATAAATAATAGTTTCCTCCTGTGCTTTCGTGTCGGTAACTTGCATGTGCGTCACTAATAGTCCATAAATAGGAGCTGAGACTTTATCGAGAAAGATTTCCATTTGGAGAGGCGTACCAGGCGAAACGTTCAATTCTCCTGTTACCAATTTTCCGTCCTGCCTCACGCCTACTCCAAGGATAGGTTCCGGGGCCCTTCCTGTCGTCGAGTTGGTAATCATGATCTCTATCTCCCTGCAAAAGGATATTTTTTTAAATTTAGATTCAAATGGATATGAATTTTGAATCAATAACAAAAATTTTATGAAGCGTGATATATCTCGTAAAAGGAAGGACTCGCTGCCTCCATTATAAATGAACAATACAATTCACGGTATTAAAATATATTGCGGTTAATGTTAGTACTAGGTTTCCATGTAACAGAACTACTTGGTTCTAAGTCTCTAGGGGAAGAAGATTATTTAACTGGGAGGCTGACTTTTATGTTATTTACTCTCTTAACAGGTCGCCTGTGAAACAAAATATATATTTTGTTTTTGTAATCATATAGGTAGTGGAAAATATGTATTGAAATGTGGTAAAAAACTATTCGTTACGTATTTATGAATACAAATGCAAAACCCAACTATATCTTAAATAGTTGGCATTACGTTTGTTCATGCAGCAGTTGGAAACGATTTTAAACTGTCAAAATGTAAATTACTAGCGACTTTCTTAGCAAAGTTTCTAAATTTCGTATTTCTTTCGAATATCTCTAGAACATATTCGAAATCCTTCAATCAATAAACCGCACCAATAACCTCTTATGCATATTTTCCAATATTCCAGTGGGCTAATTTGGAATTTCGTTTACAACTTCTGTTAGAACTTTGTGTCAATGCTGCTGGAACCAGATTAGAAGCTAAAAAGGTTTTGTTACATTCCAATGTTTGGTTAAAAAGTTGAAACGGAAGAAGAAACTCGCGGTTTAAATCTTTCCGGTGTGAAGCAGGATTAATCTTTTCTACGCGTTAATAACATTGTGACTTAAGAAGATTATGACAATGCGTATTATTGTTACTTTCTATGTTTACTTTTCCTTGCAACGTTAAAACCCAGCCACGCAGACCATGTGAAGATAATTATCATTTTCCTGCATTATAAACATTTACTGTGTGCAGTGGGACTTTATAATGTATAATTTTAATATTATTGCAATTAATATGATGAATTGCATATCGTGAGTCGTTTCATGGGAACAAAAATAAGAAAGGAAAACAGCTTCAGGTGCATGGAGAAGTTTTATCTGCACTTTCTTCTGTCAAGAGACTATCTATCAAAATTTTACAGATATTGCTACATAACATATTACTATGTAAAATATTTACAGATTTAGTGAAATTATGTGACATCAGTATACCTTTCGTTTTCATGAAAATGAGAAAAACAGAAATTAATTTGTAGTTTGTCACATAAGATTAATTCTTGTCACAGCAGCTGTTACTGGTTATATATTGTTTAAAATTGAATTACTTAAATAGTAAAGCAGAATCGGAATTAATACCACAAAAATTGGAAAACGCTTATACAAAAATAATACGACAAATTTATCAAAAGGATGGAAGATCAAAAGATAACAGATACAGATGAACGAGTTGTGCTTGCTTACCTTCAGAAAATGTCAGAGCAGCACGAGGCTCTCCATTCGAAATTGCAAAGTATGTTCAGGATGAACAAAGGGGTTGATGTAAAATCATTTATGAAAGTGCATGCATTCGTGAAGGCAACTAGCAAGATGATAATGTAGCCAAGAAGACATATATATTCAGCGAAGACAATTTTTCACAGATGCCCCGGATATTACCTATTTATTTTTGAAAGTGGTAACCATTTGCTTACATGACATGAAGGAAGAAAGAAGCGTTTTACTTATTACTATCTGACCATCTAAGACAGTGAAGGCTCGATGTTTTACTGCTGCCGACAGTGATGGAATTGGAGCTTTTGGTGAAACAGTGTTTATCATTGCTCCCCCAAAATGTAAGTACAGACCGACCTTTCTTACGGTATGATAAGGGAAAGTGCACCAATCAAGTGATTGGATTAGATTTGGATCATGTCCTCCAAATTGCACGTTACCTTAAATTGGACGATCCTGAGAAATACACTGGACATGCATTTCCACATACATCCGCTACCATTATGGAGAACAGTGGCATGACAAATCCAACGACAAGTAGGATGGAAACCGGTAGCTATGGCGACTGGTTACCTTGAAGAGAGTGTTAGCTTTAAGAAAAATGTTTCAAACATTATTGGGAGTGCCATTAATGGAAGTGCAACCTCATTGACTGAACCGAGAATGTTAGCAGTATTTGTACTGCTGTACTATAATTTGAACAGCATTTCCTCCGATTTAAAAAACCTAAGTATTACTATTACAAACAATACCAAATGTACTTTCACATTTATTTAAAAAATTAAGATTGTTGAATATTTGAATAAAACTTTTGAAACATTTGTTACTCATTACTTGTTACTTTGTTCTTTTCAAACACGCGCGTTTTTAAAAGTTGGATTTAAAAACGTTGAGGCGTGCTTTGAATAAGGAAAATAAGGTACTAATAAAAAAAAATTGTTACTAGGCATAGTATTAAAGCTGGCATAACATCTATAACCAATTATGATATAAGACCAGTTATCAAATTAAGGTTTCTTCAATTTAAATGTTTTGTAGAGCAGTTTATAATTCGTTCACAAATATTACAGACAGGTCATTTTCTCGAATACGTATTTCTTCGAGATTGCTATCACATTATATTTAAAATAATTCCCCTTTATTTTTTTCTTTCGACTTTTTTCACAAAAGAGGATAAAAATAGTGGATTTGTAATTTACAAATTAAATCACACGCACGCATATCCTATTCCCTTTTTATACGTTTTGTACGTTTTACAAACGCAAGCCTCGAAAACTTTCGACTAACCCACGACATTTTAATTTGCTTTGTCCGCGCTAACGAACGAAAGTAGGCAGAGAAGCTCAAAGTTGTTGTGTACATCATCTGCAGTAATTAGTGGATGTTACAGAGTTTCTATCCCCTCGGATCCATTGGCCTGGCAATTTGTAATCAACCTGTCGAAATTCATCAGCATTATTAAGAGAACTTGAATTACGCACCTATAGTTTCGATAATTAATATACACTACCGTAGTCTGGTGACCCTTGGGACGAAGGGAAGTGTTTCCGAAGCGTAGTAATGCAAAGCGTTCAATGTGGAAGGGTATGGCCGTGTTATCTTATCAGTTGGAAGCATTCGGATAAAACTTTAATAGGGTAGGAGCGCCCAATAGTACGTGTCCCTTAAGAGTATATATTTGGTTTTTGTTTTTCATTAATTTGCAAAAATTGCAAAGGAAGTAGATTTAGGTTGTTATGACTGTGGCAGTTGCTGGAAGAAGAATTGCAAGTCCGTACTTGTGCGGTATCGAAATTGACAGTGATTCAGAACTTTTCCGAAAAAATTTGGGAATGTTTAACATACATGAACAAATACGAGGTGTGTAAATTAAGTAATGAGACTCGATGTAGCGTTCGATGTGGCAACATTGGGGGTACCGGTTTAGCGGGAATGTGAGGGCACATGTTAGTACGAGTTTGACCACCGTGGAGTAACCGTTCAACGAATTTTAAAGACCAATGGGTATGACTACAAATGTCACATTGAAAACCAACCAACATCGTTGTCGGACAGTTAGAGGTACATTTTCAAGATGGACGGGCAAGTCACTGCGAAGAAATTCGGATTCGTATCCTGTATATTTAACTGTTCTCTTATTTCTGTATTTCTCAGTCTGTCTCTTCTTGTGACCCCTTTCACTCTTCTAAGATATTTCATTTCTGTTGCTTGTATTCTATTTTTTGTCTTGGTGTAAGTACCCAAGATTCACATCCAAATTTTAATGTCGGTCGATATATCGTTTCTCTACTTATCTCCTTATTATTTATAAATTTGTTATTCATTGCTTTCCACTACCTTCTAATTCTACACCCAGATATTAAAATGTTCTTACTTGTTCTATATTATCATCTTCGATTTCCACATTAATATTCTCAAATTTCCCGACTACCATTACTTTGGTTTTGTTTTTATTTAAAGTCATTCCGTATTCCTTTAGTATCCTATTCCGCTCTTGTCGATTTTTCTGGAGATCTTTTTTCTTATCTGTCAGGATTACATCATTTGCACCCTCTAAAATTCATATTTATTCTAAATTTCTGTATCCTACATATAATTTTTTAACTTTCTGTGTACATTTCTTTATTATTTCGTTCATAAATACATTAAATAATAGAGGACTCAGTCCACCTCCTTGCCTTATTTCTTCCTTTATTGAGAACATGTCTGATTTATTGTTGCTTCTAACGCAGTTCATATTAATCGTAAATTGTCTGTATAATTTTTATAGTTTTATTGTCAATACTCCTTCTACGTAATTTATTTCATTGTACTTTATCAAACACTTTTTTCATATCTATAAACGCCAAATATATTTTCTTATTATGTTGTTGAAATGTTTCCATTATCTGTTTTATCGTAAATATATGGTCTTATATACTTCTCCCTTTCCTGAATCCGCTATGCGATTCTTCTAATGTATCCTCTATAATTGGTCTTATTTATTTATCAATTATTTAAAAATTTTCGTGTAGGTGCTACGTAGAGTGATCCCTCTGTCATTATTACAATTTATCTTATCACCTTTCTTATATATCGAAACTATTAATGCCTGCTGCTAATCTTTCGGTATTTGTCTTCCTTTCATATATATGTTAAGCATACGATTTGAAATTTATAGCAGAAAATTAACTAAACATTTAATAATTCCTGAAATAAATCCAAGCAAAACCATTTACTGGTTTCCATGCATACGGAACTAAAAAATCCCGGAATATTTTTAGCTGATGAGGTACCTTGTAAGGCTACAAAAGAGGGATGAATAAAAATGTCAATTTACCCTCTTCCCAATGCTGAAACCTATGCGTCGCTGAGGCACAATAAAGATAAAGGAGTTAAAATCAATCCCGTGTTTTCCAGCCTATATCCCACTGATTTGTAAAAAGTCAGAGAGGAGCTAAATCTGGGCATTATAAACGTTAACTTATACTCAACGGCCGAAAATCTAGAGTGTCTCATGTTATACATATGCTCACAATTTATAGCAGTCGGCACAAAGAAACACATACAGCCCGTATATTTTTCCTATAACATCGTGTGTCGCATATATCTGAAAGCATAACCGATTACACAGCTTCTGCTGCAGTAAGAACACATGCTCCACAGTCTTCTATTGGCTGTAACGAATTGACGCATTCATCTGTTCCATTTCCAGTGCTATCATGGACGGGTATATCGTTCGGGCTTGCAAAGTTTCGGGTATATCTTTCCGCTAATTTAATTATGAATGTAATTAATTTTATTAGTGATTCATAAGAATGGAAAATAACTGAAGCTCTACCGCGTATTCTCAAAATTCTCCTAATTTAACAAGTGAGGAATATCGGATGATGACATATATGAAGAGTTTAGAGCGCGAGGTCAAAATATGGGTGTAAGTGCTGTTGAAACATGTATTTCATTAACAAAATTGTACGTGAGTAGCATATGTATATACAGTGCAAATAAAAAAGTGATAAAAAAGTACAACCGTGAAACTGAAAATGATGGAAACTCGCGGAAGGAAGACGGTATTTTTAAAATGAGTTTTCGACAAAAATAATTCGATTGGTATATCTTACAAGATCAAACTTTGTCCGTATAAATGAAATCGAAAAGAAACTATTTAAAATAAATATTAAACGATCAGAATCTGGATAGAAGAATATATTAAATTTTGATGAAACATGGATGTATGAAGGTCATACGGAAAGCGGTACGATATGATATAAGTGTTAATGTGTGACCGTTATAGTGACAGTGCTAGTAACCAATAGTAAATAGTGTGTATGTATTCTAAAGCCTTTTGTCCTTTTGAATGCGGAATTCGCAAATATTTCCGCGATTTATTTAATGGTTTCAACTACCTATAACATTTTCTATCATTTTCATCATGAAACTGCCATGGTAGATTATCAGAAGCTCAAAACAAATTTATTATCACCAGATGAAAGGGGCAATAATATTTATAGTCTTTGACAGTTTCGCAAATTGCAATTGTCAAAAGTTGAGATTTTCCCGCCATAAATAATTAAAACAGAAGTTCGTGCGGACAAGTCTTAAGTGTGATATCTGCGGATGACGCATCAGGTAGATGTTAGTAGATGGTGGTAGGTCATCGCCGTCCAATAGGATGGCATTCTAATTTGTGGAAAGGATGGCATAGAAGGGACATTTAAAGTAAACTGTTTATGTGCTTGGTTCACTCGACGTCAACTTATTTTTGATAATTTTGTTTGAACCCTTCTCAAATCGTACGCTTAGGTAATCATGCAACCCTCACCTTCCGTACTCATCTCTGTGCTGTGAATTTAATTACTGTCTATTATTTTCAACCTTGGGCAATTAATAATACAAGATAAAAACTTTAAATTTTGAAATAACTCTTATCAGTTTTATTATCTAATGCCTCGAAATTGGCAAAAACTTTTATATCACTGTTTCTACTAAAAACAATGGATGTTATGTAATACAATTATTTGTGTATACTTTTTATATCTGATCGCCTTTGAATGAATGAATTTAGTACACTTATGAAAGGTTGCTCCTCGCACGTTTCGCCCGTCCCGCTAGCCTACAAACTAGCGATTAGTCACTCTCTAGATTTTCGGCCGTTGAGTATAGTTCCTTGCCTTTGGCCAGGATAAGCAAGATCTGCCCTCCGTATAACTTTCCCACAGAGTATGCAAATGTCAGGAACATATTCTCCGCCTAATGTGCAAGATATGTATAATATTTCTAAAAGTATCACAGCCGGGGGGCGGCATGCAGTCGGCTGCAAAGCCATCTTCACATTACAGCGTATTATTAGAACATCAAAGGAGGTAACGCAACCTTTGCCCTAATGAACTAAACGATGTTAACAGGATAGGAGCTGGCAGAGAGCTGTTCTACAATGGAGCTATTAAAGCGATAGCATCGGGGCCACAGTTTACGTGAAATAATTGCCTAAGTGTGCATGGGAGAAATCTGTTGGAAATCTGCTGATTATTAATTGAATACGGCAAAAGTTGTCGTCACTGCCCGTCAAAGTGCCACTGAGATGTACAAGCTGGGATAATGGGAGAAGAAACTGGTGGGTGGTAATTTCGGACATCAATTTCTAGCGTTTAGCATCATCAAATCTAGATATCTATGACGCCACAACTGTCAAGGTCACCGCTTGGATTCTAACCTCAATTTAAATAAAACAAAAAAAGACTAGTATTACACTTTTATTTATAACAAAAATAATATAAATACAGGGTAAACTATGACTAAATATAAACATTTGAGATGATAGAAAAAAATAAGAATTAGGGAAGGCGCCCTTTCTGAAAATTTCCAGACTTATTTTCGAAATTATATTAAACATCTATTTATCGACAAGTACGGCTGTTTGACGTTTGAGCAGTACTGCAGTCAGCAATGTGGATGAAAGACTGAACTGTATTCATCAATGCAAACTTCGTTGTCATGATTGAAAACCTGTGTGTTCACGTTGTGATTTTGCTTTCCTTGAATTATTATTTTTTATTATCTTTTCCGTTTTAAACGTTTTATAGTAATTAGTTGTGGCTGGTACAGATATTTCCCTATGAAATGGTTCGCCCTATGCTAAGTGCTGTGTATTTTTCTAAAAATCCAGCGGAGCTACAGTTATAAGACAAGATTTTATAATTAAAGACTACTACGGGAATTTTCTTAGAATCAATGGGTATTTTATTTAGCTGTACGCGGAGTATGTGTTTTGTTATTATTGGGTAATCTTGGCCTCTGGAAAATCAAACCGCATCTTACATAAGGCAAACCATATTATAGGAAAGTATCTGTACCTGACTCAATTTATTTTATATAATTACTGTAAAACGTTGAAAACTAAAAAAATACTCACTAAAAACTGAAGAAAAACGCAACCTAAACATACAGGGTTTCAATTATGACAATGATTTTTACCCTTTAATCTTCTGTCCGCCGCAGTTGCGTTGCTGGTTGCAATACTCTTCAAACGTCAAACGTGGGAAATAAATAACCTCGTGACGGACTGGCCGCCATGGTCGTCAATAAATAGGGGTTTAATACAGCTTCAAAAAAATTAACTTTATAAATAAGTTTGAAAATTTTTTGAAGGGGGATTCCATTAATTCTTATTTTTCTCTGTTCCCTCTTAAAATATTTGTACTTTATCATAGTTAACACTGTATAAGTCAAAAATAATCTGCTAACTTTACGTAACTTGTATGGGCTCACGTCAATTTCTTAACTATAAACATTGCGCCGTAAAGCATTTCTGTGATGCTAGTTGGTGTTGAGAACAAAAAATGGTTCCAGTAGTCCAACAGCACAACAGGACTTCTATCTTACATTTTCATTTCTTAATCTCCTTTAGTCCCAGACTTTGTATCCTATTTTTTAACACCCTGTATACTATGATATAACACAAAGCACGAAATCTGCTGAGTTGTTTCTTAGACTTAGACGAGACTCCACTGACTGACTTAATAATTTGTATATTTCATATTTTTAAAACAAAACAAAAATTTGAAAGAGCTACATATTTTTTTTACTTGCTACCATAACATTCCTTATTTTTTACATAATTTTGCGTAAATATTTTCCTGTGCTCAGTATTATGATGGTATGTGTTTTTTCAAATTTGTTTTTATTTTTTTTATTTTTTGCAGGAAAATTATTTAAACATAACAATATTTAGTATTATTTAGTATTATTATTATACTGTGCAATTGGTCATTTGTCTATTAGATATATATTGAAATAAATAAATAAGTAAATAAATAAATAAATACATACATATTATATTAAGCATAACAAGCAATAAGTTACTTAAGCCACTTTTGTATAACTGAAATAAATAACATTACGTGTTTTCTTATGTAATTGCACGAAAATATCTTCCTGTAAAAATAGGGTCAGTATTATGATAGTATACACATTTCTTTATGCCAACAAATTTTAAGCACACATTTGTATTTCCCATTTTTTACACAAATTTTAACTATATATAATTAAAAAAAAGTCTTCCCTATATCTACTAGGATTTTCTATGTAGAATGCAATAACAAAACATCGGAATAATGTCTACCACATGTCATTTGCCTATTGAAAATGACCTTAGAAAATATAAATCCAAAGTACGAATAAAAGGTGAATGTTCGGAAAGCTTTATTATCGATACAGGACTGAGATAAGGAGACCCACTCTCAATGCTTCTTTTTCATTTAGTGCTAGAAAAGGTCATAAGAGATAGTCAGTTGAACAGAAAAGGACACATATTGTTTAAAAGTCACCAAATAGTAAGTTATGCAGATGATGTAGCCATTATTGCTAGAGATAGTAGGGAATTAGAAGAAGTAACGAGAAAACTCGTGGAGGAAGCACGTAAAGTAGGATTGCAGATAAATCAAGAGAAAAGTAAGCTTTTAAGAATAGGAGAACAAAAAAAGGATATCAATTTTAAATTGAGAAAAGAGCATGGAGAGATGGTGTTTGAAGAAGTTCAAGAATATGTGTATTTGGAGGCGCTAACTGTGATGAAGAACAGGAAATAAATAGGAGAATAATAAAAGCAGTCAACAACTTATTGAAATCAAAAAATTTGTCCAGACAGCGCTGTATGGTAGTGAAACCTGGGTTCTCAATAAGAAGTCAAGAGCAAACCTTTTAAGGTGGGAAAGGAAGATCTTAAGAAGAATTCTAAGGGGTAAGAAGACAGAGGAAGGCTATGTAAGGAGAAATAATGAAGAAATATATGCAATGTACCAGGCACCAACAATAGACGAATTTGCAAAAGCCAGAAGAGTGCTGTGGCTAGGACATCTAGAACGTATGGAAGATGAAAGGGCAGTTAAGAAAATAGTAGGGAGTAAACCTAACTACAAGAACAAAAGAGGTAGGCCGAGGAAGCGATGGAGAGAGGCGGTGGCAATAGATCTAAGGAAGAAAAATGTAACGGATTGGAAAAGAAAGGCGAAGGACAGAATGGAGTGGAGGAGAATAACACAGCTCTGGGCCTGAAAGGCCTGTAAACAGCTTTAACATGTCATTTAGTCAAATTCAAATGTTAATAAACGATTTAACCTCAATCCTAACAAAAAAATAAAAACTAACTACACGAAGAACATAACAAATATTTATTTTTTTTTAGTTCTTATTAATAAATAAGTTAAGTTCCACGTTCTCTTTCTTAAACATTAAGTATTTTTTATCAATTCCTTTAAATTTAAATGAACCAACGTTTTGAATCGATTATATAATTTTAAAACTATGCTGTCACTAAACACATACAATGATCTATATGCTTGTGAAATTTAGCAAAAAAATTGTTTTCAAAATTTGCGAGTCATCTAGTTACATTTTTTCTTTTCTCTATGATGTCACCACAATGAAATAGCTTCCATCCTAATTGAAATTTGAATTAACTTATTGATTTAATTAGTTTATCTATTAACAGATACGTCCATGTGTTGCCCACAGACTTCAGCTATGACCTTGAAAGTGTACCTACCGCTTATATTAGTCAGCTTAATGTTAATGTAAAGATTAATTACATACGTACATAGCTAAAACCACCTACCACATACAGCCTAAATTGTGCTTATACATATACAACAGAAGTAAGTAATGATTATAATATAGTAATCGTCCTTCATTATATAGTTTATAGCACATTGCCGATACTGTACGAGGTCGTTAAGTATTATTATAGTTATTAATTATATGTATAAGGGAATTAACAAGCCTTTAATCCACGAGAAAAAATGGACACTCAAGGAGCAGCCGAGAGGTATATTTTTTCGAGAGGATTAAAAGCTGGTTAATTCCTCCAATGTAATTGCAACGTTTTTTCCAGGACCACGGCCAAAAGCTTTTTCAGTCAATGCTGTAGAAATGTATCGGAAATACATCAATTTGCGACCTAAAATGCCGGTGAGAAATTTTTCTTGCGATATGTGACTGAAAAATGTACTGCACAACATGTAGGCATCAACACAATTTCAAACACCCAATAATTCAGAAAAATTTCTGTGATAAAAGTTTATTAGACAAAAGAGAGCTTTTTGAACAGGAAAAAAATTGGGTATATTTCTGGAAAATATAATTGATTAGTCGTTTCTGACAAATTTTATTTAAATTTTTTTGATCCTTACAGTAAGCCCATACTATCGGGCATTTGACTGCAATTCAATAATTTTGTTTTTCTTTTATATAAACTAAAATTAATGTGGCCCATAAAACTGAGTGAGTGAAGGCAGTCCCATAAAATTCGTACATAAATTATAAATGAGTGTTCGCTAACCCATATATCATAACTACCACAGTGGTATCCTAGTAAACAATAAATTTGTATAATATACGACCTCCTAGTCAATCAAGGTCGTTAATTATCTCACATGAAGGTAATAAATAATTATATTAGAACTATTATTGGGCAATGAATTTCGAGTCATACACTGATATGTTAATTCATACTAAGTTGTACTGGTTTGAAACGGAACACCATTTCAGTAAAATTACGTAAAGAATCGGAGAAAATTAGACAAATCTGGAAACAAATTTACCAGTTTTTATAAAATGTGTTTCTTCCAAGCAACATCTTTCAAATTCTGTGGTTACACTCTTCAACCTCGCTTTCTATTACAGATAAAGGATTATATCCACCATAATTTTTGAAATTGGATTTACTTAGAGTTACATTACATCACATAATCAACCTTATCTACGGAACTGTTTCTTTAGCATAGCTCATATTTGGTATCAAAGAACATACTTCATTATTAGGAATTGTAGAAAAATTGATTTAATTTAGTTTAAATACCTTTTCTTACAATCATGCGGAAAAGTGTACTTTTCCACACAATTTTTCGCGGCGAAAGTGACACTTTTCCGCACTAGTGCACTTTCCTGCACGATTTTTGTTACATTATACAGTAAGCGTATTGTTGTTACAATGCCTGTGTCCAACGTAATTCAGCGGATGCAGGCAGCATTAAGCGAAAAAGTTTAAGATAGATTTCTCTCAAGGTGCTTATGAGTACCGCTCGATGCAGTTTATTATCTATCAGCAAATAGCAGTAAAGCTGCTGCGACGCTGAATTATGCTGGACGTAAGTAATCACCGATAAAAATTCCTGTCGTTTCCATAATTATGTGCAGTTTTGTTAATATTTTTTGACATGAGCTTTCATATTTTCAATCAGTTCAATTTGAAGGTCGAGTTTGATTTATTTCTCATTTCTCTTTGTCGTAAACTACCCAAAATGTGTGAGGGGTCTGTCAATGATGTTCCGAAAGAGATATTGGAGGCCACTAATAATGCATTAATTTCTACAAAATCAAGAATTTGCTATGGAAAAGAGCTTGTTGCCTTCGACCAGTGGTGCATGGAGAAGAACACTTCATCTTTAAAAGAAGAGATATTTTTTACCTACTTCCATGATATTGCAACTATATGGTCGATATTGAAACTATGCTTTAAAGTAAAGAAGGGCATTGGTATTGGAAAATACCTCAAACTAACAGCATATTTGAAAAAATCAGATGTTGGTTACAAGCCAAAAATCCAAAGTTTTAAAAAGAAAGACCCCCAGACAACGTATATCTTATGACGAAAGTAGCCACGATATTTGGAATTGCCTGTGACTCTCGTAGCGAAGAACTAGCAAATATGATAATCCGCGATATAGAAGACAAAAAGAATGTGCTTATTATTACCACGAAAACCAATGTTTCAAGAAAATTTATGGTTAACAACGAAGAAACAATTAAATATGTCGATATCTATCGAAGTTATGTTATTTTGCTCAGTTTTTCTTATTCTATAAAGAGGGTAAATGTACTAAGCAATGTAAGGGTATCAGGGAAAATCCCATCTAATATCGCTGGTTACTTAGGCTTCTGAATCCCTGAAGCGTGGTGAAACACGTAGTACATCAACAGTAACAGTATGTTCCGTTACTGTACAACAACATCTAACAGGTATTACTCCCTCATGACTGAAGTTCACTTCGCGTTGTTCGGTCAACTGCAATCAGTGTGCAGAAATATATCACTTCCCACACCGGTTAGGTAAATAACTATTACAATTGAACAAAAAATACGTTATCTATGTCTCCCTAGATGCATAACATCAGTTTAAGCGAATGGGCATCATGTTTGTTTTCAGCTTAATCTAAAATCGCCATTTTCATCAAAAGTAATATTGTGGCATAGACACGGTCAATGTTGGTGACGTGCTAAACGATTATGACGCAGCAAGGATGCACAAATGCTGGCAGTGCTGGTACGCTGATTTGTTTTTGTATTTTTCCACAAAACATGTGGCACAACATATTACAATGCCGTCCTTTGACCGGCAAGTGACAATCCATCACACTGCTCAATTCCTGTGTTAACTCACGTAGATCACCACCAATTATAGCAGAATCGTTTATATAAAAATTTTGTCTTTGAAACTTTGAAAATTAATTTTGTGTTGTGCGCTATCTCCTAATAGGACAAATGGTTCCAATAACATTCGATGTTTAGACTTTTCAGCTGAACACAACTAGAAGGATATGTCTGTATCTTTCGTCAAAACATGTGGCACATCTATAGAACCAATTACAATGCTGTACTTTGGTCGATTAGTGACAATCCATCACACTTTTCATTCCTGGGTTCACTCACCTAGATCATCATCAGTTATAGTGTAAAAATTATTTGCATCAAAGTCAGATGTCCTCTTGAACCAGCAGAATTGTTTATACAAAAATTTTGTCTTTGAAACTTTGAAAATTAATTTTGTGTTGTGCGCTATCTCCTAATAGGACAAATGGTTCCAATAACATTCGATGTTTAGACTTTTCAGCTGAACACAACTAGAAGGATATGTCTGTATCTTTCCTCAAAACATGTGGCACATCTATAGAACCAATTACAATGCTGTACTTTGGTCGATTAGTGACAATCCATCACACTTTTCATTCCTGGGTTAACTCACCTAGATCATCATCAGTTATAGTGTAAAAATTATTTGCATCAAAGTCAGATGTCCTCTTAAACCAGCAGAAGCCTTTATATACAAATGTCTTTGCAATTAGAAAACTAATTTTGAGTTGTGCGCTATCTTCGAATTGGACAAATGGTTCAAGTAATATCCGATATTTAGATTTTTCTACTGAACACAACTAGAAGGATATGTCTGTATTTTTCCCCTATACATGTAGCATATCTAAACAACCAGTTACAATGTCGTACTTTAGTCGCCTAGTGACAACCCATCACACTGTTCAATCCTTGGTTAACTGGATTATAGTGTAAAAATGATTTGGATTAAAGTCAAATTTCTTCTTGAACTAGTAGAATCGTTTCAATATAAACATTTTCTCTTTGAATCTAAAAAAAATGTTCTAATTGAATAAATGGTTCCAGTAACATTCGATGTCTGAACACAATTAGAAGCATATTTCTCCATTGTCTTTTTCAAATTCATTATACAATATTTGCAAAAATTTACAAACAAAGAACTATTGAATCACATATTATGATATTTCGATGTATTATATCTAATAAATTGTATTTCCTTTATTTTCTGTCACCGTTATTCCGTTATTTAAATGATGTACATGATAAATAAATAATGATAAAGGAAATATAAACAATTAACAGAGTAAACATGTCCAAATGGAGTAATATATCTTAAGCCTTATCACCAAAAAACCTGCTTGAAGAATCAATGTGGGTAGGATTTTATTGTTGATTGCACTTTATAGATGGAATATAGCTGTCAGGCTGAATAGCATTTAACTAAATCATATACATAAACTTCTCTATAAACAATCCACACAATATAAGCGACATCAAATCACGCATAACCTATAATTTCAATGTACTGCTACTGCCTTATGATAAAAACTAATGGTTTAAATTATTTAAATACAGTGTCTTGCCACAGTAACAGATGAACAGTTGGTGTTGATATTAGGTAAGGATAAATGGTCACAATCACGCTATGCCACGTCAAATACTTTTTTGTAAAGTAGCTATAATGATGTAAGGATCGTGTTCAGTTTGGTGGCCAAACCACCTGCGCTCCTAAAGCATAAATATTTTCTGAAATAACAGCTACTTACTCTGGTTCTTGAAATCCGGCCGGTAAAACATTTCTCTTACTAATTGTGTGATTCTTGACGGACAACATGGAACATTTGACGTGTAGGGTTTCACGGACCTCGTGTTTTGTTGGGCTTCCTTCGGTTTCCTCTAAGTGTTCTATAACGAGCGTCTGGTAGTATATCTGCTTGCCCTGTAACAACACATTCTTTTAATGGACCTTACAATGACGCAAATGATATATTATTCCTTACTGTATTGTAAGAATTGTATTGAAAAAGGGGCTGACAGCTTTTGTTTTAAAAGAGATCGTTTTCTCTTTTCATATATAATTTCGTTTAAACCGTTTTCTTAGATAGATATAGACATATTGAATTACAATATCGCATGGAACTTTAAAATAATAATAATAATAACAGCGTTTATTTCTAATAGGCTAGATCCAATTATAGGAAATATAAAATTAATACAGTTAGTGCAGTAATACAAATAACAAGCCAGCCATCTGAAGTAAAGGCGGACAATCAACAATGTTATGTAATAAAAAAAATTAATAGAATCAATTTTCCGCTATTACACATTGATATTTCTTCATATCTAGACAACAGTACTTCATGACAGAATCCTCTGGTATTGATAACCTCCCTATATACTACAAACTTTAAAAACCGTCTTTGAACGAACTTCCCTACTTATGTTGCAGTTATACATATACAGGGTGGTTCTTAAATAGATGGTAAAAAATCTAGGGGCATATCATGTGGGCAAAAGTAAGGGTTTTTGTCATATAAATGTAGCGTCTTAGGACAGCCATTATCCAGCTCCAGTGAGTAAAAAATTTAAAAAAAAATCAGTTTTTTTTTCTTGCAAAAAAGAAATTGTATATCGCTCTGTATAATATTAGAAATAAAATCATCAAATGCGCCATTGTATCATTTTCACCTTTTTTGTCTTTACACGTTTTGTATTCCAAACCGATTAATAACAAAACTGATTTATTTGATTTGCTTTTGTACACAGTTACTTATATTACTGAAACATATCTTAGGGAGGCCATTCAAAACAATAATAATAAGAAGCCGTCATCTTATTTAATATTGTGTATTATAATTAAGTTTTTTTTTTAATTTAGTTTTAATAATGGCTTATGCATATTGAAATGCTCAATATGGTTTACATTTATAACCTTGCAGATGGAAATGGTACTGAGGCTAGGGTAATTTATATGGAAAGATTTCCAAATCTATCGAACTCCAAATCCAATAATGTTCAGAAATCTTTTTCAACGTCTTTCGGAGTCAGGCTCATTTCAGAAAGGTCCAATTCCTGGAAGGCCTTCGAGTCTTAGAACGCCTAAGTTGAAGGAAGCTATTCTACACGAAATTGAAGAAGACCCAAACACTAGTAATAGGGAGATCGCTGCAAATAATGTGCATCATAAATTAGTTTGGTCCGTTCTGAAATATCAACAGTTATATACTCGCGACAAGAATTCAGACGACTTACGTCATACGAACAAATGAATAATTTACTAAATTTTCGTCAAAATATTTAAGAAACTACACCTGATAGTAATAAAACTATATCCTACACTAAAATTTTGCAGTATATATTGCATTAAATTCCAAAAAATTATTGTTTTTAACGCGACCAAATATCGAAAATTACGTTGACAATAAAAACAAATGTGTAACGTCAGCTGTGACGTAAGACGTCTGAATTCTTGACGCGAGTATACCCGCATCACATACAAATGGTTCAAGCAAGACTATCCTGCTCACCTACAATTTTAGAGCTGGATTTTGCAAAATGAATGAACAAAATATTGACTTTACCTTTGGCATATTATTTATTTGCCGACGAAGCTAATTTTTCCATAGATACGATAATGAACCTCTACAATAAACACGTTTGGTCTGATCAACATCAGTTTTCTCTGAATGTATGGGTGGGTATTATTGATAATTTTCTTGTTGAGCCTTACTTTTTACCAAGAACTTTAACCGATGCCTCCTACAGACATTTTTTTGAAAACCTTTTTCCTGAACTACTTGACGATGTTCCCTATACGTTAAGACAAAGAATGTGGTTTTACACATGTTAGTTTGACTGCATGTGAATTTTTAATTGAAAGATTCGGTGATAACGTGTTTGGACGAGGCACTCAAGAACCAGGTCAACCTTGACCACCCAGATCACCCGATGTGAACCCTATTTGTTAATATATTTTTGCTAAAAGGCACGTCAATTAGGCGCAAAAGGTTATTTGTTAATATATTTTTTATATTTCAGTGATAGGAATACCGCATTAAAAAAAATAACAAGAAGATGCCGCAAACAATTGTGGACAGTATCATAAGTTCCTTCCTACTTTTATTATATTTCTATTTGTAATTACGCTTAATGAAACTTAATTACTGCCATGAATTTCACAGATTGACTCTAAATTTTCTCGTATTTAAAACGATGATGGACCGTGTATGAACTATATAATAATATACAGGGTGTCTTGCAAGTCGTTACAATAATTTTAAGAGGTGATAAAATACTAGATTTTGAGTTGATTGAAACGAACATACCTATACCAAGTATTACAATATTCGTGATAATACATTTTTTAATATTTTTTAATTTATCCGTGCTTTTCTACAATTATTGAAATGTAGAAGAAAAAAAACCTTTTATAACAAATATTTCTATACTTTTTTTATTAGAAATGAATGGATTATTTAAATAATTTAACTAATAAAATCCAAAGTGGCTTCGTTACTTACCTAAAACTTTATAAACATGGTTTTTCTGCTTTGTATAAAATCCAAAGTGTTAAGATTAATATCCCTAAATTTTAGAAATGTTTAGAAATTTTAGAATGTTTATCAAAAAACTTTTCCTAAGAACTGAACTTACTTAGGTAAGGTATTAATTATATCTGAATAAACCTACACACAATGGTTTAAATAAAATCCACGTTTAAATTTGACTCTTTGTTTTTACAAAGCAGTAAAACCATGTTTATGAAGTTCTACGTAATTAACGAAGCCACTTTGGATTTTGTTGGTTATCATTTAAATAATCCATTCATTACTAATAAAACAAAGTATAGAAACATTTGTTATAAATAGGTTTGTTTTTCTTTTACACTTCAATAATTGTAGAAAAGCACGGTTAAATTAAAAAAATTAATTATCACAAATATTGTAAAGCTTCATTCACATAAGATTAGTGCAGTTGCATTGGTATTGCAGAAAAGTTATTAAAAAGGGCGCCGTATTCTTGAAATAGTGTTTTCTACAAAATACAAAAAATTTTAGACATTTAATAACTGAATAATCTAGCAAATAATAGGAATGTTAACTCATCCCACCAGCAAATATTCAAATATACTGAAGTAAAACGGCGAGAAATGCGGGTGACTTTTGTAACGTTCAGATAAACTTAACAGTAACGCCTTTGTATTGCAGTTGTATGGCAGAAGCTAAAAGCATTTTAGCTTTTACTAATCCTTTTCTAACAATCATACAAGGACCAATCAGAAAACTGCTTTTTTGACAGTAAACAGAGGATTCACATTTTTGCAGGTTAAGTTTTTAAATTAGATTCTAATTTAGATATTTAGTTTAGAATTGATTTGTTTCTAAAAAAAATGGATGAAGAGGACTGTTTGGTTTAGAAACAGTTACTTTTGCTGCTCTTATTCGCAGCGACGTCAATATGTATAAAAACTATACATGCAAAAAAAAATCGGAGATGGTGGGTGCGACCTATTAACCGCAGATAGGACATGCAAGGTGATTTCTATAATTTATATAAAGAAATGCGAAATGAGAATGCCGATTATTTTTTCATTTCATCCGAATGACAGTGGCAGTGTTTGATGACTTGCTGAAATTAGTGGGACCTCATTTAACCCACAATATACTAGTATACTGTGATTTAACCAAACATTCAAATAGACCATCTATTCCTGCAGATTGTAGGCTTTTATTATTTAGTATTTTATCTAGCGTAGGCTTTTAATTACTATTCGGCAAATGATAAAAACCAACAATTTCCGTAAATAGGGACGTAGTTGACAAAACATAAACATAACCTCTCTGAAGGTCAAGAATCTTGAGTTTTTGCATGTCGCCAACTTACAGCGGAAAAATTCCCCAACTTCTTAAGTCTACAGTAATTTTATGTAAACAGAGTAAATAATATTTAACACCATACAATTACAATACAACAGTACAACTGCAGTGCCATTGCACTAACGTTTATCTGAACGTTACTTAACACTTGGTATATAGGTATGTTTGCTTCAATCGACTCAAAATCAAGTATTCTATCGCATCCTAAAATTATTGTAACGACTTGCAAGACACCCTGTATATCCATCGTACCGTTTGTTTGTTGACGACTCTGGTGACGCCGCATCTATAGACGTCCGTCAGGTCGAGCTCCAGCACGGCCAGCTTCCCCGTGGGATCGGTGTGCGGCCTGCACGCCGGGTCGGGGTAATCCCTGAGGCCAGCGATGTACACCCCCTTGGTGGTGGCCGAGATGGGCACTTCTACGCGCATCTCCGTCGGCGTGCATTTCACCTTCGGCGCGACTGGAAACAAAAATTGCGTTAGGATGTCAAGAGAAGGCGTAATAATCGATATACTTGTGTACAGGATGGTTTATCTGAAGTATACAGGGTGGTCACTTTTAGGAAGATGAGTACAGGGATCTCGGGACAGTAATGCTAACAGGGACTTAAATTAGGAAAATGTCGTGCATTTTTATGTTTTCTGAATTTTCTGAAAAGAAAGATTTGAGAAACTTTACGTAGTTTTTGAAACAGCGGCTGAAAAAGAGCATTTTTATTTTCCTTTCGTAACTTTTTTATTTTTAAAATTAAAATAAATAAGTTACGATTTAAAATTAAAATAAAAAAATCTACGTCAACTAGATTCCCAGATTTTCATAACCAATTCTTGATTTTCTTATGGCCGCCAGAATTGATTTTGAAACCACCAAAAAGAATGAAAGAGGCACTCAACTTCTTCCTAATCCTACCCTGTATGCGTGCTTTATGAAGGTTTTAAAATTATTATTAAATGTTTTTAGACTTTCATACTATAAGCAAAGCATTCAATAAATTCCAAGATGCATAGAAAATGGTAGGCAAACTGTTCGTGAAAGTGATGAAGTTTTATGAAGTATGTCAGGGAAAAATGTGCTAACCAACTAGTTGGCGTCAACAAAATGCCAATTTGCCTCATCCGGAAACTTATACAGGGCACTGCTTATGGCCGGTTTCTCAAGTAGTAGATATCTATTAAATAAACTTATCGATTCCATAAACTGGACATATCCCATGAATTCGGTTTCTGAACCATTCGATAATGCTTATCTATTGTATAACTTATCGAACAGATATCCAAAGAAAAATGGCAAGATATCTGTCCAATAAACATTAGCGCATGCGCGCAGCGATTTAGCTATTGCTTGTTTACATCTTTATTGTAAGGCTTAACCCAACTTTTTTTGATATTTTCGTAACGATTACTTTGTACAATGGAAAATTCTGATCCGTCTGCCTCTTCAGATGAAGAATATTTAAATATAGTCAGATATCTTGAACGGCCAAGACGTTATCGTGAAAGAGAAAACCAGTATGAAAAATACAGCGACATAATTTCGAGAGAGGTTTACGGGCGTCGTATTTTTGAAATAGTGTTTTCTACAAATACAAGTAATTTTAGACATTTAAGAACTGAATAATATAGAGTTTAGCAAATAACAACAATGTTATCTCATGCCACCAGCGAATATTCAAAGGTACCGAAATAAAATCAATGTATAACGTCAGAAAGCGATTTATCCAGCAAATTTGTAGGTACTGAAAACTTTCAAAATACGTATTTTTTAAATTCAGCTATAGATGTAAACATTGTTATAACATAAACTTACATATTTCTGCATATAAGATTGTTCACTTTTGTTTATAAAGTATGTGAAAATAATTGTTAAAATGTGGGGTTAGAATAGCGAAATAATGTGTGTCATACAAATGCATTTTAAAAGTTATTATATTATTTAAAGAGAGTTTAAATAGTAAAAGTGGATAAACAAAACATCTGTAATTTTATTTTTGATATTACTTTTGTTTTACGCGTTTTATTTTTCACAATTTCAGTACTTAAAAAACACCACAAATTTGATCATTTTACGGTGAGAAATACGGCGACCTTAACGAAAGAAACTGTAAATTTACTGATAGATTTAATAGAAGATAGTATTCAAGTCTCTAGTACTAGAACAAATTCACTATCAGTATTAGAAAAGGTTTTAATAACTTCGTTTTTATGCAACAGGTTTGTATATATTTTTATTTAGTTAATGTGATGTGATATCATTAGGTAGCCGATAGTGGCGCCATCTACAATTATTTCTTGAAAGTGTATCTTCCATAAATGGCATCTGCAAACACTTGTGCATTTTTTAGCTCCCTCTATGATTATTGCAGATAGATATCCATTCAACTGTTATGTATTAATAAAACCACAAATAAGTTTCGAAAATATGACAAATTATTTTAACATTTTTTTATGTTCTACAACGGAAACGACTTTGGCGTTCAAGAATGTAAAAGTATTTAGTAATTAACTGACAAACAAGACTAACTTTGAATTGAATATTTAACGAAAATGTCGAGTTTTGATGACATTTTTCGAAAAACAATATTTTCTAATTTACTAAAAAAAAACAGTGCAATTCACTATCATGTATACTGCTCCAGTGACTTTACCTTTGAAACATTATGCGCAGCCACAATTGAATATCTTATAATCAGATCTATATTCTCTATTACTTTCGAAGTCACCAGGAATTGTGTGTATTTTGCCAGCCAGTTTGAACATGCGATGAGAAGCTCTCATTTAGCAAAACAATGCGGCTTAAATTATCTGCCTGATGTCTTATTTACAGAAATTATATTTGGCTTGAGGTACCGTAAGAAAAGTAAAAACTGGTATTAGGAATGAAGTGGGCAAAACCAGTTATTAATTCGAAGAAACGCGAATCTTTTGCGGATGGGCCCACTTAAATTAACAGCAGGCGATGTCTGATATTATACTGGGCGATTCAAAAATTGTTGAGTCGATATTTTCGATCATTTTTGAAAAGTATTTAGTAGATATTTGGCGCATTTTAGTATGTTTTTATTGGCATGTAAGTTCAGCAATACAGTGCTAACATACGACAACAGCAGGACAAAGTACATAGCTGGTTATGTATTTTGTCCTGCTAGTCTATCGCTTGTATGCGGAAGGATATCCGATCAAAAATTGCGTATGTACCGGTACATTGTAAACCAAATTTCTATTTGTTATAGAGTGCATAATGTATTTTTTTGTAACATTAAAATACATAGTGATTTAAATACACACATTTTGTGTTAAAAAAAAACACAAAAAAGTTTTTTAACGCTGGAAGATAAATTTGCTTTAAACATTTTGGTGCATTTTGCATTTTTCTCATAAACAAGACTCCACTAGCTTTAAAGAGACAAGGACAGCTTCAAATATGGAATTGTAGAGACAGTCTAATTTATTTTTCTGAGGGAATTATTATACATATATTTTACATTTTATAGGCCACGGAAAACGTGGATTGTTGATCTCCATATTCCATGAATTTTAAGAGGCACGTTCCTTATGCGTAGCAGCAATAGTCATCCAAATCACTTATTTTTTTTATTAAGTTTAAATAATAAATATAGGCATTCGTAAATTTTAAAATCTAAGTATTACATTTAAATTTTAATTTAAGAGGCAAAAGTGATTGTTAAAAAAATGTAATTTT
This sequence comes from Monochamus alternatus, assembly GCA_037114965.1. Lineage (NCBI taxonomy): Eukaryota > Metazoa > Arthropoda > Insecta > Coleoptera > Cerambycidae > Monochamus > Monochamus alternatus. The sequence continues at coordinate 10,950,952 of CM073427.1, forward strand.
AATGGATCCTCACATCATTCATTACTTTAGTAGTCAGATTACTTAAGTATACAACTTTAGTACGTCAGTTTTACGGCTTGTTTTTAATATACTTGTTGTACAAGATGCCTCTTATAGCTCTTTCCAAATCCAAATGATTTTTGGATAAAAATATGTGGATTCAAATAAACTTTCCTTCGTACAAATATGCTTAGTTGGATGTTGTTTTTTTTTTTTTTTTGTTATATATTTAAACCGATTTCTGTAATTTTGAAGTTTTACAAAACGTGAATACATTTACATGCATACCAACATTTAAACAACGAAAAAAATTAAATTGTACTCATTGTATTTTGATTAAGTGTCCCACAAACAGTAATCCAAGAGATATAAGTCTGGAGGACGAGCTGGCCAATTTACAGAGACGTCATGACCTGTACCTATCCATTTGTTTTTAAATTTGTTTTATTTGCGTAAAAACAGAAGCAATAATGTAATTACCACACACATAAGTTTCAAATTTGTATTGAAAATGTTGAACTTTAGTTATATACGGATTCCATCTGCAGAAAGTGTTCATTATAGAAATTTCTTATCTTCTCCTGTACTAAACATGTGGAATGAAATTTATCACATACTTTTTATCTTACGAAGTTATTTTAATATACTAAATTTTAGCACAATCGTTTAAGTCATTTTAAAATTATAACAATAGAAAACCATTAAAAAATTTACACGTTAGGGTTGTTAAATACCAAACTCAAAGGTTAATTATGTGGACTAAGAACACAAGAGCATCAAGCAACTTTATTCCTAAAGATCTATGTATAAACATATAATTAGAAAAAAATCATGTTTTCTTCCTGATACAAAATATAGATATTTTTTACCTCTCCAATAGGTCATACCCTGCTTTATAAGATATTGTAAAGTATAGTAAAACAATTAACATTTAGATTATTTGTTAGAAAGTGTCTAAATTTTCCCTTATTTCTCAAATATTCAAATGCCTATTATATATTCAGCTATCTTTGTTTACACATCTTTGATGACAGTAATGAAATTTGCTCAAATTGTCCCAAAACAAATATTTAATTTATTCGCAGGAACAGTCACTGTTTGATGGCGACTTCGAAATAATTAAAAATAATCTATAAGTAGACATCATTTTATTATTTGATCTATTATCCATGGTCACAATAAACCTATCAGTATTTTTTAAAATTTAAATGTAGTTATATTAACTCTTCTATTGGATCTCAAACAGCAAACTGCATTCACTAAGACAAACGTAACAGTTAAGTCTGAGGTAAATTTTGAGATCGTGCAGGACTACTGGAACAGATAATCATACTGTTTCCCCAGAAGTGGGTCAAATATTGAAATACAACCTTGCGAAGTGCTCTATTGCCGTTTAACCGCTCTCTTTGCGTCTGCACTTTCTCCTTCTCCGGGCTTGACATCGTTTACTGTTTTTCGCCTTGTTTGTAAACAACATTAGGCCGTCATACGTGCTAATGACGACTTCTGATACACATATGTCTTTCACAGCATTGTCGGGCAATGGAGCACTCAAGTACTAGTAGCAATAAAATTTAAAAATCTGGAAAATACTACTTGCATTTTTTATCTTTGTTAGGAGTGTTTGGGGATTTTATACGTATACAGGGCGTGCACCATTGGACGCAACTTATATTTTTTTTCTTGCAAATAACATTTTATAAATATAAATACACCATAACAAAACACTTACTGAGCTTAGGCCAAGATGTAGATGCTTTTGCCGTAGCTTAGAACCTTTCAATACAACAAAGAAAAACACATGAGTGCCCAAACATACCTCACATTCTTTAAACATCGACATGTGCTTCTCAGATCAACTTTTACTATATTTAGAATATATTCCCTCTCAGACTGCAGCTAAATATCAAACTAACAATGCCCAGTGACCAGGCCACCTTTATAGAGTTTATAGTAAGACTATATCTTTAACCAGATCATCAAAAACTTAATATTTTTCTGCCATTTACTACTAATTTATTTTTTCTTCTTCAAAAATTCCTTATTTATTATATTTTCAAAATGAAACAGTTAATTTAATGTGGTGAAGTCAGATAGCAACATATTATAAATGCCTCAAATAACATTCTACATCTTGTAAACAGTAGGAGCAAATTGTCTAGAACAAACACCATTTCTTTAGTAACATAAGGAATATATGGGTAGATATTGTGGGTGTAATTCAACGCAGGTTGGGGCTTTTGTCCACTGAGTAGTTAGTTTCACACAATATTATTAATACCTAAAAATATATAAAAACACCATTTCGATTAAAATAAAATTCTTCATTTCTTCATTTCTTCCACACGTTTTTGGAAAAATAATGCAATTTCCCCATTCAGCAGTTATCATTCTTTTCATTTACTGTATGTATTTACTCGGTAAAATATTCGCCATAGCTAATGAAAACATTGGGAAGATAGCAGTGATCGATTACATTCCACCAAACTGCTTTATAGTAAGTGCAAGTTAATCAACAACAGTAAACATCATCAAATCCTGACTGAATTAGATGTACTCTCAGTGCGAGTGCCCTCGAACTATCAATGGCAATTCAACAAAGTGCATGTAACGAAGAAGTTGATATTGATTTATAGATTTCTAATTTCGACGTCAGGAAGTAAGACGTCGACCATTGCTGCAATCAACAATGTCAAGTATCAAGTACCTACGTTAAATCCATTAGAAAATGTAGCATATTGTCTGTAAAATCCTTTTAACAGAATTGAAAGATAGCAGAGTGTAGCTTCTTAGAGTAACACTTAGCAAATTATGAAAATTCTTCACTTCTGTTTCTCTAATTTGTCCAATATCTTTCGGACGAGCAAAACTACAGGTATATGTTATATATATTTCCGCTAATTTAATTATGAATGTAATTAATTTATTAGTGGTTTTGTGTTCTTAAGAATGTAGAATAATTCAATAAGCTCTACACGTATTGTTAAAATCGTAAAAGACCTAATTTAACAAGTGAGGAATATCGGATGATAATATTAGAGTACGAGATCAAAATATTGTAGTACATTTGATGTGGTTGAAATATGTAGTTCATTAACAAGAATGTTCGTGAGTAGTGTATACAGGGTTAACTATGACTAAGTACAAAAAATTTAACCACGTGCTCAGGGAGGCCTAAATGACAATAATTTTTTTTTTTTACTGTATTATAAAGGTATTTTAAGCTAATATAAATCAAATATCCTACAATTCCTATCAATGAAGTCATATGTATGTTCTTTGATACCAAATATCTAGGTATGCTAATGAACAATTCCGCAGACAAAGCTCTATTCAATAATTATCTAAAGAAATTAATCTAATTTACTGACCTGCTTTAATAAAACACTCTATAAATATCTAACCTCACTTTTTGGCAGTGGGAATACGACAATTCAACCACAATAGATGAGATCTGACCTATTTCTGCATTTTTAGAATTGCTTCTTCAGGTGGTTTCCTTTAAATTGAATCAAATTAAAATTATTTGAAGTTAAATATGTTTGGTATCAGAGAACATACATATGACTTCATTGATAGGAATTGTAGGATATTTGGTTTTTATTAGCTTAAAATACCTTTATAATACAGTAAAAAATGTCACAAGAGCTAATAATAAGGAATATATGGGTAGATATTGTGGGTGTAATTCAACGCAGGTTGGGGCTTTTGTCCACTGAGTAGTTAGTTTCACACAATATTATTAATACCTAAAAATATATAAAAAATAAAACAAGTTTTCCAGAATTTTAGCTCGATATTTAAAAAATATCCTACGGAAAGTCGGCGCCTATGATAAGAACCGACTGAGATGGCTTAGATCCATAGATAAAACTTGCATCTGTCAACAATATCTACTACCATCGTCGTTTTTTTTTGCAGCATTTCTAAATGTAGAAACAAAAATTAACATTCTTATTAGTAATAATACCTGATAGATAGGTAACAGTTAATCCACTTAGCAAAATACTGGCATTCGTTTTCCATTATTTCGTTATAAACTGGTAGAACTACATATTCGCTCATTACAGCCACACACTACCGATAAAAGACACTTCCCGCAGGTACAATTAGATAATACCTATTTATTATAACAAAATCGAACGAAAGGAATAAATAGACGTTTTAATGTAACCGCGGCAGTCTTGTCCCATAACCTACAAAACCAAACCGGCGAACTATATTGTGGGAAAGTATCTGCACCCAACACAAATGTCTTTATTTAATAACTATAAAACGTTTAAAAATTAAAATAAGGCACTAAAAACTGAAGAAGAACACAAAATTACAACGTAAACACAGGAATTCAATTATGACATGACAGCGATACTGACTGATGAGCGACTGTTGCATGCTTGTAGAGTATGCAACCAACAAGTTTGGAATTTTTTTGAAGGGTTATTCCGTTAATTCTTATTTTTCCCTATCCCCTCCTAAAATATTTGTAGTCATAGTTAACCCCGTATGTACACTGCAATAAAAAGTGGCAAAGAAGTACAGCTGCGAATTGGAAAATAGTGGAAACTCGCGAAAGGAAAATGATATTTTAAAAATGAGCTTTTGAGAATAAATAAACACTGAGTTGCTATATCTTACAAGAATAAACTTTGCTTAGAATATGTAGAAGGGTGCTTTTGAGAATTATGCGCGACATATGAATTATGGTATGTGAATTTCCGTAGAAAATAAAATCGATACTAATAGAAAAAGACGAAATAGAGATTTGGCGACAAAACTATTTAAAACAAATGTGAAAAGATCGGAATCTGAAACGAAGAATATATTACACTGTGACGAAACATGAATTTGCACGATTTATTTAATGATAGGGAAATATTTACTTGAATCAATGAAACGGTCATTGACTGTCATGGTAGATTGTCAGAAGTTCAAAACAAACTTATTAACAACACATAATAATGAAAGTAGCAATAATATTTGTACCGTTTTGCAAAATTTGTCAAAAGTTGAGATTTTCCCCCCAAAGTGCCGAGTGCGCATCAAGTAGATGAGCCAACATCGTCCAAAAGGACTACGTTTCAAAACTTCAAGCAAAGTTTTCTTCTATAAAGAGTGGGCTACTCCGGTTAACTTGTGGCTGAATTTTGTCTATGATATGTATACTTAATTTCCGCGGAGCATGAATTTTTAACTCTCAACAGTTAAGACGCTAGAGTCGATTGAAATTCACGAAAAATGACTAAAAAATACTCATTTTCAGCACGCTACTATTATTCAAAGGGAACGTCCGAGCCAATTATCTTCATTTATACTGAAACTATTATCTTTCCCACTCTGAATTCCGTCTTGATCATTCAAATATATTCAAACAGAAAAATTTGACAACACAAATTAAAGCTTAAAAATAGCAATTTTTAAGAGTTTTTATTTAAATAGGCGGAAACAAGCCCATGTAAAAATCAAACTCGTGTAAATTTTGTTGTTTGGGACCCTAGAGTAGAGATTTTCAAAGTTACACCAAAATCTAAAATGGGTCGGCAACATTTTTTTTTATTTTCACACTATTTTATATGGAATGACTCCTAGATAATGATATCTTCTCCAACTCTCTATGTGTTGTGAATTAGTCAGTCTCTATCATTTTCGAAGTTGGGTAATTGATAATACAAGATAAGAACTTTAAATATGGAACTCTATTATTTTTATTGTGCAATGTATCGAAATTGGCAATAACTGTTATATAACTGTATCTACTAAAAATAGTTAATGTTATGTAATACAATTATTCTTGTATATTTTTTATATCTGAGGGGCTTAAAATTTAGTACGCCTATGAACTGTTGCTTCTCGCACGCTTCGCCTATCGCGCTAGTATACAAACTTTTATCATTACAAAATAAGAAACTTTGCACATCTCTTAGTTTTTCACACACTATACTAATATATTTAATAGATGACGTTCCAGATTCTTCATCACTTTCATTATTTAAATCTCAATCGTTATCATCAATTAATTCATTGAATACTTCTTGAACGTATGACGATGTCAAATTGTAAAATGCTTTTTACAAAATGGGAAGATAGCAGAAGATCGATGTGACATTTAGCAACTTATGAAAATTTTAACCCCAGTTTTTGTAATTCGCCCAATATTTTACGGATCTATTCTCTTTGTACTAAATTGAACACGTAAATCAATTACAAAACGAGAACTACTTAAAAACATTGTAAAAAAATAAAGTATCTAGCACAAATAGGAAAAATTTATATGTCACAAAACATACACCGTACAAAATCAATACAATATAATAAGGTCCACGTTAAACTCCAACTGTACTTTTTTTATACTTCTGATAATTCTCTTCATTTACTGTAAGTGGAACGATGTCAGGTTGATATCGTTTTTTAGAATTATTACTCTAACAATATTAATTTAAAAATACTTGGACGCTATTTGTTCTGAAAAAGATGTAATGCCAAATTAAAAACTTTTGAAAGGTACTTCCGTTACATTCTTTTGTTAAAGATTACTTAGCAGATTACAAAAAGCCAAAAGAAAGGCTTGTTATAATCAATAAAGTTTTTCTAACGTTGTAGACAACAAATAATGATTGACGTAATTATTATAACAAATGATTTATTGTTATACATTCCGTGTTTTTTTTATTTACTAAATTACATTTGTCACAAAAAAATGTAATAAGATTTTGACAGCTAGTCATAGTTTTATAAGATGCAGATAGTCGATTTTTTTTGCGTAATGAAGTGTTGTATTCTCTCGTATATTGTTTGGATGAAAGAATATTCAGATGTATAACAGATTGGAATAAGTTTTGAAGGACCACTAAATAGCGGGCCCCAAAATTTATTGTGAAAATGGTGGTTATGTGGAGATGCCCGTTATTGAGAGAAGGTCAAAATTAAATAAAATATGTTAGTTATTTTTGTGCTTTCTTTATTAAATTAAATTATACAATGCAGCCTGCTTAATAATAATATGTCGCCCCCTCTCCCGCACAAGTCTCCGACTTCTGGGATAATCCTCGTGATTATAATGAGCAGAAATATTATTATTATTATGGTGTTTACTAAATGGAGCATAGTTTAAGGTACATATTTCTTCGAAAATAAGGTACCTTAGTACCATCGAAGGTATAGGCCCGAAATAGCTATTTATGTAATCATTTATGAAAAGTATGATTTTATGTAACAAGTGCGGACGAACGAAACGAGATCCCACAATATCGCACGAGTTACATAAAATCACATTTCATAACGTATTACATACAAGATTTGCTCTAATTTTGACGAAAAATGGGAAATTCAAGTTTGTAGTTTTGATCATTTAAATAACAATTATCTAGTAGGTCAGTGTCAGTTTAAATTTTCTTGTTATTTAATAGACGCTGATCATTACTATTACCATTTATTAGGAAAAATGTGTGATTTACATTCAGATACTGACGATATTCCGAGCGATATCGAAGAAGCGGCAAGAAATGCCGTATGTTCACTGATTCCTGAAAAATCCAAAGCGGTATATAATTTGACTTATGAAAAATTTGAGAAATGGCGTGACCAGAAGAAAGTAAAACACGTCAATGAGAAAGTACTATTGGCATATTTTGAAGATAAGAAGAATTTTAACGCTTTACACTATGGAAACAGAGACATTGAGAACTGAACTGTCTTTAAAAAGGTATAGGCATAGACATTAAAACAATTAGTGACGTAACGAAGTTTTCGTAGCCAGTTGCATAATGGTTTTCATTATGTAACTAGTTACATAAAGTAGAACTTTTTCACTTGTTTCGATAACAAAAGATGTCAAAATTAGAAATAGTAGTTTTTTATTTAATTTTTTTACTCTAAAATCGTATTCAAATTTTGTTCAAATTTAGTACGAGAATAACTAATTTCGAAAATTTGAGAAGTGGCTGTTTTTAAAATTGACTACTTTTAATTAAATGGCCGAATATAAAGGTTTTACTGTATACAGTATGCGCCAAAAGTATGGAATAAATTCAATAAAAACGAAACAATTATTTTTTGGGAAAAATCCTCGAACAGGTCGATTTTTAATTTAAAAAATACATATTTTAGCATAAAATGCGATTTTCAAATGTCATTTGTTTTCGAGTAATGACGTCATCGATTTTTTTTAAATGGCAACACCATATTTTTTCCTTGATTCTGAAAGATCATTTAATTCTCTATCAGACGGTACTAAAATTTTGCCCTCTTACATAGCAAAGTTTTCGAGTAAATGACGATTGAATGTTAGAAAATGTAAATTTTATCCATAAAAAAGTAACAATTCTGAGGTATGTAAAATAAAATACAATTGATTAAATTTTATACTTAAATTAAATCGAATTGCCATCCACCAACTTCTGGAAAATGCGCAAGTCTGTGAAGAAATTCTTCTTGCACATTATGAATGATTTCTGGGATAACTCTGCGTATTTCGTCCCGAATGCGATTTTGAAGTTCTTCTAAATTACGTGGTTTATTAATGTACATTTTTGACTTCAAGTATCCCCATAAAAAATAGTCAAGACGTGTAAGATCTGGCGATCTTGCAGGCCATTCTATTGGTCCGCGTCTGCCGATCCACATCCCAGGAAAACAGTTGTCCAAAAAATCTCGTACAGGGCGCGCATAGTGCGGAGGTGCACCATCTTGCTGAAACCATATGGTATCGTCAGAAATGTCAGGGTCATTATCGTTAGAAAAAATTACTGCAAGGGCTGGAACAAGGTCATTTTCTAGAAACTCTAAATATGTTTGTCCTGTAAGGGTTCCTTCAAAGAAGAAAGGCCCTACTATTCTGTCGTCAACTATTCCAGCCCACACATTTAATTTCTGAGGGTGTTGGGTATGTGCCTCTGCCATCTAATGAGGATTTTCCCGACTCCAATATCTGCAAGTTTGACGGTTTACTGTACCATTCAGACAAAATGTGGCCTCATCTGAAAAAAAGTATTTGCCGGTGTAAATTTCTATTTCCTTGACATAAATCCATTAGAGTTCCTGTACAAGTTGAATTTTGTAGGGATAATATTTTTCTTTCCTCAAGATACATAGCACTGTGCTCTGACTAGTGTCATTGTTTAATGCAACCAATCGTGAAGAATTATGAGGATTATCCACCATACTTATCAAAATGTTCTGTTCCTGATTTTCATTAATGCTTGGACGTCCAGGTTTTGGAATATTTACAACATTGCCAGTTTCTCTAAATTTAGACTCTACCTTACTGACTGTTGATTGGCTGATAGGGCGATCTGGATATTTTTCATTAAATAAATCGCAAACTTCCTGCTGAGTTCTAGTCATATTCCCGCATCCGATAAGAATTAAAATTTAAATTCTTTAAGTAACAGTTAAATGTGCGATAATACTTTAAATTGAATAATAATTTCTATGTCGCTTACAATACTTATTAGAAAGTCGGTGTGACAATGACACTTTGCAAAGATTTTCACCTACGTGATCCATAAAAGAACTATGGAATTCGAAAAACTAAACTTGATAACGTTTTTGATTTATTTTAATTGATTTACGTTTTCTAACATTCAATCGTCATTTACTCGAAAACTTTCCTATGTAAGAGGGCAAAATTTTAGTACTGTCTGATAGAGAATTAAACGATCTTTCAGAATCAAGGAAAAAAATATGGTGTTGCCATTAAAAAAAAATCGATGACGTCATTACTCGAAAACAAATGTATTTTTTAAATTAAAAATCGACCTGTTCGAGGATTTTTCCCAAAAAATAATTGTTTCGTTTTTATTGAATTTATTCCATTCTTTTAGCGCATACTGTATAGTTACTAGATTGTTTGGAACTCATTACGTAGATATGATAAAATGAAGACGTACATCAAAGCCATTTTGCTTAATAAAATGGAAAAATGCTTTCTTTTAAGGAATCAAATTTACCTTGGGTTTCCTTTTATTATACAGACAGAGGGAATTTTATATTTTCTCTTCATTTGAGAAGAGGCAAATTATTTTTATGCGAATGAAAGCGTATCCTTTCCCGTTTCTTAATTTGCTGAATCGGCTGTACAGTTATTTATACAGTAGACAATTCTACAAGGGCATTTTAATCAGTTTATTTGGGAAAAACTCCAAGCAAGATACATTTAAAACACGAGATACACTTAGAAGTTTGCGGGAAAATCGAATTTTCTTTCTTGAAAAGTTTTAATAACACCTATTTTGATGCTGATATGGAAATGCGGGTTTAAATTTAAATTTGTATGATTCCATTCTCCGAGGAAATTTGATTCTCCGAAGAATTTCTACAAGACTCGTTTGTTAGTGAATGTTTCTTGCCAGGACGCTACTAAAATATACAGGATGTGCAGGATAGGTGTATCTTTTCAAAGGGGTTGTTCATGACGTAAAAGTAAACAAATTTTAATTAAGCAATCCTAGATAATAAATTAAGAATTCTTAAGTGAATTCCGGAATTTCCAAATTCCGGAAATAGTCCCCAACTGCCTTATTCAAATTGAGTATCTTATTATACAGGGTGGTCACTTCTACGACACCCAGTACAGGGATTTTGGAAACGTTTATAAATACAGGGTGGCTTATGTTAGAAAAAAATTGCACATTTTTATACCTTTCAGTTTTTTGAAAAGAAATATGAAATAATTTGTGTAATGCATTTTTTTCCTTTCAACTTTTTTTATTAAAGTAATTGTTATGAAGACATTGTTTGGCATAAGCTTTTGAGAAACTAAGAAAAACTATAAAAATAATATATTTAACCCCTACAAATTCTTTATCTGCGAAAAGATCAAATCATATCCCCACATACCCAGTTTCTACAAACTAGTACAAATGTTTTTGTTTCTTGTCCGTTTTGACAAGTTAGTGGCAGTAACTATGATACGTTTGCGCAAATCATATCCCCACAAAAAAAGCCCAAATGATTTAACGTCAGGAGATCGTGGCGGCCATGGTACCCGTCCCTCGTCCAATCTCTTGGTATTAACGCTTGGACACGCTGTACATGGTACGGATATAATTGAGCTTTGTGTATGATACGCCACACTGCTGCAATACGCCGTGGACGATCTGGACCTCCATCTCTTCCACGATTTGGTTTCAAATTTCCCTCGCGTTGCACTATAATTGAACTCACTCCACACCGCGGTAAAAGTAGCTAAAGAATTTTCACATCGCCATAAATTAAAACCATATCCATCAACTCCTAGTTGATAATGTAATCCATTTTTGACACAACTCGCACCACAGAAACATAACCGTATTCAATTTTATTATTACAATATTATTATACAATAATGACTCCATTTTTCATGAAGCATCTATTCTCAATTTTTTTTTAATCAACCTGTATAGCAACTTTTAAATCTATTCTCACTTGGTTCTCTTTGCACCATTACTCTACTAAGATTGTTGCGAATGAATGATTTATGTTTTAGGTCAGGTTTTGCTTTATTGAACAACCTCGTCCAAAAAAATAGAGGAACAATGTTATATGCAAGTAGTTGTGCATCTAGCCTAACCTTTAGACTTGTATAAAGAATTATTTATATTGTATAGCAATTAAATTCATACGGCCCATTATCATGCAAAATTTCACGGTAATAGCGATGCTTATTGCGAGTATATTCACCTGCATCTCACTAAAATAAAACATATGGAAGATGCAGTTATAGCCGCACCTATCACCATTATATTCCTTAATATGTTAGTGTGCCTAGGTCTCCGTACCCGGTTGATTAATTAAAAATTGAGGTTGTAATGATAATGACTGGAACCGGTACTTGCCGGCGCTGGGAAGAACCAGAAATACCTATATACATACCTCAGTAATAATAAAAATAGAGGAAATAAATGCCATTTATTATACACACGAACATCTGATCAAAGTTGATCAAAACAAACAAGTGATATTTGACAGCGTGGAATGAAAACAAATACCAATGGTGTAACAGATTTTGTTGGAAATGTAAAGTAATATTAAAATACTAATATTAATTTTAAAGTTGTGGATTACATAATAATTTTTAAAGAAATTATGTAAAGATTTATCGGAATGGTGAAACAAGAAAAAGAAATAATAAAATTTAATAAGCAATTTTATGTGCAAGCAACAAAAAGTTATTATAATCAATTCAGTCCGAAATAACTATTGGTATACAATTTTATTTTAAAATCTTTTAAGAATAGTTATAAAATTGAAAGTTATAAGAAATTGAATTAGGATCTTATTTCATATTTTACTGAAATATTAATTTATGTAAACAGATTGTCTTTTATAAAGATAAACTGATTATCTTCCTATTAAACAGATTAATATATATACATAGTTGAAATTACTGCAAATGCATAAAGTACAGATTGGTCAAGTAGAAGGTAATAAAAGACAATAGAAAACTAGTGGTGGTATGTCTTAATGCAATAAATAAATGTTACTAATTACATATTGTCTGAAGCTATTTATTTGTGGTATAATTTTAGTTTTTTTTTCTTTAGTTTTATTGGATTTTTGCCACACTTCTGAAAAAATAAAGATTAATTAAATAAACCCTTGCGCCAAACCGATCAGTCAAAGGTTATTTTTGAAACTAAGTTTGTCTAACAAAAAAATGTCACACTGAAAAAATCAGTATTATTATCCGTATTATTGACGGAAGTGCGCGATAGTGATGTGATTTTTGTTATTTTTTACTTATCTGTTTTTTTCAGTGTGAGATTTTTTGGTTAGGCAAACTTAGTTTCAAAAATAACCCTTGACTGATCCGTTTGGCTCAAGAGCTTATTTAATTAATCTTTATTTTTTCAGAAGTGTGGCAAAAACTAAAAAAAAATTACTAATTACATGTCAATAAAACCCATTACTAGGTAAAGAAATTATTATTAAGCCTTTGCAACAAAAAATTTATTGGTACCAAAGAAATAGCAGTTAAAATTAAAAAACTACAAATAGTAACAAGAAATAGCTGCATATCATATTTTAGTATAACAATTTTTTATTGGTATTAATAAAATGGTTTTAATCAACAATGACCTCTCTCTTTAGAACTATCAATTAATAGTGTATGCACTGCGTGATATAAATATATTTTTGTCTTTGTTTAATATTCTAGAGCTGTATTCTTTTGAAATAACAAAGTAGATATACTCGCGTCAAGAATTCAGACGTCTTACGTCACGGATGACGTTACACATTTGTTTTTATTGTCAACGTAATTTTCGATACTTGGTCGCGTTAAAAACAATCATTTTTGCAATTTAGTGCAATATATAATGCAAACTTATAGTTTAGTAAATAGTTTTATTACTGTCAGTTGCAGTTTCTTAAATATTTTGATGAAAATACAATAAATTATTGATTTGTTCGTATGACGTAAGTCGTCTGAATTCTTGTCGCGAGTATAGTAATGCTTATTTTATTACTTTTGATCTTAAAAGTACCATTTGTGGTTTGCAAAAGAATCTGACGTATTTTTAATTTATGGTATTAGATAGATATGCGTATGATTGCCAAAACTATTATGATAGGTTACGTCACCATTTTTCCACAAATTACATACTTTTTGGGTCCCATCGCGAACTATAAACAAAATAAAAGATTGAAAAATATAGCAAAGGTATCCAATTTACTTCAATAAGAAAAGAAACACATCATAAATAATAAACTACGATATTTGACAATCGGCAAACTTCCAAACATATAGCGTTTGCAATGCTGCCACGTACACCTTTACTTCGAAGCGAAGTTAATTAAGAAAATTGTTATACGATGGTGGATGTAATATTATATTGTTTTATTTCCAAGAATTGATCAGTACAAATTCAGTTTAGTTTATGTATTGTTAAATATTTGTGTGTAATGCATTAAATATGAACTACTTTATTATTAAATGATCTTTCTTCTATGGAAGTATCAGTATATCTCAATAAATATGAACAAATCTGTCAACGTTGAAGAAAATGTTGGTTTTGTTTATATACACATGTTCCTTCTATTTTTATTATTGTTCTGACCTATGTACTCTTATCAAATACAGTCAGTAAATATATAAAGTACTGTGTTTCAGCAATTTTATGTTCAGTTCGTGGAAATGTATGTTTTATATAGTCCAATTACAAACATTCCGCTTTGGTTTCAATTATATGCCCGGATTAAAATGCAGTATAACCAACAGCTTACATTAATTATTCCCTAGATGACTACTAAGCTCCTGCCTAATCTATTTTTCAGTGCCTAATGTAAAGGCTTTTGGCGTTCTATATATTTTAGGATTTCTATACAATATTATCAATGTGAACAACGTGACAACACGAAAGGTTCATTTGAGAAATAGTGCGAGTTAAAGATAATAATAATACCGTATCTTGAAATACATGTTTTACTTAAATAATTTATAACAATATTCGCCAGAAAGAAGTGAGGTGTGGTATATTTGAGTACTAATAAATAAATTGTTAAATGATTCATTTTATCGACAATAAATAGGAGTACCTTTTTTAGTCTAAGGTTGAAGCTACCCAGATTTATTATTTAAAAGTCTTTACCATACAGGGTGTTCAAAATTTAGAAAAGTATGTGTCAAGGACACTATTTTAAGAGGTCCTTACTAGTGTCAATCACATTAATTTTTCAATAAATTGTACTGAGCACTTTAAAAGTTATGTAAGGAAACATATCTCCGTAGGGAGGGCCTGTAGAAGAAAAAATATAGGAACCTGTCATCTCGCCCTCTGGTGTACTGAATTTGGACCGCCCTGTATTTTCATAAAACCAGGTTCTCCGTAATGTTTCGGTATTAAATTATAACCTTCCTGCTTCTTCCCGTATTAAATTTAAACCTTCCGAGGTAAAACTAAAATTATTACTGGATAAACAGAACGCGTAAAAGTTAATAACGGAAAAATTAAAACCGAAATTATTAGCCCCGACGATGGAACAAGATTAGGTTGATTTATCGGTCGACGTTCATTTTAATAACCCGGCCGACATTGTTGCCTCAACTTCAAGAAATAAAATTAGATAAATTAGGAAGTTCGCCCGGTGGTAATTTATTAAACGAAGTTTTAAGCTAAACGAATTTTATCTATCTTGTCTCATCAGACAACGAAGTGCCACGTATTGATTTTCTTGAAAAATATTGTGAGCTGTTTCTAGGAAGCTTGGCCAAGTCATAATCACATGTAAGGAGATAATAGTTATTTATTGTATAAGTGTTTTAAGAAGCATTTTATCCACGCAAGAATATTCTTAAGTGGATAAAAGGCAATTAAAACACGAATGCAATACAACGTTTTATCCATAATCACATTACAACCATATTTGTGGAGTCAGAATTATTGGCATTTATTTAAAAAATATTCGCACCACTTGATAGTTGTTAGTATTCTATAAAACGTAGTAGGTTTTGTTATACCTACTGGTTACTATGGTACTTTGTTTATTATCAGTTATTTAATAAACAGATCTATCTGAATTTGGTACAAATACAAGAAAGTAATAATTGTGTTCCTATAGCTGTTTTCTTAGAACCTCAAGAAGAAATTTCCCATTTATTGCCAACGAACTCCAGGGAACATTACGAAAAAGTATTCGCCGAATTTAACGAATGGAGGGGAAAACAGAGAGTAATGACAATAAATGAAGATGTCATGCTGTCGTATTTTTAAAATTTGAAGAAAAAAATATGAAATTTCATCTATGTGGTCGAAGCATTCGATGTTGAAGGTTACTATAAAGGTAAAAATATAGATATTGGAAAATATAACAAGCTTACTGCTTATTTGAAGAGTGAATCGAATGGATACAAAACAAAAAAAGCAGCAGTATTAGAAAGAACACATATTGAAGAATTTTTGACTGGGGCTTCCGATAAAGAATATTTAATAGTTAATGAAATCCTGAATATCGCAAATCCAAAAGCATATACTGGTCATTGTTAGAGACGCACTTTAACAACTTTATTTGCCAAACCTGCGTAGCAGAAGGTTATGCTGAGAAGTCCATATCTTACAAACTTGATATTGCAAGGAAAATATAGCTGTTTCTTACAAAAAGAGACATCCTCAACTTCTTCATAAACTTCAGCAGATGTTATGCGTTCTGAAAATGATGGCAACGATGCTACAAGACTTGTTATTAACGGAAAGGAAGTTAATTGTGATAAAACAAAAACCTAAATGTCTATTACTATAAATGTAAATATTAATAAGTAAATAAGTTAAATTTGATTAATTGATTATACATTTATTACTTTTTTCATTATTGCACTTGTGAAATAAAGTTACTTTATTCCACTAATGGATAAAGTATCACTTTGGATGGTCCATATGTGTCGATAAAAGTCCTATTATAAGGATAATAGTTATTTATGATATAAGTGCCAAAAGTGACATTTTATTTGTGAGAAGGGAAGTTTGGGAAGTGTATATAACGCAGATTCAGCAACTTTAAAAGGCAAATAGTGCTTACTAATTAAAATCGTAAATCTTTAAATCGTCCAGGAATACCGAAAAAAGATTTAAAAAAACATGAAAATGAAGTCGAAACTCGCAGTAAATATACAAATCTGAATCCGATATATATTTAGTCAAGTCAAGTCGTAATCTACGGAAAGTAAAAGGCTAGCAATTTTTTTAACGTGCAAACGATTACAAACGAGAAAGTTAATATGACCTACACAACATGACTTAACCAAGATGTAATAAGGATGTGCTTCGACTAAAAAGATATTATACAACCGTTCTTTTTTTGGATTATTGTGTAGGTAAGCAGTCTTTCCAAATATCAAAGGTTAGAAACAGCGCAATGCGCAATTTTTCACAGGATTTTATTCAAGGAAATATTTAAGCAAATACTGAATTGTGGCGGCTCGTATTTTGATCAAAAGTGTATTACACGTGGAAGTGCCTTCATCCATTATAAAATGCAATAGCTGTGTTTCTACTGGATTCGGACAGATGTTCAATATTGTATAAAGAAAAACACAATATAATTTTCTTTACGTAACAAATTGTTTCACTTGGTAGGCAGCAAACCTTGCATCTGCAGGGTGTGTGTAATCCAAAAAGAAAAATAAAAATCTTAAATTTATTGTTTCTTGTCGAATTTAGTACAAGAATCAATTTATCTTACATTTTTTCTTAATGTAGGCATAAATTTATTAGCTAATTTGTTATTTATACGGTATAGCTTTAAAACATGCGAGACAGTCAACTGAAGCATAAAATACATACTAATACATATTACAAACATTTCTTTATTTATATCAATGGCCTTGTGGACAGTTGCTTCAAGATTTTTAATTAGAGAAGACAAGCTACAAAATGTAGAATTATGTTGATATTATTGCAGCAACTGCTTTTTAGAACAGTAATATTGAGAGAGGGACCTTATAACGCAAACGTATATTAGCAAGAAATTATGTTATCTATACTTCAAATTGGAAGACTCATTTGCAGCCGAGTATCCTTCTCTTTGTGCATTTTGAAATGCTTTATACCACGCTGCATCGCTGCAACATATAATTTCTATTTTATTTTTATTTTAACAAATATACTATTTTATACAGAAATATTTGCTGAGCCATTAAAGAGCACGCCATCAGACTAATGATACAAAATTTGTGCAGTAAACTTCCATAAGGATATCCAATATTTGGATAAATTCCGTCCTCCTTATAACATAAGAACTTTAGGAAACGTCTTTGAATGTGATCTAAATAATCTGTATGTATTTATATATTTTTAGGTATTAATAATATTGTGTGAAACTAACTACTCTGTGCACAAAAACCCCAACCAGCGTTGAATTACACCCACAATATCTACCCATATATTTCTTATTATTAGCTTTTGTAACATTTTTTACTGTATTAGAAAGGTATTCTAAGCTAATATAAATCAAATCTCCTACAATTCCTATCAATGAAGTCATATGTATGTTCTTTGATACCAAACATGTATGCTAATGAACAATTCCACAGATAAAGCTCTATTCAATAATTATCTAAAGAAATTAATCTATCTAAATTTACTAACCTGCTTTCATGAAAACACTCTACAAATATCTAACTTTACTTTTGGCAGTGGGAACACGAAAATTCAACCACAATAGATGAGATCTGACCTATTTCTACATTTTTAGGATTGCTTCTTCAGGTGGCCTCCTTTAAGTTGAGTCAAATATCTAATTATAAAAATTATTATATAAATTAAAATTATTTGAAATTAAATATCTAAAATGACAAAAGTGACAACCTGTCAATGAATTAAATATAACAATACCTACTTGAATAATGTTTACCCTTTATGTAAAAGTTTTTATATATTTTTAGGTATTAATAATATTGTGTGAAACTAACTACTCTACGGACAAAAGCCCCTACCAGCGTTGAATTACACCTACAATATCTACCCATATATTCCTTATTAATACCTAAAAATATATAAAAACTTTTACATAAAGGGTAAACATTATCCAAGTAGATATTGTCATATTTAATTCATTGACAGGCTGTCACTTTTTGTCATTGTTAATTTCAAATAATTATAATGTATATAATAATTTTTATAATTAGATATTTGACTCAACTTAAAGGAGGCCACCTAAAAATGCAGAAATAGGTCAGATCTCATCTATTGCGGTTGAATTTTCGAGTTCCCACTGCCAAAACTGAAGTTAGATATTTATAGAGTGTTTTAATTAAAGCAGGTCAGTAAATTTAGATAGATTAATTTCTTTAGATAATTATTGAATAGAGCTTTATTTGTGGAATTGTTCATTAGCGTATCTAGATGTTTGGTATCAGAGAACATACATATGACTTCAGTTTTGAGTGAAAATATTCTGAATGTGAGGCGTAAAGGATCGATTTATAATGATATTCTATGGAGCAACTTTTAAGTGTAAAACTAAGAACATTGCATTTTTTCATATTTAATTCTAACTTCTTAGCCATGTATTTAAATAGTTAAGAGAATTTAGTAAATCAATACAATCGTTAAAGCAGTCAGTTCTATTATATATTTTCATGTCATCTGTATATAAAAGACACTTAACATTATCAGTAACTATATCATTTATAAAAATATTAAAAAGCAGTGGTCCAAATACCAAACCCTGTGGTACCCCTGATGATGATATAAACTGACAGGACTGTGGACCAGAGAATGTTACATGTTGTTGATGATCCTGCAGGTAAGATTTGCAAAATGTTAACATATAAGAAAAACATGCTTATAACTGTATGATTTTAATGTTTCCCAATAACCATCTAAAAAATCCAGTTCATTAATATAAATTAAAAGCAAAACATAATACAATGATTAACCAAAAACATTACTAATTTTAGCAGTTTATACACAATGCAAAAAGTAACCTGAATCGCTAAACTTCTTATATTAGCTTTTCTAACTTCCGAAATAACATTTTATTAGAATTCAATACGGTTTTCGTAAACCTCAAGCAATAATTAATATTTGTTGGTTACTGGCCAGTTACTTAAGAGTACACCCAAAGAAAATTTTCACTATTCTGAAAATTTATAAGCTGAATGGAGCTCATAATCCATTTGTATTTACAGAAAAGTAGTTCTAATGTACCACCTTCCACAAACTCCATCATTGAAATGAAATATTTTATACCTCGTAGGAGAGACCAAACCTCATTTTTCTGAACACCATATACCCTGTATTGAGGACGTCAATGTACACACATTCGAACACTTCTCTCTGGAGACAGAAAGAAATTGGCTGTCGGTTTCATCTATGTCATACGGCACGAGGCGTGAAGTTACAAGCGTGTACCTGAATTTGCCTTATAAATTTTGAAACAGGCGTCGGTGCAGTCCACAACAAACGTTAGATCATATTAAATAACCCAGCAAACGCTTCTTGATGCCTCCATTCTCTCGCATACTCAAGTGAGCAATAAAACTGGATGTGCTATCTGGGCGTCTGAAGGATATAACACTTACCTTTTGATGCGACAATGTCGCGAGGTGAAGAATGAGAGGCGGTAGGATTGCTGTTTTAATTTCATCATATCCTTATATAGAAGTCTTAAGAAGATGTTACATATGCAAATTTGACTCAGGCATATATTATAACTTGAAGTGGAACAATTTTGTTACATTTCAGAGTTTTATTCGCACAAATGGTAGCAGATTTGATACTTTTACAGGAATTGGAACTATTACCAGCACTAGTTAAGACAGGATTGTTTAAAACTGATAAAGAAAAGAAAAAGAGTATGTACACAGTATAGGGAGACCAGTAAAAACACTCAGGCCGCAATAATAAGTCGCGCATAGCAGCTCGCGCATCCATTTCAAGCTACAGAGACCTCAGTTTACATCCAACTCTGGGAGTGCGAACATCGGTTATACAGAGCCGTATTAAAGCAATATTTTGAGTATGATCGAGGTACCAGTCGCTGCGCAGCAGTTAGATGTATAAATATATCATCTATAAATAGTAATTTAAGTTTCTTTAAATTTGCTAAAGACATAAATAAGCAATAAGTAATCTATAATATACTTTACAAACCATAAATGATATTTTACTGCTATTGCCTTACCTATTAACTTATTTCTTAAGTAACATTGGAATAAAAATACTTCTCATGAAAGTGAACTTTCACAATTATTCACAAATACAAATTTTTATTTTAGAGGAAAGTTCTGTGCAGAGGCTTCTAATAGAGAAGATTTATTAGAAAAGCTGCTCAGAATTAGTAATAGTTCATACAAACTATGTCAAATACATTTTTAAAATAATATGTTTTCTAACGATTCGCGCAATAGATTACGCAATGCCGTTCCAACGTTTCCTGCACAAGACGGCTCATCTTCAAATTATGTAGATGATCATATTTCTTGTAGTCACTATAATGAGAGTAAGTCTCAAAACAAAATAATAAAAAATATTTTTTTTCCAAATTTACATTTTACTGCACTTTTAACTCCAATTTAACAATTTTCAAAGTTAAGTAAACATAATTTCTCTGTTCTGAAAAATACTTGTCTTCTGGTTTACGTAGATCATTTAAGACGAAAAAAAATCATAATAAATTATTTGTCCACTAAACTTCAAACGTCAAATTTTAAATTTAAAAAAATCTCAAAAAATGTAATTATCACTAATAACAAAAAAAGTAAGTAAATAAATAAAAATGTTTTGTAGTGCAATAATATATATTTTAAACTCTTTTTTTTTAAAAAGTCCAAAGAAGTAAATCAAATTTTCACACTGTATGTTAGTAGCAGTAAATGATGTATAGTACATGTTGAATTACCCATTTATATCTGTATAATGAATTATTACATAATGTGGATAGATATAACGTAAACTTTCATGTGGAATAACTACGCTTTCACGCGCAAATAAAAATGTCTTATTCCGGTCCTGATCACCGATTCTGTCAATTTTATCGGATGTGCTATCGCACTCACATTTCGAGGTCACTGCAGAAACTGAAAGCAGTTCAAAGTGCCGACAATGGAGTGACACTGCTGGTCTACCTATGCTGTGGTATGTAGTTATTTATTGACATGGCATTGGCAACAAGTTCCTTATCAATAGAGAGACAGCATCAGCAATATGAGAATCTGTAGTGAAATAAATTATAAACCTGGTACATTTTTTTTTTTCTAAAAAGACAATTTTTGACTATAATTTATGCGTAATACCTAATTTGTTTGAGTAGCGACTATATTCGGACTGTATTAAAAGTCGTTTGTTTTCGTGTCCAATTTCTATGGATATATTTTACTTATTTTTGTATGCTACTTTAACTTTTGTAAATCTAGTCACATATTTCGCCTAAAAACTTGATATAGCACTAACAGATTATATTTATCTTAAAGTTTATGGTTATGAAAATTATGAATATTATAGATTGCTGGGAATGTAGATTTAAATTATGGCAAATATGATTTTTAATATAAATAAACTTTATTCTGTCATTACTTTGTTGTTTGTCCAAGAAGAAATATGCAGGTGCCGTTCTCTTCTGACCATGAGTTAAAAACTTAATTTTTTATATCGACACTGACCTTTTACACCCACTATTTTTTTCCATAGTATTAAAAAAATTAATGACAAACATTACTATTAGAAGCAGGATATCCATAATTGATAAAATTCAATCTGCAGAAACAAATGTAGAAAAGTTACCATTTGACCTATCATATAATTTTTAACTTGAAGAGAAAAGGAAGATATATTTCCTATACTTTTACTTATAACATCCATATTAGGTACTTTAATTTTTGCCTTCAGATGTAGAGCCAGTGTCTGCATCTCCAGCAACTATTCTTCTCAGCTGTATCTAACTTGTCATAAAACAATTATTATAAAGTTGTCCCAGTCACTGTACGCTGTTAAAATCTTTCTTTTTTGACCCAGATAACACTTAGTATACCCACCTTGCCGTCTGAGACACATGAAACCATTTATAAACTGAGAGACCAGATGCCAAGGTCTATCCAAGCCACGAGTATGATACGAGCTATCAGCGGCGATGATTGATCACCATCAAAAGGAAATATATATTGCATATTATGGTATACATCGTGCTGAATAGGATATCTGAACGTCGCGTCGCCGGAATTTTTATTCTCATCTCTGTACCAGATGCATCGCCTCCTGGGTTTTAATGCGAATTGTATCCAAGGGCGTGGTGTTCTTTGTGATGGCTATAATTCTTGTTACAGGCAGTTCAAATACACAGCAGGGTGTCAGAAACTATTAGACTAACTAATGATTGATTTTATAAAGATAATAATCACGTTTTTTATAATTCAGTTCAATGGTGGATAAATAAAGTCGGTGAATGTAACCTCACTTTCAACCATGAACATAACAATTCACATATATGTGTTCTTTATTTTTTTTATAATAATACTTCATAATAGATAATTTCGACAAACCTAACTTCACTTTCAACCATGAAAAATAAAAATCACTTATTCTTCTTCTTCTTCTTATTTAATCTACTAAATAAAAATAGTTAATTTTTATTGTAATAAGTAGCAAAAGCAATGAGGACACTTTCAGTTATTTAGAGGTTACTTACAGCTAGAAATTTGGCATATTTGATCCATTTTAGTTTTGATTTTCACTGCACTTTCGAATTTTAATCTTTAGCAACTTCTTTAGAGGCAATGTAGAGCTTGGAATATCTGATACATTTGAGTCTTGAATTTCACTGTACTTTCGAATAACTTTTAGCAACTTTTCAAGTAAAGATTAGATGATAATTTCGTTTCAAAACAAAAGTCTTAAGTAGCAGCAGTACTTTCTGAAAACTAATGTATGTAATATATTTTAATAAAATGGTCATGGGAAGTTTGATTCCAACCAATTCTCAGAAAATTATATTCTTGCTAAAGCTGATGCAAGACGTGACACTACGTATACATATCAGACTTTCCCAGTGGCATTCCAAATAATAAATTAATGTTATGTACAGTTCAGAATATATGTTGTATATCAAAATGCAGGGTGAAACGACTCTTGTAAGAGATAACAAATTTTGGTGTTGATGGTCTTCTGGGATTTAGCTCTGCTTGTTTAAGAAACAAAATCTGCCATGATTCAAAATCTAAAATAACTAGTAAACCTTGAAGAGTTGGAAGAAAGTGTTTTTTTTCGCCAGTAAATTGCTTTTTCTGTATTAAATACAACAAAATATTATTACGAAAAGTTTCTCAGAATGGAAAGCTGAATATGTGTGCAAAATTTCAATGTCCTAAGCCTACTTTGATTTTTTACTGGATTTTAATAATGTTTTGCTAGTAAAGTGCTATTTCTGTATGATATAAGAAGTATGGCAAACTTACATCATATTTGAAAGTAGAATCAAGAAATTTTAAACCAAAGAAGACAAAGATGGTGAAGAGAAACTAAATCGAAGAATTTTTGAAAATAGCACCGGATGAGGAATATTTACATGTTAAGGTAAAAAATACACGATTTTAATATTTCAATTTATACATTTAGCGTTTTATTTTGAACTCTTTACAGGGTGCAACGATCATGGGAGTCGCAGGTGCATGTCCAAGATAAAGGCAGTTACCTATAAGTCCTCCTTCCAGATACGAAAACAAATATTTCAAGAAGTTTCACGAACATGGAAGAAGTTTTTTTGGTCAATGTCGGTGCCGGTGGGAGATTTTTCTTGCGATATATTGTACTACACAACATGTAGGCATCAATACAATTTCGAAAACGTTTTCAAAAGTGCCTGCATTTCTGCATTTAATCTATGGGAAACATACGTATTAAACCTTCTTCATAGCAGATGAAATACAGTATGCGCCAAAAGTATGGAATAAATTCAATAAAAACGAAACAATTATTTTTTGGGAAAAATCCTCGAACAGGTCGATTTTTAATTTAAAAAATACATATTTTAGCATAAAATGCGATTTTCAAATGTCATTTGTTTTCGAGTAATGACGTCATCGATTTTTTTTAAATGGCAACACCATATTTTTTCCTTGATTCTGAAAGATCGTTTAATTCTCTATCAGACAGTACTAAAATTTTGCCCTCTTACATAGGAAAGTTTTCGCTTAAATGACGATTGAATGTTAGAAAACGTTAATCAATTAAAATAAAGCAAAAAGGTTATCAAGTTTAGTTTTTCGAATTCCATAGTTCTTTTATCGATCACGTAGGTGAAAATCTTTGCAAAGTGTCATTGTCACACCGACTTTCTAATAAGTATTGTAAGCGACATAGAAATTATTATTCAATTTAAAGTATTATGGCACATTTAACTGTTACTCAAAGAATTGAAATTTTAATTCTTATCGGATGCGGGAATCGCCCTATCAGCCAATCAACAGTCAGTAAGGTAGAGTCTCAATTTAGAGAAACTGGCAATGTTGTAAATATTCCAAAACCTGGACGTCCAAGCATTAATGAAAATCAGAAACAGAACATTTTGATGAGTATGTTGGATAATCCTCATAATTCTTCACGATTGGTTGCATTAAACAATGACACTAGTCAGAGCACAGTGCTACGTATCTTGAAGAAGGAAAAATATCATCCCTACAAAATTCAACTTGTGCAGGAACTCAATGAAGATGATCCCAATCGCCGCTTACACTTTTGCGAAATTCTAATGGATTTATGTCAAGGAAATAGAAATTTACACCGGCATATACTTTTTTCATATGAGGCCACATTTTGTCTGAATGATACAGTAAACCCCCAAACTTGCAGATATTGGAGTCGGGAAAATCCTCATTGGATGGCAGAGGCACATACCCAACACCCTCAGAAATTAAATGTGTGGGCTGGAATAGTTGACGACAGAATAGTAGGGCCTTTCTTCTTTGAAGGAACCTTTAGAGGACAAAGATATTTAGAGTTTCTAGAAAATGACCTTGTTCCAGCCCTTGCAGTAATTTTTCCTAACGATAATGACCCTGACATTCCTGACGATACCATATGGTTTCAGCAACACGGTGCACCTCCGCACTATGCGCGCCCTGTACGATATTTTTTGGACAACTGTTTTCCTGGGAGGTGGATCGGCAGACGCGGACCGATAGAATGGCCTGCAAGATCGCCAGATCTTACACCTCTTGACTGTTTTTTATGGGGATACTTGAAGTCAAAAGTGTACATTAATAAACCACGTAATTTAGAAGAACTTCAAAATCGCATTCGGGACGAAATACGTAGAGTTACCCCAGAAATCATTCATAATGAAGAAGAATTTCTTCACAGACGTGCGCATTGTCAAGAAGTTGGTGGATGGCAATTCGAACATTTAATTTAAGTATAAAATTTAATCAATTGTATTTTATTTTACATACCTCATAATTGTTACTTTTTTATGGATAAAATTTACGTTTTCTAACATTCAATCGTCATTTACTCGAAAACTTTATGTAAGAGGGCAAAATTTTAGTACTGTCGGATAGAGAATTAAACGATCTGTCAGAATCAAGGTAAAATATATGGTGTTGCCATTTAAAAAAAATCAATGACGTCATTACTCGAAAACAAATGACATTTGAAAATCACATTTTACGCTAAAATATGTATTTTTTAAATTAAAAATCGACCTGTTCGAGGATTTTACCCTCTGTGGATGTAAACATATATATAGCTTCACTGAATGTAAGTTCAAGACAATATTAACATCGTTCCTACTTAAATCTACTAAAAACAATGTTAGCAATTCTACTAACTGTAAAATATTAACGAGCAAGTAAACAGATTCGAAAATTACCATCGCGAAGCTATTGGACCAACCTGTAAAGACACATACGTTACGTAGCTCGAGCGTAACGTATAATTCATTCCTTAAGTAAACCCGGCGTGTACGGGGTCCTTGAAATGCATACAAATTAAATCTTCTACTCATACGGTGTGTTTCCTGCCCAGCTCATGCGAACAGCATTGCGTAAAATACTGGACGCGATTGTCCATTGTTACATAGCTTACTTGAATTTCGTATCTTATGGGGCAGTAGCGCCGTAAATTTAATTACCAGCCGGGCTCTAAATGGCGGAAGGCCTGCCGGCCTTGTTAGGTGGAATTTCGCCGACAAAGGGAGTTTTTCGTGCACCTCGTGGTGTAAATAATAATTTTACCGTTACTTGGAACGTGTCTTTGTTTAGAAAAGGCACAAAAAGCGTGTTTTCTTGGTGCGAGAGGGTGTAGGTTTGACATTTTTCTCAGTTTGCACTCGCATTGAAATAGATCGCATATTATCTCATCTAAACTAAAAATAGTTAAGTATTTTTTGTTTAACTAGGCAGTAAAGTAGAAGATTTAATGTCACGGCTGGTATTTAATACACGAAGTGCAGCCGAATCTATTAAAGCAACCAAGGCATTAAATCTGCTTTATTGCCAAGTTAAACACATAATTTTTTTGCAGATCAATTTTAATTTTATCCTAATAGCAAAGATATTTATTTTGTATTATTAAAATTGTATGATACTTCTATTATTAAAATACTTACCTATATTTTTATATTTTTAAGGTAAATAAAGAGGATAACAAAGATAATAAAGGATAAGTATTCTATGGCAGCAGTCAGTGTTACTATGCTCAAATAATATTGCTAAATAATACTTATTTGTATTATTGAACTTATTATTAGGTACTATTACTTATTTTGACTATTAGTGGCATGCAGGAAGAAAACTTGAGTACTTTTAACAGGCTTATTTTATGAGGAATCACGTTCCTTAAGAACTTTTTAGAAAAGTACTTCTGGAAGCGCTTCCAGCAGGACAGTCGTCTGTACGTTTTATCGTCAAGGTCAGGTTAGGAAAATAAGTGTCTCTAAAAATCTAAATTTATTACGTCCAATTTCTACGCCAATGGACGAAACCGGTTATCACAATATAATATGAATTAAGTATTTTATTTACCCAAATGATAGTATTGATAGGACTCGATTATTCTCATTGTTTCTCTTTGTAATATGTATACAAACTCAATTCTTAACACAAATAAAGAAATAAATATAACATTTAGATAACAATCCACTGAATAATTATTTGCCAAAGTTGTACCCCTCTAGGCTACCAGAGAAAGGGAAAACTGTGTACAAAACGAGACAGATTTAAAAAAGAACACCATTATTGGCACACGCGTAATCCACTTCATCATATCGTTATGTAACTTTTTATTTAAGTTTTTTATATCTAACAGATGGTAACTATCGAAGTTATTTCCGAGGACATCGATTATTGTTTTAATAGCCATCAAAGTTTCCGCTTATTTTTTAATGCTTCCTGCAATTGTTTGAATTATTAACAGTACTTAGGTACTTTTGGAAAGCAGATGTTTCACTTGTCATAAGCTACTTTTATTTTTTTATGGTAATACGGCATACTGTTATAACGGTTTTGTAAAATAAGAGGCATATTGAAAACTAGTTCAAACACGTTACTAAGTCAGGTTTTTGATTTTCATCTGTTATTCAGGGAGTTCAGTAAAGAATGGGCCATACTTTAAGGAAAAAAATTATGGTATTTAAATCATCTTACCTTGGTACAATTTTGTTTCATTATCAAGTTTTATCTAAATTGAAATATTCGAAACTTAAGCAAAATTCTATTCATGTTCGCACATCATTCACATCCAAGAAAGCTTGTTTCCAGTCCCCGTCAACTAGAAAATCTGTAAAAGGTTATTATGGGATTTCAAATGATCTCAATTTATGGAGACCTTCTAAAGAAACTGGCAGCATGTAATTAGTTACCGCGGAAGATACGAAGATAAAAACAACATCAGCAGCGTAGTATAGAGTTGTTAAAACCTGACAATGAGTTATCTATACCTCGAACAAAGCATCTGAAAATGTTTCTCCAAAATTATCACGCTCGTCTTAATGTCGTGTCTGAAGATCTCAACGGCTGGTGCTCCCGGAAATTTTGACGTGTTGTACACTATTATTTTTAATGTTCGTAAGGCCATTGTTCTCTATTTCGAGTGTTTGAACTATCTTAGAGGAAGTGGGCGATTATTATCACGATAACACCGAAATTACTAAGAAATTTCCTCAATTATGTGGATTAATTATTGCCCTAAGACAAAAATGCAACGAAAACAATTTATTTGATGTGGGAAAGTGATCTACTAATTCCTTATCTCAATTTTACTTTTAAAAATTCCGTTTAATATGCATACATATTTTTTTATAATATTTGATGAATACAAAATATGTTTCATCGACATAAAATAATCTAAAAATTTCCAAATCACGAAAAGATCGAATAACAATTCCTATTTATTGGCTAAATGATAACATCAGAGTTTGGACAAACACCTATATAAAAAGCGAAATAATCTACGATTATACTGCATGTTTAACCTTGTGGAAACATTTCATAAGCCGGCTATACAATTTTTTTTTTTGCAAAGATGCCAGACCCTGTATAATATGATACTTGTACTTGCATTGCATGTATTTCTGCATTTTTAGGATTGCTTCTTCAGGTATGAAACTAACTTAGAAATAGGTCAGATCTCATCTATTATGGTTGAATTTTCGTGTTCCTATTGCCAAAAGTGAAGTTAGATATTTATAGAGTGTTTTCATTAAGCAGGTTAGTAAATTTAGATAGATTAATTTCTTTAGATAATTATTGAATAGAGCTTTGTCTGTGGAATTGTTCATTAGCATACCTAGATGTTTCGTATCAGAGAACATACATATGACTTCATTGATAGGAATTGTAGGAGATTTGATTTATATTAGCTTAAAATACCTTTCTAATACAGTAAAAAAATGTTACAAAAGCTAATAATAAGGAATATATACGCTGGTTGAAGCTTTTATCCCCAGAGTAGTTAGTTTCACACAATATTATTAATACCTAAAAATATATAACATGTTTTAATGTAAACAAGTAAGAACATAGAAAATGATTAAACATTCTTGAAATCTCTCCAAATATCAATCCTGGAAATAAATATCAGTAAGTTATTAAATAATCATCTACATTTTGTAAATAATAGTATGTATCAGTAAATAATTCTTTCAATGCCTTTGACACCTCTGACTTGTGGAACATACCTAACCTATCAGCTGACAAAAGGCCAAAGTTTGCGATAAATAGGGATTTAATACAGTTTCGAAAAATATTTTTTTCGCTTTATAAATAAGTTTAGAAATTTGACGATTCCGTTAATTTTTCTGTATTCCCTCTTAAAATATTTGTACTTAATACTAGTACCTGCATATGATGGTTATACGGACAAATTGCTTCCGTCATGATTTTGGGATATGATTTTGGAGTACTGTTTTACACAACTGAAGTAACATTTTACATACATTTCTCTGTGTGATACCTACTTAACAGGCAATATTTAATATTTCAATTTCAAATTTACTAACGTGTAATAAATTTCATATATCTAAGACAAATTTTGTTTAATTTAGTAATATTTCTAATTTTTAGACTATATGTGAGTTATCGTTTGATAAATTACCCACATTTTTTAAAGTGCATCTAACAGATGCCGCTGACGGCCCAAACAATAGTCAATGGCAAAAAATGTGATGCAGAGGTTTATATTTTCTAAAAACCTGGCAGTAAACAGTGCCGTTAGTGTTTAAAAAATGGGAAGGTCCTGCAAAACCGGTGCAGCAATAACTCAACGGGCGAAAAATTACGTGCAGTTCCCACTGACAAATGAACATGTCTCTGATAACGCTGCAGCCTCGCGACACAAATGAATACAGGCTTTATCACACGACATCAATCAGCAGAGACGTTGTTTTTTCCGAAATGCCAATAATTCATCCACCTCTGTACGGGAAACCCATTAAGAGACGCATTAAACCGGCTAATAAATTTCTCGACTTCGTGTATATTTTCGTGTTGCACTGTGGTCGTGCCCAAGGAACAGGAAATGCATCGCGTATCCGATTAATATTTATAATTCGATAAGTGGATGCAGTTTGGATTTTGAGATGCGACTGTGGCTCAACCATGAAATGTTCTGTTAGTTACACGTCGCTTAAGAAGAGGTAAAAATGACTGGATTACCATTTATATGACGCGTAATAATCTGCAAGGTGGCTTTGACCTATCTATTATCAAACCTATGGTGCTATTAATGTTATTATTCTCTTACATGATTTGCTGTCAGTATGTCGTTATGAGATCGCAATTTCTGAATCTCCATATCCAGATTGAAATCCTGAGGAAACAGCTGTCTTATTAAAAGTCTTGAGAGACCTTGTTAGTGGACCTTAACAGAGTGATTCACAACTTATCCAAAAAAAATTCTCCATTCCATTAGCTGTCCGACTCCGCATGTGGTTCTTGCACTATGGTGCTTCTCTTTTTATCGATAAAATATTCGAGAGTACGTTAATGAAGTTCACGGCGTATGATGGATTGGACGATGAGGGCCGGTACGATGAATGCCATAATCTCCTGACTTAAATCCTTTGGACTTCTTTTACTGGGAAATTTAAAAAATGAAATATATCGCACCGAAGGGCATCATACCTGCTGCCAATAACTTACGAGTTCAGAACGGACAAGAACCAGAAATATTTGTGTTAGTTTCTTAAAAACGGGGTGAGACCGGCCCAAAGGTGTCCACACGTCGGTGGACAAAATTTTGATAAGTTCTTGTAAAATCTGGTATGTTTTATAGGTTTCATTAATTAAAACCACACATTAATTTTATTAATTAAAGAATAGCTGCAAAAGCAGTTGAATTTGCTGATACGTATTATAAGATTTTATTTATTTTTTCTCTTGGGAAATTCTTTGTTCTCTCAAATGTCAATTGTTTGTTCCTTCATTTTTTATTACACTTTGCCACCGTGCCGGTCGCTGAATGATTGTTTGGCCTTGTGCAAGGTCGGGTTTTCCAATGGACCAGTTTCTAGTGCTATGCATAAGTGTATTTTTAAATCATTTTCGAACTGCCTTTTTTGATTTTTTTTTCACAAAATTGTAAGCGCACATTCAGATTTTTTTGTTTTTTTAATTTATATTTAATTTTTATGTATTTTTGTTTTTATTTTTCTAATTATTATTATCGATAAATACATTGTGAATCACCCTGTATTTTATAGGAAATAAAATCGTGTACAGACTGTCGTAAATGATTCTGAACGTTCCAAATCAAGAATACAATTTCAACAAAAAAGAAGGAAATATTTTCTAAAATCTTTGAACAAACGAAAAATATAAAAATCATATTGACAAACACAGTACAAAGAACATAGTAAACTAAATAGTTCATAGTCCAAACACTAAATCAACAGTAAGTTGTAGACCCTGAATAAATTATTTATACGGTGTTACGTCAGAGCGACCATTTTATTCTTCGAAAAGGATATTGACACTTGAGTTATGCACAAATCTCAGGCAGTGAAATGATCCTTTTGTCGCTGGTTAGACATAACGCATGGCATCTGGCAGACGCTGATTATTTATTTGACGATCATTTGCATGCCATGATACAAAAAACAACCAGTTTCAATTTGAGCCGTATGGACATTGTCTGGTGTTTATTATTAAATCCTTCACAGGTGTGAAAGTGAATATAAAAATTAATAAATAATCCTCCAAAGCATAACAATACAGTCGATTATTATACCAAATTATATACTTTAAAAATTTAATAGTCTAGTAAGATCATAAAAACCACATGCTTCTATATTAAAATCAAAATCTTTTAATTGAAAAATTAAAATTAATTTACTTTAAGGAACAGTTCCAAATAAAATAATAATTTGGATCATTTTCTCTGATTCGATCTTTAATCCTGTCCATACCTGCTTCTGCTTCTAGAACTAGAACATTTTTTTAACGCAACAGATACCTCTATCTGCTAAAACTATTAAAGATATCCTTATATATACAACAATTAAATTCTGTCTAGTGCTGTTACAATAAACTTTTGACTCTTCTAAAGCAGAGGTAACAGAGTAGGCGGTAGCCATTAGCGTCGAGTCACCAAGGGTCAACAAACATTTTCCATCAAAATGGCAAGTCGATTATTTATGACAGAAGTAGTCGTTAAAAAAACTGGCACTGGTTGAATAACTGTACAACACGCTTGCGATACCATATTAGACGGTGGTATCTAAAAACAACTCCTACACATTTTAATTTTGCATGGGGCTCCTATATAGTACAGTTGCTTAATATTCTGAACATACCGAAGTCTCTAGATGACGTCCTACAAAAATTATTATATACTTCTTTATGCATATAATACAATTAGCTATATTTTGTAACAATTTGAGGTATGTCCACTGTGAAAAAGGTATCTATGCTCTGCTATAAAGGGTGTTAAAAAAAGAGTGTAAAATATTTCAGGAGGTAATAGTATGAACCAAAATAAGCAGAAAAGTCTTAATAAACATGGGTCCGCAACTATTCGTTTTTCAAACATTTTGTTTTATTAGGAATAAACCGACAAAAGAACAAAGTTACAGAAGATGTTCAAAGTGCCCTCCGTCCATTTCGAAGCAGGGACGACATCTTCGTCTCAACGATATTCGAACTCTTTCGAAACACCCTCCTTGGTTTGGATTTCTTAACACTTTTCATTAATCCGTAGCTGCAGCTCTTCCAGGCTATTTACAGGAGTACCATACACTGATGTCTTCAAATATCCCCAAACAAAGAAATCTAGAGGGTTCAGATCAGGCGATATTGGAGGCCATAAAACAGGTTCGGCCCTTCCTACCCATCTATGTGGAAAAGTTTGGTGTAAATGCTCTCTAATGGCCATGGAAAAATGAGCTGGAGCTCCATCATGCTGGAACCACATTTGTTGCCTCTGATTCAAAGGAATGTCTTCCAAAAACTCATACAGTGTGTTCTGCAGAAAGTTGAGGTAAGCAGCGCCTGTTAATCGGTTTGGTAAAACAACAGGATCTAGAAATCTGTCACCTACAATACCCATCCAAATTTTTTATGAAAACGGTATGGATAAAGCAGTTGCTCGTGAAGGATTCTCCAAACAAGAGGACCACTAATTCCTACCTCAGCTGATATTCTCCGCACACTCGTACCTGGATTTTGCTCTACTAGTGCTAGAATTTCTTCTTCTGCTCTAGGAGTGGATACCGACCTTAGTCTTCCGGATAAATGGCACTGTTTGCTCAAGGAACCGGTATCACGCAAACTTTGGTGAATTCTTCCAAACATGCGTTGTGAAGGAATCTGGCGATTTGGATAAGCGTCAACATAAAGACGTCGCGCATCGGTGGCGTTCCCATTAGCACGACCATACATGAAATGCATGTCTGTTAATTCTGCGTTAGAGTAACCAGTCATAGCGAAAGAAAACTTGTGCACTGAGAACAACTGTCAAATACGTACTGCTTATTTCACTAAACATCAACCAACTATTTATTATAAGAAAATACACAACGTTTTTGCAAAATAAAAAAAGGGGCTAAAAAAAATAAAACATTCAATATCTCCGCAACTGTTACTTTGCAGATGCATGTTTATTGAGACTGCTTATTTTGGTTCATACTATTACCTCCTTAAATATGTTACACTCTTTTTTTTAACACCCTGTATAAATAACACGAGAATGCAAAAAAGAAAAACACGATGCAATCTGGCGGCATAAAACCGTAAAATCCAGAAGAAATGTGAAGAAAAGATGAGGAAAGGTCAGTAAGAAAGCGAATAATTAACATCGAGAACATCATAAAAACAGCAAAAGAGAAAAAACATTAAAATATTTTAGTCAGTGCAAGATGATGAGGAGGAAATATATAGGGAACAGAGACGAATGACAAAATAGTGTTTAGACAAAATAACGGAACAGAACAGGTTCAGAAAATAGGTTAAATAGAACGCTATTACAAGTAAAACGAGATACTAAACTTCTACAGAGAGATAAATAAGGCAAAAGGAGAAAGAAGAAAGTAATATATGTGAAAAATTTAAAAGATAATTTAATACCAGAAGCAACAGAAGTAGGAGAAAGGTAGAGGCAATATTTGGCAGAGATATAATGAATGAAGAGAGTAAAAAGGAGGGAAACGGTACTGGAAAAGGAAGAGCAAAAGCAGAAGAACTTAAAAAACGAAATAGACAACATAACAGAAGCTTTAAAAATAAGAAAAGTGTATAAGAAACTGGAATAATAGCAGAGAAGAATAAGAATGCAGGAGAAGATTGAAGACAAAGAATATACGAAATGATGTTAAAGAAAAAGAATAGATGGTACTAGAATAGGAAGAGGAAGTGAAAATAGAAGAGGTTAAAAAAGCTTTAAAAATAGCACCAGCGTAAGGGACGTGCAGATGAAACTGAAATAACAGCAGAGAATATTAAGAATGCAGGAGAGGATTTAAGGCAAATAATATACGAAATGATGGCAAAGAGAATTTATAGTTAACGTTTTCAGAGATTCTATGATTATGCCAATGTTAAAAAAGAGGAGCAATAAATTAAAAAGTACATTGCTGGATATATGGTATGAAATTAAGGCAACGTTAATAAAACAGAGACTAGAGCCCATAACAGAACTACAAAGAGTATCAATAAAGTAGAAAGGGGATCAACGAACCAAATCTTCATGGTGAAGGAAATTCTTACTACATCCTATGGGATTCAAATAATGGTCTTATTCGTGGACCTAAGAAAGCATATGATCCTGTCAAATTGAAAAACTAAGTAGAAAAAGAAATGATTTGATATACCAACCCAACTAGGCTATTGAGAAATTCTAACATGCAATGGAATTAAAGCAATGATCTTATTCGTTGTCTCTAGAAGATCATATGATTCTGTCAAAAGGAATATAATAAGTAGAATAATGAAACAATTTAATATTTCAACTGATGAAATTACATTAGAAAATACCAACAGCAAAGTGAGAATAAAATGTGAATATTCAGAAGAATTTGTTATTGACACAGGACTGAAACAAGGAGACCCAATCTCAACGCTTGTTTTAAGTTTAGTACTGAAAAGGCCGCAAGAGATAGTCAGTTGAACATATATATAGGACACTTATTCTTTAAACTGCCAAATAGTAAGTTATGCAGGTGATGTGGCCATAATTGCAAGAACTAGTAGGAAATTAAAAAGGTAACGAGAAAAATGATGAAGGAAGCAAGTACAGGATGTCTCAAAGTCGATAGTGTGAGCCTACTGTGAGGATGTAAAAAATTTAAATAAAATTTGAGATGAGGTAAGCTCCGAAAGTGTTATCTTTGAAATTTGACAGAAACGACTAATAACGTCATCAATTATATTTTTTCCAGAAACATATCCAATTTTATTCTGTTAAAAAGCTCTCTTTTTTTAATAAACTTTTATTTCCCGTTTAAAAGTTATAAGCAATATCGTCCTAAAGAGTCTCAAAAGAAGTACCACCTAAAAATCACATTAGCGGTGGAAGGATCAAGTAGTCGTTGGCAAATAATTAATTATTCATTGTTTAAAGTGCATAAATATGGGGCTACATATGTACAGTGGGACTACAAATATATAATTTGATAAAGTTGACAATTACAAAAATATAGTTATATTACAAAATGTTCTGAAATAAAGAAAACAGTTAAAATATATAGCAGATTTCCAAAAGATATTCGAAAGTGTCGTACCATTCTGCATGTCCCTATCGCTGATGTTTCGAATTTGGCACAGAGGTATAAAACAACTACAAGAATAAATGAAGATCGATAGCAGTGATAAAAAATCAATTCGATTATCCTTTGGCAGAAATCCCAAGCCAATATGTGGTCCATTGTGACCGAACTATTCTTTTAGCTGAAATAATTCCGCAGCGTTTGACAGGGCTCCATAACTCCAGTCCCGCGGTGGGTGTGGAGAGTTGCCTTTTTAAGAAGCGGCCTACAAAACCGAACCGTAGTAGATTGAATTCGAGAAGTGATTCTGATCGGCTGCGTTGGCAACTTAATTTAAAATTCATGAGTTCTAGCGGCGCGAAACACCTCTCTCTAAATTACATTCGAAACCTTTTGTGGACTAATGTGACACTCCAAAAAATATTTCATTTCGCCTAATTGTTTTCGTTTGTACGTTTGAAAGATCGTCCGGAGTTTAATTATTCCGACACCGAGGATGTGGAAAACAAAAAGAGGCCACTGTTTGCGGAGATTTAATTTTTTGATAATTTATGAAATAAAGTCGGCCTTTGTTTCCACATAATTCTTTTGTGGAGGTGAAGAAATTTAAAATTTATGCGTCACGGTTCCCATTTTAATTAATCCTCTAATTTTTTTATCATTTTATGTTTTATTAAGGGCGCCATATTTCAGAAATGGTGTTTTCTACAAAGACGAGTACTATTAAGCATTTAATAACTAAATAACCTAAGACTTAACAAATAACAGTAATGTTTTTTTCATTGTATTGTAATAGTTATTTACGTTACAAGGCCGGGAAATGGTATATTAAAGTACAAGTCTAGATGTTTACTGACGAGGCGACGAAGAAGCCGAGTCAGGAATTTATAGACGAGTACTTTAATGATATTTCACGGCCGTGTATCGTACAACCTTTTATTTCATACTGTGCTGTATTAAAAATTAAATGCTAATGTTTTATTTTACATAACTGTCTGTATGTAGGTGTTAGCGCGGTTTCGATTCTTGTTTTATCGCATAACTTTTGATTTAGCTTAGTGATGTAAAAACAAAAATAAATTTGACAATTTGTCATCCCGTGCGTATTTTGTGATAATTTTCGTAAAAAATGGAAGAAATCGAGCTAAAATGTGTTGAATCAACCAGTAAATTGGTGCCTACGAAGTATTCTGCTCGTTATGAGAAGGAATACCAGCTCTTCAACGTGTGGAGAAAAACCTATAAAATGGAAAACGGCCTGAATGAGAATATCCTTTTGGTGTACTTCTTGGATATCTCCAAAAAGATGAATCCTGCGACAATGTGGTCAAAATATTCGATGGTCAAGTCTATGTTGATGGTAAAAGAAGGAGGTGTTATTTCAAAATATCCAAAACTGGTGGCTTTCTTAAAAAGGCAAGCAGTTGGTCATCAGGCAAACAAATCAAAAGTTCTAACAAGAAAAGAAGTTAATAGATTCATGAAGGAAGCCCCATCAGAAGAGTATCTTTTGATGAAGGTAAACAAGTTTAACCTTTTCATTAGTTTTGAATTAAACAATGAAGGAAGATTTTCTTTTTTTGGGTTATAGAAGAGGAACATGTGGTTCCCAAAGAACGGGCATATATACCATGGAGGGGGGCACCAAAAAAAATTACGGGATATTTGAAGTTGGAACACCCAGAAAAATATATGGGGCATTATTTCCGCAGAACATCTGCCACTTTTTTGGCGAATGCGGGAGCTGATTTATCAACACTGAAGCGTCATGGTGCATGGAAAAGCTCATCTGTTGCGGAACAATACATTGAAGATTCCTCAGAAAACAAAACAAAAGCAGCAAGGATGATTAAATACGCAGCCAGTGTCAGGCTGGCCGGGTGCTGCTGGCTGCCCCAATGATGCACTACGCAGCGAGTCTAGCATTACGCACTAGCCAGTCGACCTTCAACCTTCGTTTGATGCGTGTAAACTGTAATAACTTTAAGTTGATTTTGACCCTCGTTGTGACTAATAAATAGTGACTGTAAAACGCGATTGTGATTTTAAATTATCTGTCTACGTCTAACAAACCCATTTAAAAAATAGGTAACAATACTAATCACAATTTACTTTATTGCGCGTGAATAAACATTACTAAATTCAAAAGTTCATTGGTACACTCATAGTAACATATTGTAACAAAAGTGTACTGAAAATATATTACAACAGTCAAATCTGTCTGGTCACCCCTAAGTGCGGTCCTGTTAGCAGGAATACTTTCCGCGCTCTAGTTATGACAGAGAAATCTACTTCTAGTTAAAATATTTATACTTATTTGAGGTTCGCACTGTATATAACCTTGTTTAATTATAAACCAGAATTTTTTAGGTTAAGAATAAAGCTCGACGTATTAGACAGCGGCTAGTCCGACTCTGGACCAGTCTCGAGATATTAGGAATCGCAAGATGTGTCTCCTCGTTGTAGCTCCGACTTCACGGGATTATCTTTACTTGTAGGATTTACTCCATGAGCAGATTATCCCATTAAAAATAAATGAACGCTGGAAAGTTGGAAATGTGGTGATTAATATTAATCTGTGACATTATTAAAGTCGTCGCCGTTCTGTACGGCCTGACAACGTCATTGTTTTATATAATTGCGACCTTACCCAGATTATCAAATTTAGCGTTTATTAACTACTTAATTTTTAAATTATTCATGAGGCTATTAAGCCGGAATTATATTGTACGACAACAGCATACGTGTTGGAAAATACACTGAAATTAAGATTCTCGATACGATAAGATTGCTTCATTTTTTATATATAAATTTGTTTAAAAAGTAACGCAATATTAACCAAACATTTTTTAATATTAAGCAAATATTTCGTTATCCTATGTATGATTGATATACAGGGTGATTTTAAATAAAGCAGCAAAAATGAGACCACATATTCCTTAGGTGAAAATAAACTGATTTAACCTAACATACCTATATCCCAAGTCGCTTAATAAAAAAGATACAGGGTGTCAAAGTTAAAATTTTACTTTCGATATTTGGAGATAACTTCTTAAAAAATCCAAATATTTACTTAAAATTTCTAAATCAGGAGTTTTTGCGGATGAAAAATTCAAATTTGTTACTAATTTTGACGTCACTAGTAGAGGGCGTACATCATGTTTCTTTTAAATGGCAGAACTCTTTTGCAACTTAGTGTATCCATCTGACTATAGAAATAATTGATTCTCCTACCTGTTTTATTTGAAAAAGTATACCTTGCTAAAATCGTTAGGAGTAACCATTTTTGAAATAATCCTATTTGAAATGCTGCACCGAGTAAAAACTATTTTGGTTTGAGGCAAAGTGCCTTTTCTGCTAAAGATACAGCAAAATATTACTTGAAAAAGTTGTTCAAAATGGTAAATTATGAAGACGTGCAAAATTTCAAGAAGATCGGCGAGGTTTGATGAAACCATTTTTTTCAACAAAGCACAAAGATTTTATCAAAGCAGGCCGATCTTTTTTAAATTTTGCACATCTCCATAATTTACCGTTCTGAATAACTTTTTCAAATAACATTTTGCTTTATTTTCAGTAAAAAAGTCAATTTACCTGAAACGATAACAGTTTTCAATCGGTGCACTGAATAATTCAAATAGGATTATTTCGAAAACTGTTACTCCTAACGACTTCAACAAGGTATATCTTTTTCAGATATAACAGGTAGGAGAATCGATTGTTTCAATAGTCAGATGGATACACTAAGCAGCAAAATAGTTCTGCTATTTAAAAGAAACATGATGTGCCATAGGTGGCGCCCTCTACTAGTGACGTCAAAATTAGAAACAAATTTGAATTTCTCACCCGCAAAAACCCCTAGTTTACAAATTTTAAGTAAATACTTGAATTTTTTAAGAAGTTATCTACAAATATCGAAAATAAAATTTTAACTTTGACACCCTGTATCTTTTCTATTAAGCGACTTGGGATATAGGTATGTTAGGTTAAATCGGTTTATTTTCACCTAAAGAATATGTGGTCTCATTTTTGCTGCTTCATTTAAAATCACCCTGTATGTAGAAAAAAAGAGGTAGAACATATTTCAATTTCAAATTAATGCATTGTGACAATTTCGCTATAAAAAAGTTTCTTACACAGAGAAAACTAGTTGAACAAGTCAAAGACATTTTGATTCCATTAACCGAATTATTTGGTTATACATGCACAACAAAATATATGTTTCAGCCAATTGATTATTTCTGTTGATTTCTAAATACATATTATGCAGTTAAACAGTTTACTCGAACTAACAAAATATTTGATTTTATTTTAGAATCAGTAGATCAATCTGACGATTTTATTTAGTTAATACAAAACAAATGATGTTATTTTAACAAATTATTTTGTTGGACTAATCAGTTTTAAAATTCAC
Organism: Monochamus alternatus; assembly: GCA_037114965.1. NCBI lineage: Eukaryota > Metazoa > Arthropoda > Insecta > Coleoptera > Cerambycidae > Monochamus > Monochamus alternatus. The sequence goes on from CM073427.1 coordinate 10,991,462, forward strand.
TTGATTTCTCATATAAAGTGAATTAACAATTTATTACTTTTAATTTAAAGGCAAGAAAAATTTAAAATTACAAAATATTATTGTTGTTTAGCATAGCATTATTTACGTTTTTCCAATTAGTGACTAGTACTAACCGTAATTTATGCACTATGCAAATACTGAGCTGTTCCCTACATCCTTAAAAATCTATAGCAAGCAACCGCACAGTTAGTTACCAACAAAAGTGCCACCAGACATTTATCAGCTTTGAGTTTGTTAGCTGACAGCTAGCTGTTGGCTGAGGTTCACATGTGTCATAAATAATAAATGTGAACATTGCTTAATTGTGCTTTTAAAGTAATTTATTTGAGCATATAAATAAAAATTTATATGTAAATATTTTGCTTTTTCAAATTTACACGTAAGCTTTCAATATAGTGATTAAGTGCCATAAACAATTCACTTTAAAATTTAAAAATATTCCTATTAAATAATATTACATAATTGTGCGAATTTTATGCACAAAAATAACGATATGATGATAATAGTTGATATTACAATCAGTATAATAGAGAATGCAACAAACAGAAAAAAATAATGATTTCAACTGGCCCACGGCCACCTATGGTTTGTATTTAAAAAAAAACACAACTTTATAACTCAAAAATTAATAAAGTTACAAAAACATTAGCCACGCCACTGGAATTTACTCAAAAAGTGTCCGAAAAACGTATTAATTATTTTTTTCTAACTTTACAAACAACCATGTTACAGACATGTATCGAAAGTGGAAAATTTGAAATTTTGTTTATTACTCGAAAACAAAAGATGATTTTTGGTTTTGACCAGAAATGCTCTCTTAAAAATAGAGATAATTTTTTTCTCCTATAGTTAACGAGCCTATAAAAACATCAAAATTTCCTCACCCTGTACATAATGTCAACAATTTACATTATACTTATTTATCATTAGGGAAAAATATTGATTCATTTATAATAAATAATTAAACACTACACGTGATTAATTTTGAATGAAAAAATATAATTCCAGTAAAGATATGACAACGAGCCTATAAAAACATCGAAATTTGCCCACCCTGTATATTAATTTACACTGTTTTAGTTAAAAATGTCGCATTAAAATCAAGAATTAGCCGATGTGATGTGGAATATACGTGTACCGCACATTCTAATAAAATGAACATCATATATAGTGCAACTCATACAATTCCTTTTTCAATAAAAGTCGGTGAATTATTTAAAAGCTGCCTGCCCTAATTAACTAGTATTAATATAATACCCTTTGAAGCACGTAAAACCGTTATTTGTACAAATAATTCATTAACAGTTTTATATAATGAGATTCGCATCAGATAAGACAACTGCATCATATTTTACGAATCGAAATAATCTTCATTCGTAGCAAAGTTAATTAATGTACAAACAATGTATAAAATCACGCAGCTTTAATGCTAGGATAAAAATATTTGCATTTTAAATGGGAGCTGGGCCGCGCGAACCAGTTATCTTAGTACAGGAACACTGTATGTGTTTCATTTAATTGTTTATCATTATTACTTTCTTCATGTTGCGGAACTACGGTCGTCTTATCTGTTAGTTTATGTACCTCTTCCATTCTTCGTCGTAGTGAATCAGGAGCCGTTGAAATGCCTTGGGAAAATCATATTAAAGTAAAAGGCATCATATGATAATCAGACGAAACTTGGCCTTCCTCGAAGAGTAACATTTTTCATCAGTCTGATGGTTTTAAAGGTTGCGTTGTTGAGTTTGCTCTTTAAGAGAGATTTGTGATTATAGTGGATATTAAACATATAATTTGTCATCCAGCAGTAATTCAGAGAATTAACGGTATCCATCTGTTTCGACAATAACCATCACCTTTTATGTAGGGATGACATCATTTGATGAAAGTATAAAAACAGCCTTGTAAGTTCATGTGGCAAAAGTTTTATCACCTTTATATTTCTGTAACGTACGTATTTAACAACATATACACTTACCACTTATACTGTTATACGAAATACAAAACATTCTTCTTACCTGGAAAAGAAAATTTTAATCAATACATGAGTGTCATACAATAATTCAAGTATATTCAATAATTGTTAATAAAAAAACTTTCGTTTGAAACGAGGCTTCAGAACTCAATATAAAAATGTATAGGTAGTATGTAATTGGTGAAATATTTGGTCAGATTCCAAGTTACACAATTTGCCTAATTTTTATGAAGTATTCATGATATATGGTCATCCCTCAAAATTATAAGTCGATTTAATAAGAAGTTTTCGAAATATTACAAGAATTAAACGCTCGGCTCGAGTGTGACGTCAGTGTCTCCACAGCTGGTCAGGAATCATCCGCTTCGAACTCTGGCAAAAGTATTTCTGTGTTAAATTAAAGCCAGAGACCTTACACTACTTTTCAAATTCACAATATGTGAACGTGAGTATTTAAAAGCAGATTCGTCTAATTTACCAACGGCAGATTTAATTATGGTAATGGACTATTTTAATACAAATCACTATTTTGTAAGTGCTGCAATGAGAGATGTAAAAATGAAATGAAATAAGATGGAAACTTGAGGCACAGCTAAGAGTTATATTTTTTTCGAGATTATTAAAGGCTGGTTAATTTCCGTAATGTAATTCAACGTTTTATCTACGACCGCGGTCAAAATCGGTCAATTAGGAAAGAGGAAGCCATGTGAGGGTAGGTGAAAAATTATGGTTTTTTTATTTTAATTAAGAATATTGATTGTCAGCTGAATACTAGAATGTGTTGTAATCATTTCTATGGCATGCGTTTGAGTGAGAATGCTGAGAATTTCTTTATTCCTGCTGAATTCGATAACTGGCTAAAAAAGGGGTATAGAAGGAAGGACCAATTACAAAAGTGGTGCTACTACCCTATTTTTCAATGTGGAGAAACGGTTTGCTGCCTCTTCAACGTGGACAAAATATTCAATGTTAAAATCAATGCTGAAAGTGTACATATGCATATTTGGAAGTATGGTAAACTTATTTCATATTTGAAAGTATTAGAATCAAGAAATTATAAATCAAAGAAGGCAAAGATACTGGATAGAAACCAAATCGAAGAATTTTTGAAAAAAATTAAGGTAGAAAATACACAATTTTAATATTTCAATTTGTACATTGAGAATTTTATTTAGAAATCTTTACAGGTTGCCACGATATTGGGAGACGCAGGTGCTCATCGATGCAATGAATTAATCTTTTTGGATACCACCCGTGTCCAGGACAGAGGCAGTTACCTGTACTTACTCATTCTGGAAACGAACACAAATATTTCAAGAGGTTTTACGATCATGGAAGAAGCGTTTTCAGTCAATACTACAGAAATGTTTCGAAGGTACAACAATCTGCGACCGGTAGGAGATTTGTCATGCGATATGTGGCTGGAAAATGTACATGTATGTGTTCTAAAAAATTACTATAAACTCAAAGCGTGGTGTTATGAATTCTGATCCACCAGTGTGTTAAAACCTTCTTACTGGTCGTGGATAAATATGTATTTAAAAAATAAATAATAAAAAATGGAATGTTTGGGTTTCTAAAAAAAGTTTTATGTAGGTATCTATAACAAAGCAAAATATTTGTTTTGTTATACAGTGTGCGCCAAAAGTATGGAATAAATTCAATAACAACGAAACAATTATTTTTTGGGAAAATTCCTCGAGCAGGTCGATTTTTAATTTAAAAAATACATATTTTAGCGTAAAAGGCGATTTTCAAATGTCATTTGTTTTCGAGTAATGACGTCATCGATTTTTTTTTAAATGGCAACACCATATTTTTGATTCTGAAAGATCGTTTAATTCTCTATCAGACAGTACTTAAATTTTGCTCTCTTACATAGGAAAGTTTTTGAGTAAATGACGATTGAATGTTAGAAAACGTAAATCAATTAAAATAAAGCAGTTCTTTTATGGATCACGTAGGTGAAAATCTTTGCAAAGTGTCATTGTCACACCGACTTTCCAATAAGTATTGTAAGCGACATAGAAATTATTATTCAATTTAAAGTATTATGGCACATTTAACTGTTACTCAAAGAATTGAAATTTTAATTCTTATCGGATGCGGGAATATGACTAGAACTCAGCAGGAAGTTTGCGATTTATTTAATAAAAAATATCCAGATCGCCCTATCAGCCAATCAACAGTCAGTAAGGTAGAGTCTAAATTTAGAGAAACTGGCAATGTTGCAAATATTCCAAAATCAGAAACAGAACATTTTGATAAGTATGGTGGATAATCCTCATAATTCTTCGCGATTGGTTGCATTAAACAATGACACTAGTCAGAGTACAGTGCTACGTATCTTGAGAAAGGAAAAATATCATCCCTACAATTTCAACTTGTGCAGGAACTCAATGAAGATGATCCCGATCGCCGCTTACACTTTTGCGAAATTCTAATGGATTTATGTCAAGGAAATAGAAATTTACACCGGCAAATACTTTTTTCAGATGAGGCCACATTTTGTCTGAATGGTACAGTAAACCGTCAAACTTGCAGATATTGGAGTCGGGAAAATCCTCATTGGATGGCAGAGGCACATACCCAACACCCTCAGAAATTAAATGTGTGGGCTGGAATAGTTGACGACAGAATAGTAGGGCCTTTTTTCATTGAAGGAACCCTTGCAGGACAAAGATATTTAGAGTTTCTAGAAAATGACCTTGTTCCAGCCCTTGCAGTAATTTTTTTCCTAACGATAATGACCCTGACATTCCTGACGATACCATATAAACCACGTAATTTAGAAGAACTTCAAAATCGCATTCGGGACAAATACGCAGAGTTACCCCAGAAATCATTCATAATATGCAAGAAGAATTTCTTCACAGACTTGCGCATTGTCAAGAAGTTGGTGGATGGCAATTCGAACATTTAATTTAAGTATAAAATTTAATCAATTGTATTTTATTTTACATACCTCAGAATTGTTACTTTTTTATGGATAAAATTTACGTTTTCTAACATTCAATCGTTATGTACTCGAAAACTTTCCTATGTAAGAGGGCAAAATTTTAGTACTGTCTGAGAAAGAATTAAACGATCTATCGGAATCAAGGAAAAAAATATGGTGTTGCCATTTAAAAAAATCGATGACGTCATTACTCGAAAACAAATGACATTTGAAAATCGCATTTTACGCTAAAATATATATTTTTTAAATTAAAAATCGACCTGTTCGAGGATGTTTCCCAAAAAATAATTGTTTCGTTTTTATTGAATTATTAGCCAGCATTTTAAAATTTTATTTAATTTAAAATTTGATTATGCAGGATGTGTACACAAATGTTTAAAATAAAAGAGAAAATTGCAAATATCTAACTAAAAGAAAACTCACACGATAACTAAAAGAATAATTAAGTACACTGATATTTAATTTATAAATGTTATTATTCAAATTTAGATACATCGGTTTCAGTAGTTTTAATAGAATTTAGTGGTTTGATTTTTCTTTTATTGAACCACCTCGTCAAATCAGAAATTAAGCAATCTATAAACTCGATATTAAAAAGACTAATAAGGTACTTACTTAATACATAGGTATGCTGTTTAGTTTTAAAGGTATATAAAGGTATATGTACCTAAGAATTGAAACTTCAAAATCAAGATAAATTATGCATAAGTATGTGTATTAAACTGATTTTATATAAATTATACTTATATTTTTTTATTTTGAATTCAAGAAATATATCGCTCTTCATTGCTTTTCGCAAACAAATTTACAAATTTCTCGTAAAAAATGCTAAATGACCCCTTTATCTAGAGACGATCAACGATCAATATTTCAATATCTTTCACTTCAAATATACGCAATTTTTTATTATTAAACTCCTTCGAAGCCCATCCGCGTAATTTCGGTTAAAGCTGTGCTGACTAAGCCGCATACAAAGTTCTTAAAGACGCAACGAGTGACCTGAATCACACTGAAAATTACCAGTATATCAATCAAGATACCTGCGGCGAAGTTGCATGCCTTTAACGAGAAGAAGATGTATTATTTTTTAAAGCCGACACACTTTTTTCAATTGATGTTAATTTGCCGACAATTAAATGTGAACTGTTAGAATAGCACCATATGTGGAGATCATGCCTTAAATTTGGGTCAGCGTCAGATTGCTTCAATTATTGTACTGCACTTAGAAATGCGCTGGAGGTTTTTTAAATTCCAAACGTAGGTAGGAATGTGATTAATCATCTCCGTCATTGCGTCTTTACAATGTTCAGGTATTATAAAATGTTGTTTTCTAAAGGTTTTTGTAGATAGTTTTCTTTACAAACGAAAATAACGTGAGAAGAAATAGAAAATTAATACGTTCTTCTAACATTTCGGAGTTTTATATTTGTGACACATATGCGCTCAAAAAATTATCAGAACCAGGTGGGTCTGAGTCTATCCTAGAGCTGGTGAGCGCTAGAGTGGGGTGTGAGTTGGATTAATTAAAACACGTCATTAAATTGTACTGCTTCTATTGGCAAGCTCGAAAATTGCTTAAATTAACTAGAGATTTTTGTAAAATACCAGTTCGAAATGCAGAGAACTTTGTGCATTTTGGAAAATATATGTATTTTTTCTAAGTTGTATTTGTGACCTTTGTATATTATTTAGTTTAATTTGATCCGGTAAGGTCAAAATACGAAAAAAAAGAAAACAATTCACTACAAATTGCCAACGTTTCGGACTGTATTAGGTCCTCCTCAGGGCTTTGTCACCAAATTGAAGATATGGTCAAGCACTAACACTAACAAAAATAAATTTCAACGCCCTGTATATCAGAAACGAAGTATGTAAGGATCTTTATTTATAGGAACTTGCTGTATAAAAGCGAAATACCCCGTATAATTGCAGTTTTTTTCTTTATTGTAAAAGAATTAACTAACCTAATTCGAATCGTTTTTGATCATGATTTCAATTAGTTTAAAAGCGTTACAATAAATAACTAAATATGATTTTTGAACTAGCTGGTCTAAGCTATGCCATTATTTCCTCTGCCTACTTATGTAGACATTCGGTCACACCAATGCACAATGACTTCATTAGTTAATACTAGGCCGCGAAATATATTAGCTACATCTTGCACTTGTTAATGTTCGGCATCTTCAACAGTTAGCTACTAGTAGCATTGAAGCGAGCTGCTAGATGACACAGAGATTATTTGAAATTCAACACACTTTAAATGTGAAGGTCGCTTGGATGCCTTTCTACTCTCGACATTGTTGTTTCAGATTTTTCATTTAACCTTACAGCATAATAACAGAGTTATCACGGCATAATTGATTGGTGGTATTTGTTCTCGTGCTGGATAACGTGACTCCAACTATTTGAAGTTAAATGTAAATATTTATATAGCTGGGAAAATCGCTCTGACTAATTTGAGGAAATGTATAAGACTAAATAACACGAGCACTAATGAACATTTCCAGTAATTATTTAAGATTAACAATAAATGGCGCAAGTAATGTGGAAACTGATATTATACAAATGCAATTGGCATAACAATGTGTTTGCGCTTTGTATTGATCGCTGTTTTCCTTTATAGAAATTACGGGAAATTATAGAAATATTAATTAATAAATTTTGATACATGTAATGAAGTTTGCCTAATTTTTTGAAAAATGCTAGGTATCTACAGGCAGCTTTCTTCTTATTTTATTTGGAATCTTCTATGTAGCTTTCTGCCACTGTGTTAGAGCCTTGACTATATACACTAAGACTAGTCAATCTAATGGGAGACCTTGTTGGCCTGAATGGGAAACCAACTCTCGCGTAATGGGAAACGATCTCAAAAAGAACGTTTACGCTTGGGCTAATTGCCAATAGATGGCGCAATATTAGGTACTAAAATGACATGAATTTGGATATATAATTTTGAAAGCTCCTCCCATCGAAAATGATTGGTTCATATATATTATGTTATGTACAATCGTTTGCAATAATATTGACACTCTTTAAATTGAATTTTGCTATTTCTTTTGAACTGCTGACGTATTTGTAATGAAATCTACTTTCAACTTTTAACATTAGTAATTACTTGTTTCACTTACCAATATAAATTTAATGAGTTTCTACTCAGAACTTCGAGAAGTTCAAAAACTGTTTTGAGAGAGTGTCATTGTTATTTCAAAAGCTTGTATGTACTTAAAATTCATAACTTTAATAACATTCGATAGGATTACTATTTATTTTATTATTAAGTGAATGTGTTAGTCATGAGGGAGCAGGCAGGAAATAAATGTTAATTTTTAAAATGTAATAAAACTAGATGAAACATTCCAGGAATAAAACTTTTCCGCGCAAGGCGAAAATCAACTATAATGATAGATTTTGAATTCTGATAAGTAATTATAGTAATTTCATCACGATTTTTAATTAAAAAAAATACAGAAGTGCAGTTATCCAGTTCATATTCACTTTCGCGTATCAATGAAAGTAAAAGCTTAAAATATATTAACCGCCAGATAACACTTTTATCATACTCCTCCAGCTTTAGTAAATTCAAGTGAAGAAGTCATTCAATACGTGTCGATAAAAATATACAGGGTGGGCCATTAATAAGGAGACATAGAAGAGGAGTAACATCATTGGGAGGAAATATGAAGATATAGCTAAATGTATCTTCGTAAAATATTTCTGTGGAAAAAGATACAAGGTGTCAAAGTTGAAATCTTTTTATTTGTGTTTTCTTTTTTTGTATTAACGCAAGTATCTCTCAACTGATTGAAATTTAATTCAAAAAAATTAGTAGGTATCAATGAGTCGTTTACTTTTTTAAATGTCCAGAGTAACTTTGGAAAAAAACTCATATTTGAAACAAAAATTATCTACATATTTACTTTTATGGACAAAAATAACAACAGAGCAGTAAAAACAACTTAGCCCTTGAGCAAACTCTCTCTACTTCTACATGTCTTAATTAATTAAACTAATTATTACAGCTAATTACAGGAAATTTTCAATATGGCAAATTTCTAATGCTCCTAAGAGATTTCCTCACGTCGAAAAATTTGGTTGTTTTAGATCAGTTTTCTGGAAAACGGTAGGAATTTCGTTAACAAAAAATAAGATAGAAATTGTCATCATCTGGCAATGGTCTATCTGTTTTAATAGGTACCTACTACATAAATTATGATTGCTTTTCTTAAAATATGTTTCCGTACCAAATTTGATGACAATCGGTTGAGCGATCCTAGTTATTAAAAAAAACGAAAAAAAAATATGTAAACCTGTATCTTTTTCCACAGCAACATTTTAGTAAGGCATATTTAGCTATATCTTCATATTTTGCTCCAAAACTGTCATTCCTACTATGGCACATCATTAATGGTTCACCTTATATAATACTTAAAATAATAAATTTTGAAACACATTCTTTTTTGATGAGGCCTGTAAAGTTCACAAATTATTTTTATTAAAAACATTAGCGCATGTAAATTTATTTAAATTTGCATGCGCAAATGTTAAATTATTTGAATTTTTAAATTAATTTAAATTTAATTTTAATTTAAAAATTACTCTTCAAAAAGACTACAAAATAATATTTATTTCACACCATCACAAAATTATACTTAGATCAAAGATTGAAAAAACATACTTGGTGTTTTAGAATTTTTACTAATAAATTTTTCGCAAAATAATAATGCATCTTATGCAGTAAGAGAAACCACACGATAATCTGCAGTTCTATATGTCTCTTTATAGAAGTAGGTATGTCGAATTCATTTGAATTATCTTAATATGTTTAAAGGAAATAAAACAGAAAATGTAAATTTTGGCATATCGCTGAAAACTCTTTTAACAATCTTATTTTTCTGTTTTTTTTTTTTATTAATTTACAGTTCATATTCTTACTTCTCTAACGCAATAAAATAAACTGCTTATGTTTCAAACTTTATGATCTGTGGTTTGAATATAAATATATTGCCACAATCTTATTATTTAGGCAGGTATATGAAAAAGGGTCACGCGGCCACGCCCTCGAAACGCCTTCGCAGTTTTTTGCAGATTAAAATAGTAGCGCTTTATTTCCTTCGTTTGAATAAATGTGTATTGTTGCACAGTATGACATCTAACAGGAATTATGATAACTATTTAGGTCTTTATTAAGGATTGACTCTCTTGGTGTAAATACTCAAGGGTTAGAGCGCCAATCATCATGCTTCTTAACAGTTCATAACTCAACTATAGTCTGTTTAGAAATGAAAGAGAGTAATAAAAGTAAGTATTATTTAGATCGTGAAATATTGCAAATATAACCGTCTTTTCCGTGTACCTATTATTTGTTATACAAATATTCTTAATTATGAATTAATACAGTATAATTATTATTTGAGAATAAACATTATAAATTTATTTTTTGTATCGGCTTGAATTAATTTTACAATTTGTTTTGTTTACTATTTTAACTGAAGATGAAACAAAACGGTTGTAACAATATTTATCGTCTGCAATTAGCAGTGCAACAAAACTCAACGATCTACGCCATTTATCATCCAAGGGCGTAATAGTGACTAACCCATATCTTAAACGTCAGCAAAATGTACCCTAAGCTATTTGACTCCTCGCCCTCAATTCCTCTATTCACTGTTAAGATTTACGTCAGTTCATAAATTCAAGTGGTTTGTATCTAACTTCACGTAAAAAAAAACAGGAAATTAATTCAGGGATGATCTTTGTGGCTCTAGACAAGTTGCAACTTGAAATTTGTATGTTTTAAACTAGGGAAACAATAATGAGTTTGTATTTTTTACTTACAACGTTGAAACCTGAAACAAAAATGTATCTGTAGAGTGCAAATTTGTAAAAACTTTATTCTACAAGATAATCCAGAAAATATTTTTTGTTTTAAATGGCATCGATGATCGCTACTTTAGCATTTTTTTTCAGTGATTTCTTTTAAGAGTCCGTCGCGCGCTTGAAATAAACCGATTTTTTACGCTCGACCCTTGACTATATGCACTAAGACTAGTCAATCTAATGGGAGACCTTGTTGGCCTGAATGGGAAACCAACTCTCGCGTAATGGGAAACGAACTCAAAAAGAACGTTTACGCTTGGGCTATTTGCTAATAGATGGCGCAATATTAGGTACTAAAATGACATGAATTTGGTTATATAATTTTGAAAGCTCCTCCCATCGAAGATGATTGGTTCATACATATTATGTTATGTACAATCGTTTGCAATAATATTGACACTCTTTAAATTCAATTTTGCTATTTCTTTTGAACTGCTGACGTATTTGTAATGAAATCTACTTTTAACTTTTAACATTAGTAATTAGTTGTTTCACTTACCAATATAAATTTAATGAGTTTCTACTCAGAACTTCGAGAAGTTCAAAAACTGTTTTGAGAGAGTGTCATTGTTATTTCAAAAGCTTGTATGTACTTAAAATTCATAACTTTAATGACATTCGATAGGATTACTGTTTATTTTATTATTAAGTGAATGTGTTAGTAATGAGGAAGTAGGCAGGAAATAAATGTTAATTTTTAAAATGTAATAAAACTAGATGAAACATTCCAGGAATAAAACTTTTCCGCGCAAGGCGAAAATCGACTATAATGATAGATTTTGAATTCTGATAAGTAATTATAGTAATTTCATCACGATTTTTAATAAAAAAAAAATACAGAAGTGCAGTTATCCAGTTCATATTCACTTTCGCGTATCAATGAAAGTTAAAGCTTAAAATATATTAACCGCCAGATAACACTTTTATCATACTCCTCCAGCTTTGGTAAATTCAAGTGAAGAAGTCATTCAATACGTGTCGATAAAGATATACAGGGTGGGCCATTAATAAGGGGACATAGAAGAGGAGTAACATCATTGGGAGGAAATATGAAGATATAGCTAAATATATCTTCGTAAAATATTTCTGTAAGTAAGTCTGTTTTTTAGCTTTGCAACGATACCAAAATTATATCGAATTGATAAATATTACTCAAAATTCTATGATAAATGCTGAACGTCTACAACTTCAGATACGAATATATTTTCATTTTTTAGCATCGACACGGGGTCTATATACGATGTAAAGTTAAAACGATGAAAATTTCGTCTGGAATTGTGTAACAAATAATGTATTATAAAAGAAATCCAAATAAATAAACTATAACACCATAGTTAGAGGTAAAAAAATATTTATTCGACATGCAAAATCTAACTTGGTATTAATATCAACAAGTTTAGCATCGTCTATAAAACCCTGTAAGGAAAAAAAACAACGCCCAAGTACGGCAACTATATCTGGAGAGTTGATTTGAGTGGTTTTAGCTATTAATAATCTTGTGTGTTGTTTATTTAGCTTTTTTATAAAAATTTGACTTAAAAAAAAACTTGCTTGAAAAATCTTTATAGTCAAATTTTAAGACAAATCGTACTACTGACTTCTTGATTTCTTCTAATAAACACTATTAAAATCTTGTTTTAATTAATGCATTTTTTCTTCAGAACCATAAAGAAAAGAAGTTTGGTATAATTTTAGAGATGACGCACTCTCATGAACACTGTGTGTTTTAATTTACTTGAACCCATAGTCAAAGAATAATAATAATAATAAATCTAAATCATGTACCAAATTTGACTATTTAAAGTTACAGAGGAATTCAAAGATATATTTTTTTTTCGAAATATTCTTCATATATATGTATGTTTAGTTAAATTGTAATATTTTGAGACTTGTACATGTACCTGCTGTGTCGGTTTTTATGCGGTACACTCTACATAATAAAATTTGATTTAAATTTTTTTTTTTGGCTTCTTGCACTGAAAAAACACGAGATAATAGACCCCTTCTCCATAGAAAAACATATTGTTCAATGTTCTATTAGCTGAATTTCTAACATATATTTTTTTCAGTGTTCCGTTTGGTTTCTTCTTCCCACTAAATAAAATGGGATTAAATTTTCCATTACAATCCTGACATCATTTTAATAATCCTGCTACGTAAAACTCGAAACCCTTATTTTAACTGCCATTACCTGCACCGCATCGTAATATCCTCCGAGGGGCTTTAGAATTCCTCCAGGATGTCCACACTAATCATTAGAGCGTGCAAGTCGAGACCGAACTCCTCTATTTTTGCCATTCCGTTACTCCTCACGCAGACGTTGGGCGGCGTAGAACTGCTCTTCTTCTTCCTAATTACCGGGTCAGTTTTTCTCGAATCGTGTCTGTAATTGGATACCCTGAGCAAGACGTATCGGTCGCACCTCCAGGAGAGCGATCGAATGTCCTTGTCCCGGAGAAAATTAATGCGTTCCTCTGCACGTGTCACACACACCCATCCTTATACAGGACGTGATAGAATTGTTACGATTATCTAGATTGCCAGCCTTCTGTTCCATTGTTTCATGCGAAAGGCAGTCAGATCAATTGAAAAATAAGGTAGTGTAGAAAGTTTTGAAATTATTTACAGAAAAGTCTTCTCAACAATGAGATAGACCCTCCAAGTAAACTATGTTGCAAAAAAATAATAATGCACTAGCGGATTTTTCACTTATTCATTTTTTAATCAATTATCGCGGTGTCCATTGCCAAAGTAAATAATTTGACATGTTTGTCAACGACTTATTGAATTATTAAACACTATTAATGAGTCGATTCGGTGAGTCTACGCACAACGAAGTTAGCCTAATTGTTAATACCTGTGTGACTCAATCATCAACCTGGCGACAATTTTCTACTTTTTTGACGGAAAAGACTACAAAGAAGCGGTAGTTAAAACAATTGGGAACACCACCGCTAAAATGATATAAAGTAAATATTACAAAGAATTCAATATTGTATTTAACCCTTTCACCGACGTACAATTTAATTCATCGTGAGCTGCACGTAATGTTAAATGTAAAATCCTATAAGCACAATCCGAAAAGAGAAAATCCACTACATCAGCTAATAAATGTATATATGAAGAAAATGAACCGGAAGGACTTCAAAAGAAATTATATCACATTTTGGTGAATGAATTAGCTTGGCGTGGAGGAGAAGCAACTTACTGCAAAACCACTTATTTCGTATCTGAAATTGAAAATAATGGAAAAGAAACTGGACATATAGAATATAATTTTCTATTTTCTAAAACGAGACAAGGCACTGACAGCAAATGGATTACGCCTAATATGTTAGATGAAGATATTTGCCCAGTACGCCTATTTAAAAAGTTGATGGAAAAACGAGGCACTTCTATAACATTGGACAGAGTATTTCTTATACGAAATCCATTTTGGAAGAAGAAAAATTCTAAAGGTTGGTATAAAAATCTGCCGATTGGAATTAATGAAATTTCCAAATGGACTAAATACTCAGCACAACGGATTCTTTGGCAAACGTATCAAAATTACAAATCACTCAAATCGAGCGGCGGCAGTTGGCAGCAAGTTCTTATAAAACGATTCACGAGAAATTCCAGGAAAGTTGAGATAAGTTTATGGCAATGCATACAATAATAATAATTGGGCGAATGAAAATAATGCAACTGTTTACTTTGAAAATGTGATGATTTTACATTTTTATCACATATACTGAATAGTTCATCATTAAAGGCGCAATATTCTATGGTAGAATCTAAATTAAATATGGAACACAATGTAAAACTTGATAATTATTCTAAATTAATTGCATATTTGAAGTCACAAATTTCTCAGTAAGGCTGATGACCTATTTAGCAGCAAAGGTACGTGCCTACGTTTAAAAATATGTATTGTACCAGTTATTTTTATAAAATGTACCTATTTACATTATTTTTTTGATCATGCTAATTAATATTTGGAATCACAGGAGCATGTACATGCAATGAACTGGTTCAATTAATAGTTAATGATATAAAAGACTTAGAAAACATAATCTTAGTAAAGTTCCTAACACATTTACTAATATACATATGCAATAACTTTTCCAACAAAATATCATAGTTTATGCAAATAATAATACCCTGTATGTGAATAAATTTGTTGTAAATTAGGAAACTAAAACATTCAGTAGGTATTTCCCTTTAAAATAACAAAGGTCAGAGCGGGTCAACTCCTCGAAACTATCCGAGTGTGACGGATTTCGATGTTCCGCATAAAATATGCAAATTCTCCAGCATATATCTTCCTTGAACAATATGTAATAATTGTTAACCTGTTGACTCATGTAATAACTATATTTAACAAAACTTTATGGTAATTACTATGGCAGTTTTACTTGTAACAAACAAAACAATATTTTGACTACATTATTGCTATTTTTGGATGGACTGTAAATTTATAGCAACATTAATTTTGACTTAAATAATTACTAACTAAAGCATTTGTGCAGTCATTTATAATACATTAAATGTTGTTTTTACCGACGTTATTTCAAACAAAGGTTATTAAACTGTCTTTTGACGATGGTAGTGATAAAGAATAAGTTTGTGTCAATCTGAAGCTGCTTTCATAAAATATTCGCCAAATGCTTGACCGAGACCTTGCGGGGCACATCTTTAAAGTAGCTGTACCAAGTTTCTCAATAATACAGAGAAAATACAATGGGATATTATCAATTTGTAACGCCTCTTAATACATCCAACAGCAAGAGTCTGTTATAGCTACCCACTACTGTTGTAAATTTTTTCAGTGGCCTATAAATTTCTAGTTAGTCCACAACAGCATGTGTTCAACAACAAAATGGTTAGTTCATATGCTATTCAAACTATTCTCAAGAAAAAATACTGACTCTACATTATAAAATGTCTCCGCTATACTACTAATAAGGGACAAGCCACCGCTGATGGATAAACCTGTTCTCTATTCCATTTGCAGAACAAAAAAATTGGGGAATCGTTTTAAAACGATAGATTACTTAAGCCTGTATTAATAACAGAGGTACCTGCATGACTGATGATGATTGTGATTCTTTTTTATGTGATCATGTGGTAGAAACATGGGCAATTATTAATAATCCTTAATGGGGTTAGTAATGGTCGTGTAATCTGACTGATGATAATGTAATCACTTTACAAGGTGGTATCAAGCAAGCATGAATACAAGTACCTACTACTATAACATTTCTGTTGATGAAAAAGTTGTAAAGAAAGATGCTGTCGTGTTTCAATTAATGTATTTCTTATTATTTTGGTCAAATATTATAACCATCACGAAAAATAAATTAACTTTGCAGCTTCAACTGTTTTTGAGCAATTAATCAAACTACTTATTCTATGATAACGAGAAGACGTATTTGAGACAACGGTTTTGACGTATTAATACAATTTGCTTTGTCCACCGTGTATTAGCCATTCTGCAAAGCAACGCCTTTGCTCCGGCGCTGCAAAAAATGAAAATGAAAAAATTATGATCCTCGAATTAATGGCGTATTTCAATAATTCATGAACTGCTTCTTTCTAGTATTATTAACGGCGATTCGAGCTTTGATGTTCTTATACCTATTTTCAATTTAATATTAAGTGGTTATATAAGACGACTGCAGCCTTGTGACTGGAATAATATATTACAGCCAGCCTCCTGGCACAGAAAGTTCAAATTAGACCGAGGAAAATAAAAATTGCAGACGTCAGAGGTTTGTGCCCCGCAAATACAGGGTGGAATCTTTTATAAAGTAATCAGTTATTGTCAAATACGAACTTTAATTATTTGCATATTCTGTTTATCTAGTATATTTTAGCTAGGAGTTTATTCGATATTAAATATAATTCCAGCTGTTTCAATAATTTATGGATATTCATAATTAAATGTTATGCTAATTTTAACAATTATGCACGTCCGCCTAATTTATCATACGCTACATTTAGTTTCACGAGATTATATTGAATTTTGGCAAAATATAGCTAACATAACTGATAAATAATTCATAACACCTGAATATAAAATTAATTTTAAAGGTTAATGTTTTCAATATTTTAGGTTTTAACATGATAATGATGACAAGTTGTAACATTACGTGAACTCACGTTTTATGGGAACATATTTTTTAAATTATACTACACTATAAGCAGCAAATGATTTTTGACAATTTTTGCTTTGCTTGGGATTCCAAAATTTCGATTGTCTAATATTAAACGGATTCCCATTAAAAATATGGTTTCAATAGTACCTATCATCATGCCAAATCCCTGTCTTGATTTAAACACATGGTAAATCATATGCAAGTATTTTTGTCACTATCAGCTAATAATGTGTCTGGCTTTACAAATTAAGATGTTGACAAAGAAATGGCACGATTATTGTTATTTAATAATATTTTAAGTTAAATAATAATGAATTACAGATCATATTTCCAGCGATATTGGATAAATTGCATGATTTTTCTAAATACATACAGAAAAAAGAATGTATTATTTTAATCGAAATGGCGCAGTGTGTTTTAGTTTATATCTGGATAGGATTTCCATTTTCGGTCAACGCAGTACATACGTTTAGAAGAGTTAATTTGTCATTTGTTATATTATTTTAGGTGTTATTGTGTTAAATAGAAATTGGTATTGAATAAAGTTGCAAAACAGGCTCGTAAAATGTAGCAAGTAGTTTAATCTGAAATCAGATGACACAATTTTATAAATACCTCAAGTAAAACCATCTATCTGGTATTGTCACCGTAATTGTGTATACGGATAGCGGATCTATATTGTAAACAAATGAATAAGTTACTTTTAGCAATAAATTCACCACATCACCACTAATAATTATGGCACTATTTATACATTATTTACACTATGTATATATGACCCACAAATGTCACAAAAATATATGAAACAAACGCCTGTTTACATCACCAACTCTGTAACCTGTGCCTGTATCTATGGAAGCAAACCGCGTTGAACGGCGTGTAACGTCATACCAATGATATCGCGTTTTCGCCCACATATTTTTGTTTACATGCTATGCCAATTTATTAATGTTAATATTCTAATTATTATATGATTATTGCCGCCAGACACATATTCTGACCTTACAATATGTTTGAAAGATTACCTTGCAATACAGTTTAAACCAATATAAAATGCATGCGACTTCTCCATTGCATAAAATGGTACAGTATGATATGGAAACACACATTTTGTGCATATAACAACTCATATGCCTACAGTTAAAGAATATTTGCGATACTCACATATAATTACCTAATTATCGTATGGGAATAGCAGTTATCTTTCCTGGGTTTGTTTGCAGTACACTCTGTTTCTGCTAATACAATGTTTCTACAAAAGCGTGAGTGCGTGCATAAAGGTGATCCTGGATACATGAGCCGTCTTGCCGAAAAGCTAAACCTGTACTCTCGGTTACGGTATGCACGTAACTTTTTAATTGTTGGGCTTTATTATCTGGGACCTGGAAGTGATAATTGTTGCTTAAATAAAATAGAACGCCACAGAAAGATCAAAGATAAAGCGCAGGTATTCTAAATGGGCAAAACATTAGTTAAAAAATTGACGAGTATGTTCTTAATGCAACTCATAAAAGAATTACAACTGTAACCTCTTGATTATAGAAATTATCTACGTATATTCATATACGTATTTATTACTTAATCATGCTCCACTTCTTCAAAAAGAAAATACTGCATCTAATGTCTTCAATTTTTGCAGTTAACTTCCAAAAACTGAATTGAATATACGATAAACAGCATAGTGTATGGCCACCGTATTACTGTTTTAGATAAACCAATTATTCAGAACCATGTAGAGATACTAATTAAATGGACTATGAGTAAGGAGCAGGAGTTGCAGCTAACTAGATACAAGAATTTCACGATGTATTAATCACAAAATCAGTCTTCTTCATACCACTGTTACACAAAAATGTCTTAAATTTCACATGTTTGGACTTCTCTACAGCAGTGAGTTTTGCTATTACTTACTGCAAAACTAAAATCAATATAGCTAAACATTCCCATAAGAAATTTAAAAAATTGACCAAATAGGAAATTGGTATGATTATTGTTTCACCTAATGTGGCACAGGTCTTACTTTCATAGTGTTTGCGGGTTGTTCTCTATTAAGTATTAAGGTAAATCATATTGAAAGGAGGTATTGAGTAGGTATACATAGTGACAATTGAAAATATACATATACCTACATATAAGATTTTAGTTGTTCGTTACGTTCATGTACTGAAGACATACTACTGAAACATTTACTACAAACTTCTGCTTACAGTTTTATCGTAGAATAAACTACAAATGTATTAATAATGATAATATCTCTACATTCTAATCAAGAGGATTAGCCCTGAAGTCGGGAGACTTGTGTGGGAGATTGAGCGGCATATTATTATTAAGCAGGCCGTATTAGTGGCCAGAAACTACTTACCTTGGTAGGCTCTAACCACCAGTCACTGCAGGAAAACCTCATTAATTAGGGGGATGGTCAAACGCCCTATTATCTTTAAAATGTGCACCCTCTACATTATGGAGTAATTATTCCATGCTGGGGACTACAATTTATTTTAATTCAAATATGGATATTAGTAAATATACCAATGTTACTGCTTTCCTCAAAAGGAAATCAAGCTGTTATAGACCCAGAAAATCCAGAATATTTTCCAAGGAACAGGTTGAAAAGTTTATCAAAGTGGCAGATGATGAAAAGTACTTATTCCAAAAAGTTGCCATGTACATTTGGAGCCTGTATTTACATACGGAGAACATTGCTAAGTCGTTCATTAAAGTGACTATTCCTAATACCAAAACTAATGTTCCTAGATTATTTAGACATTTGGAGCCTGTATTTACATACGGAGAACATTGCTAAGTCGTTTATTAAAGTGACTATTCCTAATACCAAAACTAATGTTCCTAGATTATTTACAATACCAGAGAAATTTTCCAATGATTCAGCATTGATCCAATCGATTGTTTAATCACGTACAGGAATTTAAAATGTACTACACAAGCAGTGAGTATAAATAATAGGCTCAATTCCTAAAAATATTGCCGAATTTCTTAGATTACCCAATGTTACTGAGTATACTGGGCACTGCTTTAGACGATGTTCTGCAACCTTCCTTGCAGATGCAGGAGTCAACATATCGATACTCAAGAGACCGGAGATTGGCGTTTGACGTCTTTGGCAAAGGGGTACATAGAAAATTCCATACAAAATAAGCAGCCGATAGCAAGAAAAATTCTCGGGGAGAAAGAAAATACCAGTTTTATTCCAAAAATTCAATGGACCAACAACACCGGGATGCAAGTGTATTCTTCCAATATTGAAGTTATACGAAGTGAAGAAAAATATATGTTCACCCAATGTGCAATTATCCGGTTTGAAAATAAATAATTTAAAATTCAGTTATTTTATTTTACTTTTACGCAAAAAAGATTGTTTTAATCACATGCCTAAAATACTGTCATTTCGATACTGGAATGACAATCGAAATGTCATTAGGTATTATGTAATAATTTTATGAAAAATAAATTATTTCAGTTAAATGGCAACTGCAAACCCATTTCTTTGCTAATAAACACTCTCATTGAAATATGATCAAAACTATCTTTACGCAATCTCTTCTTAAACCAATTGTCTGGAAATATGACGATAATAGCAATTTCTTTATGGCAATAGAATACTGAAACAGCGACAACATGCAGCTAGGCTGCATCAGCTCCACGGCAAGGACTTAATAACATTGTGAACTCCGTATTTAAAGTCAACAGCGCCCATCTCGACCTGGGTAATCCAATAAATTTGTCTCGACGTCAAACGCATTTGTGCTCAGAACCGGGTCTGCAAGTCCCGCTAGGGTTAAAGGCTGCACCGCTCGTTTTTGTAAATAATTCCAGTTGTGAATATTTCGCTAATCCCCGATATATTTATTCCGAACGTGCCCGGTCGAAAGTAATTCATGACTTGGGGATTGGACGGGTTTGGTTGGAGATATGTCGAATTTGTTTTGGAAGTGAAATGTTGAATAACTACCGGTTCCATTTCAGTAGCATTAAGACAGAAAGAAAGGATTTTAAATAGAATACTACATAAAATTATGTACTACATAGGAAACATCAGGATATGCTCGAAAATATAGGTAAACTTATCAAATGAAGCGTGTGGTTGGACTGGCAGCACTGTATTGAACATAACCTCACAAGTAATCAGCTATTTATTTGTTGTTGTTAGATCAACTTACGTGGAAGCAGAACTGTTTTTATAAAATTATTTTTTGTGCATTCGACAAAATGCACCAATACACTGAAAAGAAAAAAGGGTAGTGATATACGCTTATACAATTGTTGATCTACGTACTACAATGTGTTGTGATTGTAGTTAATACATTTTTTAGTATTATTTCACATACTATTATGCTTACAATTTTGCAGTAATAACTTCCAAATACTACTTTATTATAACAGAAATGTTTCTCTAAAATGTTGATGCATTTATTGACACAAAGACTAGGTTTAACCACACTTTTGCAACTTCCACAACCAAAATGTGTTAAAAATTACCAGGGAATTATATAGGCTGTTAGAGGTTTAAATGTCATAAATTTAACAGGCAGTATTTCACAAATGAACAAAAAAACTATGACATGGGTTCTAAACTCAACAATTTGCGAGAAAAAATTAACAAATTTCCAATTTCATATGTAAAAATTCGGTTAATTATGGGTTCTCACCATAATTCATTAACCATAAAATGCATGCCGATTTACATTACATTAAAACCTAGAACCTACGTGAATAGATATGGGATACTTCCCCAAATTACTTAACATATTCTCTAACGGTATATTATTAACGGGTATTATAGGTACTTTTTTATTTAATGAATTTGTTCCTGCAAAAATGTTAAACGGTTTGAATTAGATATATTCGACTAGTTAAGTTCAGAACCATTTACCAGTAAAGTTAACGCAAGAAATAGTTGGACATACATTTTTGATCGTTTCGAACCATTCTCAACCGCTGCAAGAACAAATCTAACATGAGATTGTTCGAGTGACCACCTGTACACACTTATTGCATTTACCACAACAATGAACTTATAAGGTTTATTACATTTGTAATTTATTCTTCGACAAAATTGTAAACCCAAATTTGTAGTATTTCAGTAGTATTTCTTTCAGTGTGGAATTTCCAAAATACTCAACTGTATTAAAATTCTAGTCCTTTCAATGCAGTGTCTCTATCTTCGTCGCTTTTAACATATTGTACATCTTTTGAAATTTTTTACCTTTAATAAGTTAGAAACTAGCTCACGTACGTCAAACATCTGATATAAATAGATAGGTAAAGATATAAAAGAAAAACTATATAATTTTGAAAAACTGCAACATAAATATTTCTTCTTAAAATAATTTTAAAAAATCATCCTGTGAAATATTTTTTACATACATCAATATATTGTTATCTTTTGTGTGACGAATATATTTTACTACAAGTATCGTTTATTTTAGCTTTCTTACGAACTAAATTTAAACTTGACTTAAAACATCTAATTTCTCTGTATTTTCTTGCTAATCTGTTGATAAATTTTAATGTACCATTAAGACGCTTTTATTTGCAAAAGTGTCAGGAGATTTTTAACAATTAAGATTTTAGTCACAACCTTTATTTACTTTCATTAAGCTTGAACTCGCGGCACCTAACCATAATCAAACAAATTAATATTCATAAAAAGTCACAACCACAGTTATTTTCGTAGATGCCTTTATTACATCCACGTAATTCTTCGAATAAATTATATTTTTATCATGCTAATTTCGTGCAGCAAAAGTTGAGTTGCTCAGGAATTATTTGTTGTATTACTTCTGCCAAATGTTTATTTCTAAAACCTGTGTAGCTTACATATAGATGTATAAGTATTTTTATTGTCCAAGGTAAAGTTTCTCCTCGTTCTCCTTCAAAATCTAAATTAAAGAGCTTAAGTGCAGCTACTTTAATAGAATAAGATATGCCACGTATATTTTTCACCTAGAATAAATTTTAAAATAATGTTTTTATTGAGAAGGTGAACTTAGATGTAAAGAGTTTTTCAAATGTAACTTCCTTAAAAAGATCTCCTTACTTTCATCACTCAATTTGATTAGTCAAAAATGGAACAGAAAATCAACAGATATTTGTTTTATCACAATATGTTTTAAACAATATGTTGCACGTTGAATTTTGGTGCCAATTTTCAATTTTCTACTTAATCATGAGAAAGGTAATAGAAAAAAGAAAACCTTTAATAGGGATTTTACGGTCAACAGAATCTATGACGTCTGGACTATTATATCAAAGTAGACCTAAATAATTTATTTATTCACGACCACATTAAGAAGATTTAATACATCGGTTTTCCGTTTCCATTTTAACATCCTAGTGGATTAGAATTCATAATACCACGCTTCGATTTTATAGCATTTTATTTAGATTTATTATTATTAACTTCTTGGGTTTCAGCATTCTCACTCATTTTTTGTGTCGATTTTGGAAATTTTTTCAGTCTTGTTGACAAATAAACAAACGCATGTCATGATTCCAAGACCTTCTAGCTGGCAATCAATATTCTTGATTAAAATATAACGTTTTTCAAAACCATAACTTTTCACCTGCTCTCACACGGTTTTCGTTCTCCTAATTGACCGGTTTTAACCGTGGTCGTAGATGAAGCGTTGAATTACATTGGGGAAATTAACCAGCTTTTAATCCACTAGAAAAAATGGACACTCGAGGCGTAGCCTTCCCTCCTTTCCTTATACAGTTAACAACTAAAAATATATGAGAATTTAACCAGAGTATCATTGACATCCTACTGTTCGCTAACTTAACAATTCAGTTTACTGTTTACTATGATGTTTACGTGTTTGTAGAAATCTGTCTATAACCAAGAATATACTAGTTACAGGACTGATATTACTGAGTATTCCAATTATACACATTATTAACCAGATTAACTCATCTTGTCAAGCATATCCATTAATTTAGTGCCACCATTCCTTACTTCTGTAACTCGAAGGCATATTTTTAACTCTGCTTTATGACAGAGAGGCTTGCATTAGATACGAAACACTTTCCTATAGAATTCAACGTCTATTATTTTTCAATATATCAATAATTATTACGGGTTCTCGTTCGCTTCCAAGAAACAGCTTGTAATTTACACATAAACAAGAATAAAAAGGTAAACAAATAAGATCAATCGGAGCAATGTGTATAACAGAAAACTCACAAGCACAAATTAATGAAAGTAAACAAAAGACATGTTTATTGACAACATCAAAGCAGTCAGTAAGAAAAAATTTCAACATTGATGAAAGAAACGTAAAAATGAAATAACGCTAATTTTTTACTTCATTGTAAAAGTACTAATAGGAGTAGAATCAAAGAACATATGTTAATAATTAATTATTTAAGTTAAAAATAATCTCTATACTGTTAATGACAATTAACTTGATATCATTACGTAAAATATTGCAAAACGCTATCAATAAATCTTATATGAGAAAAATATTTTGGGTGTAATTCAATGGTGGTGGGATGATATGCGTTCAATATCAAGAAAAGGCAAAGTAAGATATTTATTGACCTATATCTGAAATGGGTTGTGGATTGCCAGTGCAAATTTAAAGGAAATATGCTGGACGAATCACAAATAAACCGATGTATTATGGACTTTCCAAAAGGCACGATTCAAGAAAGACTTTATGAAGAAGATGAAAGGCTAACGTGTGAAAAAGCAGTGTCAATCGTATGCAAAAAAGAAGCTGATGTCATAGGTATAGGTAAGTTTCACGGGCGGTAGGCACAATGTTCCGCAGGGAGTAGAGCCACCAGCCACATCCTAGGATTGCCAGCCAACGAGGTTAACGAAGAGGTTATGTTGAGATCAGTGTACTGGTCCAGGGCAAAGGTAAAGGCAAGGTACAAGTGGAAAAGAAGCATGTAATATTTGTGGAAAGAAATTGCATAATTCCAATACATGAAAACGTAAATTATTATGATATACTTTTGCACCTTCCGAGACCGAACTAAGCCAAGTTTTTTTTTAAGTAATACAATGCAAATAGTGCAATGCCTAACACATCTGTTTTAAGAGTTGCGATACTACCTAATAAACGTATTTAAATCATTTTATTATTTTCACAGACAGCGTTTTTCTTTTAGTGTTGTGCATTTAATTAATATTTTTAGTGAAATACTCAGTGTAATTAAAAATAGCGCATTATTCAAACAGTGAAAATGTTGACATACCAAAAACATACTTTTGAAGCAGCGATAATGAGAATGTAGTGATAGTGATAACGTGTAGTAAAAATAGATAATGATCAAATTCTGGATAACTGTGATTAGAGAATCTATTTTATGTTTTCAGATTCAATTTTACGTACGTAGGTATATATACTTTATACTTTAGACAGGAATGGCGATCATTAACATTTTTATAAATAAACACGTCCAAAAGCCCTAATTGTTAAATTTCTTGAAGACAAGACAGTGTAGCATTGGCAACGCTGTATAATAGACATCCAATCTACAATTCCATGACCCATACAAATTCTAATGTCGAAGTCTAATAATTTATTTTGTAAAAAAATATATATTAATTATGTGATCTATCTACACAGTGGATTGTATACTGCTGGCTATAATATTTCTTTTTATTAACGGTTTACCCTGTATATACAGGGTGAATCTTAAATAAGTACAAATATTTTAACTGCTGGTGTAGTTCGTCATTTAAATCAGTCTAGTGAAAGCCATTTTTAAAAATTTCTAATATTTACGGAGATATTAATTTTTTAAAAAAATACCCACATTTTGAGGACCGCTGGCTGATTTTTCATCCAACAACGTAATGAAACATATGATTTGTTGCGAGGTTGCCATATCTCCTCCAATATAAATATTACGTTTCCTTTAACGTAATAGTTCTATTTAAAAAATACTTGTTTTAAGCATAGGTACAGTAAAATTGGGTATGTAGTATGATACGCAGCAATATTAACATAAATTTTAACATCTGAACTAACCTTACTATACTTCAACGATTAAAAATGAATTTCCGCAAGTTCAATACTACCGTAAAATATTTAGGAAGATATTACGTGATATTACTATGTCCAATGTTCAAAAATTATACATAAACGTGCACACAAGCTTACCTGTTTGTTAAAAAATTAACTATTTAATCAGTAATCCACATTTCACAAGTTAAATGTCATTGTACACTGTTAGAAAGGGACACAAAACACAATTTCCTTAAGTTATTTTATGAAGAATAACGAAAAACTATGCAAGCGTTTTTTATTTAAAATGGAAAAAATGTCAACTTTTAGCAAATTTTATTGCTATTTTCATGCATTATGTGGGGTTAACAAGTTTGACTTGGGCTTCCGATAATCTGTCATGACAGTCAATGACAGTTTGATAATAAAAAATAATATAAAATGTTACACTTGACAAAATTTCTTCCTTGAAGCAAAGACATTTGTGTAATACTGGCAACACTGTGAACCTCACGTTCAGTCTGCAGCACTATGACTCATAAAAGTATGAAGGGTCGGTCTAGGCCAGCGGTCCTCAACAAGTTTTCTACTGAAAAATTACGAAATTTATTTAAAATTTCACTTTTTTATTTCTGATTTTTTTGTAAAAAAACTATTAATTATGTGTTCTACACACAAAACTATACTACTGGTTAAAATATTTGAACTTATTTAAGATTCACCCTGTATAAACTGATTGATTATTATTTCTCATAATAAAAGAACATGAAGTATGCTAGACAAAATAGAAATAGGTTATGTCGAACAAATAATATTTTAAATTAAACAAAAAGTTAATAAAGGGAAGCATCAACAAAAAAATATGCTAAGACGAATTACGTGACAAAGAACAGGACATATATCCTTAGGAATTATGCAACAAAAGAAGCAGAGGAAATTACAAAAATAGGAAGAGAGGTAAAGAGGATGTATCGAAGAACAATAGGAAATAATTTCGATGACCTTGGTAAATACGCATAACAATCAAGTAATCACTATAATTTTAAAGTTCAAAAAGATCCGAAAAAGGTATTTAATTATTAATTATACCGTTATTAGATTTCAACGTGGAAGTAGCAAATAATTACTGCCATGATTGTCTTGTAATTGGTTTTGTTTTTATTTTTAGAGATATTGCTTTAGCAAAACTGATGAAGATAATAAGAAAATAAATATAAACGTTGAGAAGCTAGTAAAGTATAATGTATAAAAATCCTTTTTCGCTGGTTAGATTCGTGTTAAAGTGCAATAAATTTAATCATTGTTTTCATACCACGCTCTTCCTACACAAATTGAGGTGGCATCAAGGTTACTTCAGAAGTTCCAAAGTCCCTAGAATTCTCTCAACTTACATCAACATACCAAGTCACTTTCCTGTTCCACGGCGTGAGACTTTACCACAGACAATAAAACTTTGCCTCTTGTCTTCGAACAATTTTCTAACCGCATAGCTCTTTAACCAGGCGGAATGATGCTGATTTCTCTGAAATCGTATTGATACTTATACGTCACCTGCCGATGGTAATTTATTGGCAATTGTTCTAATGGCACAAAGATTTCCAATAACACTTAATCACGCGACTACGTCCTCTTTTCAATTACTTGGTTGCAAAAAAGATCGATTAACTACAGTGGCAAAATTCGAGCTATTAGAAAGAAAATATACTAGAAGCGACATAAGAAATGTTTGTTATGGACATATATCAATCTTATTTACAGTTCTTGGAAATATTTTAGGATCATGAAATGTAACTACTTCTAATTTGATTTAACTCTATTCAGATTTACAACAATCTACAATACTGGACAATCTGCATACGACCAGATGGCATTTGGTAAATATCTGTAAATAATATATAAGAGGCAGTGATGTCACATAGCGGTTTACGCGAGTCCATGTTCTCAAATTATTTTAATGGCTTTGGAGACAATTTTTTTTTCAAATCGTCCTAAAATTACAAAATCATTTAGAAAATGTAATAAAGAAAACGGTAAATGACCCCATTGTAAGGACTCATTTTTTAATATTTGCTGTAACTAAATTTTCATTTTTTTTGTCACATTAATTATTTTTTATTTTGAAAAAGATAGGACCTACTTTCATATGAACATTTCTTAATGAAATTAAATCTACGTTTCATCGTCAAGTTTGTAAAAGGATGAATGATCCTGTATAAGCAATTCTTAATAAGTTATTTTTCAGATCAAAATATTACGAACGCCGCAATTTCTGTTATTTTTGTCTGTTTCCCATAGGATATTTTTTCAGCATATTTTGTCTTGTTGTCCTTAATAAATATGGACATTAATTTTAGTGCCTCATTTCAATTCCTAACCCGAATAACAATAAAACGTTAGAGCAGCCGAATTAAAGTAAACTTTTATTCTCTGGAATGTCTGAAGCTCTTGCGGAAAGCTATGTGGTTCTGTTATTTACCATATTGCCGGTATAACTAAAGCAATAAACATTTCGAGCTTCTATATAAAAGGCCACGGCCATATCAGATACTAGGATATAAAACGGTAAGGAATTTATGAGCACTTTTAAATATTGACTCATTTGGAATAGGCACAGGTTTTAGAATATTATATTTTTGTAAACATGACGTGAAGCTTAGTAGTTCACATTCAAATGTGACAGAAGAAACGAATTTAAATAAATGCACAATAAAAGAAAAAGAATTTGACATATATACAAATAAAGTGAGGTTAGAAGTGGTCCCTATACAGGGTGCATCAGAACTTATCTAAAAAAATTTGGAAATAGATGCGTCATGAAAAATGGAGCCAATATTGTAAACAATTTTTTTGTAAAATACTTTCCGAGAAAAAAATTATTGAAATTCTAGTAAGTTCCATCCTGTACATCACTGGGCTACTGTAGTAAGCGACTTCCAATATCCGATTACTTATCGTATTAACTTTTTTGTGATGCAAGTATTTACATCAGTTTTTAAAATATCAAAAATGGTTTACGTATAACCGCTAAATAATTAATAATCACAAAATAAAACTCATGAAATCACAAATAATTTCACATACGAAACATCTCAACCTCATAAATCACTTGGGTATGTTTTGTTGTTCACCTTTTCATGATTTTTACAGCACCATCTATCGGTTGTTAATTTTCCCCAATAGGGCAATCCAACGAACTGTCAAATCACTTTAAAAATGGTGGCTGTAGGACAAACAACTCGACATATGACAAGCAGAAATTTGTGCTTTTGTGTAGAACTGTGAGTTTGGCTCATTATATTTTATACCTATTTCGGAATACCAAGGATAATTCAGGCTATTATAATGGTTTTGTTTTGTTGTGTTATGAATTGTTGGAGTAGAGGACAGCGAGAAGATCAAGTTAGATTTTTTAGGATTCTTGCTGCATTGAATTATAGACATAGAACATTGAATTATAGAATGAACTCTCTCATATAAAACGGCAAAGGTGGCTTTGTGCAATATGATGGCAAGACCTAACTTAAGAAAAAATTAAATACAGTGTTGTTTGTTCAAAACATTTTGTATCGGGTTAGTTAATAAAAAGTTATATACAACAATTTAAAAGCATATATTTCAGGTAAACCGGATGCTTTAACAGATAACTTACATCTTGATTGGATTCCTACATTGCATTTGGGTTATCAAATTACCACTGCAACGTTGTCAGAGACCAAGATGGGTAGATATAAACGAAAATGTAGTGTTGTGCTAATGTTTTCTCAACTTTTAAATATCTGCAATATTTATATGTAAAAGTAATATATACCTACCTATGCAGGCCCCTATTTCATCGCAGGGTCTCGCCCATTGAGCACTGGGCAAGACCCTGCGATGGGGCCCCCTAGTTCCTGCCAGATCAGCAACTCTTTCATATCTCATATTAGGAAGTGTAATATAAGCCTATTTCTCATATATTTTCATTATAATAAGAAAAAGTGGGTTTATATTTTAGGTAAAACGTTCTAGTTGCTGAATATTCGTAAAATTATTATTATTCTCAGTATTCACTGTACATCGGTATATCTACAAATTTTTTCTTTCAAATGGGCCCAGGCAAAAATAGTTGACTAATCAAAAATGAACTTGGTGCATTAAATTTTGAATTTCCCTGCTGCTAATGTTTTTTATTGTGCTGTAACAAACTTTAAATTATTACTGATTATAAAAAATTTATCTATGTACCCCATTTTTTTAGAATTGTATATATAACTTATTTTTAATATTTTTTATTAAATATATTTTAGATTTTTTCTATCAAATGGACTTTCATTTATTATTTATAATTTTTGTCAAATATATGTGAATTGGAATCTATGCATAAATAATAATTGTTAAAATCAAATTACTTACCTCTGTAATAGTTTACTAATTAATTATATATAACTGCCGATATTGTTATCAATATATTTTTTTTATTAATATTATATATAGTATTCTCCAGGACCCTGAATTGCTAGGGCTGGCGGGGGTGTAATTCTGCTACTAGTTGGAGAGAAAAAAGAACTTAGGTACCTATTTATAAATAATATATTTAAAACTTGTACACTGTATTTAATTTTTTCTTGAGTTAGGTCTTGCTGTTTTATTGCACTAAGCCACTTTTGCCGTCTTATATGAGAGTTCATTGAGATCAGTTCTGTCTATAATTCAATGCAGCAGGAATCCTAAAAAATCTAACTTGATCTTCTCGCTGTCCCCTTCTCCAACAATTCATAACACAATAAAACAAAACCATTATGATAGTCTGAATTATACTTGGTATTCCGAAATAGGTATAAAATATAATGAGCAAAACACACAGTTCTACACACAGACCAATAACTAAAAGTTCTACACAAAAGCACAAATTTCTGCTTGTCATATGTCGAGTTGTTTGTCCTACAGCCGCCATTTTTAAAGTGATTTGACAGCAAGGTGACAGTTCGTTGGATTGCCCTAGAAGAATTTGACAGATACAAATAAAGTGAGGTTAGAATTGTTTGATTCCGCTTCGTTTCAAGAAATGACCTTGACAGTTATGTCGCTACATAAAGTGGGACTCCTTACAAGTTCATGCTACACGTCGTAAGTTATATTCAGTGGGTCATCATTGTCCATCAATATTAATTCACTTACATCATTCACTTTAATGCAGTCATACAGTAACGTGCGGTATATGTTGTGCATGAACACGCCCCTTCGTTTTGTTCTTGTTTGGCGGATTACACATGACTACTTGAAAAACCAGAATCAGCTCATCGGAATCCAAAGGCCGAACAGCCTTCAGTCGTTTGGTCTTCATAATGTTTCAGTTCAACATGCTTAACGAGTCATATAAATACTAATCCGTTCTTTTATACTACATATTGCAGCGTATATTTAAGAAAACGTGACTGGATAGAGTACAATTTGCTTGTTATAGCGTTATAAATATTTAATGAAATAAAAAAAATGTTTATACTAAAAAAAGTAATACCAAATATTTGCCAAATAAACAGGGAATTTCATAACATGGTTTTTATTCTCGGGGGAAGAGCGGTGCTGGTTTGTATATGAATCTGTCTTGACAGTCAAATAATAATAATAATAAATGTCTTTATTTAAAAAAAAATCGAATAAGCAGAAAAATGAAATTATCTACAATTTTTAGAAATCTGAAGGGGAAGTTCACAACAAGTATGCTCTACCACTTAACCCTTGGACACCATAAATCAAATACGTAAAGCACCGTTACATAAATTCATTACAAATATAATAACATTTGCAGCATAAAATAAATAACTTCAAAACATTGCTATTGCTAAGAAAATAACATTTGCTTAACAAATATTTTGAATTTAGCAGAACCAAAATATCTTGCATCGACTGTGTGTAAATCCTCTCTCAAAGAATGACTTTTTATGTTGAGGTAACCTATAGATCTAATATTAATATTGTGCACATCACTACGAAATATTATTTTGTTATATAAATAAGTTGGAATCTTGGTAAGTAAAAGTTTATGAAAAAACAGTGAGTAAAATTGTTTGCGTTTTAACATATCTAACCAACCAAATTCATACAACGTATATGAAACATGATCAAATTTACGTAGTTATACCAAAAATAAAACGTATACATGCATTTTGGACACGCTGGTACAATATATGAACTGAGATAATATCAATGTCTCACAAAGCATCCTCTTAGTATTTAAGTTTAGATATTTACTTGTTCCCTGAATCCTAAGTTGGAATCTAAGACTAACCTTAAATTTTTTTCACTTTTAGATAACCTCAGCGAATGGCTGTTTGTATTAATTTTAATTAAACTATTAATATCAAATGCTTTAGATTTCTTCCCAAATGAAAGCAAAGCAGTTTTTATTATAAATTGTGATGTATAGATTGTAAATAACGAAGGCCCTAAGATAGAATCCTGAGGGACCCCTTTACAGATGGATGGGTGTACCCAGGACGAAAACCAGACTGAAAAGCAGGTAAAACGTTATAGTTTCCTAAGTATTAGCGAATTTGAATTTCAATTACCTTTTCTGCAATTTTTGATAATCCTGGTAAAATGCGAATAGGACGTAAATCAGATAAAGACTTAGGATCACTTTTCTTTGGAATTGGGGTCACTAGAGCAATTTTCCAGGAAGAAGGAAATTGACAATCGATAAACATACTGTTAATTAATAACATCATAGCTTTATAAAAATATTATTCATATATTATACTTATACAGGGTGTTAAAAAAGAGTGTAAAATATTTAAGGAGGTAATAGTATGAACCAAAATAAGCAGAAAAGTCTAAATAAACATGGGACCGCAAAGTAACGGTTACGGAGATATGGACCACTATTAGTTTTTCAAATATTTTATTTTATTAGGAATAAACCGACAAAGGAAGCTTTTAACAAACAAAAAACAAAGTTACAGAAGATGTTCAAAGTGCCCTCCGTCCATTTCCATGCGGGCCCGACATCTTCGTCTCAACGATATTCGATGTTCTAGGTCCTGTTGTTTTACCAAAACGATTAACAGGCGCTGCTTACCTCAACTTTCTGCAGAACACACTGTATGAGTTTTTGGAAGACATTCCTTTGAATCAGAGGCAACAAATGTGGTTCCAGCATGATGGCGCTCCAGCTCATTTTTTTATGGCCGTTAGAGAGCATTTACACCAAACTTTTCCACATAGATGGGTAGGAAGGGCCGGACCTGTTTTATGGCCTCCAAGATGGCCTGATCTGAACCCTCTAGATTTCTTTGTTTGGGGATATTTGAAGACATTAGTGTATGGTACTCTTGTAAATAGCCTGGAAGAGCTGCAGCTACGGATTAATCAAAAGTGTCAAGAAATCCAAACCAAGGAGGGTGTTTTCGAAAGAGTTCGAATATCGTTGAGACGAAGATGTCGTGCCTGCTTGGAAATGGACGGAGGGAACTTTGAACTTCTTCTGTAACTTTGTTTTTTGTTTGTAAAAAGCTTTCTTTGTCGGTTTAGTCCTAATAAAATAAAATGTTTGAAAAACGAATAGTGGTCCATATCTCCGCAACCGTTACTTTGCGGACCCATGTGTATTAAGACTTTTCTGCTTATTTTGGTTCATACTATTACCTCCTGAAATATTGTACACTCTTTTTTTTAACACCCTGTATATAAATCATTTCAGAATGTTAATTAGCAAATACTATGAGAGATACAAAGAAAAAACAGAAAAAATATTGAAACTAACACCCTGTACCATGGTAAAGAAGCGTTGACGAACATATGTTTACATGAATTTTTTTTTGTACTTAAAATCATGCGCAAATTCACTCCCCTGTATACAGACATACTATTATGAAACATCCTGTATAAATAAGTTTCTTTTCAAATAAAAATATAATTGATGAAGACAGAAAATGACGGTAGCACGAAAACAATGGAGAATCGCATAAACACAATGAATAAAAAGCGAAAGAGTCGACAACAGCATTATTACTTATATGTTTGGGCTAAAGGACTTCCCGAATTATCAAAAGAGAATTGGAGAAGGTAACGGGTCTCATTACAGGCCATTGCCCTCGAAGGTATCAACTTAAAAGATGGGCAAGGCCGATATAGACATATTATGCAGATTCTGCCAGCTAAATAACCGAACATATACTTTGTGAGAGTGCAGAGAATTGGTAGACCAAAAGCTGAAATACCCAGAGGATATGTGTATTAACATCGGCCCAACAAGGTTTTCAAGGCAGTATTTAATCATACAAAAGATAACAGAATTATTTACATAAAGTAAACGAACCTGTTATCTACCTAAAATTTTATCTCGACATAAAATATTGATAAAACAAAATCATTAAATAGTTTGTTTTGTTTTTGTTTTTATGTTTAATTGGCAATCCTTAAAATAATATCAAAGTAGAGAAAATGTTAATGTATTTCCATTGATTTTGTTTAAGAAAAACAATACAAGGCAATAGACATGTGTACGATAAACAGTGACGGTTATAGACGTTGCAATTGTTCACGATGTAAATAAATAATTCTGCCTATTCTCATTTTAGTCGACATAAACAGCCATTTCCAACGTCCGGCAACCATGGAAATGTCAATTTCCCTACCTTACCAGAGGGTACTTTGTACTTTTTGAACTTATATGTGTCCTTATAATAATTGACAACTACAAAGAACAATTAAAATATAACGGCAAGATGTGATTTATATTTTATACAAGTCTATAACTTTTTTGCCGTATTCTCAGTGGAAGAAATACTCTTTACCTGAACCCAAAACAGTTTTTACTCGATGCACTGAATATTTCAGATAGGATTACTTCTAGCAACTTTAACAAGATATACTTTTTTCAATAAAAAATGTAGGGTAATCAGTTGTTTCAATAGTTAGATGCCATTTAAACGAAGCGTGGTATATGGCATATCATAAATGGCGCCTAAATTAGAAACAAATTTGAATTTCTCACCTCCAAAAAAACTCGATCTCCAAAATGCAAATATTTGGATTTTGGATGGCAGTAAGTCATCAACCTGCCATTAAGCTCTGTCCCATTAGTAAAGAATCACCCTGTATACGTCAAGAAGTTTTTCATTTAATTTGTCCAGCTGTAACAATGCTCTATGCCCAATCCGATTTTGATTTCAGATGATAATTAAAACTTATGTACAACTTTATAAATTTTAAAAATTACTCTCCATTTCTCTAAGATCCTTTTTGCTGGCATTATAATTAATTCCCAAATGAATATCTAAATATCCTCTGATTCTTAAGGTATATTAATATTATGCTGTTTCCATATCTTTTTTTTGCTCAAAGCAGGAACCCATACGTATAGTAGTCATCCGGATTAGAAAATTATAAAATATTTCGCAAAAAATAACGCCGTCAAGGTAAATTAATTGCTATAACTCAAACTTCATCTATTTATGGCTATGAAGTCATACGCCGACAATTGCGCAAGGTCTTAACCTCCTCGGATGCAGACATGTCGTTTTTTGCTTTTGTTCGTTGCTAATTCGTTTGTAATGACCTTCCATACAGCGGTAAATAATAATCCAAACTGCTGGCGGTATTTATGACAAAACGAGAAACGCCTGGTTAGAGATTGGTAAGTGAAAGTATGTAAATTAGAATATATCAAAGGTTATCATAATAATTATCCCGTGTATATTATATTTCCTGTCCGCTTCTCTATTTCTTTTCGTATTTATGGTTTTTTAAATGAGATTGTAACATACATATAGATTGAATCCAGCGCATCCATATTTTGAGCTATTATACAGGGTGTCTGTGAAAGGTTGGGAAATCTTGGAGCTGTTTCATAATTAATCTCCAAAATATCGTTGAGACAGTAAGAGATTGCCTAGAACGAATTCAAAGGGTGGTGCAATTCGAAGGAAATTCAAAAAATTGGGACATTGCACTACAGCGGTATTACTGGAATATTTCGATCATACAATTAAACCTTCGACTTTATGATCAATATACAGGGTGTCTGTAAAAGGTCTTTACAAAAACATACAACATATTCCTTAGACTAAAATAAGTCGATTTAAGTAAAATTACCTTAGTACAAAGTTGCTTCGTTTGGGCTCCAGAGGGCCTTGAAGTTACAATTTTGAAATCGTTTTTCCCATATAAATTTAAAACGGCATATGCGATTTTGCTGAAATTTGGTATATTAGTAGAGTTTTATGTGGCCAAAAAAATGGTGTTAAATTTTTGTCCGATATTAATCCATAGGCGTAGAACTTGATTTTTTTTAATAATTGCACCTTTAAAAATTCTACGGCAATGGAAGAAAAGGAGTTTGAGTATGAAATTTAGATTGCTCAACTCATTTACTTTAAAAAAGGTACTCTTGATAAGACTCGATTACTCTCATGGTTTTCGATAAATTTCTGTTTTAATAATTTAGAGTGTATAGGTTTCACAAAAATATGTATTTACAACATAATCAAAATAGAGATTTTACAAAAATTGTTCAAAATGTTCACCATTTCACGCATACATAGATTTATACGTCGAAGAAAATTAAAATGTATCCTTTCCATAACTTCTTCATCACCTCTAAGATCGTTTATTGCATATTGAATACGTTGCCAGAGTTGTTCCTCATTTTCTACAGGTTCCCTGTAAACTGTGGATTTCAGATGTCCCCATAAAAAGTAATCCATCGGTGTTAGGTCTGGGGAACGTGGTGGCCAGTTTACAGGTGCGTCATTACCTCTGCCTATCCATTTGTGTGGATATTGTTCGTTCAAGTGGTTTCTAACGTTTACAGAAAAATGTGGTGGAGCTCCATCTTGCATAAACCACATATCTCTCCGAAGTTGGAGAGGTAAATCTTCTAACAATTCTGGCAACGTATTTTGTAGAAAATCCAAAAAATTTTCTCCAGTTAATCTTCGTGGAAGTATGACAGGACCAACAATGAAATTACCAATTATTCCAGCCCACACATTAATTTTGAATTCGTGCTGAAAATGGTTTACCTTTATTGCATGCGGATTTTCAACGGCATAAACATGTTCATTATGGGTATTAGTTATACCTCTTCTCGTAAAACCCGCTTCATCGGTAAAGAGAACCTTCTTGACAAAGTTTGGATCTCTTTCTCTTTGCATATTAACAAATCGACAAAAACCCAAACGATTTTGAGGATCATGGATTAATAAATCTTGTACTGGCTTCTTATGGTATGGATATAGCAATTGTTCTCTAAGCACTTTATGAACGACATTTTTACTTACTCCTAGTTCCCTTCCAATTCGTCTGGTGCTTAATTCTGGCTCTTCTTCAACACGTTCTAAAATGTCTTCTTCAACTTCAGGAATCCTTACAAAACGTTCTCTTCCATTATCAACATTGTTGGGAGCAAAGGAACCGGTTTCCCGAAGACAGCAGCAAAAGTTGGGTGGCTAGGTACACGACGATTTCAAAGTACACCCTGACACTCTCTCGAGCATTTCCTTCACAAAATCCTAATGTCAGTAACATATCGGTATATTCTGCATTGGTATATTGTACAGCCATATTAATAAACCACGCAATTTTTTTTTAATTATTGAGTCAGAACACTTTCAATCGTTAACAAGAGATTAGGTGTTAAAACTTGACAATATTTTTATTTAGATGAAACTATGGAAACCAACAATAAATGTTTTTGTATAGTATTGCAGGCAAATAATTAATATTCCTCAAAAATCGTACATGGCAAGAATCGAGTATTTTTGTTAAAAGTCTCGATTAGAGGTGTTGGGAAGAAGATATGAAAAAAGTACATTTTTATGTTTTTACTACAAAAAAAGTACCCTTGATAACACTCGATTTACTCAAAGTTTGTATTTTAATAATTATTGTTTATGTTCTAAAATGCAAATTTCGTCAAAACCATGAGAGTAATCGAGTCTTATCAAGAGTACCTTTTTTAAAGTAAATGAGTTGAGCAATCTAAATTTCATACTCAAACTCCTTTTCTTCCATTGCCGTAGAATTTTTAAAGGTGCAATTATTAAAAAAAATCAAGTTCTTGTAAAGACCTTTTACAGACACCCTGTATTATTCCATGTTAAAAATTACACTGAATGTCAAAGAAAATAATTTAACTCATTGCAATATCGACACTTTTAATTTACATGTAGTGCAAAAAAAATTGTAATCCTGTTTACAATAGTTATTGTTTTATATTCAAATGATATATTAGGTACTTAAAATGTACATTGTCTACTAAAATCATAAATTAGTTTTGAAAAAATAACAATTTATTTTGACATTTGTTTTATGTTGTAGAACGAAAAAGGGTTTGGCGTTCTAGAATATAAGAGTATTTCGCCGCCAGATGACAAAAAAGACTCACTTTGTCAACTGAAAATTTAATGATAAATCGAGTTTTGATGACAGTTTTAAATAAATAATATTTATAATATTTTGGTAAGTTATTAAGTATATGGATTTATTTTATTTCTTCATACACTCTATAAATTTATACATTTCATTCAATTCATAGAATGTAACTATGTCAGGTTATATGTATTTGAAGACGCAGCCAACTAAAAGGAAAAAAAATCACTCAAAACTCGAAGGAAAATAAATCTAAATTTGTTTCATAGGAACTCACTGAACGTGGATCAAAAGTTTACTAATATCTTCATATCAACCATTAAGTAAAACGAGATCTATTTCAAATTTTTACTATTTATTTTATTTCCGAAAGTATAATTATAATGTCTTAATCCGTTTTATTCAAAGCATCATTTTTGATGAGTCATAAAATTTTCTAAGTTTCGTTCCTTATTTTCAGTCATTTGCCTTTCTTCCTCATTGCCAGAATTTTTATTTAATTACCTTTGTTGTTATTATCGTATTCATTCTTATAACAACATTTTACTCAGTAATAAATTTTTATGGCAACGAAGGTTCTTATTATGACAGCGTCTATTCATAATTTTTACTGTTCTCGCTAATTACGCTTCTTCCTGCAAAACAAATGAATATCTCTATATTTATAGTGACTCCTTTATAGCGTAATTTATTGCTGAAAAAGCGTTATGTAAAACAATAAAACAGCAGTAAATTTCTTCCTAGAAATTTATGGTCTAGAAAAATCAGTGTAACAAATTAATTTAACTAAATAACTTTCTATAGTAACAGTAGATTATTTTCGTGAGAATGTTAATGCAAATATTAACAAAATAGTAAAAAATGATGATGGTCAGGAGCTCGTCCACTCTGAATGCACTTCCAAGTCCAATTATTAAGACAATCTTAAATTATGCATAATTTATGATTGCAAACATTTTCTTGTTCTTACCTTTGTTCTTGAATTTTGTGTCATCGGCATCTTGTAAAAATTTTGAAATATCCTCTTTCGTTAATATTCTTGACTTTTTTTGGTTGTATCCAACTGATTGCTTGTTCAGAAAAGCAATTAAATTATTGAATTTACTCATTTGTACTTCTTGGACAATTCTTCAAAAAATGCTAATAATATCTTTTCTTTTGCTTCATATTTTATATTCTTAGATGCACACCAATCAGTGAATTGTTTATAACATTGTTTGTGCTTGGTTCTCGATTTATCTGGTAAAAATGAAGCTACTGCAGCAGCTTTTTCAATTTCAAGAGGCAAGTTTTCTGTTTCTGAATCACTCATTAATTCAATCAACATCTATTTTCACAAGAAAATGTGAACGAAAAATCAATTTTGTTTATAACAAGCTTGAAAGGAAGTTTGACAGGTTACCATAACAATGCCTTTGCTTCTTGATTTTGAATTAAAACCTACAAGCTGGATTTGATTTTGGATTTTTCTTAATTTAAGGTAGTTATAGATAGAATTTTTTGCATTTCTTGAAAAAATTTTATGCAGTACACGGGGGATAACGGCATTTTTTATTACATTTGTGAAAAATTTCCAAAATTAATAGGTACAAATTAAGTTTAGTTTTTGTAATGATAAATATTTGTGTGTAATGCATTAAACATGCGTTACTTTATTGACCAGGGTCGTTAATTTTTGAAACCAAAAAAAATAATAGTAGGATGAAACCCATTAGAAAAGGAAGATAAAACAATAAAAATGAAAGGAAAAATAATTTACGGGCGATCTGAGGTCGGGAAGTGGAAGAGGGTGAGTTTTTAAGGGTAAAAAAGGGTTTACCTCGATTTCTGGCAAAACTACAAGTCCTATGTAAAAAATTAAAAAGGAAAGTTGTAGGTAATAAAAAGATCTACTACTTTTATATTTACACTTTTTTCACATAACCTCAAAATTTATGTGTAAAATTGTATATTTCGACTTGCAATTTTTTTATATATCAATGCAAATAGAATCTTACGTTTTTCGAGTAATTAAAGTATAAATTTTAATAAATAACTCAATATTGTACATAATGATTTAAACAAATTTTTCGGATTTGAGTTTGTCGCATCATTTCTTTGTATTTTCTGAGAACATTTACCATAGTAATGTATATTTTTTTACACCATAAGATAGTAGAGATTCCAACGAACAAAAAGCCAACCGACTTTTTTAAAAAAGCAGATATTTTAACGTTAGAATTTTCGATTGAAAATTAGGGTGCTTTTTCGATATTAAGTCAAAATAAGGTGAAAAATAAATATTTTGAATCAAAAAAATTACAGTGTATTTGGGACATAAAAAGGTAAGTTTTCACCAAATATAGTGAACAAAAAATTATTTTTTGTAAAAGATAAAAATAAAAAACCAAAAACTTGGTTATTTGAATTTTTCACATAAATTTTGAGGTTATGTGAAAAAAGTGTAAATATAAAAGTAGTAGATCTTTTTATTTTCTACAACTTTGCTATTTAACTTTTCGAAATCGAGGTAAACCGTTTTTTACCTTTAAAAACTCACCCCCTTCCACTTCCCGACCTCAGATCGCCCGTAAATTATTTTTCCTCTCATTTTTGTTGTATTCTCTTCCTTTTCCAATAGGTTTCATCCTACTATTTTTTTTTTTCACTTTTTACCATTTTCAAAGGCTTCAGCACTGGTCTATTATTACTAAATGATATTTATTCTTACGGGAATATTTGTATACCCTAATAAATATACATACATCTGTCAACGGTCGAGGAAATATTGACTTTGTTTATTTTTTTATGTTCCCCCTATTTTTATTATACTCTGAGATTCCAATTCACCATAGCACATGATAGTACATTGTGTTTCATATTTGGGATCTGTTATGATTTTTGTTCTCTTACTACTCAGTCATATTAATTCGTTTTTTTAAATTTGCACTTCTTTTGATGACAAACATAAATATCACACGCCAAGATGCCTTTGTCTTTGTTTGTTTTAGAATTACTACTCACTATTTCAACGTGCCTAGGGACAATACGGAACGCAACCTGTTAATGACTAGTTAGCAAGCTGCAGGTGCGCCTAGCACATCTGCATATATTGCAAACTTTATTGGTAATGGAGTTATCCGCATATAAATAATTTAAACGAAACAAGTTTCCAACTACTTTATTACATACAAATGTACCTATTTAATAAGGTTATATAAAAGAGAATTAAACGGGCCATGCAATAATTGATCTCAATTTAGATCATTTACAAAATTAGTAGACACTTTTAGAACAGATTGCTGAATTCAGCCGGTTGCTTTGAACACATAGATGTCAATGAATTCTCGCCAGTAACTTTAGGTCATGGACCTCTTCTATTCATTGTAATCAATCACAGTTTTGTAGTGATTATATACTGCAAATATTTAACATATGTTTTCAAAACGAAAGGATTAGTTTAAAAAAACACTTTGCGCAGTTGTAAGTTAGCAAAGAAAGATTATTCTTTTAAACTCGATAATGATAATGACTACCGATAACTTAAATTAAAGAAAGTGGTTGTTCACTGGTCATAACTATTTTAAAAAATATGGTTCCCAATGTGGACAATAAGACAAGAGACCAAAACTTCGTATTCGGCGACATATTGTACGCATACCAACCGTCACCCTATATTCTTCAAACCACTGATTTGTAATAGTCCGGCTGCTACTAAATCTATCTCTGAGAGCTAAAAGTCGTAATCGACGATCTTCACGATCTGTGGCTTCTCTACGACGATCGGTATCTTTCGCATTAAACCGTATGGTACTTGAGGATCTGTTAGTCCTTCTAGAAATTTCTTTCACCAACAAACCTGCTTCGCGCAACCTTACAATCGCCCCCTCTCAAAGTTACTGGGAAATCTCCTAAATATATGTACTCTAAGCATAATCAGCAGGAAAAAAAGTCGTTTGCAACAAGCTTTACAACACTTGCAAGACAAATATGAGCAGAATTTTTTAAATCAGAAAGCAACTTTATCAAAGTACAACGTATGCAAACTCCAAACAAATTAACAAATAAAGTTTTAATCATTTTTAACTTTCACCGAAAAAAAAATATCAAATCAAAATCATATTTAATAGATGTTTATCTTTCTTTGTCACGTAGTATATATTTATTTCATACTGTACTGTAATGAGTTATTTCCCGGACTCATTTAAGTCCGGGAAATAACTCATTACAGTACTGAGTCCGGAAAATGTTTACTTCCCGGACTGCTTTGAAAAACACAATATTCACATTTTTAAAAGATTTTATCTTTAAAACTACAAAATCAAGCCTATAAAAACTAATTATGATTATAATTAACAGTAACTGTGCAATGTGAATTTCCTTGCAGGCTGAATGCAGCAATACCTTTAGGGACAGAATCTTCACTAGTCACGGTAGTGGTGGTGGATATAGTTTGTTGCTTGGTCTGAAGAACCTGTATAAAGATTTCTCTATTTTGAATCATTCTTGCTGCTTTTGTTTTGTTTTCTAAGGAATCTTCAATGTATTGTTCCGCAACAGATGAGCTTTTCCATGCACTATATTTTGCCCACATTGTCGCAGGATTCATCTATTTGGAGATATCCAAGAAGTACGTCAAAAGGATATTCTCATTCAGGCCGTTTTCCACCTTATAGTTTTTTCTCCACACGTTGAAGGGCTGGTATTCCTTCTCATAACGAGTAGAAGGCGTCGTAGGCACCAATTTACTGGTTGCTTCAGTATATTTTAGCTCGTTTTCTTCCATTTTTCACTAAAATTATCACAAAATACGCACGGGATGACAAACTGTCAAATTTGTTATTTTTGTTTTTACATCACTAAGCTAAATCAAAAGCTATGCGATAAAACAAGAATCGAAACCACGCTAACACCTACATACAGGCAGGTTATGTAAAATAAAACATTAAAATTTAATTGTTAATACAACACAGTATGAAATAAAACGTTGTACGATACACGGCTGTGAAATATCATTAAAGTACTCGTTTAATATACCATTTCCCGGTCTTGTAACGTAAATAACTATTAAAATCCTGCCTAGGATTAGATATCAATAACTTTTGGCAACCAACTGTGCATATTTCATCACTTTAACATGTCTCTAACGTCAGAATCAATATGAATCAACAACTTCACCGAATATCCAAAAACTGTGGGCTCGGTCTAGACAGTTATTAATGCTTCCTAGTGAGCCGCCCATTCTGCAAAAAGCAGCTTAGAAATACTGTTGCTAATTAGTTTCATATTGCTCATGCATCAATTAATGGGATAACTGTGAAAATACTCGAGTTAGAATTAC
Source organism: Monochamus alternatus (assembly GCA_037114965.1). Classification (NCBI taxonomy): domain Eukaryota; kingdom Metazoa; phylum Arthropoda; class Insecta; order Coleoptera; family Cerambycidae; genus Monochamus; species Monochamus alternatus. The sequence continues at coordinate 11,035,086 of CM073427.1, forward strand.
TAATTACCGGCAAATGTAAAGAAGTCTATTAGGTAACGCTTGTTATAACACGCATCAACGTGTGTTATAATTTTTGTTAATAATGCTAACTGGACAAAGGTAGATAAGGTCGAATAAGAGCGGCATATTTTGTAAATTACCATTTTAAAAATAGATGTAATACTTTAAAAGATTATAGATGTTACTTTTGTTACAGATATCGAATCTAAGGTAAATTCTGAGTCAGATGATATGGCCTGTCAAACCTTGACAGATCGTTCAAAAACGAAGAAACAAGAAACACTTGTTAGACTGAAAAAATATTTAACAATAAGTAAGATTTAATTTTTCTTTAATAAATAACCTCCTTTTAAATTATCAACATTTATGTGGTACTTTCAGTCTACCCGGAAATGACGGCAGCTCTCATATTTTAAAGGGAACACTAATATTTTTGTTGAATTTATCGTCGCACTGTATATCATTGTGAAGGAAAAAAATAACGCATTGAATGACAAAAATTTACAAGTCCAATTAAAAAATATATATTTAGGTCATGTTGCAAAAAGAGACACCCTGTAGAGAAATTTCAGCTATTCTCTGAGATACAAAAGATCCCTTAAAAGTAAAGGGTGTTCCAAAATTAACGCGAGATTTGAATTTGCCGCCATTTGTGCGGTAAAGTGTTGGCAACCCTAAAAAACAATTCGACAGCTGACAGTTTAGGGTTAATAAAAATGGAGCGTTACACGATAGAACAACGTGTCTTCATTATTGAACAATATTTCAAAAATAATGAAAGCTTGGCGGCTGCAGTTCGAAAATTTCATACAAAATATGGTCGGAATGTCGGAATAGTGTTTTAACTTCGTCAACTGTGAAGAGATTAATTGAAAAATTCAGGGGACTGGATCCGTTGGAGATGCCAAACACACTGGTCGTCCAAAAACAAGTCATTCAAATGTCAATATCGAAGCAGTGCGTGAGAGTATCGGTGACAATCTAGGAACCTCAATTCGGCGTCGTGGACAAGAATTGCAAATTTCAAGAAGCTCTCTACAGCGTATCCTCCCTAAAGATCTGTGTCTCCATGCTTACAAAATTCAATTGACACAACAACTGAAGCCTAATGACCATGCACAGCGAAGAGAGTTTGTTGAATGGATTATTGAACATCAACAAATGGATGCTGATTTTTCGAGTAAAATCATCCTAAGCACATTTTCATCTTGATGGCTTTGTTAATCGCCAAAATTGCCGCTTTTAATGTTCTGAGAATCCCCATGTGATTGCTGAAAAAGAAATGCATTCACGTGTCACTGTTTGGTGTGGATTTTGGGCTGGAGGCATAATTGGACCATACTTTTTTAAAATTGAGGCTGGTCAAGCAGTGACTATTACTGGTGCTCGATATCGCGACATGATTTCTCCTGTCGAAAATGGATGATATTGATGTGGCCAATATGTGGTTTCAACAAGACGGTGCTACATGCCATACAACCCGTGAAACAAGTCAATTACTGTATGAGACATTTCGAGGTCGTGTACTGTTTCGGTGATCAGAATTGGCCCTCTAGATCGTGTGATTTAACACCATTAGATTTCTTTTTATGGGGTTATTTGAAATCACAGGTCTATGTCAACAAGCCCACAACCACCCGTGCATTAAAGGAGAAGATTCAACGCTGCATCAACGAGATTCAACCACATCTATGCATAATGGTCATGGAAAATTTCGACAAACCAGTGCGTATATGCATGCAAAGCCGTGGAGGCCATTTGCCCAATATGTTATTCCATAAATAACGCTATCCTATGTACTTCATGATTCAATAAAACAAATAACAATCAAAAGACTAAAAACTGTGTTTTCTATTTAATTGAAATCTTGCATTAATTTTGGGACACCTTTTACTTTTTTAAATTTGGTCTTGCTCTTTGGAAGGGGTCTATGAAAGTTCCGATTACGGCATCTCAAGTTTTTCGAAAGAAGTAGTCCAGGTTGCAAAAATCACATCCTTCTATCTCTTGTACTTTCCGACATACCCTGCATTTTCAATAAAATTGGGACACCTTGTATAGTAGAGACTGCATGCTGTAGAATCGAAATAAACCACATATTCTCCGATTTAGAAGAATTTAAAGGGATTTTTCCGAATAACGTGTGCGATTAGGCTCAACAACCCCTAGATTCTTCTTTTCTAACTTAACATACCGGTACAAGAAGCATTGAGGCCCACATATAACTCTGAACTTCTACATGATTTAGTCTGGGGTATGAATCTGACAAAATCTGAAAAAGGTAACGTGCCCTATATGAAAACACCAATTTCTAGATGGTAGTATTAATTCATCAACGTTTTTGATGATTTAAGGTCATTTTATGGCGATTTACTTGCACCTTGTACCTGGTTAAGCTTAACTAATATCAGATTCCTGTACACCATATCAAGATACATGTCGAAATAGTTGATTATTCACTCTCAAATCGTGAAATCGGCTATCATTTTTACCGATTTATTAAAAAAAAGATGATCGTACAAATCTAGCATCAATTTCATGTTCGGCGCGTCATAATGCATGGAAATACCATTGGGTATCTTCAAACGACATTTCTTTATTTTGTGTGAAGTTTTTGCTCAGACCATTATAGAACATTAATTTAAGATTTTATTTCTTCCAACTATTTTGTTCTGGACACGTGTCAGTAAATCATTTTTTCAGACATAGCAGTCGTTATACTCGAATGCACCTATACATAATTCTGATATTAAGACTTCATTCTGAACCTCAAACTAAAATGAAGAGATTAATTTTAATAAAGAAAAGTTGCTGTTGGAAACCAATTTTTAAGACACATCCGTTGCTATTATATAGGTGCTGGTATAATGTTCAAAAGGATATTAAAGCTCTTTTTAAATAAATTTGGAGATGTAATTTATAAATATTCAATCTTATTTATAGAATAAAAAATTATGATTAATAAAAAAGTATGATTGCATAGTGAACATAAATAGGTCGATCTATGCTGTAATATAATTTTAATCTAGTTCTTTTATGGAGAGCCAAATGTATCTGATAGTCAGGGCTGAAGCTCAGCTAAACTGTCACTTGACTTCAATGTTCTTTTTCGTTTCTATCTTCCAGATTCTATTTCAGAAACTTCCACACAGGAAATAAATATTGCTTCAAACATACCACTGAATGACTCAGTTATGAAACAGTTTTGTTATAATTGCATCTCTATATTTACAAAAGAAAAAATCACGACATACGCTTTAGTAAATCTACAAATATATCAGCTACCGTTATTCCTACTTACTTATTTTGTTCTCTTGAACTGAGATGTAAATTGAGCTTCTCTGCTCTTCAAATTTCAGGTACGGTTGGAACTACGTGTGTCGTTTTTCCCTTCAATTTAACTACAACATTCTAAGACTAGAATATGTTCGGTTAAATTCTCCAACGTTAATAGGTATTAATTATGCTGTGAAGCCATGAGGAACAAGAAAGATACTGCAGTACATGGTGATGCTTAAAAGAAGCCTTTCTACGATGCTGATATTTCATAGGTGTCTGTTATTGTCTATACAGGGTGACCGAAAAGTAAAGGAACCCAGCTGAAAAAAAGCTTCCTGTGATCAAATACAATCGATTTAGACAAACTTAGCTTAGTCCAAAAGTTCCTTCTTTAGAAGTTACAGGGTTTAAAAAAATTGTTTTCTTGTTATGAGCATAATTAACAAACGAAACTTCCAATCATGTTGAAATTCGGTATAGTTATGTTTTGGATGAGTACAAGCATTGCGAAGGAGTAAGTAGTGCTGAATATCGTAGGGGACGCTCTAGGCAATTTTTTTGTAACTAATTTTTATCGTATCTTTTTTGTTGATGCTATTCTGATACGCTTGACGGAAAATTATGATGAAGAAATTAATTTTGCGTAGATACCTGTTCCATGTAACTATACCTTCTTCCTGCAGCTCCCCCATTAATTTGATTTTGACAATAAACAGCGATCATATGTGGTAACTTGATCAAATTAGAAAATTTATTTCTGTTTCAATGTGCGGAAATTTTCAAACGCCTTTTTATCAAAAACGGTTTATTTTATCAAGATGGAACAAGTATAGCTTTTCTACGTAAAATTAATTTCTCCATCATCATTTTCAGTTAAACGTATCAGAATAGGACCAACAAAAAAGATACAATAAAATAAATAAAACAAAAAAAAATAAAAACAAAAGAGCGCCCTCTACGATGTACTTATCTAAGGCAATACTGTACCAAATTTGAATGTGATTGGACGTTTTGCTTCTTAATTATGCCCATAGCAAGAAAACAATTTTTTTTTTCTTTGAAGCCCTGTAACTTCTAAACGAGGCACTTTTAGACTAAGCTAAGTTTGTCTAAATCGGTTCTATTTGATCACAGAAAGCTATGTTTAAGCTGGGTCCCATTACTTTTCGAACACCATGTATATACGCATGATTTTTAAGAAACACTGTATTTACTGAACTGAGCTGAAATTAACTGAAACGAATTCGGTGATATAACTTTTTGTCAAATTGTCAGACAATATGATCAAAACTGTCTTTTAACAAGTCCTCATAATTGTCTTTGATAACCAATTTTTTGGGTTTGGAGCCTAGAAAATCCGCACTGGACAAAAAAAATATAGGCAAAGACCTACTACCCCAATAAAAAAACGAAAGAGACTTTTTTCTTGCAGAATTTCATTAATTTTTATATTGTTTTCCTATAATTAATATTTTGCAAGAAAAAAATACGAAAACCTCTCTCTTATTTGTTTAAACAATATGTTGCACATAAAATTTTGGTACCCATTTCAAATTGTTCACTCCTCATGGGTATAAAGAACTGGATCTAACCTGTTTCAGCAAGTTTTTTTAATCTCAAAGTTTTATTATGTGTATTATAACATACAGGGTGATTCAGACTTATCTAAAAAAATTTGAGAATAGATGCGTTATTCAACCTTTATATCCCTGCGCTACTGTAGTCTCTAGCCAGGCGACTCCGAATACTGAAATCCGATGACTTTTTGTAGTTTTCGTGATGCCAGTCTTTACATTAGTTTTTCAAGTGTCAGAACTGGCTTACGTGTATAGCAACTCGGTTGATGGATATCGTTTTAATTTATGGCGATGTGAAAATGCTTTAGCAGAACGATTTCCCGGTAAACATGTACCAAATGCTGCTACTTTTACAGCGGTGTACAGTGAGTGCTAGGTCGTCCACGGCGTATTGCAGCACTGTGGCATATCATACATGAGGCTCATTTATATCCGTACAATGTACAACGTGTCCAAATATTAATACCAAGGGATTGGACGAGAAGGACTGGTATTATGGCCGACACGATCTCCTGACTAAATCATTTGAACTTCTTTTTGTGGTGATATTTAAAAAATGAAGTGTATCGCACCGAAGTGGATCCCTACTATTGATGATTTACACAAACATGCTATAGTTGCTGACAATAACAAGTTCAAAACGGACAAGTAGCAGAAACATTTGTGTTACTTTGTAGAAACTGGGTAAGATGGGCCCAAAATTTTGTTGTGACATCAGGTATGTCAAACTTTTTTATTAATTGAAACCTCAAATTAGTAATTAATAGCAATAACGGCAAAAGCAGTTGAATTTGCTGTATAAAATAGGTGTTGTAAAATGTTATTTATTTCTTTCCTTGCCAATGTCTTCCCATTTCTTCTCTGGTCGCCAATTCCCGCCTTATCAGGTTTTACGGTGGACCAGTTTCCAGTGCCGCGCATAAGAGTATTTTTAAATCATTTTCGAACTACCCTTTTTGATTGTTTTCTTCAAAATTGTATTTGCAAGAGTGTCTTGTATATTTAAATTTTGTTTAGATGTTCTGAATCATCTCGTATAAGTACTATCTAACCTGTCTACTGCGATGAAAGTAACGTGGCTCTTAAAATAAAACGCAAAAGATTTGGTTCAGTTACTCCTAGGGCCGAGCTATTGGCTACGATGGGCCACCCTGTACGTACCTGTACTACAACTCCTATAATCTGGTATAATATATGCCTACCTATCCTGCGCGTCGGGAATTTCAGCATAATTACCACATTAACGAAGGTGCTCGTGTTTCGTGTTTTGTATATCATCTCGCGTTTAATTAATTATTAAACCGATTCATCGAGCAATCTCTTCCTCTGTTATGGGTTCTAATCTGTGTGGCAGACAGACTCTCACGTCGCAGAATATTTCAGAAGAGTACAGTTCGTTCTGAACCGTAAACAAAATCATCACGTACATACTAATAGGCTTCGTATTAAAAGAGCTAATATCGACCTGAAAACGCGGTTCTGGTGTTTTAAGGCGCTTCACTCGGCCAACTTGATGTATTAGTTAAATATTAACTATTCTTTTAAATAAACAGAATGGTTATCAAAATCAAGTTTTAATTTAATACATCTTTATTCAGAAGCAAAGCCGTAGCCACAGACTACACTAAATCTTTAGAATGGCAGCTCTGTCATAATATCTGCTACATACAGGGTGATTCAGGGCGATTTATTGGTTTTCACATTAGAAGCAATTGGGTCTTTAAAATTATTTTGATACAGACAATGTAAGAAAATAATATTATAAGAAAATCTGTATTTTGCATAAAAAAGTACATTTTGTTTATTATTTTTTTGCAATTGGCGTCTTTAAAACAAGTTCTACATTATCTTGAACAACACAAAAATATTTAGGTACATTTTTTTAACTAAAATTGAAAAAACTGAAATAAATACAAAAGATAAGGGCCACATGTAGTATTTTGCATGAAAGACGAAAAAACAGGCAATTTTTTGTGGCCATAGCCTGCTTCAATAAAAAAAAATTTTATCCGCCTAGAGGGCACAGCGAACCACATACAATATTTCAAAAATCTGTTTATATCAGGTGAAAGGTATCAATTTTACAATCAAAATTTATAACCAACAAGTTTTCTCTATCTCTTAAAATAAAAAAGTTAGACAGCTTTAAAGTTTGGGCACTTTACAGGTTTTTTTTGTTATTACTCATAAAGTTGGCCATAGATCTCAAATTTGTTTTTACGAGCATAAAGGCCTCCAAAAATGCAACAATAAAACAATTAAAGATTTTTGACGTGTCTCGCATATTAAGCGAGATACATGGGAGTGGCCTGTATATTTTTAGGTATTAATAATATTGTGTGAAACTATCTACTCTGCGGACTAAAGCCTCGACCAACGTTGAATTACACCCGCAATATCTACCCATATAATAATAATAATAATAATTTTATTTACCAAATAGTAATTTACAATATTTGCATTAATATAATATTATTCCGTAAAACGATAAACAAAACTGAGGTTCCCACAAAGAAAATTCTTGTGTGTGGCTTACTGTTTTACAGTATAACTAAGTACTGCATTTATACATCTATACATGTATCAATTAACATAATTAATAATAATAATTATAACAAATTAACAAATAATGTTCAACTATTATTCATTTTTAATATCTACTAACTTATGTATGAAATCTCGAGTTTGTCCTTGAATAAATAGTTTTTTCTTTTAAATAACGAATATGAATTTATATATTATATTATATATGGTATTTTATTGTATATTCTAGTAATGAGATACTCATAACTCGTTTGACCAATAGTTTTGATAGGTTTATTCACTTGTACATAGTGCTTCTTATGTCGAGTATCATATTTATGATCAATTTTTATAAAGCCAATCTTTTCTTTATACACAGTTATTAAAATAGCTCAACAAAATAATTTTCGAATATCAAACATTTTTGTATTATTATATAACTCATCTGTTGGAATTAATTTCAGCTAATATAAATCAAATTTACAATTCGTATCAATAGATTCATATGTATGCTCTCTGATACCAAACATCTAGTACTTAATTAATTAATTAAGTATATAATTGTAATGTTTAATTTAAAATTCATTGGCAGGTTAAAGTCACTTTTGACATTGTCGACATTTAATTTCAAATAATTTTAATTTATTGGTATAATAATTTTTATAGTTAGATATTTGACTCAACTTAAAGGAGGCCATCTGAAGAAGCAATCCTAAAAATGCATAAATAGGTCAGATCTCATCTATTGTGGTTGAATTTTCGAGTTCCCACAGTTTCAAAAGTGAACTTAGATATTTATAGAATGTTTTCATTAAACCAAGTTAGTAAATTTAGTTAATTTATTTAATTTTTATTTTAGATAATTATTGAATAGAGCTTTATCTGTGGAATTGTTCATTAGCATACCTAGATGTTTGGTATCAGAGAGCATACATATGACTTCATTGATAGGAATTGTAGGAGATTTAATTTATATTAGCTTAAAATACCTTTCTAATACAGTAAAAAATACATATCTGATGTTACAACAACTGTTCAAAATTTTGTTCAACGACGTGTAAACACATTTGAGCCCGTCTTACCGAAATTGGCGTAAATTATCACTGTATGTGTCCACTTCGGTGCGATACACTTCACTTTTTAAATATCTCCACAAAAAGAAGTCCAAAGGATTTAAATCAGGAGATCGTAGCGGCCAAGGTACCAGTGCTCTCCGTTCAATCCACCGTCCATTTAAGGAAAACCGTTGTTGAATCACGTGCGGATTTTGAAAATTCCAAACATGAGTATTATGTTCACGTTCATCCGCAACTAACACATTATTTTTTTGCAGTAACCATTCACAAAATCTAAATCGCAAGGGATAATCCATTGGTATTAATGCTTGAATATATGAATATAATTGAACCTTGTGTATGATACGCCACACTGTTGATTGCGATACGCTATAAACATCCTGAACCTCCATCTTTTCCACGATTCGGTTCCCGTGTCACTCCCGTGTTGCACTACCGCGGTAAAAGTAACTGCATTTGGCACATGTTTACCGGGAAATCGTGCGTACAGCCGTGAAACTGTTAAAACGATATCCATCAACTTCGAGTTGATATACACGTAAGCCATTTTTTACACTTGAAAATCTAATGTAAACACTATCGCAAAAATGTTAATACTAAAAACGCAGATATAAAAAATGCATTTCGATGACTCTAGAGACTACAGTAGCCCAACGATGTAAAGGTTGAAAATACTACAAAATAATTTACGATTTTGACTCCCATTTTTCATGAAGCATCTATACCATATTTTTGTCTGCATGTACTACATAAATTTTTATTTTTTAAATTACAGTATATTTTCAGTACGAATTCTGCTTGGTTATTTGTAATAAATTATTTTTTCCTTAATATCCCTTCTTAAAAAGATATTATTAAATTGAATTTCATATGTAAAATTAATTATTTACATAACTTATATATGTATATTTCATTTTAACTTTACATTCATATCACTGCTGCTGCTGTGAAATAATACATATATAACATGCCTTTTTACAAAGAAATAATTGAATTAAGAAAAAAATAATTCATTAAAAATCAACCCTTATCAATTTTTATAGTACAGAAGAGGTATGTAACCTCCATATTTTTTTTATGAAATGTCAAAATAGTCAATAACAAAATAAAACCCAAATAAATTGGTCTTATTAAAGTTTTTAAGGACAATAATTTTTATGACAGACAAATTATCGTTCAACTTATTTGTGTTCACTTGGTATAGAACAGAAGTCATTCCTCTTCATTTTATGCGACTTGTTTAATAAATTCTAGAATGAGGTTGTGTTCTAGATACTTCAAAGTCTTATGGATATCTAGTATGATCTTATATTCATGCAGAATTCCAAGAATACTTATTGTGCTTGGTTGGTTGATCATTATTTACTTTCGAATTCCATCAATATGTGTGAAGATGCAGAGAGGGTGCCAATCCTCTCCACGAATATAGCTTATATACGGTCTACCGGTAGCGGGGCGCGAACCCACACCGATCTAGTCACCTCGATTCAAGTACTCACGCCTTTAACCGCGCGACCACTGCCCGACTATGCAGGACTATGATGAATTTTACCCAGCCAACAACTTTTTTTGCTGAACGCGAAAGTGGGTAATACTATCTATTGCTAGAATAAATTACAGGTGGTTATTTTTTCAGTTTTCCTCTCGAGTTTCTCACGAATCTTTGAGGACATCTTATAAATATTAAATATGCAAATTATTTTTATATAGACATTAAATACATTGTTTTCACTTTCAGTAAATACTGTTTTTGCAACCATTGCTGGTGAAAGTAGTAATTAATGACAAACTGGTTAATAAATTGTTATATTTGTTTTAACAGCACGGGAATTGTTGCAAAAATATTTACAATTTTAGCTTAAAAATACAGTAGTATTTTTTCTGTTAAATAAAAATTTTGGTGCAGCCATGGCACGTGTTACATTTTCAATACCGTCATTTTCTGCTAGCCGGTATTTAAAATTTTCTAGTATGAGACTGAAGTGACCACGACAAAATAGTTGTTGTAAATAAAGTTTAGTCATGGTCAAAAATCAATCTCACTACAGCAGCTTTATTGACCTGATCGGTTGAAGCACAAGACATAAAAAATTAAAGACGCCGACTACAAGTTTTTGCAATAGCAGCCTGTTTCTATTGTCGCACGCGGAATATATACCAGTTTCGATCATCAGAATTTAAGATAGGTATAATTAAAAATTGTCTCTATTAATTTAGCTAATAATAATTAGTCACTGTCTACAGCATACAAACATTCATGAAGAATCTATTACATTCTCTTTAGAGGCGTCATGATTTTGCTTTCTTATTTGATCTTCTATTCTAGAACTTTTAGTAATTAAAAATTGCCTCTATTAATCAAGCTAATAATAATTAGTCGCTAAAACATACAAACAATTCATAAAAAATCTATTACATTATGTTTAGAAGCATAGTTTTTGCTATCTGTTTGATCTTCTCTCGGAATTTTACTACACTTTCGAAAAATATTGGTAAACAAATATTTTGTCACCGAGCAGAAACAAATACCCTGCAGTGACCATGATAGTCTCATTATTTTAATTTCAATAAAATGTTAAATTTAAATTAGTATTTCTAAAATGAGTATAACTTCTTACATCTACATTTAAAATTATTTATAACAAATTAATTCCGTCATTTAAGTCGATAAACGTAAAAATTAAAAACTGGTTTCCTTTTAAGACTTGATGTCCGGGCATTTATTAGATTGGTCATCTAATGACAGAAAACCAGTTAGCCTGTGAAAACGTGAAATAAATCCTCTAAAAGTAAGAAGTTGTTAAAGGCACTGCTAATATATCATGAAGATGTAGATACTTATCGTATTGGTATTTGTAGTATATAGGTTTTTAAATTTGAAATATTGATCATGCTGACGAGTTAATAACTTCACTACATTCTGCTATCTCTTACAAAACTGTTGAATTTCCATTAATGACATTTGCGTAAAGCTACAGTGACGTATATTGAAAACCAGATGGCTGCAATCTGTATAAGCATGGAATAATTGAATATCGTCAATATTTTGATAAATTAGTGTCCAAGAGTGATTTATTAACACAAGTTTATCAACAGAATCTAATAACGTACTACCATCAATTTTAAGTCGATGGTAATTTCAGAAACAACTCAGAAATCGATTAGGATGTTGCTTTTACGATTTCCAAGGTTAAACATATTGACCTGAAATTTTTAAGCGACTAGTGTACACAAATGAAATCATCTTTTAAAATACCGTTACTTGGTGGGATTCTTGAAAAATAACGCGATGTTTTTACTCTACCTATAATGTTTTTGAATTCCATATCGAGCATGTAGAGATTGTTATTTGCAGAAGAAAACTAAATCCATGAAGCGAATGATGGAACCCTAACCCACACAGCAAAGGCTGGTATTCAACTGCTTAGCTGATGGTGCATCTGTTGGGACAGAATACATCGCCTGCTATGAATTGCTAACAATTGCATAGTCCTAAGGCCTCAACTCAAGAAAAAAATCTGGAAGACATTATAAATAAAGTCCTCTGTCATATAGCAAAACAGCAGGAGTACAGGAAATGTTATGTCACATCTATATTATTTGTTTGATCTTGCTCCATCTCGTCTGCTCTCAACATTCAACGATGACTATGACGGGCTTCAAAATTGGTAAATTCTTCATTTTTAAACCACTTAATTTCTTTAGGCAGGAGTAGAAAAACAATATAGGAGGATATGTTCGTTTTGTTCAAGTACCTTGTTTATTAAAAATAAAAAACGCTATAAATTGGTATATCAACCCAGCTCTTATCGAGGTACTTACAAGAAATAGGTTACTATGTTGGTTTATACATTTTTTATCAATATTAATAATATTGTGTGTATACACCAACAAGCGTCGAATTACGCTCACAATACACATAAGAAGTGCCAGATAATAGCTTTCTGCTAGGAAAGTTAATTTAAATTAATATAAATCGATCGATTTTACTAATTTCAAACCACTTTTTTAGGTCATTTTAATAACTGATGTTTGTGGATCTTTGAGAAGAGATGAACTACTAAAGATAACGAACGATGATTTAAAAGACAAAGATTCACCTTTCACAGATTCAACTTTTCTCAATTTACTTCATACGGAAACTTATACAGGGCACTGCTTTAGACGTTCTATGGAAAATAAAATTTCAATCGCAAATAATTTGTTACCATCTTCAGCAGAGTCTACGGAACTTGCCAATAATGTAATGTGCGAAGTAAACTTAAACAACTACAGCAGCCCCATAACCAAAAATTACGAGAACTGACAGCACTGGATCTGGCATAAATTTAACTCACAGAAATATCGCCACTTTCAATTTACATATAGTGCAAATACTATACGTAACTGTACAAATTCTATGATGACGAATCTGGTTTTGTGTAAGAGTAATCGGACTATTATTATTAATATGCCATGAATGGATTCATTTAATTTTATACTTATGAACTTCATCCTAACTTCGTTAGTACAACAAATACAGGGAGGCAAAGCAGGCAGGTGTCTATTATATTCCGTTCTTGACAATACCATAATGATTAGTGGTGATATGGTATTGTTAAAGTAACTAAAATTACCATGTTGGTGCAAATACCTTAATTTTTTATAAAATCATAAATTTGTCCCTTTTCCTTGTGATATGATATTTTTATAAGCAAACTAAGTAATTATTAACAAATATAATTCATATACCTAGCTCTTGATCTACATACAGTATGAAGTGTTCAATGTAGCAGTCAATATTTAGAGTAGGGAAAATGCACAAGTTTGGCATAAATACGCATAAATAATACACAAACATAGGAAAATATTTACAACGTGAGTATGTTAAATTTATATATCCCATATCCAACACATTAACACGTCAACTGCACCAGAATCTAACTACGATTGTAGAATATATATGTTAGTTTCGATTCGTTGAAGTACTGCAAGATTTGTGAATGGAATTTATGTGTGGAGATGCCTAATAAATAATATACATGCATTCGATTTACAGTTATGTATACTTAGTTTATTTGACAGTGTCGCCATTCAGTTTAAATAAAAATAGCTCATATACGTAAGTGAGATCAACGTACTGCAAAAAATTGTCCAAGTCAAAACCTAAGTTGGTCAGCTAACAAAACGCTTTAAAATTTTAGCAAATCATTGTTAGATGTAATTAACGAGGACATGCAAAGTATTTTAGTTAACAATAAAGCAAGCATGGGACCATCAGCTTCTAAATGGTGACTGCCTTTCTTTTGTTTTTCTAGAACCAAATCGTGTCAATTGATAGATCTATTTCAAATCCAATCCAATTACTTTATGCTTTTCGATTTGAAGGGAGAAGTAGTCACGACTTGTATGTTATGTTTTTATGTTTCCATTAAATTAAAAGTTCAATTATCAATCCAGCAATGTGTGTCAATGAAAAAATTAATAGATTTTAATATGGAGTTATGGAATTACATTTACGTATTAAGTGATGAGGTCAACGACCTTAATTTTGTTTTTGGCCAATGGTCATGGAAGAAAAACTCAAATTCTTGAACGACATGAGCAGTGCGATGATTGATTGACATTAAAATTAAGGAATTTATCTACCACTAACTAAGATCTTACTTTGGGGAATTTTGCTGTGTCAGAAAGCAATCCTACTAAGAATGTATATATTTCGACGATATGACAGAATTGCATAATTTGCTTCATGCAGTTTAACATTTCTGTATAGCTCTATATGAGAAAGTATGACACAAATAAGTTTAATAAGCTACAAAAGTAGGACTGGTGCAATTTTATTCAACAAAATGAAATAAGTAGGTACCACTTATTATTGATCATAGTCGGAGGGGTATTTATCTTTTACGATAATAATAAATGTCAGAAATATAGGGTGTCCCGTAAAATATGTTACAATCTTTGGGTGGTACATACAAAAATATGACCAAAATTCAAATAAACATAACTTCTTAAACTCTTGGATTCATATTAAGGAATATGAAAGAATTTAAAGATATTAATACCCTTAAACTTCTCTTTATCACGTTTGTAAGATCTAAACCGGAATATTCATCTATTGAATGAAATCCAATATATGCGGTGCATAACACGGCAATTGAATTTTTTCTCTGGATGGTGTATTTCTTGGAGAGGTTTAGCATGAGCAGTTTAGAAAACAGGAGGAGTATGACAACTGTACTGTTTCTATTTAAAATTCTCCACGATAAAGTTAATTGTTCTATTGTCTTTGACAGATTTTCGTGTGCCTAGAATTAATAACAAAATAAGTGGATTATTCTACATTAAGAACTATAAAGCTAACATGTATATGCAATCTCCTATATACCACATGATAAACAGTTACTCACTAATAGAGTTTCGATTAGACCTATTTATTTACACAAGGTGGGCAAATTTCGATGTTTTTATAGACTCGTTAACTATAGGAAAAAAAAAATGACACCCTTACTCTCGATCTCTTTTTTAAGAGAAAATTAATACTCGAAACCAAAATGACCTATCGTCTTTTGTTTTCGAGAAACAAAATTTCAAATTTTCCACTTTTCGATATTTGTTTGCAACTTGGTTATTTGTAAAGTTATAAAAAATAGTTATTACGTTTTTCAGAGAGTTTTTGAGTATAATCCAGTGGCGTACCTAATTTTTTTGTAACTCTATTAATTTTTGAGTTACAACCTAAAGTTGTGTTTTTTTAAGTACGATAAGGCATTTTGGTGTATAGACCATTAATTTTCTCTTAAAAAAAGATCTAGTGTGGGGGGGTCATTTTTTCTATCTCCTATAGTTAACAAGAAATGTTTTTTGCTATTTTAGTTTTTTATTTATTTTTAATGTATACATTTCGTAGTTGTTTATTATACACAGTAAATGTTTGTAATATGCTCTACATACATTTAGTTTGTATGTTTCTGTAAATTAATGTATATTATCTTTCACAGTTTTGTATTGTAATTTTTCTTTAACTTATCCTGTTAATGGATTTTATCCCGTTGGATATTAAATAAATAAATATTTTATTGAACTTGATCAATATTTAATTAATGAACTGGGTCAGAAAACTGTTTCTCTTTTAATGTAATATTTTTTGCATTCAATAATATACATGTTTATACTCGCATTTTTTTTCGAAATTAATATTTATTGCCAATTATGTCTCGAGAATTATTAGAATTATTATTTAAATTGCAAATTATTTAGCAAAACTAACATCATTTAGCTTCTATTTTAGCCTAATGAGGAGAGGTTTGTTCTGTTTTGTTCGAATGCATAAGAAAAAATGTCTAAATGTTTCTTGTTCCATATCCTTTTATTTTTGATATTCTCATTGATTCAATTTGAGAGTGAGATTTATTTCTGTCTAATAAGATTCAAATAGCAGCTACTCGATCGCTGTGATGGGCAGTAGCGTAAAGTACACCCTTCCAAACCCCGCGCGATGGGGTAGATCCAGTCATGTTGTTGTTTTTTTTAGTTCATATTGATTGTGGATATGCTGAACAATATAGAAAAGGCGGTTGTCTTTATGTTTTACAAACTTGCAATGCACAAAGTATTTTATTAAGAATAGATCACATTTTCGTATATTAGCAATATTTAAAAAATTTAAAGAAATTCTAACTTCTGGATTCATCCTCGTAATTATTTCTCTCACAATAATTTTCGAAATTTTTATTTTCAGTAATATATGATAGAGTATAAACAAAATTCACAAAATTCTAGCAAATTTTCAAATAATATTTTTTTTCCAAAGCGTAGACATACATATCCAGTCTATAATCTAAAATTGATCAATGAATCTAGTTAAATGATCTAAATTTGTTGTATTTGTAACTTTCATAGTATTTCGACAAAAATGTGTAAAAGTACAAAACGAATATAGTAGATGTAGTTGCACAGATAATCAAGAAAGTTATGTACGATGTTTTAAAGAAAATCAGGTCGTAGGTGGCGCCCTCTTCAAGGTAATAAAGTAAAGTTTATTCAGAGTACATATACAAACCAGAATTAAAAAATTATAATATTTAATAAGATCCAATAAGTTATGCAATAACTTGTGTTGTGATTTATACAAATTACCCAATATTGAGTGAGGAGTATTTAAATAACTGAAAATTATATAATATTTATTAGATTATTTAAATAAAAATAAATAGGTACATTTACATAAACTTAAGAATCTAGTCAAGTAAGGTGGAAGAAATAAATAATGTAACGCTAATTTACAATGTGCATCAAACACAAAGAAAATTTCGTAATAGGTAAAAATAATGCATAACTTCTTGACGATGTTTTTTTAGCTACATAAAGTTGATGGTATAATTTCAAAATGGAGCGGATAACTACATCAAATGATAAATAAATTTAAAAGAAAATAATTAAAAATAATAAAATACTTTATAGAAGGAGAGATAATGTGTAAGTAATTAGCGATATTCTGGAATTTTTCATATATAAGTACACCCTGTATATTAGATAGTTTTAGAGAAATGAACTACGATCAGATTTGGATCGTCGTTCTGAATAAAATCCGATCCCCAAAATGTGTGCAAGTTTGAATTTTTTGAAAGGTTATTGAAAAATATTGAAAACAAAATTCAATGTACCTATATAAATTTTATGCTAAATAAGTAAGAAAATATATACAGGGTGTCCGAAATATAAGTTTTGTATGAAATTGTACCAAACAAGAAATAATTCACTTAATAATTTCTTTTCTCTAACCAATGGTACTAAAGCTATGACAGCAAACTAGTTTTGAATGTGTGACAACGTCGCAAACTAACCACGTCAGATATGTCCACATAATAGTCAGAAGTGCCTCTAAATATACTTACCGTGAAAAAGTTTCGCTCAATATAGAGTAAACTATGAGGTAATTATAATAAGTGTTAAAAATGACAAAAAATGCCTATGCTTAGTGTGAAATAGTTGTAACCCAACTTCGGCAGTAACAAGTCATGCAGTTCATAGTTACAAAATTGTTCCATTTTTGTTGTATCCGTTTTGACGTATCCTCTCAAACATACTTACAATACGAAGTATGTACTATGTAAGTATTTCTGTCTAATAACAATTTTTTGCTGTCTAACTTGAAATTAACAGCAGGGAACAATGAATTTCAATGTTGTCACACTGACGTTACATTTGAAAGATTTTTAGGAACCTTTTATTGTTTACTTCATTAATACTAATGATACAAATAACAAATTACGTTTACAAGGTTTTTTCTTAGTTTTAATACTATTTTAATTTAATATATCGGTACAGTTTTCCATTTTATTGTATAGTAGTTGCATTTTTATTTTTGAACTGTAATTGTAGAGAAACTATTCATTGTAGACATTTTTCCGTAAGAGGTTTATGTTGTTTTTCGACATGAATATATAGGCCATTTGCGGCTTGCTTAATAATAATATGCTGCCCCCTCTCCCGCACAAGTCTCTGACTTTTGGGTTAATCCTTGTGATTAGAATGGGGGGTACAGATATTATTATTATTATCATTATTATCTTCCGGACATCCTGTGTACCACTACTTAAAGAGAACTCTGTATATATTTTTGAAATTCTCTTTGATATATAAACAATGATAAATTTCAATTTTTTAATTTTGACAACTTGTAGATTGAAAAGAAGCAACCTCAGAATTGTCCAATTCTTATGTAACACTCTGTATTAAGATCGGCAAATTTAGAAACTTGCGGTCGCCGCCTAGTAGGTACTGATATGTTAATGCTGGACAAGACGAGCAACCTTACCTTTGGCTGAGCACGCCGCAAAAACTGCATACAGGCACAACGCACTTCCCAGGAGTTTCATGGCAGCAGTACAAAGGAAATCACAAGCACTAGACCCGTCACTACGGCGGCGATTTTCAGCTGATCTGTCTCAATGGTCGAATAAAGTGTATGAAAGTGAAATGCTATTAGTTGAGGCACAATGTGACTGTCATACCTTGGGCACTACGCATGGGCGTCTCGAACCAAACTGAGTAAGTTTAATGGTTGCATAGGTGGGCCGCGCGGTACTCTCTCTCTCCACTCTAACCTTGTCTCGGCTTTCTTGCACTTATCGCGGTCTACCTGTGAATGGGTACGCGGGGAGGCGATATCTATCTGTTTACGAGGTGCTCGAAATAGGTTCCTTTACCATTTTTCAATACTACCTACATGGAAAAAATTTATTGCAAATATCCATACGATTGTAAACGACACAATTGCAATGTGTGGCAATAATTGTACAGGCCCCAAATACAATTCGTGTTTACAATCAGTGGTGTGCAATAGTATTTTATAACTTGTTCCCAATAGGAATCCATCCACCTGAGGCACTAACCAACCTATTAAAGAGAAAGAGGTGGTGATGTAGCTCAGATGGATCTTTCCAATGTAGACCATAGAAGGCCAATGTTCTTCTCTAACACAGATTCTCTTGTTGGCGAAACGGCAGTGCACTCACAGAATACATGAAATACTTACTATTTCGTCTTCCTGTTCGCACCCCTGCGTGTTTTACACTTTCTCATATAGTAAAGATATTTTCCTAGTCAACAGTGTCCAGTTTGAATAGAAGTTGAAGAACCAGGTCAAAAAATATTGAGACTCGATGCATTCCTGGTCAGTTTGTCAGCTTCTTTATTGCTGCTACACTGTTCGTAATCCAGTATACTGAGGCTGAGGTCACTACAAGTACTTGGTGGCATTCCCATGCTGATCTAGTCGTTATTTTATGATTACGTAAGATCGTACGTGATTGTCTACTACCTGCATAGATTCTGATGGTTTTGTCCATTGTATGCCTACGGACAATTCCTTTGGCGGCTATGGTAATACCTGCTCGTTCAGATTATATCACGGTAGCATGCCTATCCATTGACCACTTATATCAAATATGTAGGGATCTGGAATAGATCCATCCTGCACCTTCCTTCCTCTTTGTTCTGTTTGTGAAGATGTTGATTATATCTTCACTGGCCGTATCCTCATTCCTGCTAAGTACCGTGTAGGGTCTGTCAAATATAAACTTGGAAGAAACACTGTCAGAAGGGGCATCTTCCTGACGACCCTATTCCATAAGCGACTCCTAACTTTTCCAACCAGTATTCTTGAGACGAAGCATGTTTATCGCAGCCACCTCTTTTAGATAGATATTTAAATGTGACAGACACTGCTTTACCTTCATTGTTATGGTTGATGTTATTCGCATAGCTCCAATTATACTCAGGTAAGCAATCTTGTACCTGGCTGAGCTTTTGTTTAGTTGTTGTCTATTGGACTTTCGACTATCAGACGACGGCCCATTAACATTGGTATCACAATAGCAGTTTTGATTTTATTACCTAAGTTTTACCAACGATCCTAGGGCACTGCTCATAGGATATGTACGCCTTTCCAAATAAAGATTCCATGTTAACTTTGTATCGAGTGTGACTCCAAGGTATGTCACACCCGATGTTCTAGTCTAATGTAATTTTTAGAAGAGTTGATGATTTTATTGGCCCCATCTTTCTCTTCCTCATGAAGAAAATCATTTTTGTCTTCCTAGGTTTGGCGAGCAGATCATGGTTCTCACGCCACTTTCCATTGGTTCTTAGGGCTGTTTGCCACTAACCAGTATGGTAATATCATCTGCATGAACGATGGTAGAAATGCCAGAGACTGTACAGAACTAAATTAAGAGAACACCTTTCCTTTATGGCTCTTTTGGTGAGCAAGTTTGATATCCCCCCGCTACAGATGATAGGATAGACTCCCCTCTCCACAACAGCTGAATTAATTATAGGGAAGGTCGTTTCATCAGATGCCCCTTCTATGTCTATGAATACCCCCAAGGTGGATCCTTTATTGTCCAATGATTTTTCAATTCTGCTTATCACTTAGTGAAAGGTAGTATCGGTGGATCGCCCTGGGATGAATGCATGTTGCTCCTTGAATCAAACGTCCTTGTAAAAAGGCTGGATATATGCCGTTAGTGCCTAACGATTTGAAGGATGACAATGTTTGCACTGTCTGTCTTGTTTTATCTTTGTAACAGTTTGGTTCGCAATCTGCCAATCCATGAGCAAACAAAAAAGTGAGTTATTGGCTATTTCTCCGTATTTTGAGTGAGCGCTATACTTACCTCGATATCTAAGTACTTTACTTTACCTTTTTTCTCCCTATGTTCCTTTCCAGCTGCTAGTATTTTCGAAACTATCGATATTCTCTTTCTGACTGGCATCAAAATCTATCTGGGATCCACGTTCCAACCCACTGAATAATAATTTGCCGCATCATCTCACACCAGTCATTGATTTAAGAGCTAATATATGTGGTCTGTACTGTGTAGTATTGAATTGATTTTCTAATTCGCTCTGTAATGTTTTCAATTAAAGGCTAGGTAAACACGTCTGTTTATACTACAGCATACCTCGTTGAAGACCGCAAATTATAATATACATGCCCAATATAGCACGAACGTTAGAGATGTAATAGATATTGGTACATGCATGTACCTGATAGAATTCATGTCTACTGATCATGCCATGGTAATACAAACTTGGAAAAGTGGAAAAAACAAAGTGCACCTAGTATGTCATATTTTAAAAAATGAAATTTTTAAAATATTAGCCAAACAATATGGCTTATCTGAAGAAAATAATATATCCTAAATTATTATTTTCCAAATTTAATGTTCTTACAACATTTCAAAAAATTATTTGAATTGTGAATTGCTGGGCTGGTTAGCCAACGTGTTAGATTGAATAATTTGTTTTTTAAGTATCACAGTATAATCTCTGGAATACCACAAGGGTCCCATCTGGGACCTCGCCCTTTTCAGCTGTTTATAAACGACATTGGTCCCTATTTCAAAGATTCAATTATAATTTTGGTACAGGTTTTTCGGGTGTAACTCAATTTCGGTCGAGGCATTACCCACAAGTGTATTTGGTTCCCAAAAATAAGTTTTTCCAATAATAATTTATTTACTGATGGCCTAAAATTATGAAAATTTGTTCAATCGTTAGATGACTGCATTAAATTTTAGGATATTTTCAGAATAAATCAATATTACGTTCTCATAAACGTTTGCTTAATATTAATAAAAGTAAATAAGAACTTAATATTAGTTAAGTATAACATTTAGATAGCCAATAGGATAATATAGTGTTATTAAATACTCGTAGATACATGATAAAATAATTTTAATCGTTTATACAATCTCTTGTCATGGAAATATGCTTTTTAAGGACCATGGAAGTGTATTCGATGTTGAAAATAATGAAAATATGCTTTGCTTCCAATTTATCAACAAATAGAAGTTATTGATATAATAACGGTGTACTAGATTTATATTGGTGTTGTGGTTAAATTAATACCAAAAAATTAACAATGGCAGAAATAATGTCACTGGGACCGCAGGGGTTGTGGTGTACTTGGTCATGTCCCAATAATCCAATCTGGCTTTCTGATATTAAATGAAAGTATCTGTTCCATATACAGACCATAAACTATTGTATGTTCTTACTTTGCCAATATAATATTGAATTATAGCGACATTGTTTATATCTAAATTTTGTTGTAATTATAGATATCTTTAACTGCAATAGAAAATGTAAATGAAAAGTATGACCTGTTTCTGTGTTTATTAAATTTATTATTTTATTTATTTTTATATATTTCATTTTATTTAGACATTATTTTAGTCTTAAATGGGTCAATAGACAATAAGACACAAAATTTATTTTTGTAATTGTTATATTAATTGATATTTACAAATGACCTAGAGAGATAGGAAATATTTTATTTTGCATATATCAACTTTATTCTTCTCTTATTCTTTATATTTTTTCTCCTATTTTCTAATCGTTATATGTTATAACCAAATAAATTGGCAATTCTGTTAAAAACGATTTGTACTTTATCATAATAAATCCGTTTACCCTTCTACAACAACTGTGGTTTGAATCATCAAATGAATTTCATTGCTACAAAATTTTAGCGTTAGTTATAGTGTTGGCTGAGACAATAAGAGAGCTTAATAAATTAAATTTATAACCCCTTGGTATTAAAGCTTGGACACACTGTACACGGTACGGATATAATTGAGCCTTGTGAATGATAAGCCACACTGTTGAGTGGGACATTCCTTGTACTTGTTGAGCAATTTGCCTGGTAATTATTAGGGAATTCTCTTCAACAGTCTCTAAAATGTGTTCCTCACCTACTGCAATACGCCGTGGACGCCCTGGACCTCCAGGATTTGGTTGTAAATTTCCCGTATCACGCCCGCGTTAGACTAGTGCGGTAAAAGTAACTGCACTAGGCCCACATTTACCGGGAAATCGTTCTGCGTACAGGCGAGAAGCTGCTAAAGTATTTTATCGTGCTTCACCATAAATTAAAACGATATCCATCAAATCCGAGTTACTATACACGTAAGCCATTTTTAACACTTACAAAAATAATGTAAATACTATCGTAAAAACGTTAAAACAATCGAATTTCAGTATTCGGAATCGCTTGCATCTCGATGACGCTAGAGATTACAGTAGACTAGGAATATTAAGGTTGAAAATACAACTTATTATAAGAATTTTACAAAAATACAGTGCTAGTTCACCAAAATGTACTACAAAGCAAACAGTTGTTGCTGCAAAATATGTTCATAAGTAAAAATTAAAATAAATGTTACATTTGTCTGCAATGTGTGTTCAGTGCATATTTTGCTAAAAATTGTTAAAAGTGATATCTACAAAGCTACACCATTTTTATAGTTAACTTACAAGTGTATAGATTTTAATTTTCTATAGTAAAACCACCATCGATTTGCCAGACTTCTTAGGATTTAATCAAAACATACTTAAGTATGGCACAATAACTGTAAAACAATAAGGAATATGAAACTCAATTCCTTTTGAACCCAGTCGGCTCATCATACACCGTTAAATTAAAATTTCATACAGCCCAAACCTTAGGAAGATTTGTGAGGGTACCAGACAATAACTTTATTTCTCTACCGTTAATAATTTAGTTATGTATATTACAGCGCTGTTTCTAAATTCAAACAATAGAGAGGCGGGCTTTATACTTTTGTAATAGGACTCTTACGAAACTCTTGATTGAAGATATATCCTTGGAATTTGCATGAGACAATAATAATCAGAAATTCAGTGGAGAATGCTGGAAAAGAAAAATATTTACACAAACAGGACGACGACTACTGCAATAAAGGGTAATTCAAGCAGGCTATTTATTTCAGCTTTTATGAGTTGTGGATTTAACGTAGTTCTACCGTTTCTTTTGCTGAAAATATTTTAAATGTCTTCCGGTTATGTATTTTAATATATTTTTCGTCCTGCTCAGTATTTCAGCGGGATTTTAATATGGCACAAGCTTATTAATAAGCTTCAAACATGTATTTTATTTCATTATTAATAGTTATTTACAAAATAAGTGCTAAAAGTGACAATTTATTTTCTGAGAAGGGAAATTCCCCCCTCCTGTCCTTTCAAACAAAATAAAATCACTTTTAGCATTATTATACACTTTTTTTTCAACAAACGCTATTAAAAGTACAAATCAACGCATTTCTTAAATTTATAAAATATCATTTTGAAATCCAATTATTGATGATATTTATTATTCCTAAGATAATGCAAATTTGATCGTTTTTTGACTTCAAATATCGTGGCATGGAAAATGAGCAAGATGATGATTGTAGAAAAATAGTATACGTTAAATAATAAATCATGCAAATTCCTAGTCAAAAAATTGTAAAAATTGTTACATAGAAAGATAGAATCCAAAAATCGTGGCATGAATATTAATTACTCAGCTTTTATATGCATCAGATGCCAAAGCACTAGGTGTTGAAGGAAGTATCAATGGAATATAAGAAATAAAGCTATTTATATATTTTTTTGGTTCAATTTTTTTGAAAATAAAATCTATAGTACGAATTCAATCAGTCCTCTAACGGAGCTACCACTTTTTCTGGGCTTATATTCTTACTTATTGAACTCGAGGTGTTGATGATACTTTCATTTTCTGCAGTCTCTACCATAATCACTGCATATGCCTGTAGAAGGCGGTGAAGAAATGGCTTTAACTTCCTGTGTTATTAATGCACCGCGTTCGTATATTTACCCAGATATAGTTACTTATTTACAGAGGATGTCTAGCAGTTCAGTTACATGTAGAAATTAGGTATGATATATGCACTGTTAGCAGAACGAAAACAGTGCAATATAAAGACTATACGAGTATTTTAGTATTTAATAATACCATCAACGTATCAACGTAAACACAACACAAAAAGCCAGTGTGGTGGAAAAACACGATAAAAATGTTGTCAAAAATTGCTAATTACTAAAAGTTAAGTTTTGTTATCTAATTTAAAAAATAAAACTCATCAAGTTTGCACATAGTAATAATAATTATAAAAAAATCAAAAAAGTTGCAATAACAATTTAATATATATGTCAATTTAATGATTTGTTTTTTTTTGAGGAGGTTATGCAGGGTATTTTTGTCAATGATGTGACACCTCATAATGGTGTGTTTACCAATCTAACAAAATAAATGTATGTATTCAATAAAATAACTTTCTTTTGGAAAAGTATCTTTCTTTTACCTTAGTCCAAGAGTTGATGATTTCAAAAGATACAGGATGTCAAAGACGGGTTTTTTTTGGGAGCGAAAAAAACTCCCGATCTCCAAAATATATGCAAATAAAAGGTTATTGATAAATATCGAAAATAAAATTTTAACACCCTGTATCTTTTTAACTTTTGAACTAGGGCAAGTTCGGCTACATCGTATTATTTTGTCGTCAGGAATCTACTCTTGTTCTGTGTCCCATTAATTTCAGGGCATCCTGTATAACAAATTATTATATTTTTTTCCTTTCAACTATAGTATATCATTTTCACCAATATCAATTTCAAAAAAGATAAGATATACTATCAGGACGTCGTAACAATACTATTTTCAAAACGACTTTAATAAATAAATGATATAAAGAAGTAACAACAACCTCTTGTCATCCTGTATGTTAGAGACTTTAAAATTATACAATTAAAATTTTCAATCTATAGTCTGTTTGGAAATGAAAGATAGTAATAAAACCCCGAGATAAGAACCGGCCATGGGCGTGGTAATATTTCGTTTCAGGTAATTATCGGGTAACACTAATGCTAAAAGTTAATGGGTGTACATTAGTATATTTTACTGGATACATCATAGGGCAGGAGCCAGTGTATTGAGGCAGATCAATCAAGTCTTAGAGCTAAATATACGAAGACGTGCTAGTGCAGTAGAGCAAAATTCGACTTGTGTTTAATGACTATTGTGCCAGTGGATATAATATTGTTTGAGTAAAATGTCGAGTTTATCAGATTACGTACCTGCTAAACGCGCGAAAAGATGTGCGCTGTCTCAGAATGAGAAGATTATTATATTAAATGTATGTAATGCATTGAAACACCAAAATCCTACCAACAGTGTTGACGACATAGTGGAAAAGTGTTCCAAAATGACAGGGATTGGAAAATCGACCATCTACAGACTTTTAAAGGAAACAAAAAAATGAACAAGATACTGTAAATCCCCCAAAATCATCCACAGGGAGGTCAAAAGTCGTTATAGATGATTTCTTCAAAAATGTCATTCGCAGAAAAGTACACTCATTTTATTAAAAAAAAAAAAATACCAACGCTAAATAAAATTTTAAGTGAACTTTCAGAAGACAACGATTTGTCAAAAATCAGTAGAAGCAAATTATGGGCCGTCTTACGAGAGTTGAATTTTTGCTGGGAAAAGCAGAACAGGAAGTCAGTTCTTATCGATAAAGATGAAATTATTTGTTGGCGAAAATCCTACTTAAGGTCAATTAGAAAATTCCGTGACGAAGGGAGGAATATTTATTATCTAGACGAAACTTGGGTCAACGAAGGATATACTGTAACAAAAGTATGGTAAGATAAAAATGTAAAAAGTTTTCGACAAGCATTTTTGAATGGACTTTCAACAGGGTTCAAGGCACCTTCAGGTAAAGGGCGAAGATTAATAGTGACACATATAGGTAGTGCCAGTGGTTTTGTAGATGCCGGTTTACTTTTATTTGAATCTAAAAATACAGGGAGATGTAGCGCAAAATAATACGACGTTTAAATTAAGTGACGTGAAAATTTTGTTAAAAAATTCCTTGGAACGAGTAACTGCAGATAACTGGCAAAGATGTACACATCATGTACAAAAAGAAGAGGAGAAAATGTGGGAACTCGATAATTTAATTGACGTTACTGTGGAACCTATAGTTATCAACCTAGGAAACGATGATAATTCATCAGAATATTCAGAGGATGAATTTGAATATACTTACTCTTTTATTTTCTTTATTGTACATTTATACAACACTACATTTACTCACCATAATTTGTATTTTCAAAATACATTTTTATGTGGAATAAAAGTCTATTCATTAAATTTAAATAAATATTTTGATAATAATATTGAATAATTTTATTTGAATTACTAAAAACCCTCTTAACCTGGTTATGATGCTTAAAGTTGCCTCTAGTTTTGAAATGCTGTTTTTATATTGTTTACTTATAAGAGAAATGGACCGAGAAATTGAAGCGGCATAGACAAAGACGGATTATCGGGGATTAAATTTTAGCTACCTGCTACAATTTAGTACGGTTTGATCACACAAAGTTTTTTTAAAAGTACACCTCATCTATACCAGTAATACATAATACAAAAATATTAAATATAAGCACCAATACTACATTGATTTACGATTTGCATACATAAATTACTCTCTTTCATTTCTAAACAGACTATAGATATCTGAAATAATGATGTAAAATTATACTAAATTATGTTAAAGTGTACTCTACAACATAGGTGTTTTGTAATTTTACAACGCTTTATTTGCAAAATGAAAGCATTATTTTATTATCTAATATTAATAATACTAGATCTTAATTTCAGTAATTTATGTGATTTAAAATGAGTTGAGAAAGAATAAATTAGAGATATAACGAAATATTTCAACGAACGATGAAGCGACGAACCTCATTTTCATTATACAGGGTGTCCAGAAACCCCGCGCAGAAAATGTAGGCAGTGATACTACTCGAAAATATAATGTGTCTAGTTCATGTAACATTTTCTCTAAATGTCAATATTAACGGAGTTAATAAGTTATTTTTTAATTTGTTTTTTGGCTATAACTTTTTTAATAATGGAACGATTTTTTTTAAATTTGTCACACTTGTTATTTTTATAGAGACGCAGTTTCAGGTAATATATTTATAAAACTGCAGTACCCTAAAAGGCAGAAAGGGCACGTACTAGGTGAAAAAATGATAATACATTGTTAGTCTTTGATTTTATTAAGATTTTGATGGCATTGCTTTGAATAATTAAAGTTTATCAACAAATTTAATGCATTTTATTTGAAGTGAAATAAAAACCAACCGTTTGCGAGAAAAATCGACATTTAAATTTTTTGAACATTCTGATGAAACTCATTTCTTTTACGATTAAGCAAAGTGTACTTTGAAAACAATTGAATGACATTTATCTAATTTATTCTAACCTTGGTAGAACAATTTTTGCCCCACCATATAACTTAATGTTTCATTAGCATTGCTTATACACAGACAAAAATATTGCATATTTTATTTTAAGTATTTTTTTTATATTTGTATTTTTTCTTTGTACATTTTAGGTGTTTATTTTTTATGTCTTATACTGGAGTGCGTTACGTATATTAATGGTTAAATAAATTACATAATGAAACTTTGCAACAGATTTATAGAGGCATTAATGAAATATCCTGTTTTTTGGTTAGAACATTTAATTAAAAAGAGCAACAATGACGACAAAATAACAACTTTAAGGCAACATAATAAACAATTTAGTACTTAGTACTTCCTCTTCTAGTTCTAGCGATAGCCTGCATCCTCCTAGGCATGCTCCGCATGGTTTCTTGCGGAATTCGATGCCATTCTTCCTGTGCAGCAATTCTTAATTTTGCAATTGAGTTAGGAGTTGGATTTCGTGTTCGAATACGTCGCTTTAGGATGTCCCATACATATTCTATGGGATTTGCATCAGGACTCATTGGTGGCCACTCTAATGCAACAATTCCGACATCCTCAAGGTACCAAACCACTATTCTAGCGGCACGTGCACGGGCATTATCATGTATTAGCAGAAAGTAATTGTATCCAATAAAGCCAGCATAAGGTAAAACATGCTCTTCAAGTATGTTGTGAATGTACCAGTCAGCATTCATTCTTAAATTTACCTCAATGAGCTCCGTGCGACTCTCCCAACTAATGCCTCCCCATAGCATAATGGAACCGCCTCCAAAGCTAACATTCTGTACTAGATTACATTCTGCAAAACGTTCACCAGACCTTCTGTATACTCGCCCACGTCCATCTGGCTTCCACAATTGTATTTTGGTTTCATCTGTAAAAAGAACTTGTCCCTATTGATGTTCATTCCAGTTAACATGGGCTCTTGCGAATTGTAATCGTCTAGTTTTATGGCGTGGGGGAAGTCTAGGCACTCTGGCAGGGCGTTTTGGGGTTAAACCAAACAAATATTGGTCATCTCTTGGTGTTGTACACCTGTTACGTCCTTGACCGGGTCGCCTTTTGTATTCTCCAGTCTCATTGTATCGGTTTACTATACGAGAAACAGTGGATTGATGGATACGCAATCTTCCCGCTATATCTTTTTGTCTGCAACCCTCATTGGCCAAAGTAACAATTTGAACAGAAATTAATTCGTTTAAATGTGGCATCTCACTAACGAGAACAATCAGAGTCAACAAATAAAGAACTCAAAATGTCATTTTGATAACAACAAACAACAGAGCAGACATTGTTAGTCGTCAAGGCAGACCATACAATGTTTGTAATTTGTAACATTATTGCTCATTCAGCTACAAAAGCTACATTTTATCAGTAAAAAATTAGAATATACGTAAAACAATCCAGTGTAAACCATTTTTCTAATAAAAGACGCCTACTGTGTTAAAGGAGAAAATACAAATATAAAAAAGACTTAAAATAAAATATGCAATATTTTTGTCTGTGAGTGTATGTAACATAACTACGTCGTATGAATGTAAACGCAAACCTAATCTCTCACAAATTGGACGTCTCCGTTTAATTACATTGTAATACCTGCCATTAATTTTCCCTGTCACGATTTCTGTTAAAAGAACGGCTTTTATCAAAGAGAAATTAAGTAAAAATGTTGATTTATCCTCCGTCTGTAGACGCACTGGAACAATATATTTCCAGATCATATTATCGGGTTCAGATGTGGCCTGCAATAAATCCTACCCTTGTGACTGGGGTTTGAAATTAAATGAAAAGAACAGCGACGGAATCCGCTGCTATCTATAAGTAATTCCCAACGACTGAAAACGTTAGCGCCGAAAAAAATTCTTTGGGTATAATTCGAAATTCCTCACGTCGAAATAATTCTATATTAAATTTTTTATACGCTTTTTTCGATTATTAAAAATTAATCGGCAAAAAAGGAAGTAGTATACTCGCAATGTTGGTTGCCTACTTTCAACATGATACTTCTTCACACTTAACTTTGATAGCGTCTCCAAAACTATATGGGAAAAATATTAAACTAAATTAGGTAATTATAACTAATGATATGAAATTACGTTTTTATAGTTCACACTCCCACAGAGTCAATTGTGCATTTCAAATTAGCCTTATTAGCCGAAGAATGCTAATTAAAAAAGTAATTATGTGACACTTTAACAGTATAAAATTCCCAACATAGTGATATATCGAATTGGTAAATCTAGGCATATACAGTTAAAAAAGTTATTAAACAAAAGAATCTTGCTTTTGTGTGGTTTACAATGATTTATGATAAAATTTCATTTCCCGTGCAAGAATTCATCACAATTATAAGAAAAAGTAACAGTAAAAGTATTGCGAATCGAACTTGTTACAAAATAAAGATATGATAATAAAATGTTTTCCAAAAAAGTTATTATAAGTAATTCTTTACCTGTATGCATAAACTTGAAAAAGTAATACTCTTCATCATCATCACACAACTTCTTATTTTTTTTTTGAAATCAGTACCTAGAAAAATAGGGGATTTTTCTAAGACATCCACACATTCAATTACTATCTCTATGCATTTGTTACATTCAGCACTCTTAATTAATTTTATTAGCGAGTCGCAGCTTCTATCTTCTATGGTGTATCGAAATCGAGATCGAGATTTGAATGTTGACGGATAATTTCACAACTGCATCAATAAATATAAGGTAAGAATGTCTAGATTTAGAGATGCCGTTTGTGGTACCTACCTATAGGTATTTTAAGTTTCAAACAGATGTGACTATAGCTTCCTCAAAAATTCTTATTCAGAGTTGTGTATTAAAAGCTGTGAAATAAAGCAAACTATTTTTCAACATACCATTTAAAATATGCGTGAGATCTACAGAGTAGTCACGTAAAAATTACTCCTCCTTTTTTCTCCATTATTATACGATATACGAAAATAATGCAAAAATGAAATTTGTAGGACGTTTTAAATATTTTGTAATGCATATATTCCAAAAACAATTGAATATCGCATTACCGACATGTAGACCTAACTTTTGTTTTTAAATAGAATACCCTATACATTTTTATGTTAATGAAAAGTTCGTCAATTGAGCATTTCAAAAATATATTATAAATGATCTTTCGCATCTTTTATGGTTTTCGAGATATTACGTGTTTATTGTTAACATACAACATAACCACAGTAAATCATACTTATTGTTTTTAAGAAAATAACTATTTAACAGATAGGTACATAAAATATCCATAAGATATTAAATGAAAGATATGAAATTCAGCATTTTTAATTAGAAATAAGATTTTTAACAAGCAAACAATTTTGTTGAAAAACATAACAAAACAGAAAATATGTACGTGTATTTATAATTATAGTTCAATTTGACTGCCTTCTTTTTCAATGCAAAGTTCTTATTACTAAATTTTGTAAGCAGTTTTGTATCGTATTACTTTCATTGATGTTGTGGATAGTCTAGAGTTTTCCTTTCTGTGCTTTCAATTGCATCACGAAGGCAAGAGAGAAAAGTCAAGTCGACGACTGCCGACTTGCTACCTTTCTAATAATTTTCTCGCAATATTCTGAAAAACGTAAAAGATAAATATCGTGTATATATTTTTGAAAAGCTAATTTAACGGTCTTTGTAATAGCATAACAATATATAGGGTGTTCCATAAAAAAATAAAAGTTAGGCTGCTTAAAATGTATTTAAAAGTTCCTGCAACTTTTATTCTTACTTTTTGGTATCTCGAATAATAATGGAGAAAAAGGGGAGGGCAGGCAATTCTCACGTGACTATCACGTTCATGATTGACTCTTAAATTATCCTCTTGCCTATATAAGTAGCACCTATTAAACGTATTTATTTATGTTCCATAAAACGTCTTCCAAAATATTGTGTGAGATTATGAGAACAATTATCCTCCTAACGACTTGGAACAAGGTATACCTTTGTCAGATATAACAGGTAGGAGAATCAAGTGTTTCAATAGACAGATGGATATACTAAACAGCAAAAAAGTTGTGCCATTTAAAAGAAATATGCTGCGCCATAAGTGGCGCCCTCTGCTAGTGACGTCAAAATTAGTTAAAAATTCTTATTTGCCGTGCCAATACATAATTTTTTTTAATACTCCGACAGGTTTCAAAGTTATTGAAATATTTCAAAATAAAATTCTAGCATTGAACGCCCTGTATTTTTTAAACAAGCAACATTCAGATAAGGCATATTTAACTCAATCGACTTTTTTTGCTCACCAGTATCTCCAGCTCCAAGATTCCTCAACCTTTCACAGACACCCTGTATAAGAAAACATCTACATACTTATTACTTTCTACTATATTTTTACAAATAACTTAATCGGCATTCAAGCAATTCGTTGCAGTAATAGCAAGCCATAAGTTAGAATCCACGATAAGCACCGAGTAAATTCCACTTTATGATATCATCTGCTAACTGAGAAAGGGCAGTGTAATGGATAGTTTAGTGTTACTGAATATGGTTAATGGCTTTAGCATTACTACGTCGATTAATTTGAAAGAAAATTTAACAGGTAGCAATTAAGGTATCGCTAACCTTTGCCTGTTAAAACAGGTGGCCAATAGGAACGGATAGGATGATAAATTCAAGTTAAGCTTTTAATTAAGAATTTGTAGCCCCGGTAATACGTAGAAATAAATTTAGATTTAAAGGATGTTTACTATAATAAATACAGTTCTGTAAAACATAAATATAAATAAATTTTCATATTCGCATTGATGCACACTGAAAAAATTAAATTTACCTTGACTATCTGGATTTTTTTAATCCCATAACTGTCATGGTAATTTTACTCATGATTTGTAAAGTTACTAACGCTCTGTAAAATTTCAATGCAATTAAACAGATAATACATGTAAAAATTATATATATTATTGTGATTAGAAAATGTGTGTGTGTGTAATGATAATGTGAGATAATAATGTGATAATATGATTTTTGTTATGTGTGTTAATTTTTTTATTGGGCACCAATATTTAATTTATTTTGTTTTGTTATTTATTTAAATAGTGTAAATTTGTATTTATGTCATATTGTATATGTGAGTTCAAAATGTGAATAAATATAATTTTATTTTATAAACTTTATGATTTTATTTAGATAATATTGTTTTACCTGTATTTTGCTATACCCTGGCTATGTTTTTCTCTTATCTCAGGAGTGGATTCTAGCAGAGTAACTAACACCTTTTTTATAAAATGTTCGAATATATGTTACCACTCAGTACATATAAAATAATTTTTTTTTAAACAGTACATTAACTTTTATTCAAGCATAAAATGATAAGTTCTCAATTGAACTATGAACTCATTTAGTACAATGAATATTTAAAGAATATTTTCTTACAATATTAAACAAGATTTTATTTAATTTAATTACCCACGTGTCTATTTCTATTTAGTTTTTAAAATGGCCGTTATTTTGAAAATTTAAGCTTTTAATATGTTTAAAATTTAAGATAGGTAAGTTATTAAATGTTGTATTTTATTATTTATCGTTTAAGTTGAATATTGATCAATATGCATGCGATCTAGCTAGATGTCGTTTTGTATACGTATACATTAAATTTCTTACTCCTTTTATAGACGAAATTTCTAAAACTGATGCCTGGAATTGATCCTCTCTCTGGATGATGTAGTAGTCTCTGGATGCTGTTGAAAATCCGGACTGGATATCCTGTTGAATTCTGGAATTTTATACCTGTTGATGTCTTTCTGTAGTTTTTAGAGGTTATTTCCCTTTGAGATTGATTTCTTGGACATTTTGCAAACCCCAGGTCTGGTTATGGAGATGATTTCCACCAAATTTCTTAAATGTTGTCTTGATAGCTATTGATTTGAGTTACTTTACTTTTATACTAATAATGTGAAACTGGTAAGCATGAAATTCTATTTTTTAACTAAATTTTAACTATTTTAAATTAAAATTTCTGCTCTACTAAACTTGCACACCTTCTCGTTTCACAGTTTTCTTCGTAACTAGTTAATAAACTTTTGTTTCTAGGTAATTTTACCCTCTAGATTCTTAGTAGTTTTCTTAAGGTCTATACTCATGTATCACTTTTATTTTAAATAATTCTTTTCGAAGCACTATTCACTACACTAATTGTCTTTTATAATCTTATAACTACATTTTACAAATATATAACAGTTTTTAATTAATTTTATAATGAAATAATCTTTAATTTGTGTTTTTCTAAAGTCCTGTCGGAGATGTTGAATTTTCATTGTATAGCCATCTTTACATTTGACATTTCTATTTGTCATTAGTTCAATATTTGAATTTTCATTTTATTTTTCAAATATTTTATTTGACTGATGTTTTCGTCTTACGATATGCATATATGATAAATCTTCGTTCTTTAAGCTTTTTTTTTGATATGTCAATGTCTTGGTTTTGAATTCATTTTCTTTATGTACTATGTGTTTCTGTATTGTCATGTCCAATTAAGATAGATAAAAATTTAATAAAATTCGTAAAATTTTCTCCTTTCAATATAATAATATGCTTCTTTAGATATGTTTATATTATAGAATTCCAATAATAACAATTTCTCTATATTTGACATCTATAATAACACAATTTCAATAATAGTTCTTTATATTTGTTGTTTAAAATGAATTTCATAACATTTAATTTTTATGTAATTTCTATTTTATTACAATATTTTTACCATGGAAATTATGTGTAATATGTAAACTTACTAGTTCTTTGTAAAATTAGAATGTAATTATTTATTTAATGTATGTAAAAATTAAAAAAAATTGAATGTACAGGGGGCTTTTACAAATACAAGTTTATAAAAGAAAATTAAAAAGGGTAGTTCGAAATTGATTCATTTAACTGCTTTTGTTACTATTATTATTAATTATTAATAGAATTAATTTTAATTAATAAAATAGTTTGACATACCTGTTACAGCAAAATTTTGGGCTCATCATCTCAGTTTCTCAAACTAACACAAA
The DNA here is from genome assembly GCA_037114965.1 of Monochamus alternatus. Classification (NCBI taxonomy): domain Eukaryota; kingdom Metazoa; phylum Arthropoda; class Insecta; order Coleoptera; family Cerambycidae; genus Monochamus; species Monochamus alternatus. The sequence continues at coordinate 11,070,197 of CM073427.1, forward strand.
TTGTTCTGCTTCTTGCCGTTTTCAAGTCGTAAGTAATTGACAGCAACTATGGTACGTTTGCATAAATCATCAATCATCAATAGTATCCACTTCGGTGCAATACACTTCATTTTTTAAATATTCCCTCAAAATAAGTCCAAATAATTTAAAGGCAGGGGGTCGTGGTAGCCATGGTATCGATCCTCCTCTCCCAATCCCCTGCTATTAAGGACGCCGTATTCTTAAAATATTAGGTTTGTTCAAACAAGGAATCCGGAATGGTTTCAAACTGTCAGAAACAATCGACCAGTAAAGTTATGCATTTGTTTTCAGTAAACATCGTTTAAGAAGTAGTTGGACGAAAGATTTTGACAGTTTGGGACCAGTATGGATTCCTTGCTTGAACAATCCTATTGTTTTCTACAAATACAAGTAATTTTAGACATTTAAGAACAGAATAATATAGAGTTTAGCAAATAACAAGAATGTTGTCTCAGAATATCTTTCAGAATATTCAAAGGTAACGACGTAAAATAAATATATAACGTCAAAAAGCGATCTATCCAGCAAATTTTTAGGTACTGAAATCTTTCAAAATACATATTTTTTTAAATTCAACTATAGATGTAAACATTGTTATAACATATACTTACATAGTTCTGCATATAAGATTATTCACTTTTATTTATAAGTATGTGAAAATAATTGTTAAAATGTGGGGTTAGAATAGCGAAATAATGTGTGTCATACAAATGCATTTTAAAAGTTGTTATATTATTTGACGAGAGTTTAAATAGTAAAAGTTTATTTTTGATATTACATTTGCTCTACGTGTTTTATTTTTCGAGATTCCATTACCTAAAAACATCACAAATTTGATCATTTTACGGCGAGAAATACGGCGACCTTAATGCTTGGATAAGTTGTACATGGTACGGATATAATTGAGCCTCGTGTACGCCACGCCACACTGCTGCAATACGGCGTGGTCGTCCTGGAACTCCGTCTTTTCCACGATTCGGTTTCAAATTTCCTTCGCGTTGCATTACGCTTGCACTCACTGCACACAGTGGTAAAAGTAGCTGCATTTAGCACATGTTTATAGGGAAATCGTTCTCAAAAGCATTTTCACATCACCATAAATTAAAACGATATCCAACTCCAAGTTGCTATACACGTAAGCCATTTTTGACGCTTACTAATGTAAAGGCTCGCTTCACAAAAAAGGTTAATACCTACAAAAAGTTATCGGATTTCAATATTCGGAATCACCTGGCTAGAGATTACAGTAGCCCATGCAGCTATAGGGTAAGGGTTGCTACAGACTATGCGTGAATTCGCTATTCGTTATGCGCGATTCGTTATATGCGAGGAATTGGCGTATTGTGTGTAGGGCAGGCGGCTGGTGGGATTCCAGGTATGCCATATCTCAATAACCAGACATAGGATCCAAACCAAACTTTAGGGTATATGTACTGTGGTCATATAGAGATCTTTGGTAGAAGAAGAACGATTTTACAGTTTGAGAAAAAAGTTGAAAAAAAGGTGGGCCTCTCCTCAAATTTTCAAAATGGCTTCTTTAAATTTCGAGAAACATTTTTTTCCATACACTAAATGTAATTTTATAGATAGGTTTCAAGTTTTATTAAAAAATAACTATATTTGTAGAATTTAAAGCGTTTTTTATAATGTATCACAAATACAATATTAATTTTCAAATTGCTGTAACTTTCACAAAAATTAAAATTTTTTAATAAAATCTGAAACCTATTGGTAGAATTATATCTAGTATATGAAAAAAAATTTTTCTTGAAATTTAAACAAGCCAATTTGGAAATCTTAGGTGAGGCCCACGTTTTTTTAAAAAATTTTCGCAAACTGCAAAATCGTTCTCCTTCTACTGAAGTTCTCTATATAGCCACAGTACATATATACTAAAGTTTGGTTTGGGTCCCATGTCTGGTTATTAAGATATGACGTACTTGAAATTTCACCAACCGCCACTGGCGTTGGGTCTTGTTCGTTAAAAATCCATTCATAAAAACTTTACATACGATGCACGAATTTCTTACAAACCACACATCGCGAATCGCAAATTCACGCATAGTCTGAAGCGGGCCTAAGGAATTCGTGCATCGTGTGTAGGGTTTTTATGAATGGATCTTTAACGAACAAGACCCTACACACTATTCGCGAACTCCTCGCATATCACGAATCGCACATAATGTATCGCGAATACACGCATAGTCTGTACTTGGCCTTAGGTATATTTTATTATTTTTTATACTGTTACTTTCTTCGCAGTCATATTTCTTTAATTGTGTTTTTAAATGACATTTTTTTGTGACAAGTTCTACACCCTTTGGGTATTTGTATATAATTTTAACACATAGACTAATAAAAAACTTTATCTATCTATTATATCTAAGAGAATTCAGTACGTCAGTATGTATTTAAGTCAATATTACTCATTGTGGCTGATAAGTTGGCACCAATTCCTTGGAACGAATTTATATATAATTTATTGCAACTTGTTTAGAAGAACATCTTGTATATAAATTTCTTCTTCAGTTATAGAACAGAAATAGATTAACAGAAATAATATTTTATTGTCAAAAGTATATTATTTACATATTCTACGTATCACAAGTTAATATATAAGTGCAAAAGCAGAACAGAGCATACAAAATAAGCTTTGTGTTGATATTTACTCGCTCCGTTTATTGTCTCTCTTAAATCTTTACACTGATCCTGGTAGAACGTCCTCGCGAAGTTCTTGCTATCCTTGGCCACTAAGCATATTTGGTGTTCCTCGGCTTCCTCCAACTTTTTGCCCAGCTTACCTGTGGTATCGATCTCCAAACTTCGTTTAAAGTAAGGCAAAGTCGTCTGGAAAACAATATCTTGTGGATCTTTAACGTCCCTGATGAATACCGTCGTGTCTGCGATGTCAGAGTGCTTCATTACTCGCCACTTCACTTTAAAGATTCCTTTCTTCCTGGAAAACGAATTTAGAGATGGAGCTGTGGGATTTTATTTTCGTGTTTGTCTGGCGTACAGTCTTTCAAAGAGTTTTCTTGCATGCTTAAGTTTATTGTGTCGGTAAACATAAGTTTTTATACGATAAAGATGGTACTGGTTACTTTAATTAACTCAAAATTATCTTGAGAATCGTAAAATATACAGGGTAGCTCAAATTATAAAAAAATTATACTTTTGAAGGCCGTTAAGGTATGCTGAAATATTGGGAAAAAATAATAATAGCGACTTTAGAAAATGCCATCTAGCATCATTATATTATTTCTCAACACAAAGAAATGAAATTTGGTATAGAATATATGAGACATCGATTTTAATACAATTTTATTTCGACGATTTCTGGTATATTCTTATCCCTCTGTATCAAATTTCAGCTGTTTCTGTTAAGAAATATTGAAAATAAGTAGCATTTTCTAAAACTGCTATTTTTCAGCAACGACAGCAGATGATATATTGGATCTTTTTTCTAATTAGAGGCTCCCTTTATATTTTACGGTTTCCGAGATGCCAATAATGACCCATGAAAATTGGACCATCCTGTATATTATGAAAATATTTACAGTATATTTACAACTTAAACAAAAAGTATTGTTACAGGCTTTGATCAAAAAGTTCTACAACAAGACAACGTTCACTAAAATCTGATGATGTAAGAAATCGGCAGGCTTCAACCTTTTCCATAGTATATTTTCACCATCCCCCTACCTCTTATTTTAAGAGATAGATCAAAATGACAAATAATTTTTAAAGAGCGTCCAAAACGGTTCTAAATAACTAACCTTCACTACTGATGGTATGGAAAAATTCTCCTTTTCGAATTGAATTTAAAAATACGTCATTTATTAAGTGGTAAATTTGAAAACGAAACATAATTTTAAGAAACTTCTCGGTGTCACTTTTGTTTTGAATATTTTTAACTATAGGATAAATAACATCCGAAATACAGCCGCTCGCTGACGTTAGAGAGACACCCGGTATATTTTGTAACAACTAGAGAATGAAAGTAAATTAAAGTTGCAGATGGCAAAGTAGGTACAAGTTTTCAATCAATTTTTTCTAAAAAAACTCGAAGGAATACGATATGGGTTAATACAAGTTTTTTAATGTTAGCAAATTTATTTTAAGTTATAGAATCTGAATGTCATTAAATGACCATTTGCTAAGTAAATGCTCACTTACAAAATTCAAAATGACGACCTTGAACTTCATTACGCCTATGTCAAATCAAGACTTCAAATTGGCCATCTAAAGAATCTCTCTTCCCTGTCAATGTACACGGATATTCCACGTTTAAGGAATTATTTATTGGCATTAAGGCCAATTCTCAATATAAATAAACTCAAGGTCCTGTCAGAGTCTGATCACGGTATAACAAAAGTCCAAACGCATTGTATGTTTAGGGATGGATACAGGGTGTCCGGAACCCAACTCGAACATAGCTTCCTGTGATCAAATAGAACCGATTTAGACAAGCTTAGTTTAATCCAAGAATGCCTCGTTTAGAAGTTACAGGGCGTCAAGTAAGTAGAGCCGCATATCGTAGAAGGAGTCATTGACAGTTTTTTTGTAACTCATTTTTATCGTATCTTTTTTGTTGGTTCTATTATGATAAGCTTGACTGAAAATTATGATGGGGAAATTAATTTTGCGTAGAAAAGCTATACCTGTTCCATGTTGATAAAATGACAGGCTTTTTGATCAAACTTAATTTAAGCGTATCAAAGCCAGTTTGATCGAATTAAAAAATTTATTTATAAGTATTTTAATGTGCGGAAATTTTCTATCATGTTTTTACCGAAAACGGTGCCAAATGGTTGGCGTGAACAAAATAAGGAATTTGCCAAAAGAAATAGCAACTAATCTTAATTTGCCTTATCCGGAAACTCATACAGGACACTGCTTTAGACGTTATTCCGCCACTGTTAGCCGGCGCACGGGCCGATAGTATCACCATTAAACGACATGGGGAGTGGCGTTCTAGTACGGTAGCTGAGACATATATAGAAGATCATATACAAAATAAAATGTTCATCGCAAATAAATTGTCACCATTTTCAGCAGAGCCTACGGAACTTGCCAGTAATACAACGTGCACAGTAAACTTATATAATTACAGCCGCAGCCTTATTGAACCCCCAGGACTAGAAGCTACGCTGTCAGTTAGCACTAGCATAAATTTAATTCACTGCAATATCGGGACTTTCAATTTATATGTAGTGTAAAATAAATTGTACTCGTCCTGTTTATAATAGTTACTGTTTTGTATTGAAACGTTATATTACTTAAAATGTATATTATGTAATTAATAAAATCATAAATCGTTTCGAAAAAATGGCAAATTATTTTAACTTATTTTATGTTCTACAACAAAAAGACTTTGGCATTCTAGAACGAAAATGTCGGCTTTGATGACTGTTTTCGAAAAAGTTAATTTTGCTTCCTTTCAATATGTAGATAAGATTGATACAGTACTGCACGCAACGATAATTAAATAATAGCCCCTCAGATTCCAAAGTTCGGGTCAAATATTCTAGCATATGTATCATACCATTCAAGTTTTCGGTATGATCTGTAGTAACGGTTCGATCAAGTAATTTTGATCTGACCGGTACCGGACTGTGACTTGACCTAGAGTGTAAGATTCTGTAAATCAAAAGTAATTTCCTAACGTTCCGTGATTTGTACATTTCGAATGGTTTTAACATTTGAACTCGATACTCACAGTAGGTATACTATCGAGGCCCACATCGCTTTCTTTCGAGTTTTCCATGAGTAAGACGGCAGGTTTTAGGACAGGAGTTCCTGTCATGTTTGCATATCAACCTCCTCTACTATACCCATCCCAAAGTTTGTAACATTTTTGTAACACCTTGTAGTATATAAAAGATACTTACTGGGATAACTCCCTGAATCTCAAATCGGGCAGGACGCCGTATTCGCCAGGCTCCTTCTCCATGATCCTGGTGGTATTAACGTTCGAAGGACAATTTAATCTTTCCTCGGGTAGGTCGGACAAAGAATGGTTCGACAAGTAAGGCGGGCTGGCGCATCTTATGGTCCTGTAGAAGGGCTTCAGAGATAATTGATTGCTGAAGTGACGTGACAGAGGCCGCAAAAAGCAGTCGCATCTAAGCGGGTTACCTAAAAAGTGATATTCCTGGAAACTACGGTTGGAGAATCCTTGGGTTTGCATTTACAGGGCGGTTCAGGATCGTTAGGTTTGGGAGGTTCTGACGAGTTCTATTGGATTACGGAACCATAGAAATCATAAAATATGTTGAAAGCCAAAAGCCTTTATATTAGGCACTTAAAAATAGTCAGACTATGGAGGAGCTTAGAAAACAGCCATTTAGGAAAAACTTAATTTGATGATGTTGGTAATACTGCATTTTAAGCCCGGCGTATAATTAAAATCAAAACGGAATGTATGTAATTGAACCATATGTTTCTTCAGATTTTAAAATTCCCGCCCATTACTGTGAAGCTACCCATAGATTAAATACAGAAAAGCTATCCCGTTAGTGCAACCAACTCATAAAAGCTAAGTTACTACAATATTACCACACGATTTCTCCATAGGTTGACTATATTCGTTACCTATATTTTATATCTATTTTCGTTTTCTCTATTTTATGATTTCTATGGTTTAAATTTATTTAGTTTGCATTTAATTATATACGGCGTAACAAACAAGTGGGTAGTCCCATTAATAGTGTATTTTAAGCGACAAAACAGAATGATTTAACTGTTAGCTATATACAAAAATGCTAGCCGTGTGATCGTCGTGAAGATGTTACAAAAGGAAAAGAAAAAATGTTGTTGTCAGTTCGAGAGAAGACCAGAATTAGATACTTATTATAATGAATGCTCGAACTTATCAAGGTGCTTTTTTTGTTACTATGGAATATGTGCGTTTTTGAATTAATAAACAACACTATCATTCAAACGTCTTTTAGTAATTTGTTGGCCATAAGTAGCGAATTTTGTGTGAAAAACCAGTTTTTAAACAAAAATGTATCAGGAAGAACTTCGACAAAAAATTATTGATGAGACAGAGGTGAAGACATTGCACATTTTACAGGAAAAATCTCGTGGCGTTTACGACAAAAAGTTTAAGACGTTTGAAGACTGGATGAAAGTTAAGCACGTGAAAGGTATAAATGGAAGTGTTTTGCTTGCTTACTTTCTTGAACTATACAAGAAATTTGTTGCATCATCGTTATGGACCAACTATTCAATGCTTAAGTCAACTCTCCACAAAAACATTGATATCTCTAATTTTCCGATCAATAAAAAAGAACACAAGTAAAAAAATCAGAAACTCTTGATCGCAATGATATTAACAAGTTTTTGAAAGAATCATCTGGTGTTTACTCATGAAAACAGCTGATGAACTGACTAATTTAAGTGTGGAAAATGTTCAAGACAAGGATTCATATTTGTATGTAATTATACCTGATACAAAGATCGATAAATCTCGTAGCTTCACAATAATACAGAAAGGACTTCCAATCAATCCTGTAGAATTATGCAAAAGATAGATATCTTTCAGACCAAAAAACACCACCCATAAAAGATTTTTTGTATTTAGAAGAATAGCAAGTGTACGATGGAATGCGTTGGAATACACTTTGTCAAAAATGCCACCAAAAACTTCTTTGTACTTGGGTCTATAAACACCGGTCACTGTATGAGAAGATCATCCTCTTTGTTATTGGCAAATGCAGTGTCGAACATCACAAAATTAAAACGACTTGGGGGGTAAAGATCTACAACGATCGCAGAAGAATATATAGAAGCATCCATCAACAACAAAATGAGATGGCAAAAAAAATCCAGGGTGCTGCAAGTGGTCCAAAACCAGCTGACAGAGCCTAGTTCAAGTACTGGAAGCGGACAAAATTTTACCATTTCTGAATCCTCAAACAAAATGTTAATTTAAGCAAATAAAGTGTTTGTATAATCCATAACATACTAGTGTGTTATGACTTATGTCGCGTGTGTGTTATTCTTTCCATTATGTATATGTATGCAAGGGAATAATGACTGTACAAGTAGTGACTGTTGGGTAAATGATGAAATATACTTAAAATAAAAATATATGAAAATTTAAATTAGATATTAGTTTCACACCGTTAATGCCTAATAAAAAATTTATAAAAAACGATACCATAAAGGTCATGCACAAATGTAAATTTCAATTTTGTAATTCATTTAGTAATTTCAATATGCCAGATAAAAAAATCCCAAATCCTAAAAATATAATTGCGACTAAATAAAAATTATGTAAAATGTTTCAAAAAGAAAACGAATGAATTTCAGAAGCTATAGTATTGAGGTATTCCTTTTCTTTAAGGAACTCCTCCTAATATTTTTATTCATGTGATACCAGATAAGGTATTAGATACTAGTTAAATATACTAAGTTAAAATAACTACAGCTGTTTTCGCAAAACTCACCCTCAAAGTAAACATCTGTGCCCTTCACCACCATATCCGTGAGTTGCGGGCCGAAATCCTCGAATAGGTTGTCCCGTACATCGAGGAGAGACAGATGGGAAACATTCGTCAAATGATTCCAGGGCAAATCGTTCAGCTGATTGTTTGATAAATATATCTCGGAAGCGTTCCGTGGGAGACGGAAAAATTCTTTGTCGCTCGTCAGATCGTATAATTTATTGTGGGAGAGGTCTAGCGAAACCAAGCGAGTGAGATTTCCGATTACACCTGAAACAGATTAGGTTTTCGCTAGTTACCACGGAACGATAACAGTCGATGCCTCAATTACGGCAAATAATGAAGCATTATGTATAAGGTGTTATAAAAATAAATGCTACTAAAAACTTATGCCACCAACTGAAGAAATATTAACAAATTTATACACTCACCGGAAAAAAAAAACAATTTTTAAAGTTGGCTACCGAAAGAACCGCTCATTTGATTTTGATGATCTTTTTTTTTAAATTGTACAGTGATTTCTCAGGAACGGATGCTATGTCCGAAATTTTTATTCAAAATTTAATTTGAGCATATACGAGGCGCAACAAAGAGACGAAGTTTTTTCCCGTTATTTGTAACACCCTATGGGGTGTAGCAGCTACAGTCGCTGTTGCTAACTGGAGTTACACTGTAGCCTCATCTTTTGCAAACATTTTGTTTTTTTAATCACGACATTATCTCTGTTTTTATTGGAGATACACTGTTTTAAAACGAACGCCTCGGAAAAAAACTCATAAAACAAGTCAAATAAACATCAAAACGTAAATTAATGTGAAAACAATTGAAATTTAAAAAAATATATAAAACAAATTTAAGGAACTAATATCTAGTGTAGCCTCCTCGCTTCAAAATGGCTTCATTCAATCGACGTTGCATGAAATCAATCAGGATTGTAACAAATCCTTTCGGAATTGCATCAAATTCCTCCTGAAGTGTAATTCGCAGATCAACAACATCCGCCGCAGATAATAGCACTTTTTTAATTTGACAACCGTTGACAAACTCTTAATTCTCATATTTTAAACAATCAATCCATTTCCGCCTTGATTATTTACACGTAGAAATTTCTGCCTGCGAAGCCTTTTTCCGAGGCGTTCGTTTTAAAACAGTGTATCTCCAACAAAAACAGAGATAATGTCGTGATTAAAAAAAAAAATGTTCACAAAAGATGAGGCTATAGTGCGACTTCAGCTAGCAACAGCGACTGTAGCTGCTGCACTCCACAGGGTGTTACAAATTTCGGGAAAAAAGTTTCGTCTTTTTGTTGCGTCCGTATATGCTCAAATTTCCGACATCATCATCAGGATGCGAAAAACATTATTTTTACATCCTGATGATGACTTTGTATAAGTTGAAACGTTGATGATATAGAATAAGTCTTTATGGCTATTGACAACCTCATTCCAATTATTTTTACTTTTAAAAATATTAACAAGTTACATACAGTCTGTCCCAAAATTCATACTTATTTCGGAAACTAGTAATTTTTGAAAAAATACCTTGGATAGGTTAACTTTGTTTTTGGGGCATAAATTTTGTTGAAGTACAATTCTCAAAATTGTAACCAATCGCGGCGGGAGGGGAATAAGGTTTTTAATGGTGACCACCTTTATTATTGCACCGCATAAAAGCTTAGATCTTTCTGATTAATTTGGTAACATGGAGTTGGCAGCGAAAATTTTGGAGAAAAATTGAAAAAATAGTAAACTCCAATTTTTTTTTTTCAAACGGAATAGCTCTGCCAATTCGGCAGCGATAGAGATCGCTAGCTTTCAATGGTTTCTACTGCGATTTAATAATAATAATATTAATATGTCTTTATTTCCAATTAGAAAAAAAACAAGAAACAATACTTTATTAAATAACAAATTAATTTGGAAATCCCAAGGGGAAGTTCACACTAAGTGTGCTCTAACACTTAACCCTTGTATACACAAATATTCTCACAAGTCAAACTGAGAAAATATACAAAGCAAAATACTAATAATACAAAACAAAAAATGAGAAAAGTAAATTTTGAAACTATGACAAAATGAAAAAGAACACACAAACACTCATAGATATTGTAAAAAATTATTTGAAATAGAGAAAAACAAAATAAATAAAAAAAATGGTCAGAGGCATTTATTTCATGCCAGGAAAAGCATAAAAAAATTAAACAGTGAACAGAGGTAGAATAACAAATATTTTATATCAAATTCTACTCCATAAATAGCATATCTCTAATAAAACTTTTAAATTTGTTTATGCTAAACGATATTACTTGAGAAGAAAATGTATTATAAGTTTTATATATGTTATATTTAAAACCTCTTTCAAATAATGCAGTTTTGTGATAGGGTGGAGTAAGTAATCCTTTAGTTAGGTTAGACAGACCTAAAACAGCTAATGTTATTCGTCGATTACTTGACCTACGGCATATTGATGACAGCTAACAAGCTCGAAACCGGTATCTGTCTGGTGGGCTGCTGACGAGTAGCTTTAGCTGTTTGTTACAGGTTTTCCAGGAGTAATTCAATGCCGGTCGGGGCATTAGCCCGCAGAGTAGTTGCTTCTTAGACTTTAGTGTTTGCAACATATCGTTATCGCTGACTCGCGATAGAAGTTGATAGCTTTCAATGGTTTGTACTGCGATGTAAAAAGCTTCGTGTCCGACATGGAGTAGCGAATGACCGCTAGATGTAGCTTTGCTACTAGACGATATTCATAACTCTTTTCTACGACAAGCTCCATATATGCCGAAAATCAGTAGGTACCACCTAATTAAATAAATAATGTAGGTACATTTTATTTTACATCAGATGGCAACTTACCTGTCTGTATATCATAAAAAATATATCTCTCAGAACAGCGTCAGTTTCCTCTCTAGTCAATATTCTTGACTTCTTTGATTTGTAATCATCATCTTTTTCTTTTAAAGAACGTTATTAATCTTGAAAATTTACAAATGTCGATGTTATGATATAAAAGTTGCCTTTAACATGGAATAGTAGAACCACAAAGAGGGCGGTTTATAGTTTTCACATTTTCCCAAAAAATATTTTAATTAATATAATAAAATTAATATATCTTTAAGGATTTTTCTTTAATTTATTTTTTCACATTTACTTTTTGACTAATGAGAAAAATAGTCCGTTTCCTCATTCCTTTTCCCATGAAAAGAGATAAACTTATTTTTCTCTTCGTCAAATGAAACTGTCTGTAAAATCGTAATTCTACATCCTTTAAAAGGCGAATAAAAATAAACGAGTTTTGCCAACAATTTTTTTATCAGCGCCCCCTCTGATCGAATATTTCGCTTTCTTGGGGTCACCGAAGTGGATCAGCCGGAACAAAAACAATCCCCTTGTTCCAAGCAGAGGCTAAATTGGAAGTATTACTCCGATGAGACCGCAAGGGCAGATCATAACTTCTTTCTTATTAACGTCTTTTCGAATTTTATCCCGCGATCCCGCGGGATTCGCGTGGGAACTGAGAATTCGGATTCACTCCCACGCCGGTTAAAGGTCAACAATAAGCCAAAATTAGAGGCGAACTCTCTTTTCATATTTACATGTTTTACGAAGATGAAAGGTTTATTTTTAGGCAAACTCCAACTCTACTAAAACTCCTTGACGCAGTTAATTATGAATTTTAATACATCGCCAATACACAAAAAGTAGCACAAGTCAAAAATACTAACAATAATAATAATAAGACCCGAAGTACATGTATAGGATTAGTCAAATAAATACAAATACAAATTACAAAAAACATGAAGAATATTCTGAAGTTGTTTTCTGATTTTGATGTGGAGTATAAATATCGATCTACTAAATATTGCTTCAATCTAACCTTAATTAAAAATTTACTTTTATATTTCTTATTTCGCCAGGCAAACAAGTAAAATTTTGGGCCCTGTAAAATTTGGCGAACGAGCAATCATATTTAACCTGGCTAAAGAACGTTATTAATAATGTCAGTTGACAGAGAAGTGCTATTGATTTTTAGATCCAAAATTTTGAAATTCTTTTTTTGTGCAGTACAGAATCGAAGTACTTGAGTTTTATCAATATTAAAAGATAACGAATTCTGAGCATACCAGCTATTTAAGTTATTCAGAAGAGCGTTACATTCATATTTTATAGTTTGATCTGATTTATTAGATATCATTAAAAACGTATCATCCGTATATATTGTGAAGTGAGTATTAGTCGAAAGAGTCGTTCGTATTGTTACAGGATTTACCACACTCGGACCCATGGTGGCTGTTGGATTCACGACACGCTAGATATGCTCCGATCGCCCGCGCACAAAAAACGATGATGCCGTCGATCGAGGCGCGTCAGGAAGATGCGAGAAGCGTATTATGAAGATTCGCGAGCCGTTCCAGAATGAGATCCAGAGCTACTAGAAAATACTTAGAATATTCGTTTTGCTTATATAAGAAGAATCAGCGGATAGAGCGAAACAGTTTTCATTTGGATGTTTCGGTGAGATTTGGAGATTCAAAGCGATTTGGATAGTGATTAATTAGATAACGATTAGTGTAGTTGTAGTTGGTATTCAGTGGTGTACAAAGTGTTTGATAAAGATCTGTAATAATTATATATGTGTAAATACTAATAATATTTATATCGAACGTCTATTAAAGTAGATTTTTTATTTTTTCTTAAGTATTCTTATATTTTTTTTGTTTTTGTTTGTTTTATTATTGCTCGTTTGCGATATTTCTTATTAAGTCAATAATTACAATTATACAGTTGCAAGTTACCGCATTTGTTTTCTCAAAGGCTACTTTATATACAATTGGAATTAAAATAAAACAATATCTACTATTTTTGCAAAGCCCACTTTGCTTCAGTCGTTTACAAGAGAAACTCATTTCTTCAGTTAAATCGATCACCCTGTACAGTAAAAATATCGGAATCTATGTTCTCTCTACAATCCACAGATCTGCTGCATGTAACCGCTTATAGTTTATTTCAGTGTAAGAAAATTTAGTTTAAATTAGCTAATAAGGAACGTCGTAAAAGATTTAAAAAATAAAACCCGTATTTCAAAGGGCAATTAGAATAAATAAACTTAATCATCTCAGGTAGTGTATGTGCCAAATTAAAATCACAAACGTAGAGACGTATATCAATTTGGAAACATCGGTACATCCATCCAGCATATATACCGCCAAGTTCAGATGGGGATCAGTATAAATCTGTCAGACACGATTGATTACACCGAGCCTAATCAAATTTTGCTATATGCAACATTGATAAACTGACTGCTATTGAACTAGTAAATTCCCGTGGTGTAACATTTGTACAGGGCGGCGTTTTAAAACTAAATCACTAGTGGTAACGTCAAACGTAAGTTATTTAGTTTTTCGATATATAGATATGAAAATGGAGGATACCTTTTCATAAAATAAATGACATTTAAAAACTTTAATTAGATAAACTAGTAACTCAAATTTTATTTTCCTCTATTAAACGTATTAGAAAAAATGAAGTCCTGTAGTTATTTATCAAAACTGTGATTTCCAGATCTATATTTTAATATAAATTTAAACGATCATTTAAAACATTTACCTTCTCTACTTGACTGTGCATTGAGATAATCAAGCGGTTAACGATTTCTTGCGGAATATTGTACCATTCCTCTTCTGCCGCTACGACTAACTCATCTGCAGTCTGAGGTGGAGGAATATGATTATGAATGGCTCTAGCAACGAAATCCCACATATTTTCAATAGGATTCATGCCAGGAAAGTTGACTGACCAATCTAATCTATTCCCATCTCTGGCCACCCTTCTTGCGCGATGTAGCCGAGCGTTGTATCCATAAACACAAAATTTTCACTTAATTCATTACGTAAGGGATAGATAATGGGCGTAATAACTTGTTCGATGTAAATTTTACTGGTCATATTCTGTGGTATGCGAATTAATTGGGTGTGGTGGTTGAACATTATTCCACCCCAATACATTACGGTACCCCCATCATACGGAGCAACTTCACGGGGAAAACAGAGCCGCTGTTGACGACCTGGTTCTTTCCAGACTCTTTGTCGATTATCATCAGTAACCAGCCCAATTTTGGTTTCGTCTATAAATAAGACCCGCCTCCACTGGCGTAAAAGCCAACCTCTGTGCTCACGCGTCCACTGGGGACGGGCAGCACGATGCCTTAGAAGTAGAGTGGGAACCCGTAATGGTCTTCTAGCACGTAAGTTTTAGTTGTGGAGTCGTCTTCGAATATAACACGGCGAAACGTACCTTGAAAGGGAGGCCTGAGAGCTGAAGCTGAAAATTTGCGGTGTCTATAGGCATATTGCACCAAATATCGATCCTCCCGTCCACTTGAGGACGTCCACTACGTGGTCTGTTTTTCACTGTACCAAATTCTTCATATCTGTGTACTATTCGTACAACAGGTGATCTAGGAATGCCCAACATGTTCGATATCTGATGATTAAAATGTCCTGCACCATGTAAAGCAGTCATTCTTGCTCGGGCAAATGCAGAAATTTCACGTCCTGGCATTATAATGTATAAAAGTTCAAAGAAAACACTTTTTATTGTTTTTTGTTCCTTAAGTACATGTACTTTTTTACCACATTAAGAAAAACCACTAGGTTTAATCGAATCATTTTATATACAGGGGTTTTTATATATTTTTAGGTATTAATAATATTGTGTGAAACTAACTACTCAGTGGACAAAAGCCCCAACCTGCGTTGAATTACACCCATAATATCTACCCATATATTCCTTATTATTAGCTTTTGTAACATTTTGTTACTGTTTTAGAAAGGTATTTTAAGCTAATATAAATCAAATCTCCTACAATTCCTATCAATAAAGTTATATGTATGTTCTCTGATACCAAACATCTAGGTATGCTAATAAACAATTCCACAGACAAAGCTCTATTCAATAATTATCTAAAGAAAATAATCTAATTTAACTAACCTGCTAATGAAAGTCTCTATAAATATCTAACTTCACTTTTTGGCAGTGGGAACACGATAAATTCAACCACAATAGATGAGATCTGACCTATTTCTGCATTTTTAGGATTGCTTCTTCAGGTAGTCTCCTTTAAGTTGAATCAAATATCTAACTATAAAAATTATTATAAAAATTAAAATTATTTGAAGTTAAATATCGACAATGACAAAAAGTGACATCCTGTCAATGAATTAAATATGACAAAACCTACTTGAAAAATGTTTACCTTTTATGTAAAAGTTTTTATATATTTTTAGGTGTTAATAATATTGTGTGAAACTAACTACTCAGTGGACAAAAGCCCCAACCTGCGTTGAATTACACCCACAATATCTACATAAAAGGTGAACATTTTTCAAGTAGGTATTGTCATATTTAATTCCTTGACAGGATGTCTTTTTGTCATTGTCGATATTTAACTTCAAATAATTTTAATTTTTATAATAATTTTTATAGTTAGATATTTGATTCAACTTAAAGGAGACCACCTGAAGAAGCAATCCTAAAAATGCAGAAATAGGTCAGATCTCATCTATTGTGGTTGAATTTGTCGTGTTCCCACTGCCAAAAAGTGAAGTTAGATATTTATATAGTGTTTCATTAGCAGGTTAGTTAAATTAGATTTTTTTCTTTAGATAATTATTGAATAGAGCTTTGTCTGTGGAATTGTTCATTAGCATACCTAGATGTCTGGTATCAGAGAACATACATATGACTTCATTGATAGGAATTGTAGGAGATTTGATTCATATTAGCTTAAAATACATTTCTAAAACAGTAAAAAAATTATATACAGGGGGTCCAAGACTTTTGACGTTGTGTGTATTTTTTATAATACCTGTAACTTCTAAAATAAATGAATCGGCCCTCTGTGGTATGGAAATTACGAACCGCCACTGAATTGTAACCTTATTTTTTCCACGAAAATTTATGAGTTACAGTTTATTATCCATAAAAAGAACGAGATAAAATAAACAGTACAAAATCAAAAATAGTTTCTTGTATTCAAATCAAAAAAATATACTTAATAATATAAATCTGGTTAATATTTTTCAAGTAAAGAAAAAATTTATCTGCGTCTACGCACTCGATTCAGAGCGTTGTGTCTGTAAGCAAAACAATGCAAATGAGCCTAGCTCCCCTCCAATCCAGCAATAAAAAACCCAAAGCGTTCTAATCCTTACCTTTCCGAATGTCTGCGATAGAATTATGAGAGAGATTCAACTTTTCCAATTTCGACGTTCCGAAAGTGAGATCAAACGTTATTACGGGCATTAAGTTGTAAGACAGGTCGATCTCCTTTAATTTATAAGGAATGTACGGGTTGCTCGGGAACGTCTTTCTAGTCAAGAAGCTTATTTTGTTGCGGCTCAGGTTCAGCTGGAACAGAATATCGACCCTTAAAACTATTAAACGAAAAAAAAATCATTTGACCAATAAAAACACTTCAATACCTTCAACTTTTAATAGTAGTTTTGGCATAGCTTGCTTTAAATCCAAGTGTCTTAATAAATAATAATTATGGCCTAATAAGCACTTTTTTCCCGTATGAACGTAAAATTGGTGAATAAATAGGATTCATGTATTTTTTAAGGAAATATACAGGGTTACTTAGTACAAATATTTTAAGAGAGGATAGGGAAAAATAAGAATTAATGGAATCACCCTTCAAAAAAAATCCAAAAGACAAAACAAATTTTTTTCGATATTATTTTAAATCCTTATTTAACGCCGCCAATGTAAAGTAGACAACCAACAAGCAAGTCATGCAACAGTCACTCAGTCGGTATCGCTGTCATGTCATAATTCAATTCCTGTGTTTACGTTGTAATTTTGTGTTCTTCTTCAGTTTTTAGTGCCTTATTTTAATTTTAAACGTTTTATAGTTATTAAAAAAAGGAATATGTGTCGGGTACAAATATTTTCCCACAATATAGTTCGCCAGTTTGTTTTTCTAGGTTATGGGACAAGACTGCCGCGGGTGCATTGAAAGTTTTGTATTACCTACGTATTAGTACCATCCATTCCTTTCGTCTGATTTTCTTATAATTAATAAGTATGTTATATAATTGTGCCTACGGAAAGTGTCTTTTATCGGTAGTGAGTGGTTGTAATGAGCGAATATGTAGTTTTACCAGTTTATAACAAAATATTGAAAAGCGAATGCAAAATACTGGAGCTAACTGGATTAACTGTTACCTATCTATCAGGTATTATTACTAATAAGAATGTTAATTTTTGTCGTTTCTACATTTAGAAACGCTACACAAAGACGACCGCATGGTAGTTGACATTGTTGACAGATGTAAGCTTTATCTAATCGGTCGGTCAGTGGTCGCGCGGTTTAAGGCGTCAGTACTTGAATCGAGGTGACTAGATCGGCGTTGGTTCGAGCCCAGCTGCCGGTAGACCGTATATAAGCTATATTCGTAGAGAGGTTTGGCACCCTCTCTGCAGGTATGGTAGGGTGGAAGAATGTTGGCTTGGGTCAATGTGAGAGATTGATACCGGTTGATATTTGACTACCCCCCTAATTAATGAGGTTTTCCAGGTTTCCCTCATTCCTGCACTGAATAGTGGTTAGGGCCTACCAACGTAAGTCGTTCCTGGGCGCAAATGCGGCCTGCTTAATAATAATATGCCGCCCCCTCTCCCGCACAAGTCTCCGACTTCTGGGCTAATCCCTGTGATTAGAATGAGGGGTAGAGATATTATTATATTATTATTATTATTATCTATGAATCTAAGCTATCTCAGTCGATTCTTATCATAGGCGCAGACTTTCCGTAGGAAAAAAGGGTTTTGCCCAATTTTTTAAATATCGAGCTAAAATTCTGGAATAATTTTTTTATTGTCTTTTAGGCCTCCCTGAGCACGTGGTTAACATACGGATTCATCAATAAGGCGTAACGTTAGTCAGACTAGCGGAGGTTACGCGAAAAATGTATGCATCTGTTGCACCAATTTAAATAAAAGGCATACTCCTATTCACTACTATGTATAATACTTACTTTATGATATGTTAACTAATCCGTAGCACTGAAAAGTACTGTTTTTGAATATAAATACTAAATATACAATGGGAAACGCAAGGAACTAGAGGCCGAAGTTACGCGATTTTTAGACAGGTACAATACTGGGTCTAACTTTTGGCGCAAAGATGGACGTAAATAAACAGCCTACCTAGCAACGCATGTTTCGCTACCTAGCCACGCATGTTTCGTGAATGGGCGCAAGGCTAGTTAGACCAACTAACGCGCTTTACACGGGCGCAAAGCTGGTTAGTCCGACTAACGCTACGCCCGTTTCATGAATCCGGCTGAAAATTTTTTGTACTTAGTCATAGTTAACCCTGTATAGTGTCCCGCACAAGACCCAACACAGAGCAGGTACTTGTAGACGATTCCAAAATATCGCAATTTAACCAAACATATTTATACATGGTATCCCGAAATTAATGGGACACAGAGAAAAAGTAGATTCCTTACATCAAAATAATGCAATCAACTTACCTCGGTCCGTTTGTGGCTAATAAAAAAGTTACAGGGAGTTAAAGTTCAAATTTTGAATTCGAAATTCTTAAAATTCTTAGAAAGTTTTCAAAGGATTATTTTGAAAATTTGGATAGGGGATTTTCTGGGGCGAGAGAAACGAATCCTACGTAATTTTTGCTGTAGACGCTAGAGGGCGCTACGAAATGTACTCTTGATTGATAAAAACTGGTTATAACTTTTTTATCAGTGTGTGTACGAAATATTTAATAGAAGAATATTATTCTCCTATCTATTTTCCACAAATAAGGTATACTTGTTTTATGTCGATAAATTTAACCGTTTTCGATTTATTCCTTGTTTTTCTATTGGATGCAATAAAATAAAATAAAATAAAATAAAATTTTGTAGTTACTTAAGTAAAAAACTAAAGATTATTTTTAATAACAATTTAATTACATTCAGGTGGCTACATTAAATTCGCAATATGATCCCCGTTTACATTAACACACAATCTTATTCGTTTGATAAATGATGTCTAAAATTAAATAGTGTTTCTTCATTTCTTAATAAATTCCTAGCATTTAAAATTGCTTGTCACAACTCATACCGTGTATTAATAGGGTTACTGTAAACTTTTCATTTCAAAATACCCCAAAAACTGACATCCATGGAGTTTAAATCTGGGCTTCGTGTGAACCATGAAAACGTGCTGCAGCGACCCATCCACCCTTCGTGCGTTAATGAGCAGGGGCACCATCTTGCATGAAAAACATATTGTGTCTCACATTAATGGTAAATCATTAATAAGTTCCTCAAAATCATATTCTAAGAAATGTAAATAAGAACGGTCATTCAGATTATATGGCAATTCAACAAGGCCCAACACATGATTTCCAACAATACCACACCAAATGTTTATCCCAAATTCATGACTTTCTCTTAATACATGCGGCTTTTCATTATCCCAAACATGTATATTTCTGAAGTTGAACACGCCCCGACGAATAAATGTCGCTTTATCTGTAAACAGCACCTTGCTTAAAATGTGTTGGATTATCATTGTGCCGGTCTAAGAATCGAAGACAAAATTGTTCCCTATCTGAAAAATCTGCAGGTAGTCAATTCTGTACTGTGCTAAAGTGATACGGGTACAGTTTTCTATGAATAGATGATTTAGGTACCACTACAGCCGCAGACCTTCGTCATAAACCTATTTCAGTATTTTCTGTACAATTTGTTTTCAAATAACCAAAGCTTACTATGACAGTTTTACGTAAATAACTACAAACTTATTTTATTTTATTGCATCCAATAGAAAAACAATAAATCGAAAACGGTTAACATAAAACAAGTATACCTTATTTGTGAAAAATAGATAGGAGAACAATATTTTTCTATTAAAACTTTCGTACACACGGTGATAAAAAAGTTATAACCAGTTTTTATAGTGCTCATTAGAAGAAATTATAAAGTCTGTGTTAGGCTTTGTCTTTAAAATTTTACAATAATAAAACTATTTTATTTCTGTTGCTGTTTGTTATTGAAAATGGCTGGAAAATTTACATTTAGTGAACAGGTTGACATGTTACTTGTGCTAAGTTTCTGTGAAAGGATAGATTTCCAAATCGTTTTCTAATGTCGAAAGACGGGTTTGAGAGACAGAAAAAGGGTACAAGGTGAAGAAAATATTTTGCAAACAGTTGAAGATGAACCGCAAATAAAATAAACTGGGTTATCAAGAACACCTGTACATTGAATTCTTAAACGTAATACTACATCCATATAACATTCAAGCAAGAGCTATCCCTCAAGATTTGGATCGACGAGTAACCTTTTGCAAGTTTTCTTACGTAAGGAAATTAATTTTCAGAAGAATTTTTTTTACTGATGTAGCTTGTTTCACTCATAGATGAATTATAAATGTTCACAGCATTCATAAATATTCCGAAGTAAACCTCTATTCAATCACTCATTTAAAAAAAAATACTCTTCCTGATTTAATTCAAGATTTACCGTTGCAACCTAGACTAGAATTTTGATTTATGCATGGTGGGGTCCCGCCTCATTTTAATGCTATTATTAGAGATTTTTTGAGTTTACGTTTCCAAATAAACAGTTACAACGAGGAAATAATTATTGTCCTCAAAATTGGCCGCCACTATCGCCAGACCTCAACAAATATGATTATTTTCATTGAACACTGAAGGAATCTATTTCTCGTCAATTGAATCCCGAGTAGATTTCTGGGATCGTATTACGAATAAATGTAACGTTATAAAAAGTGGTCATAATTTATTACACAGAAATTTAAATTTTCGGCGAAGAGTAAATTTATATTTCAGAGAAAATGGTGCATATTTTGAACAATTTAGTTTTAATTCAATTTTTTTACCTATGTTTCTTTTATTTTATAGTTTTATTACTAACTGTCAAATTTTGAAGACAAAGCCTACTATTGACTGTTTCATTTCTTCTAATAAACAGTATTAAAAATCTTTGATGATGATCATTTTCTTCTTGAAAACCTTAAAGTTTCTTAAATTTTAACAAGAGTACAAAAGTGTTTTAAATTCTGCGGGGGATATTATCATTATTTTTAAATTCATCAATGGAAAAAAGTGGTATAATTTTAGATTCGACTCACTCTCAATGAACACCTTGTTTCATTTACTTGAGCTCTTAGTCAAGGAAGACTTAATAATAAGTTAAAGTAATTCATAGTTATTTGCAACTGTGTAGAGATATTATATTTGGTTAAATTGCAATATTTTGGCACCCCCTCTGTATCAGTCCGTATGCGAAACACTGTATTAGTCGAGGCAATGAAGCACTAAAAAGGCCAAAGATAGGAAATCTTTTAGGATAGGACGTATCGGAATGCGGTTTTTTGCATTCACTTGCAAAAATTATTTATATCATTCGTACCTACTTTGTACCTGTTACAAACCGAAAGTTGCATTGCTGCAGCCAAAAATGCATGCAAAAAATGCATCTTTTGAGAGGCCTTTTGGCAAATTTAATAACTTCGTAAATAAAAGTCAGAATTAGCTCAAGTCGGGTATCCGGAGGTTTTCGAGGTCGCTGATCACGATTATGATGTTCAAATTGACCCACCGAACACCTGGAGCTCAGGAACGCCGACGAACGTCATCTCCGGGGACTATCCCGAACTTTATGCGAGAGAGGAGAGAAACTGGGCACCCGGGGGTTTTTTGGGTCGTTGAATTGGAATATACCATCGGCGAACACCCCACGGACACCTGGTAGGCCCCAACCTGGACGCGGACGTCATCTTCGAGAATTTTTCTGGAAATATCGACAATAACGCACCGAAAATCGTTATGGGGGCGGGGGCTTTTTGTGTGCGCTGAATCCGAATTTTATGTTGAAAACGACCACCCGAACACCTGGTGCGCCCTAACCTGGCCCTGAACGTCATCCCCGAGGATTTTCCAGACATAATTGAAAAAAACACCCGAAAATCGTTACGGGGGGTTTTTTGGCTCGCTGTTGGCCCCCCACGGAGACCTGGAGGGGTTTCCAGACACAATTAAAAATGACCAACCAAAAATCGTCCCATAATTTCATACATTCATTCATGGGTAACTCTCCCCCGGGGCCCTCAAAAAATGTGATTCAGTCCTGTAAAAGCGACTGGTTGGTCTTTTTCAATTGTGTCTGGAAAACCCACGGGAAAGACATTCAGAGCCAGGGTAGGGCGCACCAGGTGTCTGTGGGGTGTGCGTCGGTGCTATATTTGAATTCAGCGACCCGAAAAAAAAACAGTAACGATTTTTGGTTGGTCTTTTTAAATTGTGTCTGGAAAACCCTCGGGGAAGACGTTCAGAGCCAGGGTAAGGCGCACCAGGTGTCTGTGGGGTGTGCGTCGGTGCTATATTTGAATTCAGCGACCCGAAAAACCCCCAGTAACGATTTTTGGTTGGTCTTTTTCAAATGTGTCTGGAAACCCCTCGGGGATAAAGTTCAGAGCCAGGTTAGGGTGCACCAGGTGTCCGTGGGGTGTTGGCCGGTGCTATATTTGATTTCAGCGAGCCAAAAAACCCTCCGTAACGATATTCGGGTGGTTTTTTTAATTATGTCTGAAAAACACTCGGGGATGACGTTCAGGGCCAGGTTAGGGCGCACCAGGTGTTCGGGTGGTCGTTTTCAACATAAAATTCGTATTCAGCGAAGACAAAAAGCCCCCATAACGATTTTCTGTTCGTTATTGTCGATATTTCTAGAAAAAATCTCGAAGATGACGTCCGCGTCCAGGTTAGGCCCACCAGGTCCGTGGGGTGTTCGCCGATGGTATATTCGAATTCAGCGACCCAAAAAACCCCCGGATGCCCAGTTTCTCTCCTCTCTCGCATAAAGTTCGGGATAGTCCCCGGAGATGACGTTCGTCGGCGTTCCTGAGCTCCAGGTATTCGGGGGGTCAATTTGAACATCATAATCGTGATCAGCGACCTCGAAAATTCCCGGGTACCCGACTTGAGCCAATTCTCACTCTTATTTACGAAGTTATTAAATTTGTCAAAAGGCCTCTCAAAAGATGCATTTTTTGCATGCATTTTTGGCTGCAGCAATGCAACTTCCAGTTTGTAATAGGTACAAAGTAGGTACGAATGATATAAATAATGTTTGCAAGCGAATGCAAAAAACCGCATTCCGATACGTCCTATCCTAAAAGATTTCATATCATAATGCTTCATTGCCTCGACTATATATATATATATATATATAAAGCTAATCTAAACTTACCCTTTCTAAGGATAAACAATCATCTAGTAATCCGTTAGTTTTATTATCCAGCTTGGCAATTTTATTATTTGATAGATCCAACGTCTGAAGAGCTACTAAACCTGAAACAGAAACGTAGAATGCATGCAATTCAATAAGTTTATAAATGAATCAAGTGCAAAAAGGTTATGAGGGATTATCTGTTAAACCAAGATAGCTTACGCAGCGCCCCCTATGAGTTGCAATATAAATTACAGTTTATTTGATTTTCTCATATCAAAAAACTGACTTAGGTTTACGTGTGAAAATATAACTAAAATATAAAAATATTACTGAATTATTACCAAAAGAATTATATTATTCATTATAGGATCTGATTGTAAAATATTACTCACTCCTTATGAATAAATATCTATAAAAAATAATCTTAAATTTAAACGTGGAATACTCTTTTCGATTTTAGGCGTATAGCGGTATTATACCCTATATATGTAGGGTTGATCCCTAATATCTTGGTGTACTTTTTCCTCCTAACAGTAAAACAGCCTCATTAAAAGTTACGATTAAGAATAATATATGAGGGAACGGCTTTTCCGACAAAACGACAGTAATCCACCAAGCATGGAAAACGAGAAACACACAAAGCTAAAAAGCCGCTCCGCTCCGTCTCTTAAAAAAATATGAAAATATCTCATACCCTGGAAGGCCCCGTTGGGGATATAAGTGAGGTTATTATCCGTAAGATTTAGTACGAGTACTTGCAGAAGCCCCTCAAAGGCCCTGGAGCTGATGTTATTCAAGTTGTTGCTGGCTAAATTCAATTCGAAGACAACAGGTAGCTTGCCGAAGGCGTTTCGGCCCAGTTTCGTCATATTGTTGCCCTGAAACGAAACGAAAACAGACTCAGGATGTGGTAAAGAGTATGGGTCTTCTAAAAGCTCCATGACAAACTCTGTTGTAGGTCCGGTTCGTTTGTTTAGAAGTTACAAGCATTTTAAAAACTATAATTGCATATTTCAATCAAAATAGCATGATAAATAAAAATGATGGTTACTATAAGAATAATTATTATTTGTGTAATTTTGTTTAGTCATTTATTACTTAGATACGCAAATATGCATCAGTTTTTAATAAAGTTTAACTAATGTTAACTCTAAACACAAATAATAAATATTGTTATGTCACACTCAATATTAATGTCACTTGTATCCGACTCTTCATCAACAGTTGTGATAAAACCACTTTTATTTAGGCCAATCAATTGGTGCAGCTTTGTAGGAGATGTTTAATGCATTTTTTCCAATTAGCTTTAACTGGTTTGTCAAATTTTGGAAAGGTATTATTTTTTTGCCTCATTTTAATTGGTTTCATTTTAATTCAGTGGGATTAAACACACAGTAGTATGCAATCGTACAACGGTATATCTCAGAGCTGTAACCATCTCATCAATAACGTATTTCTTTACAAAATTATTGCTCTTGGCTATATGTAGCAATTCATCATAATTCACACTAGCATCGTACGCAATTTTCTGGATTTTAAGGAATCTCGAATCTTTGGAAATTTCATATATGCATATTTGATATCTGTTAAAAAACTATCCCTAAACTACCCTAAATTTTATAAAGAATATATGTACAGAAAGCGGTTGCCTTCTTTTCTGAGATGATACAACGTTGCATTCAAATAACGAGTTATAGCCGCCGCTCCATATAAGTTTTTATATTCGAACAGTGGGTTCGATTGGGATAAAATAATACTGATTTGATGACGAGATATAAAATATTTCCTTGATAACCACCCCGCTTTGAATAATATCGAATTGACTAAAGTAGACATCATCTATAGAATTATGATAATATATTATGCATATATCCACATATTCTATGATTTTTATGTCAGTTGCTTGAAATTATATTACACCACTCTATCCCACAACTTAGTTTCGGCGGCTTTTATATTTTTTTAGAGTCCCTTATATCGGTGAGATGTGCTGTAGATGTACATGATTTTGCAATTATAATGACACTCCCTCAAAATAACTTCTGAAAGTTCTGAGTCATTAAATCTCTATTGGTGACTGAAACAACTAAAAACTAATGTTACGAATACGTCAGTAGTTCAAAGGAAATCGCAAAATTCATTTTAAAGAGTGTCATTATTATTGCAAACGATTGTACATACATTTTTTGTTCTGACATTTAATTAATTTGACCTTTGAATGGAGTTTTCAACCTGATGAGCTAAAAATCTTATATTATTAATAAAGCACCTTACATTTACTTACCTCCAAATATAAATATTGCAGAGAAGTCAACTCGCCGATAGCGGCAATCGGAGGACTTGTTAAACCATTATAATTCAAATTTAACCGTTGCAACGTCAAAAGACCAGACAAACTCCCATCTCCAAGACTGTCCCCTAGCTGATTGTGACTCATATCCAAACTCAGCAACGAGTTCATGCTGGGCCACAGCTTGGGCGGCAACTCCTGAAATTCGTTGTAAGACAAATCCAAATGCGAAACCGATATCGGCAATTGGAACAAAGTCTTAAGGTGATTTCCCCTCAGAATCAGCTCTCTGGTGCTGGCCAATCTCGTGAAACCGCTTCTAGCGACTGTCTTTAAGTTGTTGTAACTCATGTCGAGCCGGAGCAGAGTCGGTAGAGCCCCGAAAGTACTGGGTTTAACGCTTTCGAGATTATTGTGGCTTAGGTCCAGCATCCTTAATGAAAACAAAGTTTGGAATACCGAATTGAATATGTCGGTTAAGTTGTTGTAGGACATATCGATGGTGTGAAGTTCATATAGCTTGGGGAATGTTTTTTTCGGAACGGATGTGATGGCGTTGTGGGATATGTTTAGTATCTTTATGCCAGTCATGTTCTGCAGTGGGATCTGGAAGCAATTACCTCAGCAATAAGTGATTTAGTTAATGTTCATACACAAACATAGGATCGACTATAATTAAAATAGGTACATATTTAATCAATATTATGTTTCATTGGGAAATGTTAACAGTGAATACAGAAAATTTAGGAGGCCTCAAAAAACCTATTGTTGATAGGTTTAACCATTGTCATTACCGAGATACACAAATAACACTCTGTATGTAGGATTTTGAAAAATCTGTGGCATTTGAGTAGAGCAGAAATATAGTTTATGGTGAATTTACTGTAGTTTGATTGTTCGACCAAATATCTGCCCTGTGACATATTTATTCAAGTAAAAACTAGTAAACCTACTTTTATCATCAAATTCGCAATTAATTCTTATTGTATACGCAAGACTACCTTTCCATTTGGGGGGAAAGATTTTGAACGACAATTTTCCAAACATGTGCATAGGTCGGGGGGGGGAGATGTGAGGGGCATTCAAGGTCACAAACATTACTCTTGTTGATTATTACATATGGGGACATTTAAAATGGAAGCATATGAAATCAAGCTTTGAATATTGATTGAATCCTGCAGTCAACGCCAGAAAATTCAAACTTTTTTGTCAAATTTAAAACAGTTATCATTTTTTAGTGCGAACTAATACGTATATGTGTAGAAATAATAATACTAATAAAAATGTCCACCGTTATGTTGAACATACTTTCATGTTTATTTTATAATAGCTGTTACAGATATTCTTATTATATCATTATTATTTCTTAGTTAATTGCAGGTAGGCATTTACAATTCATTCAATAAGTTGCTTCGGACTGTTAATTTCAATTCCATATACCCTCGATTTTAAACGGCTCCATACGTAATAATCAACAGGAGTGATGTCTGGTGACCTTGACGGCCACTCAAGAGATCCACTCAGACCTATGCACATGTTTGGAAAATTGTCATTCATATTTTTTTTAGACAGTTTTAGATATAAAATAAGAATTAATTATGAATTTGATGATAAAATTAGATTTACTATTAAATTATTTTTTAAGAGTATGCAATTAACAAATTAAGTTTTAGTTTAAAAAATATTTAATATTAAAGTTATAAAATTCCAACGGATCAGGTAATAAACCTATAATACTACATCAACCCATGCAGTGAACGAACTTGTCGCTAAACAATTTCAATAGTAACCGAGATACCTCTCTAAATAGTTTATATCTTGTGAATTCTCATCTCATCACTGTCAAACAAACATTTTGTTTTAGTTTTAAATTGAAAAAGATTGTAAAATACATTTGAAACAGACTTTGAACTCACTTGTGTCATGTTATCAAACAAGTTGTACGACAGCTGCAACTCCGTGGCGTATGTGGTCTCGTCAAAAGCTCTCTTCGCCAAAATGTTAAGTCGATTAAAAGACATGTCAAGCTTGGTTATATTAGCGCAGTTCTCAAACGCCCCGCTCTCGATCTTGCTGATGTTATTCTTGGACAGATTTATGTGCGTCAGGTACAAGTCCTTAAAGGCCAGCTTCTGTATCTCGGTCACCTGGTTCTCGGAAACGTCCAGGATCTGAAAAGAAAACAAGCATCAGAAATGGCGTCCTTTTAATGCTGCTGTAAATCTTACCTCGATAAAATTGAGCTGGTAGAACATCTGATAGTCAATTTTCTTGATTAAATTTCTCGCTAAATCTATTGTTCCGATTCTCTTCAGGGAGCCGAAGGTTCCCCTACCGACGTCAGAAATTAAATTATCTGACAGGTATAGCCTCCTCAAAAATCTCATTCCTCTGAATGTGGTTTGATCCATGCGTTTAATTTTATTAAAGGACATATTCAATACCTTCAGGACGGTGTTCCTTGCGAAGGCGCCTCTGGAAAACAATAGAATTTGAGTTTATTTTATCGTTTATGAAAAAGTGCAAGTGCAAATCATTCCTTACAAAAAAAAATCTCAGAATTAGGTGGCAAGGTTTTAAGGACAAGGCAAATATTAATTTAAAGTAAATAAAAATTAACGTCGTTACAAGGTAAGACTACATTTAACATACCCAATATAAATATATGGTATTATTGATAGGCTCATCGATAGATAATAATGAATCTCTCACGATATTTAGATTTTTAAAACAATTGCAAGACATTGAATTTGCAAATTGACCAAGATATACAACGAAATTTTAGCGTGCACAGATTTACTTCTCTGCAAATTAAACACTTAAATGTAAACTACTGCTCTAAACAGATTAAAATCGCTAATCAAAGAATTTCTGGATCAAGAGATTAAGAAAAATCTCTAGAAGCTACCACGATGCGTCACTGCAAATAAGTAGTTAAAAATTAATGACATTATAACTGAATCATCTTGTACACTAAGTATGCCGTGATTTATAAGTGAATGAAAATTTGCATTCACGCAATTGGAGTATTCAGGTCTCGGTTGGCTGTTGCATGATTGATAGGGTAAATGGAGCTCGAACTCGAGCAACTATCGATAATTTTAACCACTTTTAATCACCACCACGGCCGCCGATATCATTAAGAGCTCTTACCGCGTGATCTCGGTGAGAGAGTTGTGAGAAACATTAAGCCATCCGAGCTTCGTTAAGTCCGCTAAATGGCTCGCGTCGACTTTCGGGATGACGTTATAACTGAGATCCAATACCTCCACGTCCCTTAAACCCTTGAACTGATTCCTTTTTAAGTCCTTTATTTGATTTCCATGTAAATCCAGGGTCTTCAGTTTTCTTAATGGCTGTAAACTTTCCGGAGGCGGCGTTGTCAAATTGCCATTAGCGATCTGGAGTTTTAAGAGTTTGCCCGTCATGTCGCTCAGCGCGAAGGCGTCCTTGGGCAACTCCGTCATCTTGTGACCGTCGATGGTTAGAAGGGAGAGGTTTCCCAGGATCTGAAAATTATATATTATAAATAACTAAGGGTTAATACAGGGTGTCCGGGAACTTCGGAAATTTAACGGGTGATACTATTCGACAAAATAATGTGTTAAGTTCATGTAACAATTTCTCGAAAAGTCAATATTCACACGGAGCTACGTAACCTTAAGAGTCCGTTCTCTGTACACTCCTCGGGTAGCGCTCCGGGATCGGGTGCACGGGCGTTACGGCTGGAGGCGGACATTATCGCTCTCCCACTGCAATGACTTTACGGTGGACGTATTTAGAATATTTAGATTTAGTGGAGTAAAATCGGCTAGCAATTATGCCGTTTTGCTTTTAAGAAAATATAATAATTCTAGAAGGACATTTTTAGTATCCAAAATGGACTTGTACAACTTTTTTTAGTAGGGCCGGATTTTATAAAAACAAAATCAAATTATCGATGCTTGGGACATTATTTGACAATTATTACGTTTTTCGTTACATCGCGCTTGTAAATCAACGATTTTACTTATGTTCGTAGTTTTTTACAGCTTATATAAAAAACTACAGTACTTCTCACGGTACACACCAATTTTTAATAACTTAATGCCTTTTCGAAAAAAAAATGTTCCAAAGTCGGCCCAGCAAATTTGTGCATTACAAACATATTAATTATTTACTATTGATCAGTAGTTATATCGAGCAAATGTAGTCAAAACTATAAAAAAAGTTTTTTAAAAACAGTTTACGGTGTTACACTTATCAAGAAATTAACTTTGTGTGCTGTATGCATACTTATGATGCAGAAGAAGTTTTCAGAAATTGGACTGCGCATTCATTCGACGAGTTAAAAATATCTATATTTTCCATATGATTGTGTTTAATATATTTATGACATTGCCCTCTTTAAGGAACAAAGATTTGAGAACAGGTAAATTTTTATATAAAACAACACTACATTTATTTCAGTGTTTTATGTTCTTTATTATTTTAATATAGAAAATACGTATTTAATTTGCGGAGAATTTTGTTCAATTTGAAACTTACGAAAAAATGACATTGTTTTAATAAGCAATGTAAAAATTGCATACCTAAGGAATTCTAGTAGAACTTCTTATATTTCCGGAACTGTTGGTCTAAACGATAAAATGTATTCTACAAGAAAGGTTTAGACACCACCGCCAACAAAAGAATCAGCATCAAACTCCATAAGATCGATTAATTCAATACTGTATCAACTGAGAACGTATAGATTATAAGTGACTATGTATTTCTTTGAACTCCGGTCCTGCCCGCATTTATCAATCTCTAAGCCCATCCCACTGAGTGAAACACACGTGGTTGCAGCATTTAAAATATATTCGTTTCTGAAGTTGTGGACGTTCGGCATTTAGCATAGAATTTTGAGTAATTGTTATCAATTCGATATAATTTTGGTATCGTTGCAAAGCTAAAAGACAGACTTACTTCCCTCGTGTAACCAATTTTCGATTTAAGCCTTTATTTTTAAGTAAATAAATTGTTAGTTACTACTACTAAATTCATTATTGATTGTCCTTATTTAGTGTTTGCTGATGACCTTACGATTTATTCTGAGATTGATACCGTATCTGATTGTGTTTATATCCAAAATCAGTTACTTAAAATTGAACAGTGGCGCCAGGTTAACAACCGTGGTCCTTGGTATGATATATATGTAATGTAATTTTTGATTTTTCGAAATTCCCGTATTTTTATTTAATTTTTATGTTCCTCAACTCTAGACATTCACAGACCCAGACGTTTCTCCAACATAATGTTTATTACATTCACAAGGTATGCTGTAGATGCAATTTTTTAAATTTTGTTGATCATTGTTTGAAAGCGTTTTTGACAAAAAAGGATCGTAAAGTATTAGTTGTCTGAAAAACTGTACTCATATCAAATTTATTACCGATTCATCTCAATCTTTGTGATAATATGGGAATGGTTAAACAAGAATGGTTAGTTTCAAAAAATAACCCTTGACCGATCCCTTTGACGCAAAGGTTTATTCAGTTAATCTGGTTTTTTAGAAGTGTGGCAAAATGCCCAATTAAACTAAAGAAAAACTAGAATTATGTCACAAATAAATACCTTCAGTGAAAAAACGATCGTACCTGTTTTGTCCTTAATTTTATACAAATTTTGTTGGCATTTTCTTAAAAACTGATAATTTATCTAAAAATTTGATACCCTTGTTTGAAGCCGAAAAAAACAACCGTTGGCGAGGAAATCACCACTTAATTTTTTTGGACAAAATGAGATTCACTAGTCTCATTTCTTTTATGATGTAAGCAAAGTGTATTTTGAAAACAATTGAATAATATCTATCATATTGCTTTGACGGCCGCCACGTCGCCGGTTTAGCTTCCTGACGTTTCCAGAAACATATGATAAGGTTTAAAGTAAAGTTTTTTAAAGTTACTTCTGAGGAAGAACCAGTCTGGAAATTGTTCTGCCAAGGTTAAAATAAATTAGTTAAATGTTTATTTTCTCATAAAATGTTTCGCTGCTTTTCCCTTTTAATAATGAAACATAAGGACTGAAATTACCGTTAAAGCAATACTATGATAGCTAACATTCAATTGTTTTCAAAATTCGCTTTACCTACATCGTAAAAGAAACAAGATTTACTAGTATGTCCAAAAAAATTAAATGTCAATTTTCTCACAAACGGTTGGTTTTTCGACTTCAAACAAGAGTATCAAATTTTAGATAAATTATCTGTCTTTAAGGGAATGGCATCAAAAAAATCTAAATTTGCAGTTTTAGAAATATGTTATACTCGCGTCAAGAATTCAGACGACTTACGTCATACGAACAAATGAATAATTCATTATATTTTTATCAAAATATTTAAGAAATTGCAACTGAGAGTAATAAAACTATATACTACACTAAATGTTTGCATTATACAGGGTGAATCTTAAATAAGTACAAATATTTTAACTGCTGATGTAGTTCGTCATATAGATTAGTCTAGTGAAAGCCATTTTTAAAAATTTCTAATATTTACGGAGATATTAATTTTTTAAAAAAATACCCACATTTTGAGGACCGCTGGCTGATATCTCATCCAACAACCTAATGAAACATATGATTTGTTGCGAGGTTGCCATATCTCCTCCAATATAAATATTACGTTTCCTTTAACGTAATAGTTCTATTTTAAAAATACTTGTTTTAAGCATAAGTACAGTAAAATTGGGTATGTAGTATGATACACAGCAATATTAACATAAATTTTAACATCTGAACTAACCTTACTATACTTCAACGATTAAAAATGAATTTCCGCAAGTTCAATACTACCGTAAAATATTTGCTATTTTCATGCATTATGTGGGGTTAGCAAGTTTGACTTGGGCTTCCGATAATCTGTCATGACAGCCAATGACAGTTTGATAATAAAAATAATATAAAATGTTACAGTTGACGAAATTCGCTAAAAGTTGAGATTTTTTCCCACCATCAAATAATTCGAGCGAATATTCGCAAATTTTGCGTCCATAAGGACAAGATTTTAAAACTCCCTTGAAGCAAAGACATTTGTGTAACACTGGCAACACTGTGAACCACACGTTCAGTCTGCAGCACTATGACTTATAAAAGTATGAAAGGGTCTGTCTAGGCCAGCGGTCCTCAACAAGTTTTCTGCTGAAAAATTACGAAATTTATTTAAAATTTCACTTTTTTATTACTGATTTGTTTGTAAAAAAACTATTAATTATGTGTTTTACACACCAAACTATACTGTTGGTTAAAATATTTGTACTTATTTAAGATTCACCCTGTATATTGCACTAAATTGCAAAAAATTGTTGTTTTTAACGCTACCAAATATCGAAAATTACGGTGACAATAAAGACAATTGCCTAATGTCAACCATGACGTAAGACGTTTGAATTCTTGACGCGAGTATACCTGAAACTGCATCTCTGTGAAAGCAACAAATGTGCGAAATTTAAAAAACATCGTTACATTATTAAAAAAGTTATAGCCAAAAAACAAATTAAAAACATATTTTTGAGGTTTACACTTCGTTAATATTGACTTTTCGAGAAAATATTGCAAGAACTTGACTCATTTTCTCGAGTAGTATCACCCTATAAATTTTCTGCGCCCAGTTTCCGCATACCCTGTATTTTGCTACCGATTTCTGAGAATTACTGAGGGATAAATAAAATGTAGAACTTATTTG
This sequence comes from Monochamus alternatus, assembly GCA_037114965.1. Lineage (NCBI taxonomy): Eukaryota > Metazoa > Arthropoda > Insecta > Coleoptera > Cerambycidae > Monochamus > Monochamus alternatus. Next base: position 11,103,931 of record CM073427.1, read on the forward strand.
AAGCTCCCTTGTATTTTTAATCTTTAGAAGAACGCAGAGACACATACCTTAAAAGCCAAAGTCGGAAATTCCTTAAGGCTAGAATTCATTAGATGAAACTCGTTAAGGGTGTCGTTTACCCCGAGAAAAGTATGTTCGTCGATTGTTTCTATGGGTGTGTCTTCTATTTGCAGTACTTTGAGGTTTAGTTTGTACAAGAGGCTTCCGTACAGTCTTGCTGAAACAGGTATCTCAATTAAGTTTTCCTTAATTCAAAAATTTTTGTATTAATTAGGAATGGTTTTTTCAAGGTGCTTAATTAAGATAATATTGCTAGAGCTGATTACAAAACTGTGCAATGTTACCATGCATTTTTTAAACACCCTGTATAATTAATACCTAATTAATATATATATATATATATATATATATATATATATATATATATATATACAGTGCAGTGATAAAGTATTGCCCCTCCCCTGAAACCGGCAAACGGTTGGTAGGATGTCTTTGGGGAAAAAAGGTCGATTTTTATTTTTCTGAAAATACCTCACCTCTCATGTTTTAAATGTAACACTAATATTTTTGTTAGAGATATCGAATCCATGGTAAATTCTGAGTCAGATGATACCACACAATGCCTGTCAAACCTTCACAGATCATTGAAAAGCGAAAAAAAACCTCTCATTAGACGGAATAAAATATTTAACAATATGTATGATTTAATAACAAGTGCAAAAACAGATTTTATTATTGTTAGGACGTTCAGCGTTATCCACGATTGTTGATAACGACAAAATTATATGAGAATGAATTAAACAGACTGATTCGCAGTATCAGTATTTTTGTTTGTTTATCTTAATTTTCCAAACATGGAAAACAGTACAGACATATTTCATTGAAAAACCCCTAGATACTTACCGAAATGGCATTTATAGATGGTCAGTTTTTGAATGGGCAATCGAAACGTGGCCAGATTGTTCAGCGCGATGCTCATACTGGCCAAATTCGTGTTGTTACAGCTGACTGTGATGCCCTCGTCGGATTCAATATCGCAACTGCACGGGTGCAGAAGCAACTTCTCCTTGGGGCACCTGTACTGGGGTCCCGGAGGAATGTACTCAGCGAGGACCGCTCCGCACCAGCCCAAGGCTATCAGAGCTAATAATACGTTGGCCATGTTTGATATGGTCTGTAAAGCAAGAACATAGTATTTGGATAAGAAAAGTAAACTCCTATTAGATGTACTTTTAGAACTTTATGGGTTTTCCATTAAAAGCGCTCGATTTTTGTAACGCAATAAAACAAATTGTAAGGTTGATATTGATCTACTTTTATTTTTATTATAAAGTATATGTGTTAACATTATGTTTTAAAAATTATATCAGGTAAATGTCCGCCGCGGCTTTGCCTGGTTTGTTGAATCCTGGATACCCAATTTGTGATGAAGTTATCGTATAAAAGTGGCTCAATTTCAGCAATAACGCGCCTAATGTTGGCCTTTAATGCGGCAACCGTCCGCGGTTTGTCAGCATAGACTTTGGACGTCACCATTTCGCGATATAACTGTCAAATTTCTCATGCAATAGTGTCAGTTGTCAGTGTATCACGTACCGTATGGCACGCACCACCGTCTTGCTGAAACCACATGTTTGTTAGATCGATCCCATCCACTGCAGGTCAAAAAAATCTTTTATCGTAGCTCTGTATCGCTTACCGTTGACAGTAAGTGCCACTTCTTCTTCGTTTTCGAAAAAATATGCACCGATTATTCCGCCTGACCACAGTGCACATCATACAGTAACTTTTTCGAAACCGGTATATGTTTGGTGGCACCGCGGACGAGTAAGTGTGGCTGTTTGCATAGAGCTTTTTCAGATGTAATTGAACACTGGTCGCAGAGTTGTTTCTTGAAATTCCGCTTCTGCGTCTTTTAATATGTTTATTTTGAAACACGTTTTATACAGGGTGGTTCGTTATTCATGGTTTACCATTGACATGTCAGAAACAGGGTGGCCCAAATTTAAAAAAAGTCACGCATTTCGTTGGCCATTGAACGCCATCTAGCGTCATTATTTATCGACAGAAAGAGCGGAAATTTGATACATCAAGGTACAAATATACGAGAAATCGATTATCGTCTACAGCCACTGTCTTTTTGCCTTATGGACGCCATATTGGATCTTGACAGTAACAGATAGAGAATAAAATTAGGAACACATCAATATTTAACACTACTAAGTTATTTGAAAAATAAGCCATAAAATTTAAAAAATAAATAAATAAAACAACGAAAATTCAATACTTAACTATAGTTGCGGAAGAATTCAGATGGCAATAATAAAACTATATGTTACACTAAATGTTTGACTATATATTACACTAGATTATAAAAAACTATTGTTTTCAACGCAACAAACTATTCGAAAATTATGTTGACTATAAAAACAATTTCGTTACGACAGCCATAATGTAAGTCAATACACAAATATTCTTCAAATCCTGCATAAAACAAGTCCAAGTGACATTAATTTGCTTATTTTTTCATTGACAAATTCCCGGAACATCATTGCCACACCTCGTATCTTAATGGCTATCAAAGGGCGCAACTTTTTTCTCATGATGTGCCATGAAAGGCGGACTACCCTCACACACATTTATTTTTTCAACTTTATAAATTTAATAAATTAATTTTTACATTTTGCTTCCTATCTTTAAGAAAATTGAAGGACTGGCGGAATTATGAAGCAATAAATCAGTAGCCCTGAATAAGGAATTAACAGACCTTTTGCAAAAAAATATTCTTTCCTGACTTCGGGGGCATATAAAGAAGCATTAACTTTCGTACCAGGGCAATAATGATAATTTTAATAAAGTTCCGGATTCGGCTTAAGGCGATTTACCATTGTTTCGAATCGCTGTTCCAACATGCTCCGTTAATAATTACTTGCGAAGTACAATGGGGGCTGCAAATTAAATTCCCCCGCACGAATTCATTTAAATTAGAGGCGAATATTAATATTTGGTAATATCGGTTTGGTTTTCAGTTGCGCGGATTACGCGGTTTGCTATCAATTTAATGCGATCGGCGTGGGATACTTAACTTTCGTTTTTATTGACAGAAATTAGAGTGAAACGAAAGAGAATTAGCAATCAGTTACTACAAGAAACCTACCATCTGGTAACCGCAAACTAATTCAATATGGTTTCAAATATGACACGTTTTTACAGGAAACTAATTACAATCGTATAATCGTCTACATCAAAATTACATTCATGAAGCACATAATATTAAATGTTCCATAAGTGGACAAAGAATTTGTTTCCGGTGTTATTGCTTCAGGCGTCAATGACTTTTAGCAAGCAGGTAATTTGTAATAATATATAGAGTGATTCACAAGTTATAAAAAAAAAATTATGCTTGTCGTCCTGAAAAATGGAGTTAATATCGTATCGTATCGTAGATCGCTAGGCTACTTCTAGCGCCATCGGAATACAGACGATTCTGAATGCTGAAATCCGATTGTAGTATTAACGTTTTTACGATAGTGTTCATATTAGTTTTTCAAGTGTCAAAAATGGCTCACGTTTATAGTAATTCGGAGTTGATGGATATGTTTGGGCAGAGATTGTCGATGATGGCTTGACTGAATCATTCATATTACTAGATCGAATGGAAGGGGTTCAGTATCTCGAGGTCTGCCCGACTCCGAATGTGTTTTTGCACGATGGTTCTCCCCTCATTTTCGACAAAATGTTCGGTAGTACCTTAATCAAGTTCAATAGGTATGATGGATTGGACGAGGAGGACCGGTACCATGGCCACGCATTTGTGGAAAGTCCTGGGGCTGCATGTGATGGTTATCAGACCCATGATCAGTTAAGACTTATAGTTTGGTGGTCCAAAGGATAGCCAAAGTAAAACTCTCAGGTTTACAGAGACAAGCTAGTCTGGCGATAACTGGTGCAATCAGTACCACACCGTCAGCTGCTCTGGAAGTCCTCCTCGATCTATCACCTCTTCATATACTTTTGGAGAGAGAAGCCAATTGGGCAGTATAGAGATTGAAGCAAGCGGCTATTTGTATGTCGAAGGCTAACATAATGGAGCACAGTGGAGTGCTGGAGGTCACGACACTCTTTCGATGGTCTCGGCTGTTATGCCTACAAAAAATCAACTATAGACGGTCTTTTGAAATTCTTCGTCCTCGGAGGGAGGAATGGGAGCGGGGTGAAACTGACCTCTTGAAAGCGGATAGTTGCTGGTGCATCGATGGCTCCAAGACTCCATAGAGTGTTGGGGTTGGAATGTATAGTTGCAACCCAAAGGCCAGGCTATCTGTCTTGGGTTTGGTATGTAATTAAAGTACGGTATGGAATTGTCAAAAGACTGTGGGGCAGTTAGGAACAAGCAACAGAGTAACCCTGGTTTGGATACCTGGTCGTGCAGGTATCCAAGGAAACGAGGCAGCGAACTCGTTAGTAAGGCAAGGTGCATCTTCCAGCTTTATATGTCCAGAACCGGGTCCTGGCTTAGCTTCGGTTACTGCCAAAGCAGTCGTCTCGACCTGGGCGGAAGATAAAGTATGTGAGTACTAGCGAGATTTGTCAAGATTAGCTCATTTAAAGATGTTCATAGGAGGCACATTAACAAAGATAGTTACAAATTTGCTTGAGTTAAATAGGCTTGACATATGGCTTGATATGGCAAAATGCATCTCTTGCCAGGAGATCTGGACAGAATCTCACTCAATAAGGTTATTGTCTTCATAAAGAGGCTAAACCTGTTGGGTAAAGTATAATATGAATGTGAGCCGCAATAGACAATAAGGTCGCAGTGGAGGTTAGTTAGTTACTTAGAACTAAGTAACTAACTAACTAACTAACCATGGCCGCCACGATCTCCTGATTTAAATCCTTTGGACTTCTTTTTGTAGGGATATTTAAAAAATGAAGCGTATCGCACCGAAGTGGACACTATTGATGATTGACGAGTTTGTGTTAGTTGTGGATCTGTGGGTTTACACGTCGGTGGACAAAATTTTAAATAGTTTTTGTAACATAAGTTATAAAAAATTATTTTATTAATTTAAACCACAAATTAATTTTATTAATAAATAATAACTATAGCGGCAGAAGCAGTTGAATTTGTTGATATAAAATAGGTGTTATAAAATTCTTTTTATTTATTTCCTTCTCAAATTCTGTCCATATTTTATCCGTTATTTTTTATGCATGCTTTGCTTTACGCGAAGTCAGGTTTTATAGTGGACCAGCCCTTTTTGATTTTTTTTTACAAAATTGTAGTTGTTTGTTTTGGATAAGTTCTAAATCACCCTGTATAACTTGTAATATTTGTTCATTTAAAAAAAATCGTGAATTAGAATTAGATTCAAAATATATATAATAGTAATATATAGCCCCCACACCCATATCAATTTTAGTTTACGTTTTTTTTTTTTTTCAAAAGAAACATTTACATATTCAGACAGTAGTTTTTTCAAACTTCCATAAATTAAACACAAGTTGAATACTATTGTAAAATATATTCAAAAACGTAAATTGTTGTTGCAAGATAAATTATTCACTTTTACTTTTATACATTATAGTTTTTAAACTAGCATATTCCAGTTTTATTGATAAAAAAAATTTTTATTAAAAACTTGTTTTATCTAGTATAATAAGCTCGTATAATCTGAAAAACTGTTTTACAGTATCTAAACTGTTAACAATACTATATATTATTGTAATAGTTTCACTAACAATAATTATTATATCCAGTACAATAAAGAAAAAAATAACGTGTGAAACATATTAATTATTTAGGTCACTGGGTATACAATAATCGAAAGCGTCTTACCTAATTAGTTAATTAAGTAACACATAATTCACAGGTACCAAATATTTCACTAGATACTTTACAAAACTAAATTAAATCACGTTAATATTTGCAGTATGTACACAGCCACATTTTGGTTCCTGTATTTGTCATAACTCTTGGTAGACTGGCTTTTACATTTTCTTCAAGGTAACCGCAAGGTACCTGGTTAGCAGTTTATTTACTTCAGCAATGGTATGCTTTCTAATCTTTCTAATTAATATGTTGTTTGGGTCCTTCGTTCATTTGTTTTGCTTTAATGTAATTAAGAATAATCATTTTCTAAGAACTGTTAAAGGATATAAGAATTTTGAGTAAAATTGCTATATTAGGATGGAAAAGGTCATCAACATTTTGAGAATATGTTATTGCAAGATATTTAAACTCGTACTTCGTGGCGACTTCTCTGAGCTAGTGCTGAAAGCAAGTTTGAGTAGAATACTGCTTAAGTTGTGTCAGTTGCTCTAGCGGACACAGTTCCAAACTCGTAATTCAGCCATTGTACTGTAGATGGCACGATGTTGTTTCTTCAGAAGTTCTTATTGATCCAGGATCCTCCGCGAAAATTTAAAGAAAAGTTATTGATGCGATTGAACTAAATGTATAATCGAAATTTATATAAATACATCTACTCCCGACAAATATTTGTCAGAAATGATGTTGACTTAATGCACGAAAAGGTATTTTTTCCGAAAATTATCAATTAAATTTGCACTTTTATTACTAATTAAGTTATGCTTCAAATTTCATGTAATAACAGTAGAGTTTTCAGTATTCTGTGCGTTATGATAGATTTCTATCAATTGCTTCATATTTTAACATGCATTTGGTATACGATTTATAGTTAATAGCAACTTGTCTTTCTCTTAAAGTTTTAGAACAACAAATATTTTTCCAGAAAAAGCACTGAAAATAATACACTTTAACTAACCATAAATGTGTTTGAATAAAACTTTAATAAAGTGGAATAAGACGGCTCTAAATATAAAAAATAAAATATTAAAAGGGTTGGAACCTAGTATTTTTTTATATTTAATAAATACAATTCTTACAGATAAAATCATAAAATTTTGTCAAATTTGAGAGATTCTGTAATGTACCTATCTGATAAATATTTTTGTGAAAAAATCTAATATACCAAATTCTTAAATAAAATCATAAGATTTTTCAAACTTCGAAGATTTTGCAATATATCTGATAAATATTTTTTTATTAAAAAATCTATATACCTTAACCAAAACAAAATACTAATTTAAGTAACTAAAATTAAATGTATTTTGTTGCTCCACTCCATTACATTGCTTCTTTTATAAACTGATATAGTATATTGTACTCTAGTGTATCTACAGGGTGTTCTGTAAAGATGAGGCCATACTTTAAAGCATTGGACGAAATTAAGGTGATTTAAATCTATTTACCTTCCTTAAGAAGTTATAGGCCTGAGAAGATACTTTTTTTTACTTAAATTTTTTAGGATAATTTTATTTTTAGGTCGTGATGAACATGAATATCTATTTGACTTTTGAGTTAAATACACAGGACGTTCTAAGCATCTGGGCCACTTTTTTAAGAATAGATATTTTTGGAAAATAATTACTTGTTTTAAGCAGCCTTCGATTAATTTAAAAACAGGTATACTTGTTGGATGTCAAAATAATTAGTTTTAATTTAGATTGAGAATTGTATTATTAGGTATTAGTTGTTTAGTAATAGTAGTAATTTTAAGATATTGACAGGTCTCGCGAGTCTAGAGCATAGAACAATCAACGCTTCCTATAAAATCCGCTAAAACTAATTAGTGCATTGTTAAATTAGAGTTGTTTAAATTCAGAACTCAATCTGGGGATCCTGGGGGATCCCTTTTATGAACACCAGGCCGGTCAGCGCACACTTCAAGAGGAGATTTCAGGTGCGTTCTTCTTTGCCACTCGCTTCTCGTTCTTGTAATTGTAGCTAATCGCTTTCGCTTCGCTTTGGAGAATATTATCCAATATTAATGATAATTCCCAGACATATTTTGGTCAGACTTCGAACCGGATTATTAATAACATTTATACTTATTAGCTACATGCGTACAATTATGCTTTATATTTGTAATTGGCAAGTTAGTAAATTATTAAATTAATTATTTTTTATTCATTTCATTCGTAGTTTCGATCACAATTCACATAATAAAATCTCAGTAAATTAAGCATTTCTTATACTTATATACTTATATTACTAAACTTTTCTATTTAAAACTGCTGTCCGCCATTTGTAGGCGTGGGTTATCTCTCTTAAATTCAAACCTTTTTTAATTGTACATTAGATACATTATTTGTTCAGCTATTTATTGTTCATTAATTGTTTTACAATTATGGAAAAAAATATTAAAAAATTTAAAGCTTTACGTCAGGAGGGAATGGATCAGTTGCATCAATTACATAATATTGCTCAGACAGCTATTGACAATATAGCTTCAAGGAGATTATTTAAAGTTAGATGTGAAGATATTTCAGAAATAAATTCGGAATTTAAGGAAAATCAGTCAAATTTAATATCGCTTTTATCAAGTGTTGAGGGTGCAGATATTGCAGTTGAACAAAATGTTAGAGATGCATTCTATCAAGAATATTACGCAATTAACGCTATTTATGTCGACATCTTTGAAAGTGATGAGGCAAAAACCTCTACCTTGTCTGAAAAGCCAAATGTCAAGCTATCTAAATTAGATCTGTTGCATTTTAAGGGTGAATTACGCAATTTTACTACTTGTAAAGATATGTTTGAGTCTTCAGTACATAACAATAAAAATTTGGGTAATGTAGAAAAATTTAACTACTTGTTATCGAGCTTGTCCGGTCCTCCGCTAACTTTAGCAAAAACGCTACCGCTCACAGGAGATAACTATCCTATAATTTATAATAAATTAGTATCTCGCTACACTAATAAACGTGTATTAGCTAATTCTCATTGGCGCGAAATTGAAAATTTAAAAAAACCCCCTTCTCATGATTGAAAAAAAAACGCTTACGCCTTTTTTTGGGGGGCGGTATGTTTGGTAATAGTAATAACTTTAATATAATTAGTAATTAAGTCTTATTTGTTTTCTTTCACATCAGTATTCTAGGTTGCCTAAGTATAAGTATAAATGTACGCAAATTAAAATTTTGTTAGAACTAAAAGATTATGCATTAATTGTTTAAGTTCCATGCACGTATCTCATGCTTTTAGGTCAAAATCGACTTGCAGAATGTGTAACAAACGCCATCACTCGCTATTACATTTAGAGAAAACGCATACAAATATGACTTCCACTGTACAGGATGACCCTGTACAGGGTGGCTCATCTTATAATATATCACAAGATGGACTTATGTCAAAACGCTATTCACAGGGTGATTCATTACAAGTGGAACCTTCCTCTTCTAACGCAACTGGTAGTAAAAATTCTACATTGATGCCGCCTGTTACAATTGCGCAGTCATTTACCGGAATAACTTCTCGTAATACGGGAATTTTATTATCAACGGCACTTATTGAACTCATCGATAAGTGGAGAAATTTTCACGTTTGTCGGGCTCTGCTTGATTCGGGATCATAAACTACATTTATTTCTCAAGAATGTAGTAATAAATTAGGTTTGCCTTGCTCTAATCTGTCATTATCAGTTCATGGTTTAGGATCTATGCAAACATTATTAAATTCAGGCGCTGTTAATACTGCATGTCGACCAGTTGGGAAGTCTGGGCCGCTTTTGGACATAGTAACAGTTATTCTTCCAAAAATTTGTGACGTTATATCGGTTGTGAAAATTCGAGAACTTACCTACCCATATATTACAAATTTAAATTTAGCCGATCCTACTTTTCATATACCGGGAAAAATAGATATTCTCTTAGGTGCTGACATTTATCCACAGATTTTAGTAGATGGTTACGTCAAAAGAAACTTAGAGCAACCTTTCTGTTTAAATACAATTTTTGGTTACGTTCTAATAGGTAAAGTAAAAATGAATCTCTCGCAACAAATCAATTCATTTCTTTGCAATACTGATCATGAATCATTGGGACACATTTTAAAACGCTTTTGGGAGTTAGAAAATATACCTAACGTCCACGCACTCTCAAAAGATGATAGTATATGTGAACAGTACAACAATTCACGACAAAGAGGGACGCTATATTGTGAGTTTACCTTTTCGTAAAGTTGAACCGCATTTTGAAAATTCTCGCTCTTTGGCACTTCAACTTTTGTACTCGCTTGAAAGACAATTAATAAAAAATCCCTCTTTATATAAACAATATGCATCCTTTATGCAAGAATATCTGGAATTGATTCACATGGCGGCTGTCCCACTTTCAAATATTTGTGATAATAGTTTTTATTTACCGCATTCTTTTGTGCTTAAACCAGATTCCCTTTTTACCAAGTTACGCATCTGTAAAATTATGATCGGGACCGACACTCTTTATATCGGATCTAAATTGCAAACAGATATTGTACATGTTCTACTTAAATTTCGACTTCACAAATTTGTATTTACCGCGGACATAAAACAAATGTACAGGCAGATATGGGTTAATACTTCAAATAGAGATTACCAATGCATAGTCTGGAGATTTTATCCAGAGAAACCTGTCAAAGATTATCGCTTGAAAACTGTAACATATGGTATATCTTCCGCTCCCTATTTGGCCATACGAACACTTTTAAAGTTAACTGAGGACGAAAGTGCCGTTTTCCCTAATGCTGCATCCATATTGCATTCCGATATTTATATAGATATAGTAACTGGTAATTCTTCATTAGAAAACGCAAAACACTTGAAATCTGAATTGATTGGTCTTCTTGCTCGTGGAGGTTTTAAATTGCAAAATTGGGCGAGTAATGAGCCGAGGTTACTCGATGACTTTCCCACTTCCTTTTTGGCGAATGATTCTCATTATTGGGATGAAGGAAATGGTTTAAAAATTTTAGGATTGTATTGGCGACCATCTTCTGACGACTTGTCTTATCATGTAACTTCTGTAGCTCAAAATTGTTCTAAACGCCAAATTTTGTCTGAGTTGGCACGCATGTTTGACCCCATTGGGTTTTTATCACCTATCACATTTTTTATTAAACGCGTTCTCCAGCATTTATGGTCTGCTGGAATTAATTGGGATGCCTGAAGATGTTCTCCAGTTTTGGAGACGATTTCGAGAAGAGTTGCCTCTTTTATCAACTCTTCAAATTCCGCGATGCATCCTAAATAATTCTGATTCTGATCTTCAATTACATGGTTTCTGTGACGCATCTCTTCATGGCTACGCCAGTATTGTATATATTCGAGAATGCAATTCAGTTAGAGTAGTTAAAGTTTGCTTTATTTACTCAAAAGCTCGAGTTGCTCCATTACGCCGTATTTCCATACCACTCTTAGAGCTCTGTGGAGTAGTAATGTTATCAAACTTAGTCACATCAATACATCGGATTTATCAAGGCAAAATTAACTTTAATGGGACTTATGTTTGGACTGATTCCACTATCGTATCTTGGATTCAATCGTCTCCCCATCGTTGGCAAACATGGGGATTCCACTCAATGGAGATATGTTCAGTCCTCCGAAAATCCTGTAGATATTGCTACTCGTGGACAATTTCCTTCCGAGTTCATAAATAATAAACAATGGTGGACAAGTCTCGCTTTTTTTAAGGAACCTGTCTCCTGGACTTTGCCTCGACTCGGCGCAGTTTTCTTCCGAAGCTCTCACTGAGGCTAGGAAAGTTTCTTTACATGTAGTAACCGAAGAACATTTGCTAGATTCTCTTCTTCAACGCTTTTCTTCCTTTGCGAAAATCCAAAGAATTTTGGCTTACGCTCTTAGATTTGTTAATAACTGTAAAAATTCTAATTCTAAAAACCTTTCATATTTGTCTCAACGTGAGCTTAATAAAGCCGTGTTAACCTTAGTTAAGCATACGCAATATTATAACTTCTCAAATTGATCGCTTTCATAAAGGGCTTAAAATATTTAAACCTTTACGAAAACTAGGAGTTTTCTGCGATGATTTCGGACTCCTTTGGGTCGGAGGCCGATGACCGTAAACATCCACTTTTACTTCGTCTTACTACTCTTCTGATAGAATGGTGTCACCTAAAATATCTTCATGCTGGTTGTCAGACAGTTCAATTTTTGTTAGCACAAACCTTCTGGATTTTGTCATCACGAAGATCAGTTAGGACGGTCATCTCTAAGTGTCAAACTTGCTGGCGACAAAATCCCCGATCTTATCAACCTATCATGGGTGACTTGAAATTTAGAATTTCAGAATTAAAAGCATTTTCACATGTGGGAGTTGATTACAGTGGTCCCTTCCTTATTACTATGAATAGAGTGAGAGGTGCAAAATCATACAACTATAACTCTTAAAACACAATTATATAATTTTTATACAGCAACTATGTCTTATAAAAATGTGTCTATTTCAAGCTATTAGCTGCTGTGTTGTTCCCAATAAGATGTTTATGTGACTAAACCTTGCAACTTGAACTCTCCAAAAATTAGCTACAGGCACGTTCTTAACAACTGCTATAAAATATCTTGTGCTACTTGGGTTCAGTGTACGAAAATTCATTATTACTGCTTCTTACTATGTATTCAGTTGTGTAACAGAAACACATCAAATATATTACTTGAAAATCTCAATTTCTGAGTCAGAACACAATTTGCTTGCGTCTAAATCTGTCCAAGTTACATATCTCAGGATGAATATACGTACTGTGCGATTTAAGATACGAAATAAATGGCATGTAGTTTTTCAGTTTCCGCGTCCCAAACATTTCGGCGTCTACTCGCGAGTCGTCCCGGCGCCGCCAGTCCCACCCCGGATCGGGAGCGGCGACGGCCGACCTGCACCCCGACAGTAAAATAACAATTTGTTATAACCTAACAAAAACACAAACAGTTTTTTGCCAAAGCTTCGCTTTTAGCGGAGCGGGGAACCCCTTCGGACTCTGTTATTGGTAAAGTTCGTAGCTGATAAACAAAAGAGGAAGACGATTCTTACTGCTGCCCTCCCAATGATATACTTAGATTGACGATTAACACTTAAAACGTTAACACCTAAAAATTACTCATAGTGGGGCTTGTTCAACATTGCGAGAAGGGCTTGTAATTTAAAAAAATACATGTGTGTAATGTGACTGATGTGTTCTTTCAATGGGTAATAGAAAATGTATAAATAGTTTAAATTAAGCAACTTGCGGTATGAGATGTCATATTTTCACTTATAATACCGCTAGAGCTTTAATTATTACTGGAAATTTTTTCGAGCACACGAATATCTTGAAAATTTTCTAAAAAATATTCGTGTGCAAGAAAAAATTTCCAGTTTTTAATTGAAGCTAGAGTGGTATTCGGTGTTAAAAAATATCGACAAAAATATAAAGATATTAAATTTTTTTTATTGTTTTGAAGAGACAGAAGTAATAAAAAATAAGTTGATAGTAGTTCAATCTTTCAGTTTTCTAAAAATTTAGTGTACTAAAGTTGGTAAAAATATATTTTATTGCAAAAAAACTTGAAGCAGTATATATAATCAAAGTAATTTACATACATATAACATTAGGTTAAATAAAATACAACTAACAAAATAATAAAAAATAAGTCAATAGTAGATCAATCTCTCAGTTTTCCACATACTCATTTTACTAAAGTTGGTAGAAATATATTTTCTTACAAAGAACCTTAAGCACTATGTAATATCAATAAAATTCATATGTATATATTATTAAGAAGGACATGCAATCCATGTCAAACAAGGTAATCGTGACTTTTGACGTTATTTGACCATTTTCTTTAAAATCGTTGTGTTGTACAATTGAAAAATGGAGCGGTTTGAGAAATACGTTTTATGCAAGTTTTGCAAAAAAGTTAGTGAAATTAAAATATATCATCGGAACTTAAAATTTTTTATGTATTTATTACAAAAATACGGGCCAGAAATTTATTCGCCAAACTTGTTTGGGATTATTAAAAATCATTTGCTTCTGGTGTGTAAGAAATATGGAGCTCTTCGTGGATCACAGCAGAATAAGATTGTTTCAAAGTACTACATTTATTTTTTGAAACATAGACATTTTATAAATTTTAGTGAATGTGTGCTTGTTTATTCCCCATTAAGAAAAGAAGACGTGGCTGAGGAATTTCAGCAACATTTGGACGCTTTAATTAAAACTACTAAAAGTACATACTTGGTAAATAATTATTTATAAATGATTTGTACTTATTAAATTATGATAGAATAAATTTGAAGTTAAATATAAATGTCTTTTTATTTATAAATGTCAAAAAATTTCCAGTGTAATTTCATGCTCCTTACCCCAAGGAAGAGAAAAATTTCCGGAAATTTTCTTAGTTGCTATAGTAACGCTACAAAATCCAGGCCATTAATTGGCTGAAAAATACTATTGTGAAATTTTCAATAAAAATATAATAGAGGTGACTAAATCGCTGTGGGTTCGACCCTCGCAGCCGATAGACCGTATACAGGGTGTTTATTAATTGAATGCCGATATCTAAGGGTGTGAATCCTTGGGTCATTTTAAGAAGAAAACTTAATATCAACATATGTCCTAAACTTCTTAATTTTTGAACTACAGGGTGTTACAGTTTTAAGAAAAAAATTACTTTTTTATTATAATTTTCTTATCACTCGAAATATTTTTATGAAATTTTGTACACACCTATTAATCATTAAGGAGCATTGTTTGATGTAAAAAATGTTTTAAAATCTTTACCAATGACGTCCGTACGAGGTTTGAACTAAACATTTTTGAAGAAAAAAAATGGTACGCCACTGCCTTTTCTAAAACCTAAAATGATTTTTAAAATCTTCATTTATTTTACAGCAAATTCGGTCCCTAGACTCTTAAAATGACCCAAGGATTCACATCGTTAAGTATCGGCATTCAATTAATAAACACCCTGTATAAGCTATATTCATGGAGAGGATTGGCACTCTCTCTGCGGGTATGGAAGAATGTTGGCTTGAGCTAGTGTGAGAGATTGATACCGGTTGACGTTTGACTACCCTCCCAATTAATGAGGTTTTCCTCATTCCTGCACTGAATGGTGGTTAGGGCCTACCGACGTAAGTCGTTACTGGACGCAAATGCGACCTGCTTAATAATAATAATATACCACCCCCTTTCCCATACAAGTCTTCGACTTCTGGGCTAATCCTCGTGATTAGAATGAGGGGTAGAGATATTATTATTGTAGGTAGGGTTGCCCCTGTCCTTACTTGATTGATTGATATTAAAATAGAATTGTCGAGACAAAAATTGTGTTTAAATCTATAAATGATACTGCAGGTAACAATAACTCCGCAGACTAATCCCCCGATCGGCATCGAATTACAGCTGCAGTATCTGTGTGAACAGCCAAGAACCCTTGTCGGCTACACCACCAGACATAGACCGTTTTCAGGCTTGTTAGCCTTCATTAGTACGTCATAGGTGAGATGACTTACAATTGAACTGGCTGTTAGCCCGAAACCGGTCTGTGTCTAGTGGTATGGCAGACAAGGGTTCTTGGCTGTTCACACAAATACTGCATGTGTAATTCAATGCTGGTCGGGACATTAGTCTGCGGAGTAGTTGTTACCTGCAGTATCATTTATAGATTTAATGGAGCGTCGCCCAGAGCGAGAAGGTCTTCGTTTAAGTACCTGCTGTAATGTAGGTCGCTTCCTGCAAGTCGCGCTTATATCTCTTCAAATTGTGTTTACATTCTGTGTTAAAGCCGCTTTGCAGTACGCAATTTTTTTTGCAATGGATTGCAGCAAACCCTTGCACCTGAAATATCATTCCTAAAATTCTGAATCAACACTTCGACCCGGATGCACACTAAAAATTAAACTGTTCATTCAAATTTGACAAGTGACAACAGCATAACACACAAAATAAAGGTTTGATTTAATATGTTTTGCAACCTCAAATAATAAAATAGAAGTGAAAGCACTAAATTATTCCTCAGAATTTTGGAACCTGCCGGCCTATTGTCTCGTTATTCTAAATGTGCCCAGAAAAATACGAACAAAATAGAAATGTAAAACAAATATATCTATATATTCAGCTACTGTATGGATCTGTTTTTAAACAGTATTTTTAGAAAACGGAAAGTGTTTATCGGGATGATGCAAAAATTATGTGGGATAATGGACCGAACGTAGAGGCAGCTTCCTTTGCGTCTTGCCAAGTTTTCAATTATAAATGGGTTCCGTTACATTTGGTCCATTAACCTAAATAGAATCCCAGTAATGCCTGGACTCGTAAAAATACGAAATATTTTATTTATGAACAAAGCAGTGCTTCAGGTACACTTGTATTTTGTTAGAATGCACAATCATTATTAAGGTTTTATAGCATTCCTTACAGGAATTTCTCGATATACTTGAACTCCTGTTCAATTAATGCAAAACACGTTGTGCCCCAAATTTCAAAACCCACCAGTTCTTACAGAATCATGTATCAATATCAATTAATCTTAAGGATATATACTCGTAGCTGTCTTGGCTTGGTCATCATGAAATAATAGCCTCACATATTTAATTCGTCACGTGAGGTCACATGGTATCACGTGCAATAAATGTCTCACTACATGCGAAATTAATAGCTTCAATTGTAGACGTTGTCTTTAAATGTAACAGAAAAGTACGATTAGATTCGAACTGATTTTATCTTTTGAAGTTGCAATTGCAAAGTTTCCTTTTTTTAATTTCATTCATACTATTCGACCACAGTTTTTGGAATTAGATATTATTACTGCATAAAAAATCTCTCTTACTCTTTCAATGGTATTGAAATGTACAGTGTTGTAAGATAATCTAAATTCACATTTTTATTTTCGTCATCACATCATTATTATAATCGTTGTTCTCATTATCATCATCATCATTATTATTATTCTGATGACGATAACATGAATGCTTTATCTTTTTTATATTAAACAGAATCTACTGTTATGGTACTGTTAATGATACACTTTTTGTGTTTTTTTTTATAAAAGTGCTAGTTCATGAAGGTGATTTTTGATAAAGATCCTTCATTGGCCAATATGAAAAATGGTGACTACCCGATTATGATGCAACATTTACGTAACATGACCAAAAAAATGAGAGTACAATTGCCCCACGTTTTGAACAAAAACAAAAAATGCATCCAAAATAGCGGAAGCACATCATCGAGTAATTTTGCAGTGTGATGACAACATCCGCCCACATATTGCTTACATCACAAAAAAACTTATTATTGTTCCTGTTTCTATTCTGTTCTCTTCTATTCTGTTCTATTCTGTTCTATTGTGTTCTATTCTGTTCTATTCTGTTCCATTCTGTTCTATTGTGTCCTATTCTATCCTATTATTGAGTTGGTCAGTGGTGGCGCGGTTTAAAAGCGTCAGTACTTGAATGGATGTGACTAGACCGCTGTGGGTTCGATCCCCGCAGTCGGTAGACCGTATATCAGCTATATTCGTGGAGAGGATTGGCACCCTCTCTGCGGGTATGGTAAGGCGAAAGAATGTTAGCTTAGATCACTGTGAGAGATTGATACTGGTCGATGTTTGACTACCTCCATAATTAATGAGGTTTTCCTCATTCCTGCACTGAATGATGGTTAGGGACTTCCAACGTAAATCTTCCTGGGCGCAAATGCGGTCTGCTTAATAATTATATGTCGCCCCCTCTCCCGCACAAGTCTTCAACTTCTGAGCTAATCCCCCTTATTAGAATGAGGGGTAGAGATATTATTATTATTCTATCGTATTCTATCTTTTTCTATCCTATTACATCCTATTCTATCCTATCCTATCTATCATATCCTATCCTAACATATCCTATCCTATCATGTCCTATCCTGTTCTATTATTATCTGTTCTATTTTAAATGATATCCTATCAAACAACTTTGGAGGATTCTAATAAATTACAATTTGAATTGGATTATTGGCACTAATATGTCTTCCACAGAATTCTCCAAAAATTCTAGTTTACTGGAGTTACACAAATAGTCCTGCAGAGCAAGTTGAAAATGGACAGAACAAATTATGTCCTAATTAAATGTATTGTAAACATAAAAATGTAACTCATAATTGTATTAGTATGATTAAATTGTAATTTATTGTTTGCAGTTCTTTCTCTTTTTTCATAAATTGTGGTACACAAAATGGTACGGCCATGTATATAAAACATTTTTAAATGCATGTTACTAAATACATAGTATTAATTACTATTATAGTAAGTAAGGAAATGATGACGACTTAATGAAACCTTTAAATGAGTAAATATTTTTGTATATTTTTAGGTATTAATAATATTGTGTGAAACTAACTCTCTGTGGACAAAAGCCCCAACCAGCGTTGAATTACACCCACAATATTTATCCATATATGGCTAAATATTTTTGGTTAGGTGCATTTACATCGACTTTTCCGAGATAATTGATTCCCGAATTTCTTTGATAAATATTGAACGGTAACTTCAACGCACTGAGAAA
The DNA here is from genome assembly GCA_037114965.1 of Monochamus alternatus. Taxonomy (NCBI): domain Eukaryota; kingdom Metazoa; phylum Arthropoda; class Insecta; order Coleoptera; family Cerambycidae; genus Monochamus; species Monochamus alternatus. The sequence goes on from CM073427.1 coordinate 11,122,312, forward strand.
GAACCAACAAGGCTGGAGACCAGACCAGTTGGCGATATCCGCGATGGGCCTGTCCAAATTCATCCCAGACGTGCCGTAGTATTCCTACTGGGATGGATACACATTTACGAATGGGGATACACAGGATCGTCGGAAGTTTATTGGCGCCGATCCGAGGCGCCGCGGCGCCCTAGTTATATTCAGTATTGGTTGGAAGCAGCGGATCTCGAAGGGTCGCCGTATTACTCGATATCGTTCTTTTTATCTTTTTCAACTCCAAATTGGGATTGGCAATTATATAAGTTTTATGAGCGGCTCAGATACCGAAGTTAGTCTAAGTAGATACCGCTATAAAAAGTTACAAATCATTAGTTTAGAATAACATCTATGTAGATAATCCATTGAGATATTATCCCTGCTACAAAGAGGACACATATTTTCTCTCAAACATTAAGTAACATATCTTATGTAGCACCTGATTCAAAAATGTCTATTATCTACTTAAAATTAAGTGATACTGTTTTTTATTTTGAGAGATATGTTGTCTGCCCAAATTATAGTTATTAATTATTTAAGGGAATTAACAAGCCTTTAATTCACGAGAAAAAATGGACACTCGAGACTTCCATTTTTTCGAGAGGATTAAATGTAATTAAACGTTTTATCCACGACCACGGCCATAACCGGTCAATTAGGAAAGTGAAATCCGTGTCGAAAAATTATGGTTTTGGAAAACCTCATATTTGATAAATTTATTTTAGTCAAGAATAATGATTGTCAGCTAAATAATAGAAAGTCTTGGAATCGTTTCTATAACATGCGATTGTTTATTTGTCAACAAGAGTAAAACAAATTTGCAAAATCGACTAAAAAATATGAGTGAGAATGCTGAGAATTACTTCATTCCTGCTGAAATCCAGCAATTACAGAAGAGTACTATTCTGCTTTTCCAATGTGGTTTGCTGGTCTTCGATGTGGACAAAATATTCCATGCTAAGATCAGTGTTGAAAATGCACAAAGGTAGATGGTAAACTTACTTCATATTTGAAAGTAGAATTAAGAAACTATAAACCAAAGAAGGAAAAAATACTGGAGAGAAACCAAATAGAAGAATTTTTGAAAAAAACACCGCATGAGAAATATGTATAAGTTTAGGTAAGTAAGTTAAGGATTCATATTACAATAAGTCATCAAGTGTAGTAATATGAATTTTCAACAAAAATATTGTACAAGCTTTTATCTACTTTCATTTAATACCACGAAAAAAAATTATTTGGCAAAAAGTGTCTATGAACAGAAAAAAGTACCTGTTATTAAGTTCACGGATCAAGTTTTCTTATGTTACCTTTCGCATGGTTACTGTTAGAACTTTGTCTAACAAATTCATAAATATAAAAGCCCTTTTCAAAATGATTGATTCTGATGGAAGTTTATCCTCTGATATAGAAGCAGGGACAGACGCAGCGATGTCAAGTCTAGTTCCGACAAAATGCAGTGTGTGGTATAAGTTGGAGTACTAAAAGTTTGACCATTGATGCAAGACTAACAAAGTAAGGAGGTGTCTGAGGCAATTCTTTTGGCTTATTTTTTCCGGAAAGCAACCCTCTCAGAAACCATCTACACTATGGAGTCACTACTCAATCTAGAGAACTATGATTTCAGTTATGAAATATCAATATATAAGCAGATTTTCTCAACCAATCGTATTTTTGAAAAGAAGTTCAGAAGGTTACAAAAAGCCAAAAGATCCAGAATTTTTACAAAGGAAGAATTATATAAGTTTCTAAGTCCTGCAGATGATGAAACATATTTAGTCATGAAAGTTGGAATCGGAATTTTTGGCCTGTTGTTCCGATGAATTAACTAAACTAATGTCGGATCATATTCAATACAATGACCTTTATATGAATATTGTGATTCTATGTACGAAAACAACATTGTCTAAGAATTTGTTGTAACAAAGCTTGGAGGGGGGAATCTCGAAGAATACACTGGACATTGATTTAGAAGGTCCTCAGTCACCAGTCTGGTTAATGGCGGTGCAGAAATTGGGAATTACAATTCTTCTACGGCAGAAGGCTATGTTTAGAATTCTTTAGAAAATAAGAAACAGATAGTAAATAAGATCAAGGGATCAAACAGAAATTTAACGATTGGAAATTGAAGCTTAAACAGCTCCATCACTTCTACTTGGTACACAAATTTCTGATTGTAAAAAGTATATCGTTAACGTTTATCATAAACCTTAGGTTTTATTATATTTTTTTAATAATAAATAAATCATTCCTCTAAAAAGCGGAGTTTTATTTAACGGCAAAATTTCAATGATAACGTTTTTTGGAATTTTAATGTTTTTATTAAAGAACCAACGTGTTGGAAAAACCATTATATACTCATAAAACTTGAATAGGGGGCTTCTTTCTGCAGCGACTTTATATTATTGCTGTATAAATAAATATTATGATAAATGCAGTAGAAGAGAGTATTATAAAAAATATATGGCACTATTTTCACTGTGCAAATCTTGAGGAAACGGTGCTTCATGATATTCATGATCACACCTATCTGGAATTCCTGTTTATATAAAACTCGTTAATATACGTATAAACAACCATGGCGCCAAAACGGGATTATAGTAGACGCTAGTCATTTCCCATCTCACTCATATTAAATATTAAAATTTCTCGAGGTATGGCACGTAAACAAATTTTTCTTGCTCTCCTTGAAAACGGATATAGAAATAACGTTGATATTCATTTTATTAAAAGTAACTGCACATAAAAAATAAGAAACAACATAGCTATTTTTTATATGTTTTTAGGTATTAACAATATTGTGTGAAACTAACTACTCTGCGGACTAAAGCCCCGACCAGCGTTGAATTACACCCACAATATCTACCCATATATTATTTATTATTAGCTTTTATAACATTTTTTACTGTATTAGAAAGGTATTTTAAGTTAATATAAATCAAATCTCCTACAATTCCTATCAATGAGGTCATATGTATGCTCCCTGATACCAAACATCTGGGAATGCTAATGAACAATTCCACAGACAAAGCTCTATTCAATAATTATCTAAAAAATAATAATCTAAATAAGCTAAATTTACTAACCTGGTTTAATGAAAACATTCTATAAATATCTAAGTTTACTTTTGAAATTATGGGAACACGAAAATTCAACCACAATAGATGAGAACTGACCTATTTATGCATTTTTAGGATTGCAGCAGTTTCAAAAGTGAACTTAGATATTTATAGAATGTTTTCATTAAACCAGGTTAGTAAATTTAGCTAGATAAATTTTTTGTAGATAATTATTGAATAGAGCTTTGTCTGTGGAATTGTTCATTAGCATCCCTAGATATTTGGTATGTATATTATACATATGACTTCATTGATAGGAATTGTAGGAGATTTGATTTATATTAGTAAAATACCTTTCTAATACAGTAAAGAAGCATATCGCTATATTAAATAATTCTATGAGTCAGGAAATAGGGCTAATAAGCAAAGTATGTAAATTCATAAATTGTATGTTAGAGTGATTTTGAGGTTTAATTACTAACATTCGTACGTCCCACTGCGAGGCTACCAAGATTGTCTAATATAAACCCTGTTAATCTTAAGGGAGTGAATAAAAAGTTTAGTGTGTTTTCCCAAAGTTATTTAGCCGCATTATCAGAAAACGAAAACTTCAAGGATTTGCACATAATTTGGTATCACCAGTAAAAGATGTCTCAAAAATTACTCGAATACTATCAATTACCACCTGATGCAGAAAGAAAAAAGGCTGTAGGAGATTTGTAATTATATGTGTAGATCATTTATTATTTAGTCTTATATTATGGACTTCATGGTTTTACTGATAATTAGCCAGTTGCCAGTAGCCATTAGCTAGTTGGTCACAGTGTAAACAGTTAGGACAGAAACTTTCACCAAATATGACATATGATTTGTAAAAGAAGTGTTTGTTGTCATTGAAAGTAGTTGAGGGAGGAATAAATGACATTTAAGATAAATTTATAAATGATACTGCAGGAAACAACTACTCGTGGACTAATACCCCGACTAATGTAGGTCACCGACAAGGGTTCTTGGCTGTTCACACAGATACTGCAAGTGTAATTCAATGCCGGTCGGGGTATTAGTCCGAGTAGTTGTTTCCTGCAGTATCATTTATAGATTTAATGGCGTGTTGCTCAGGGCGAGAGGTCTGCGTTTTAGTACCCGCTGCAATGTAGGTCGCTTCCTGCAAGTTGAACCGCTTAAGGCGAGCAGGAAGTAGCAGACCACTTATATCTCAACATTTAAGATAGTTCTCTGTTGGATCGTCACGTTAATTGAAGAAGAAAAATAATAAAAAGTTTTTTTATGCAAGTTTCAATTTTGACATGGTATGTATATCTTTTCAATTTAAACAAAAACTAATAAAATAAGCACATATTTTGCATAAGAGGGACAAAGAAAATAAATAGATGTATGTACGATAGACAATGATGATTATATATGTCACATTATTTCACGATCTAATTAATACTATTAATAACACATGGTAGTCGGGAGAGGGGACTGCATGAGCTCATATTATGGGTATGTGGAGTGCTGTGTCGAATCCAGAAACTATATTTATTTTGTTTTATTCTATTCACGAGAAGTTGGGGCGAATTCATATAAAATCAAGCAAGCGAATACTAGTAAGAAAGTAGACATTTTCACAGTCTGACAACCTTGAAAACTTGCAAAAACGGTGGTAGGCAACTGATACTTTTCTGCAATATTTTAAGTGATGGTCTTTACATATGATATAATTCGATAAGCAGGCAAGTCCCTTATAATTATTAACATTAAAATTTAATAGTTAATGGAGTATAATATTATTTTTATTGGGGCTAACCATTGATGATATTCTGTTGCGATTTATATTTACAGATGTCGTGTAGTAATGCAAATGTATTTACAATAAGGAAAATTTAATATTTTTAGTTTTTCCAATTTGTAAATTTGGATGAACAAGACAACAGTAACGTGTTTTATGATTCGAAAGAAGTCAAAAACTTACATTTTACTTTATTTTTAATTGTTACTCTCCTTAATTTTTTTCGACTATAAATGTTAGATCCTGCATACATATTTTCTATATAGCTACAATAAATATTGTGCTTATTAGATATTCTTGAAAAAAAAAAATGTATTTTTCGATTTTCTATCAAATTATAAAACGACGAAAAAGATATTGACGCCAGCGTTTCCAATTGAGCACCAATTCATAAACTAGGATATTATATCTAAATTTTAGGCATTAATATTTTGATTTTTCTTAAATCCTTGATCTCATAAGAATGGGACAACAAAATAGTAGCAGATGTAGCATTAAACCTAAAAAACATCAAAAAATATTTGTATTATCCAAATAGAACTCAACATTATGTCCAAAAACAGCACATTTACTAACCTACGCTGATTTATTATTAACAACATTTGATTTCCGGCATTGTTGGGGGAATTTATGAGTGCCCTTCCAGCTTTTTCGGAAGGCCCTCCTTTGGCTGTTCTCCACCAATGATTCCATCAGAGATAATAGTTTTATTTGCTTTATTTATGGATGTTTTCGACTGCTCTCAGAAAATGACATTTGTCAAAATAACAAAAGATAGTGGAGCGTGGGAAAACCGCCCTAAGGCTCTATTTTATCTACAACAGTTATGAAATTGTTTTGTTGGAAGGGAGAAAATGAAACTTTAAAATGTTTTTGTTGGAATTGTAATAAGCCCTTGAAAAAGCTTTGTGTTTTCTGAGACGCGTGATGGTTTGATGGCCTCTGAATGAGTAAGCTAATTCCGAAGAATATAGAAAGCGTCATACATACAACGGCAGCAATTAATAATAAAATGTATCAGAACAAATGTAAATGAAAGCAGTAAATGATCTTATATGGATTGGATGGGGCCTAACATTTACGAGTATACTTAGAACAAATTTCTGCTATAGAGATATATTTCTGTCAAAGTACTTCAATGTAACAATTTTATTCAATCATTTTATGAAATTTTCATGTCTTATTTTCTTCCTAGAACAATATTATTTCACTTTTCGTAATCCTGTGCCTAATAATTACATATTATTTATTATTTCTCTGGCCGTCACAAAACTATGATATTTTTTGACTATCAGGAGTCTCTAAGGTTGATGATTTCCATACTGAGAAAAAAATATTGTATCTTAGAAACAAAAATATTCACTTTTAATTCTAGGAGCTATAGTTGACACTTTATTCCTTACATTAAAAATGATAATTAAGTTTAAGTTTATTGAGCAATATTTACAATCAATTTTGTTTATCTTCATTGATATTATATACACAGTATTAAAATTAAATAAACCACTTAAACTGCCACTACACTAACAGTTATATTATTTTAGATGTTGTGAAATCAGAAATGACAACGGTGCTTGGTTTTATCATTACCATTATCAACTTTCAGTACTATTTTCGCAATATTTTCTGTTTTCAAAAGTGAGTCTTCAATGTAGCCTTCCGCCTTTCGTCGTAATGCATGTTCATTGTCCTCTTTCCAGTCGTTCAGTTTCAAAAATGTTGTCACTTATTGCGAGACGGCACTGATTTTATGAATACCAACCACCATTCGAAGACACTTTCTATTAACATATCAGAGAAATAATCGACGTTCTACCAATCCGGATTAAATGTAAAGCAACGTATTTTCGATAAAAGCTTCAATAATTGTCTCCCAGCACAGAAAAAGCACGTAAAAGAACGTGTTCTCTTGGTTTTGGTATTGGAAATTTCTATTACTAATCGTCAACATTATAAATGCGCCTGCAATATAAAGAAGTTTTTTTAAAAAAATTTCTTTTGTTTTTAAAGCGTTTACCTTTATTATCAAATATAAATTATCAGGTGCACTATCCAAAAAGTAATCAACTTGCTGGACCATTTGGCGCATGCAATATTAAAAGTAAGCTGGATGTATCTAAACCAAAACTTGTAAGTGAGAATAAAACTAAAAAAATGGTAAAACTGTGATATTTACAAATAAGAAAAACTTGAAGAAATTATAGTGTTAATATCTCCTGTGTCAGCATTATATTATTAAAATTATAGTTAAATCTAAATATATTCTTATGGCTAGTAAAACAAATATAATGATAGATGGAATTTACGTATAGTTTATTCAATAACCAAAATATACAGTATGCGCCAAAAGTATGGAATAAATTCAATAAAAACGAAACAATTATTTTTTGGGAAAAATCCTCGAACAGGTCGATTTTTAATTTAAAAAATACATATTTTAGCGTAAAATGCGATTTTCAAATGTCATTTGTTTTCGAGTAATGACGTCATCGATTTTTTTTTAAATGGCAACACCATATTTTTTTCCTTGATTCTGAAAGATCGTTTAATTCTCTATCAGACAGTACTAAAATTTTGCCCTCTTGCATAGGAAAGTTTTCGAGTAAATGACGATTGAATATTAGAAAACGTAAATCAATTAAAATAAAGCAAAAACGTTATCAAGTTTAGTTTTTCGAATTCCATAGTTCTTTTATGGATCACGTAGATGAAAATCTTTGCAAAGTGTCATTGTCACACCGACTTTCTAATAAGTATTGTAAGCGACATAGAAATTATTATTCAATTTAAAGTATTATGGCACATTTAACTGTTACTCAAAGAATTGAAATTTTAATTCTTATCGGATGCGGGAAAATGACTAGAACTCAGCAGGAAGTTTGCGATTTATTTAATGAAAAATATCTAGATCGCCCTATCAGCCAATCAACAGTCAGTAAAGTAGAGTCTAAATTTAGAGAAACTGGCAATGTTGTAAATATTCCAAAACCTGGACGTCCAAGCATTAATGAAAATCAGAAACAGAACATTTTGATAAGTATGGTGGATAATCCTCATAATTCTTCACGATTGGTTGCATTAAACAATGACACTAGTCAGAGCACAGTGCTACGTATCTTGAGGAAGGAAAAATATCATCCCTACAAAATTCAACTTGTGCAGGAACTCAATGAAGATGATCCCGTTCGCTGCTTACACTTTTGCGAAATTCTAATGGATTTATGTCAAGGAAATAGAAATTTACACCGGCAAATACTTTTTTCAGATGAGGCCACATTTTGTCTGAATGGTACAGTAAACCGTGAAACTTGCAGATATTGGAGTCGGGAAAATCCTCATTGGATGGCAAAGGCACATACCCAACACCCTCAGAAATTAAATGTGTGGGCTGGAATAGTTGACGACAGAATAGTAGTTGCTAACGATAATGACCCTGACATTCCTGACGATACCATATGGTTTCATCAAGACGGCGCACCTCCGCACAATGCGCGCCCTGTAGAGATTTTTTGGACAACTGTTTTTCTGGGAGGTGGATTGGCAGACGCGGACCGATAGAATGGCCTGCAAGATCGCCAGATCTTACACCTCTTGACTATTTTTTTATGGGGATACTTGAAGTCAAAAGTGTACATTAATACACCACGTAATTTAGAAGAACTTCAAAATCGCATTCAGAACGAAATAAATATAAAATTTAATCAATTGTATTTTATTTTACATACCTCAGAATTGTTACTTTTTTATGGATAAAATTTACGTTTTCTAACATTCAATCGTCATTTACTCGAAAACTTTCCTATGTAAGAGAGCAAAATTTTAGTACTGTCTGATAGAGAATTAAACGATCTTTCAGAATCAAGAAAAAAATATGGTGTTGCTATTTAAAAAAAAATCGATGACGTCATTACTCGAAAACAAATGACATTTGAAAATCGCATTTTACGCTAAAATATGTATTTTTTAAATTAAAAATCGACCTGTTCGAGGATTTTTCCCAAAAAAATAATTGTTTCGTTTTTATTGAATTTATTCCATACTTTTGGCGCATACTGTATAAGAATGAATCAACATATTGAAATAACATACCTCTAGGTTATCTATTTGAGAAAATATATTAAAATCGGGCATACCAGATGTTACAAAATTTAAATTATATATTAATATAATTTGTGTAAATAAAAAATAATAATAGTCGCAAATGTGATCCTCGAGGTACTCCAGAAGTAGATGTAAATGAAAATGAGCGGTAATTGTTGACTGTTACCAGTTGTGAATTGAAAGTGTATAATAATAATATCTCTACCCCTCATTCTAATCACGATGATTAGTCCAGAAATCAGAGACTTGTGTGGGGGAGAAGGCGGCATATTATTATTATTCAGATCGAATTTGCGCTCAGAAGCGGCTTACCACCACTCGGCACAGGAATAAGGAAAACCTGGAAAACATCATTAATTGGCGGGATGGTCAAATGTCGACCGGTATCTATCTCCCACATTGACCCAAACCAACATTCTTGCATTCTATCATACCCACAGAGAAGTTATCATTATCAATCTCTCCGTAAATGTAGCTAGTCTACCTGCCGCAGGATTCGAACCTGCTTAGAGTGGGCAACTCGATTCAAGTAATGATGCCTTAAACAGCTCGGCTACCGACCATGATGTATGATATAAACCATCTCAGGAAATTTCTATGTACGCCATTCTCAACCAATTTGGCTGTTACGTTGTAATTAGTTTTATTTATATCCAAACAAGAATGTCTATAACCTTAGTTTTTGGCAAAGCGCAGTTGCCTTTAAATCTACCACCGAATTAGTAGAAACAAATTGAAGTGGCTTTCCAAGAAATCTAAAATTTTAATACCGCCCGCTATGAATAAAACAGTCCCTTTACGAGCAATAAACCGATGAGGGTGAAATATGAATCGAAAAAGTTTTTAGGGCGACAGAGCTTAAGCCCTAGTAAACAAAACTATAAAAGAAATCGCTAAATATCGCTCGGTTAGGGAAACCGGAGACGGGGATCCAGCAATACATTCACTTGTTTCTCGGAATATCCGGTTGCTGACGCATTTCCGGAAGATGTAGCCATTGATGCTGTCTAGAGAGCAATCCATAACTTTTTTCTATTGTGCCGTCATCGGACAAGTTTTGTAGAAAGGGAATACGCATCGCAAGTGCTGGTTTGTTGTCAAAGGGGGAATTTTGGTTCGTCATTAAGACATGAAGTAATGATCAGAACATGAATCGTTTTTTCATCATTCACAAATTCAAGCAATAAGAGAAGAAGCTTTTAATACAGTTTTCGTCTAGCACTGCTCTATATACAGGGTGTCTCAAACTCGATAGTATAGGCCTACTGTGAGGATATAAAAATTTTAAATAAAATTTTGGACACGTGGTGTTGGATGGTGAGATGATTTAAACTCCATTTTCAATTGAAAATATTATTTTGGGATTTGACAGAAACGACTAATGACGTCATCAATTATATTTTTTCCAGAAACATATCCAATTTTTTTCCCGTCTAAGTTATAAGGAATATTATCCTAAATAATCTCAAAAAAATACCACCTAAAGCGCATTAGCGGTAGAAGGATCAAGTAGTTATTGGAAAATAATTTAATATTCGTTGTTTAAAGAGCATAAATGTCACAAAATACTTGTTTTTTCGTTTAGAAAAAATTGATATGTTGCTAATTTACGGCGAGTCACAAAAAAATTCAAGAAGAGCTATAGAGTTATATCGAGAAAGGTATCCGGAGGGCCTCATTCCTAATCATAGAAGCTTTATAAGATTGGAAGCGACATTACCACGAAAAATAGTTATTTTTTATACAAAACGATAAAATGTTATTTTAATTAGACACCAAAAAAATCCAAAATTTTTAACCCAAAAGATGTGACTGACTGCTGCAAATGATGAATATCTCCTTGTCAAAGTTAAACTCAAAATAATCTTTAAAATGTATATAGTACTCTTTTGGCTTACACGTTATAATAATTATAATAGGTTTAGATGGAGCGAGCCGTTCGGATAAGTTGCACAGATTAGAAATTCTTCTCGACACCAAAACCAAGAAAGACTGGTCATTCTGTATTATGAATAATAAATCTGGAAATTTCTCTCAGAACGAGTCCCATAACAAATTCTTCATCATCTATGGACAGTAGAAATGCACTGTTCAACGTATAGGAACAAACACTATCTATAAAATTCCACAAAAGGGTATACTGGACATTGCTTCTGCCGTTGTGCAGTTATGATGTTTGCAAATTCTGGTTTAGACTTGGTAACAGTAAAACAGTTGGATAGTTGGCAGTCTTCATCCGTAGCAGAGACACACATTGAGGGATCAGTGGCCAACAAGGCTGCTGTGTCAGAATGGAAAATCATACCAATGCATGGGCGCCAAGTACTTACAGTATCATTTTATCTATTCTTGCGGTTAAAGTACTACTTTATCTACGATTTTAATACCTAGATGAAAGGCAACTTAGCTATAAAAAAAATAATAGTTTTACCTGTGATTTTATCTTTACAGTTTCTACTACTTTATACGTCTGCTGCACACATAGAACATTGTATACGGCGTTACAAACAGTAAACGCCGCAGAATTCTTTTTAAAAACTAATAATACTTATTGAATTGATATAAATTACTAAGTATTTTTAGCAAAATTCGGTACAAAACGTCTTTAAATGAGTTGAATGATGTTTGCTAATATTTTTTCTCAAAAAGTTCATTGTTGTAACAATTGAACAATTATATTTGCAAAACTCTTATGCCGATGGTTCGCCCTAAAAAGCTAGAAATCCCGGAAAAAATCCGGTTCTCTAGTGATTCCGGGAGTAGAGTTATTAATTTGTTAATTAGCCAGGTTGCAACAATTGGAAAATAAACAATGACGTGCAACAACCTTGTGTCGATGGTTCTCCCTATGATCCCAGAGTTACTGCAAAAAAATCTGGTTCTCTAACGATTCCGGGAGTAGAGTTATTAATTTGTTAATTAGCGAGGTTGCAACAATCGAACAATAAACAATTATATTTTCAAAAATCTTGTGCCGATGGTTTGCCTTAATAAGCCAGAAATCCTGGAAAAAATTCCGGTTCTCTAGTGATTTCGGGGGTGGAGTTTTTAATTTGTTAATTAGCCCAGTTACAACAATTTAGCAATAAATAATAAAGCTAACACCAAACTGATAAAGAGGGACCTCGAAAACCCCCGAGAGAACATTTTCCAGACATTTTCGTTGAATCGTGTGACATTTACCATATGTTCAACAAAAATGGGTCATTTGTTAAATAAACAATTAAAAATTGGCGAGCGTACAGAGGTTAGATGTACCTTTTGTTATAAACAATTCCCTGAACATTTTGCAGAAAACCGCATCTCAATCGGACTTCTGCGCAAAAAGTTGTCCATTTTCACTTTTTCATGCTAATTTGACGCGACTAGTAGCTGAAGTTCTTCTAAACCCACGTTCAGTAAAAGATGCAGATCCGCCAAATTCAAGCATTTTGCTATTTTTGAAGGCCAACTTCCTATTGTATTTCTGCTCACAACTTTATTAATAATAAACAGAATGTACTTTTTTATGTAAAATACAGATTTTCTTATAATATTATTTTATTGGTTTTCACATTAGAAGTAATTGGGTCTTTAAAATTATTTTGACACAGATAATGTAATAAAATAATATTATAAGAAAATCTATATTTTGCATAAAAAAAGTACATTCTGTTTATTATTTTTTTGCAATTGGCATCTTTAAAACAGGTTCTACATTATCTTGAGGAACACGAAAATATTCAGGTACATTTTTTTTAACTAAAATTGAAAAAAATGTAATAAATACGTAAGGTAAGGGCAACATGCATGAAAGACGAAAAAACAGGAAATTTTTTTGTGGCCATAGCCTGCTTCAATAAAAAAAAATTGTATCCGCCTAGAGGGCGCAGCGAACCACATACGATATTTCAAAAATCTGTTTATATCAGGTGGAAGGTATCAATTTTGCAATAAAAATTTATTACCAATAAGTTTTCTCTATCTCTTAAAATAAAAAAGTTAGACAGCCTTAAAGTTTGGGCACTTTACAGGTTTTTTTGTTATTACTCATAAAGTTGGCCATGGATCTCAAATTTTTACGAGCATAAAGGCCTCCAAAAATGCAACAAAAAACAATTAAAGATTTTTGACGTGTCTCGCATATTAAGCGAGATACATGGGAGTGGCCCTCTTATGTGATACAGCCTGTATATGCGGTTTACTTGTCTGTAGGAATATTGCAAAGAAATAAATATATATTACATTATCTCTCACCGTCCGTAAATAGCTTAATTGAATGCATTTGACAAAATTATAAATAACAACTAATAAAAAAAATAAGGTAATAATTCAAACGGCTCAACTGAATATTTTTTCACATATGGTTACCGCTTTTGTCATTTTTAATAGTGTGATTTTGAGATTTTTTAGTAAGTGATAGTCGTCAGAGAATTTTAATTTTGGAAAATTATATGATCTTTAAGAGTTATATTTGTATCGATATTAGCTTTCAAGTTCTGCATATAGAGGAGTATGACAAATGCACCCCAAATAACAGTACGAACCGCTCTGAATTTAACGCTTCGCAATAACATTATCCATGGAAGTCTCCCTTAGGAGCAATTTTAATCCAGCCGATGACATTTTCGCTTTATTAGGACCTAAAGAGAGTGAAAGAATTTAGGGTCGACGTACCCCTGCTGAACCCGGCCATCGGAAGGCCATAAACTATAAAGTACAGTTAATTTCGTATTACTCGAGTAACTGGATTAGACAATCTAAGTATTGCAGATTATATTGATTATACGTGTACAGGGTGGTTCTAGATAAGCTTCAGTATGGTATATTCAAATATTTAATCATGGAACATTTTTTTTTATACATATTTTATTAGGTATTAATCATTATTGTGTGGAACTAACTACTCTGCGGACGCAAACGTTGAATTACACCAACAATATCTAACCGTATTCTTTATTATTAGCTACTGCTGTAAAGATATTTCAGCTAATGTAAATCAGTTTTCCAGATATGTCCTTTTTTGTTAGTAAACTCAAGTAGGTAGATTATTTTATATAACTATTCAATCTAAAGTCTAACCTTAAAATTGTTCCTTATCATACATATATATTTAGTATCAAAGAACATACATATATAACTTCATTAAAAAAGGTGAGTATTACAGGACAAATATAATTTTCCAAAAAAAAAAAATATCGAAAAAAGCAGTTCAAAAATGATTTAAAAAATATACTTCTGCACGGCACTGGAAACTGGTCTACTGTAAAACCTAACCTCGCGCAGGGCAAAGCATGCAGTCGACAACCAACAAGGCGGCAAAGTGTAGTAAAAAATGAACAGACAATAAATTGCAAGGACTTCCCAAGGAAACAAATAAATACAATTTTATAGCAGCTATTTTATATCAGCAAATTCAACTGTTTTCACTGTTATTGTTATTATTAATCAATAAACTTAATTTGTTGTTTAAATTAATAAAATAATTTGACATACCTACCTGATTTTACAACATCCGTTCAAAGTTTTGTCCACCGTCGTCTAAATGCGTCTGGGACAGTCTTACCCAAATTATACAAACTAACAAATGTTTTTGGTTCTTGTCCGTTATTGTCAGGAGCTAAAATACGTTCTCGTAAATCATCACTAGTGATCACTTCGATGCGATACACTTCATTTTTTAAATATCCCCACAAAAAGAAATCCAAAGGATTTAAGTTAGGAGACCGTGGAGGCCATGGTACCGGTCCTCTTCGTCCAATCCATCGTGTCATCATAAATTAAAACGGTATCCATCAACTATACTATTGCTATACACGTAAACCATGCCAGCGATGTAAAGGTTAAAAATAATAAATAACTTCAATAATATTTTCCTCGGAAAATGTAAGGATTTAAAAAAAATGCGATTTTTATTCCATATTTCATGACGCATATTTTCCCAATATTTTTTTGAATAAGTTGTGAATCATAAATTAAGGAAAGGTTACAATATAGATAGGCTAAGGAACAATTTTACAAGATTGATTTCAGTAAATATGTAAAATAAAAATTAACAACTTTATCTTCACATCTCTATATATCTATAGCTTCACAATTAAAGGTAATATCAAATTTCAAATTTAACTTTCGAATTAATAATTCTGTTTTTAAATGCTAAATATATTGAACAATAAAAACATTTATCAAATGTCATTCTACCGAAACATACACATATTTAAAACCTTTTTTTACAAATTGTCTTTAATTTTATTTCTCATCGAGTAAAGTGTGAGCAATACTGTGTCTAAATTTTAAAAATTTCAAAATGATCACTCAGTCCCAGACCAAATTGTAACAAGAATTTTCATAAAGATATTTGGTATTTCTCGCCGTAAAATATCAAATTCGTAATGTTTTTTAAGTACAGAAATCTCTAAAAATAAAACACGTAGAGCAAAAGTAATATCAAAAATAAAATTACTGATGTTTTGTTTATCCACTTTTACTATTTAATTTCTCCTCAAATAATATAATAACTCTTAAAATGCGCACATTATTTTGCTATTCTAACCCCACATTTGAAGTATTTTCAGATACTTATAAACAAAAGTGAACATCTTATATGCAGAACTATGTAAGTTTATGTTATAACAATATTTATATCTACAATTGAATTTAAAAAAATATGTATTTTGAAAGATTTCTGTACCTAAAAATTTATTGGTTACACCGCTTTCTATTATTACATATTCGTTTTGCTTCCTAAGAGTACCTACCTACTAAGAGACATTTTTTGTAAATGATTTTCATAAAACTTCTGTATTTAAATAGAAGGAAACCAAGGACACGTTTAAAATTCTCCATAGGTATTTGTAATTTCTTACCACCCCTATATAATTTTTTGTCTTTAATTTTTTCGCTCGCACACTGCAATTCTAAATCTAATAACGTGGCAGTTAAATGCCCATTCGCTCGGATCCGAGTCATAAAGCTTCGTGTAGAAGTGTGCTATGAATTTGCGACCATAAATAACCCATTAGGGATGTGCAGCAACCCTCGCGTATTCCTCCGGGTCCTCCGGGACCATTCATGCGGAAATACTGCTCTTCCTCGGCCCTCGTGGCGATGTCTTTTTGTCAGCGCCATCGTAAAACAGATTTGTATTGTTGATGGATGGCGGTGTTTCCCGAAAACAAGGCGCCAAAGCGACGCGAGAACACGAAGGACAAAAAAATATTACTTAAATATTATTAATATGAATAAAACAACAGTACCACTAATATTGAATGTACTGTTTAGTTTTTATCGCACCACATTCCTGTAAGTAATGTTTACATTGGGCACAAGTGTCTAGATTTGTACGACGTACCAGATACTTGAAAATTTGAAAAATCGTGATATTATTCCTCATACTTTTGTCCACACATTTTGTGTGCGCAGACACGATACATTGATTGTCCGTCATACATTGTGTATGCCAAAATGTAACAATATGCAAGACAAATCTCTGTATACTTTACAATTTTGTTCAGTTTGACAGCCGTGACTCACAAAATATTATTGTCACGGACGTAAAACGACAATAGATATTCAAAATCTTCAAGTCCTATTCGGACATACATCAATTCTGAAATCAACATGTAATTCTCTTGATATATCAGAAATGTACGTTGTGTCCATCTATGGTTTTGACACTTCTTTTTTAATTTATGTATAATTAATAAAAGAACATGCGCTTAAAATAAAAATGTCTCCGTCATTTCATGGGACAATTAAGATTGGCGTTTTTAATGTAAACACTTTGTCATACCTCAGACATATGGTCGTCTGACAGCCAAACTGTTCTATGTCCATAAAACATATATTTTTTGTACAGGATAATTTTTTGGTCTTTCAGTGACCGTTTTAGTATTAAAATAATAAATAATATATACTTTTCAGAAGACACTTAGATTAAAACTTAATTTATTTGAATCATAAAACAGTTTTGGACATAGAATGCATTAAATTAAAAAAAAAACTTTTGCAATTACCTTATTTCTATGTCCAAAATTTTATATCAAAACAGGGTTATTAAGAATATATATAGAATAATGTTTATTTTGAAAAAATAAATAATTTCTTGCAAATACCACCTTCTGATTATTTTGTTGATTCTTGGGAGCAATTTAAACTCTTCTTTATTTTTGATATTTTTTTTATTTTTCTTTACCTTGGATTTAACATCTAACATAAATCAAGAACATGCGTCTTTTTCATGCTAATCCAGTAATAAAAAAGCTGTACTTGAACTTACGGATTCTGGACTTGAGTCCTCAAAGGGCACAGACATCGATCCCTTCTGATTACTTGAAACAAATTTATTCTGTCCCCACATACGACTCTAAAGGAGAGAACGCACTTTGAGGTCGCGGTCTAGGCGCATCGCGGACCGCTCTGTGCCGAACCCATTACGATCTTTTACAAAATCAGTCGCATATCTCGTTGTCCATGTACTTCCGACTTGTTCTACTGTACTATTTAAGTGTCAAAATATGTTCTGTGGAAGATATATTTATATTTTCCTGGCCTAATAGTGCGAAGGTGTATTTAGGAGATTATTATAGACGGAACTACCATGGTCTGAGGTGCATCTTGGCCACGATCGCATAGCGCGTTTCCAACTTTATACTGTCACTCGGACTTGGAATATGCTATGGTTCAAATTTTAACAAGGTTTGCATGATCATAAAATAAAATAGTTCTCTTCATTAAACAAAACTACTAATCGTATGTGTATTTAGAATATATTAGCGCATAGTGCTTCGAGTATTGAACAATTTCATATAAAAATGTCGATGTTAGAATAACATAGACATAGAATAGTTTGGTTGTCAGGCGACAATATACAGGATGTTAATTAAGTAAAAATATTTTAATACCTGCAAAATGTAGTCTCTAAATATTCATTAGGGTGTGCCAAGTTTCAACTAAGTAGCTCTTATTACTCAGAAAATAGATCCAAAAATTTGATTTTTTTTTCAAACTTTAACACGCTGTATCTAGAAAGCAAAGCCATATTTATATGAACTTTTTGTCCTAAAATCAATAATACAAGTCCAGATACTTGTGCTCATTCTAAACATACCTTTGTAGGTAGTGATTGAGCTCAAAATTAGTTTTTAATTATATAATATGCTACCGTTTTTCAAATCGTATCTCTCGAATAGGAAGCAAGATGTAACTTATAGTGGTTTTAAATCCATTGATTATACAAGAACATCTAGCGTCCCGCAGGGATCTATACTTGGACTTTTACTATTTAGCATATTTGTTAATGATATTGTAAGCGATATTGAAGCCAACTCCTTTTTATATCCTGATTATTTAAAATAATAATTTCGAGATACGTATTTTTACAAAAAAAAATCTCTGTAAAATAAATAAGTGGTGCATTAGATAGAATTAGATAGAATTGAATGTTTAAAAATATAATATAATGACTTCTTGTATTATTTGAATATAGTGATTTTCTGTGACCTCATATCTGATCGCTGCCAACAACAGAATTACAGTGCACATTCCTATAATTCTTTGACTTGCTCTTTGTTCTCGGACTAGAGTATGTGGGGACAGACCCACTGTCGGTATCTCACCCTTAAAGGACTCAAAACTTCTATTTCCCCATCTCCATTCAAACATTCTTAAATATCCACCTTTACTATTATTGCAAAATATGTAATTGTCATTGTGAGAATTTTTTTATTGTTTATTGTTCTATTAGTTCCATAAAAATTTGTTTCAGATGATAAATGATCTTTGTTTTTTGCTTGTCTATTACAGTTTTTGAAAATTATTGTTAATGATAGTATATTATTGTAGTATGTGTTATATATTTTATTTCCTACTCTTTAATTACTACATACAAATAAGCAGTATTATTTGCCACATGCTAATATAACTATCATTGCTTGCTAATATAATCATAATTGTCTTGGCAGTATTTTGTCTGCAAAATCATCAACACTTTTCTGTTTAGCATAGTATTTCTATAGTGATATTGTCTATATATTTGCCTCCTAACTTTTCTCCACTAGACAAACGATCTTATTTACATATATAGAACATAAATTCCAGTTATTAAAAAAACTATTCTACCTCTCTAAATTGTAATGTTTTTTGTTTCATTAACTGTTATGTAATAAAATCATTTTTTTGTTAGACACGTCTGATGAACAACTGCTATTTTGTAACAGTTAATAAGAAATCTCCTTAATGATCACTTTAATGACAATTTTGTTTGTTAAAACTGTTTTATTTGCTTATATCTTCTCGAAAATATTTACCAGAAAACAAATAATCCAACATCATCACATTTATTTTAAGAACCTAAACAACTTGTATTGACTATTTTTAAACCAAGTGAATCAGTTTATGGTAAGTTTTATTGTCAGTTTTGTCTATATTCTATTTATGGGGAGTTTGATTTGGTATCAGAGAGAGACAAACGAATAATGAACTGAAATAGTGTTTAAATATTAAGGAGAACAATTTTTAGAAAGAGGCGTGATTTCCATTATGAATTTCATTTCTGTGGGTAAATATTGATTATTTATTTAGTTTAGTACATTGCCAGAAAACCCAACAGTGCAGAAAAATATACAAAAGTACCTTCATACAATTGTATAACAAACACAAATATTTAAATAAAACTGACTTAAAGTTTCTACGTTTACAATTAAAAATATATAAATTAAGACAATTGAACACATAATATAAACAGGAGGATATTTTAAAATAAATAACTACTGCGGGTATGTAGTGAAACAACATGCAAGCAAACCTTTTCTACTTTTCTAGTATCTTAGTACAATCAATTTTATAATTGAACGTCCCGAAATAAAACAATGTTGAAACTTATCTGTGATCTGGCCTAAAAGTAAATTGAGTCATAAATGACAGTTTCTAAAAGTTTACTAAAGTTATTTAAAATAATGATTGACCGATAATTAGAAAATATCAAAATATATATTTAAATTAATGTACCTGTTTGCCTATATCTCACTGCAATTTGAATGAAAACACAAAATGACTACAATGATTATTATATTTGTCAATAAACTGAAATAATATTGGTCATTAGTTTCTTCATCACAAAAATATTTTGCAGCTACGATTTGATTTATTGTCTTTTATAACGCCCTAATAAATTGTTATTTGCCACTTTCCACTAGCCCAATTCTTTATTTTATTTCGATGCATCGTGTTCGTGTTTAATTGTAATGCATACTATGCAGTTGGCATAAATTTTGTTACGTGTCTGAATTCTTGATCACTTAAAGCTATTCTTTCTTCTCCAGCCTTGAGCTTTACCTTCAACTGTGTAACCTGCTCCGTAGATTTCTCTAAAAGGATGTCTTCCTCATACTTTCCTTTCATCTTTATACAGATGTTCGGTTTCCTTGATACCTCCATCTAGGGTTTGGTTATTAGTTGCTTTATTTATTGAAAACATTCATAAGTAGTAGAAGGGTCAGATTTAATAGTTTGTAAGGGTCGTCTAATTCTGGAACAGAAAATAAAAATATATATGTATTTGGATTCACATACTATTCTTACGAAAATGCTAATCACGTTTAAAAATTAAAATTTGTCTGTCGAAATGACATTCGAAATATTCGAGGCTAGAAAATGTTCTGGTTGAACTTTGCTGAATAATTATTCTTACATGTCTCACATATTTCTGCAATTACAAAAATAACTTCTTCATACAATAAGATTTTACATCTTTTTTAAACGAAAATTTCTGAAATTATCAAAATGAAGAAATGTGAATATTCCTTTTTTACTCAAAACCAAAGTAAACAATATTCAAATAAAGGTTCAAATGATCTACAGATAAGTAAATTATTAATTTACTATTAATTAAAGTACAGTTTATTAAAAAAACATACCTACAACCTTGTTTTAAAGAAATTTTTAAATAAATATTGCATCTCTATTTTACATATACAGGGTGGTCCGTTTTTTCATGGCTAACCATTGGCATCTCGGAATCCTGAAAATATGCAAATTAGTTGTGCCTTTTGATCGCCATTAAGACAAACCAGATTGAAGATTTGTGTTGCTGTTGCTGAAATAGTGTGAAAAAATTAAAAATGGCGATTTTAGAAAATGCCATCTAGCGTCAATATTTCTCAACAGAAAGAGCTGAAACTTGATACAGGAGGATAAGAATATACGAGAAAATTTCTATGACCACTAGTTTCGGTACTAGACAAACAACTAGATTTTTCTTTAATTTTATACGTTATCCTTCAAATAAAATAGAAGTGTCAATATCCAATATGGCGTTCATAAGACAAAAACAGTTGAATGTTGCATAACCGAAACAAGTAGTCGTAAAAATTTTATTTCGACAAAAATCGGTTTCTGGTATATTCTTATCCGCTTGTATCAAATTTCAGCTCTTCAGCTCGATATGGCATTTTCCAAAATCGCTATTTTTCAGTTTTTTCACAATATTTCAGCAACGGCCGTAGATATCTTGGATTTGTTTAGTTTATCTTAATGGCTATCAGCTTTTTTCAAATTGCAACCACTCTGTAGGTATATTTAATGGTTTCCGAGATGCCAATGGTGAGCCATGAAAACCGGATCTTCCTGTATACTTTATTTCAAGGGTATGCAGCATATAAAATTATTTTTAAAATCAAATTTTATTTCATTAGGAATAAACCGAAAAAGGAAGCTTTTAACAAAAAAAAAAACAAAGTTACAGAAGATGTTCAAAGTGCCCTCCGTCCAGTTTCAAGCAGACACGACATCTTCGTCTCAACGATATTCGAACTCTTTCGAAAACACCCTCCTTGGTTTGGATTTCTTGACACTTTTGATTAATCCGTAGCTGCAGCTCTTCCAGGCTATTTGCAGGAGTACCATACACTAATGTTTTCAAATATTCCCAAACAAAGAAATCCAGAGGGTTCAGATCAGGCGATCTTGGAGGTCATAAAATAGGTACGGCCCTTCCTACCCATCTATGTGGAAAAGTTTGGTGTAAATGCTCTCTAATTGCCATGGAAAAATGAGCTGGAGCACCATCATGCTGGAACCACATTTGTTGCCTCTGATTCAAAGGAATGTCTTCCAAAAACTCATATAGTGTGTTCTGCAGAAAGTTGAGGTAAGCAGCGCCTGTTAATCGTTTTGGTAAAACAACAGGACCTAGAAACCTGTCACCTATCCAAATGTTTAATGAAAAACGTGCCTGATGTCCAGGTTGTATTAGAGCATGAATATTTTCGTCTGCCCAAATATGCATATTGTGAAAATTAAACACTTCATTTCTTGTGGACCCGGCCTCATCAGTAAAAGAATGTTTGTAAGAAAACGAGGGTCTTCAACATCATGACGTAGAAACCAGCGGCAAAAAACCAAACATGGATAAAACAGTTGCTCGTGAAGGATTCTCCAAACAAGAGGACCACTAATTCCTACCTCGGCTGATATTCTCCGTACACTCGTACCTGGCTTCTGCTCTACCAGTGCTAGAATTTCTTCTTCTGCTCTAGGAGTGGATACCGATCTTGGTCTTCCGGATAAATGGCACTGTTTGCTCAAGGAACCGGTATCACGCAATCTTTGGTGAATTTTTCCAAACATGCGTTGTGAAGAAATCTGGCGATTTGGATAAGCGTCAACATAAAGACGTCGCACTTCGGTGGCATTCCCATTAGCACGACCATACATGAAATGCATGTCTGTTAATTATGCGTTAGAGTAACCAGCCATAGCGAAAGAAAACCTGTGCACTGAGAACAACTGTCAAATACGTACTAAACATCAACCAACTATTATAAGAAAATACACAACGTTTTTGAAAAATAAAAAAAGAGCTAAAAACATAAAACATTCCATATCTCCGCAACCGTTACTTTGCGGACCCATGTTTATTGAGACTTCTGCTTATTTTGGTTCATACTATTACCTCCTTAAATATTTTACACTCTTTTTTTAACACCCTGTATTAACAAGCAAAATTTCCGTTTTTGATGTAAAAACAATCCACAACAGATTCACGAGAAGCCTTTGTATCCGCTTAAGGTAACTTATGGTGTGGTTTATGGCATGGTGGCATCATGGGAACATTTTGTTTTACACAATGCTAAGAATTTTTTTGTGACCAAATTTAGATGCACTCGATTTGCAGGATATGTGGTTCCAGCAAGACGGTGCCATATGTCACAATGCTTATGAAACTATCAACGTACTGTAAAAAAAGTTTGACGACAGGATAATTTCAAGGAATGCAACTGTTCAGTGGTTTCCAAGAAGCTGTGATTTAACACCTTTAGATTACTTTTTTTGGGGTTATTTGAAATCTAAGGTATATGCAAACAGACCACAAACACTTGATGCATTAATATTGAACATTGAATGCTGCATTCGTCAAAAAATGCCCGATTTATTGCACGAAAATTGGGTTCGTCGAATTCGCTCGTGTAGACGAAGTCAGGGTGACCAGGGTGGACATAAATGTTGTTGATTGTACTTTAAAATAATATAAAAAGTTTGGTTGTATCTGAAATAATTTTAATTTTATTTCATTTTAAAATCATATCGTTCTTATTGAAAAACCCATTACTTTCTGTCAAAAAAGAAAATAGAGAAATGAGTAGTAATGATTTATTCTATCTATAGTTTTCTATCATGTCCCAATTCTCCATCTGAGAGGTCCACCATACCAACTACATAAATAATATTTGGGCACAACCAGATTTATTGGTCCCCTATCTTATTTATCATCGACGGAATTTGTCTTAGGACATGCCACAATCCAATATCTAAAATTGCTCGCGCTTTATCAGAAGCTTTTAAGGGCAACACAATAAAATGTAGTGTCAGTGGGGCTCGCTATCATTTCACGCAAATCTATCAATCTGGGTGGATGAGGAGCCGATTTAGTTCTACTCGCAACCGTCGTATATCTACTCCGGACTTTATGGATATGAATGATTTGGGGTAAGATGGCAGTTTCGAATAAATTGTCGTAACTGAACTAGATTAAATCATTTCTATGAAAGACGCAGGGGGTGTATGTATGGATCAACTTATTTTTGTTATTTCTAGGGGGTTCGGGAAAATTTACGATGCAGCTGGGAAGTGGAGAAACTCTTAGGATAAGTGTTGGAATAAGTTTGCTAGACAAAGATGAAGCCTGAGTAAAATTCATGATATTGTATTAAGCCGAGTGGTGTGACATTCTTGAAATCAGGTGTACGTTTTGTGTGAAATCAAAATAATTGTAGAAATCAATGAAACCTGTAAAATCATGCAAATCACGCAAATCATGCAAGATCTCGTGTGAAATCACCGAAATCTATGAAACAGCAAAATTATAGGAAACTTTTAATATTATGTTAGTTTTGTGTTTTTTCTTAAACTTAGTTCTTTACACGGTTGTACTAAATAATATTTCTTAAATAATATTTCTATAAAAAGGAAAATATTAAGTAATGTTTTATTGATTTTATTTTTGTTACCCTTTCATAAAGTCGATTATTACAAGTTAATTTTAACCTCAATTTTATTATAACACTTGTACCCAGTGCTGGTTACTTATATACAGAGTGTTAAAAAAAGAGTATAAAATATTGAAGGAGGTAATAGTATGAACCAAAATAAGCAGAAAAGTCTCAATAAACATGGGTCCGCAAAGTAACGGTTGCGGAGATATGGAATGTTTTATGTTTTTTAGCCCCTTTTTTATTTTGCAAAAACGTTGTGTATTGTCTTATAATAGTTGGTTGATGTTTAGTGAAATAAGTAGTACGTATTTGACAGTTGTTCTCAGTGCACAAGTTTTCTTTCGCTATGGCTGGTTACTCTAACGCAGAACTAACAGATATGCATTTCATGTATGGTCGTGCTAATGGGAACGCCACCGAAGCGCGACGTCTTTATGTTGACGCTTATCCAAATCGCCAGATTCCTTCACAACGCATGTTTGGAAGAATTCACCAAAGATTGCGTGATACCGGTTCCTTGAGCAAACAGTGCCATTTATCCGGAAGACCAAGGTCGGTATTCACTCTTAGAGCATAAGAAGAAATTCTAGCACTGGTAGAGCAGTACGAGTGTGCGGAGAATATCAGCCGAGGTAGGAATTAGTGGTCCTCTTGTTTGGAGAATCCTTCACGAGCAACTGTTTTATCCATACCATGTGCAACGAGTACAGGCCTTAAATCAAATAAATGATCATCAAACACGTTTGGTTTTTTGCCGCTGGTTTCTACGTCATGATGCTGAAGACCCTCGCTTTCTTGCAAACATTCATTTTACTGATGAGGCCGGGTTCACAAGAAATGGAGTGTTTAATTTTCACAATACGCATATTTGGGCCGACAAAAATCCTCATGGTCTAATAGAATCTGGACATCAGGCACGTTTTTCATTAAACATTTGGATAGGTATTGTAGGTGACAGGTTTCTAGGTCCTGTTGTTTTACCAAACCGATTAACAGGCACTGCTTACCTCAACTTTCTGCAGAAAACACTGTATGAGTTTTAGGAAGACATTCCTTTGAATCAGAGGCAATAAATGTGGTTCCAGCATGATGGTGCTCCAGCTCATTTTTCCATGGCCGTTGGAGAGCATTTACATCAAACTTTTCCACATAGATGGGTAGGAACGACCGGACCTGTTTTATGACCTCCAAGATCGCCTGATCTGAACCCTCTAGATTTCTATGTTTGGGGATATTTGAAGACATTAGTGTATGGTACTCCTGTAAATAGCCTGGAAGAGCTGCAGCTACGGATTAATCAAAAGTGTCAAGAAATCCAAACCAAGGATGGTGTTTTCGAAAGAGTTCGAATATCGTTGAGACGAAGATGTCGTGCCTCCTTGGAAATGGACGGAGGGCACTTTGAACATCTTCTGTAACTTTGTTTTTTGTTTGTTAAAAGCTTCCTTTGTCGGTTTATTCCTAATAAAATAAAATGTTTGAAAAGTGAATAGTGGTCCATATCTCCGCAACCATTACTTTGCGGACCCATGTTTATTAAAACTTTTCTGCTTATTTTGGTTCATACTATTACCTCCTGAAATATTTTACACTCTTTTTTAACACCCTGTATAGTGCAAATTTAAACTTCTATCTCACAATCCACTGTTGTTTAATAAAAAGTCATATCTTGAAATATTCAGAAAAAATATCCAATTATTCAGAAAATATACTATTATCTAAGTTTTAAAAATGTATTTTGAACGTTTCTATAAATACTATAAAATGTCATTATAAGAAAACAAGTACATCAAACAAGAGATCAAAAAGTTAGTCTTTTTAGACGTACTTTTTTAAAAGGAAAAAAAATTATCTAAAAAAAAATATATAAGAAAAAATATCATAGGGGTTGATTATTTCAACCTACCTACCTAAATTTTGCAAAACTGTACACTGAAATGTCCTTTACGATAAAAAAAATCCATTCAAACGACTCCCTAAGAGCAAGTGTCTCGTTATACACTCGCAAATTAAGCAAACAAAACACACACGCCAAATTCAAAGAAAATATTATTCAGCAATTAAACAATCAGACACTCTCGCATAATAAGGCAGGAAGCAGTATCGGCCACAATGTGTCGGCGGAGAGCCCTTGAGCCTTGAGCGCCCTGGTGAATAGTGGTTTCTCTTATTTCTAATGATGTCCCAGTCTAACGGTCCCGTAATTATTATGAGTTGAATTGCTAATGCAATAAACCGACCCTAACAATATCGTTAAGTAGAAACCCTTATGTAAAAACATCCCTCGCAGTCCGGGACGCCACCCCCAATTGTTATTCATATTTATCTTCATCTGTACCGTCACAATTACGAGGCATGTAATGAGTAAAATATTTGGCCAAGAAAATTTCTTTATGGAAATAACGGATTAGAAATTAAAACCATATTCAAAAGAATACCATAGTACCTATTTATTACTATTAGTGACAAAATAGATAGTCCAATTGTCAAA
The DNA here is from genome assembly GCA_037114965.1 of Monochamus alternatus. Classification (NCBI taxonomy): domain Eukaryota; kingdom Metazoa; phylum Arthropoda; class Insecta; order Coleoptera; family Cerambycidae; genus Monochamus; species Monochamus alternatus. Next base: position 11,149,240 of record CM073427.1, read on the forward strand.
AAATAGTACATTATACTATAAGGGAGAGAAATGCGTTATTTTGGCAGAGGTGCAATTTGAAGCCCGAGGGCTACAATGCACCGAAGACAAAATATCATCTCTCCCGAATGGTATACATATACTATTTTTTCCACGGTCTCATTAACTTAAAAACACATATTTTGTCATTATGAAGTAAGTAACACCAGAATTATTATATTCGGATTTAGGCATTTATTTAGTAGTCGTTGAGTTATTGTCATAACTACAAAATAAACAAACAAAAATAATTGTCAAATTAAGGTGCTAGTTTAGTTTACTTTAAAGTTTGTTTAGTGCACAATGAATAATTGTGAGTCGGAAGAGATTGTGGAGGCTGCAAATATTGCAATAAGCAATTTGCTGCCTACGAAGTCAAGATCTTTATACGATATAGCCTGCAATCGGCTCAAAAAGTGGTACGCCGAGAAAAATGTTCAAGTATACAGCGAGAGTGTTTTGTTGGCATACTTCAGTGAAAATGCAAAGAATTACAAGTCTTCCACATTATGGGCGCAATATTCTATGGTTAAGTCATGCTTGATAATTTACGACAACATAGATATAAGCAAATTCCCCAAGCTGATCGCATTTTTGAAAAGAACCGGTGACGGATATCAAGCGAAAAAATCGAAAATATTGACAAAGGGTGAAATCGACCGTTTTCTATCAAGTGCAGATGACAAAGAATTCTTAATGATTGAGGTAAGATTACTTTTGTTGTTAGGTATTTCAATTATTAAGTATTTTGATTTTTTATAGGTTGGATTAATTCTGGGGATTGCCGGAGCTTGTCGAACTGATGAACTAGTCAATTTAACTGTAGATGATATTGAGGATGTAGGCTCTTCCTTGATTGTAAAAATTCCAAACACTAAGACAAAGATTCCACGAACCTTTCTGGTTACCGATGTGGGAAATATGCTTGAATTGTTTCGAAAATATCTGTCTCTTCGTCCTCCCCACGTCAAGCATAAGCGCCTTTTTTTGTACTACTAAGCAGAAAAATGTAGTTTGCAGTCAGTTGGCAAGAATACCATGGGAAAAATTCCGAGTGTAGTAGCTTCGTATTTAATTACCTGATGCTGCATGTTATACTGGTCATTGCTTACGAAGATCTTCAGCGACATTACTGGCAGATGCTGGTGTGGATATCACGACAATAAAGCGTCATGCTGGTTGGAAATCAACGACAGTCGCTGAGGGTTATGTCGAGAACTCCATTGAAAATAAGACCAAAATTGCTAATCAGGTTTTAGTAGGTACCACTACTAGCGCAATCACAAAAAATGTAAATGTAAGCGAAAGTAATAATCGTCTAATATTAATTTTGAAAATTGTACAAATGTTACATTTAATTTAAATGTCAATAAACAATTTCAATGTTATCTCTTTTTTGCATGAAAAACGTTCTCCATAATGTAAACTCCCTTGGGAGCATTATACTCCCTTGGGAATAATCGACTACTTCTGTTTTAATTTTGATGTCATAGAAACTGATTTCTACTCCCGACGGTGGAAACAGATTATTTATTTTAATCACTATAGATTCGCAAAAGCCATTTTTTAACGACGATATAGTCATGGATACTTTGTCAAACATTATTCGCCATGCCATATTTAGTTGAGTTTATTTGTGACTGTTTGTGGTTCAATCTGCTGAAAAGTCTGCAAAAATGGAATCTAATGAAGATTTAGGTGTACCTAAAGAGATACTGAAGTGTGTAAAAGAAAATCTCTAGAAATTTATGGATGTGCCTATCAACATTTTTTTTTATTGGTGCAAATAAAAAAGAAAGTTATATTCAGAAGATGTATTGATGATGTACTGAAAAAATGATGCCGTCAAAGTTGGATATAAAGAAGGGGATTGATAATTGCACCTCACAATTTATGTTTGACGATAAAGGTAAACGCTTTAAAAATAAAAGAACAAAATTTTTAAAAAGGTTCTTTATAGATCGCTTTAATATTGGGAGTTGTAGACTCATGCCGTTCTGATGCATTAGTCAATTTAACAATTGATAATGTTGAAGAAGTGAAATCCGTCTTAATTATAAAAATTCTCGATACCAAAACCAAGAGACCACGCTCTTTTACTGTGCTGGGAGACAATTAGTTAAGTTTTTATCAAAAATATGTTACTTTACGTCCACCCGGATTGATAGAAAATCGATATGTTAGTGGAAAGTATCATCGAATGGTGGTCGGTATTCATAAAGTCAGTGCCGTTTCGAAAAAAATGACAAAATTTTTGAAACTGGACCACTGGAAAAAGTACAATGGACACGCTTTACGACGAACGTCTGCTACCCTTTTAGTTGACGGCGGTGGTGATGTCAGTTGTTTTAAAAGACACGGAGGATGGAGATCGAACTCTGCGACGGCAGACTACATTGAAGACTCACTTTTGAATAAAGAAAATATTGCGAAAATAATACTGAAAGTTGATAGTAGTAATGATAAACCAAGCACCGTTGTCATTTCTGATTTCACAACATTTAAAAATAATATAACTTTTGATTAAAATGTGTTGAACTGCTTAAATTGATTTAGAAGATGATAGAAACTCGTTTGTTTTTTCTAAGAAAATTGGTGCATACTGCATCGTAATTAGATCATTATTACTAGAGTTATTTTAAAACTAGTTTCAAGATACCTAAGGAGGCTCCTTAATAAGAAGATACAAATTTTGAGCTACAGTTACTAACAGTGGTTTAAAGAAAATTTGCCTAGGAATTTTGACATATGACATAGTATTTTCTGCTTTTCTATCAATAAAAAAATACAATTGATTGAATTAATGAGAAATAATGCATTATTAATTATTTGTTAATAAAACAAAACTGAAAAAAATTTATCTAGGGGAACAAATACATAAAAAATAGGGAATTTTACATTTCGGTTTCTATACAGGGTGCTTCGTTTTTCATGACTCACCATGCATTGGCATTTCGGAAAACGTAAACCTCGAACTCCCTTATCGAGTTACCACTGTGTTTTCTAACTTAATTACATATCCCTAATTAATATTGTGTTCAACTATACTATTCAACATTCAACTAATGTATGTACATACCTAGATATCATTATAAATAATAGCGTATACTAGCAAAAATTAAATATAGAAATAACAGTTACGAATTAACCTTTCAAAATAACTAATTTCTTTAATTTCCTTAATACCTACTTACAGAAGAAATATAAATAAATGCATAATTGGTAGGTGTAAAATATTACAAACCCACAATAATCGAAAGTTGCGTAGGAACAGATATGTGGAACACCTCAATTTTATAGAATTTCAATCTTGTATACTCGATATCCTTATCATTATCAATAATAAATAAAACACTACAAAAAATAGCAATATTTTAAAACAAACAACTTGTTATATGATTTCAGTATTTATTAAATACCACGAACAATTAACTGCATATTTTTGCACACAAATTCATTGTTATTAATAAATTCATTGATAAGTAAGGCTAGCAGTCACGCCTAATACGGTTATAGATACAAATCAATTCTGTGAAATCGCTTCATTATACACAGAAAGGACTCTACCTACGTACAACTCCATGTAAATTTTAACAGTACGTGAATAACTAGGCAAATTAATTACTAACAAACATATTTTTGTGCTATTAATTAGTCCGAGCGAACCGTTGTTTAGATAAACAATGAAATTTTATTTCAATAATTAAAAGCAAATAATTGTAGAGATAAACATTACACGCCACTGCCGAGCGGTGCGACGTGTTTCTTCGAGAGGTCGCCACCTCCGCGATCAGTTGCGATCTAACTAAGCTGGGCGTGTGAGTTTTGCAAATCCGAATATTTAGTGTTTGTTTTTATAGATATGGAACAATTGGATAATTAAATAAGGTAATGTACCCTTTTTATATATTTTTATCGATGTTGTGTGTTCGTTGCGCCGTCCAAATCCGGTTAGTAAAAGAGATATGGACGTTTGAAGTATCATCTGTTTTGATATGAGCCATTAAAGGGGTTAAAAATACATCTTCAATAAAAACTTTATTAGCTTTCAACAATATAAATGTACTGCTACTACCTCTGGACCCATATCAAAAATGTTATCTGGATATCCGGATAAGATTACGGATGGAAAATGAATTTCCTGTTCTAAAGTAAATAAAAAAGTATTAAGTAATTTTGACAGATGCATTTACCTGGTGTACCTGTATGTTAATCTAATTATTAGCTTAATTTGATTGGTGTTACTTATCGAAAGAGGCAGTAGAGTGCAATAAACAATCCATAACATCAATTTAAAATATCTGTATTACTGATATTTCTTGAGCTAATCAATATTTCTGACGTTGGCTTTATTTATATTCTAGCCTGGCGCACCAAGGCCTATTTGATTCGGTGCTTTAACTCTGACAGCGGCGCGTACGGAAAGGCGCAGGGTGTTTCAAAATTTATAAAAAAAAATCTTTCAGCGTTTGCGATTTCAAGTATTTTACTGCAAGCTAAAATTACGTGATGACGGATATACACTTCCGTTCGATATGGAACCGCACACATATTGATATCTATATTTGTTTTTCAGTGAATATTTTCCCCGATTCTTCTTTCCTCCATTTAAACAGATAATATACAGGGTGTGCCATTTAACACTACCTCTCGGAAATTAAGAAATTTATTTTAGTTCCAAATACGGGTTGTTAGGTCCCCAAATATCTTCAAATTGTAGTACAATTCTTAGTTCAATTTTTTATGTATAGATGGCGTGGCGATCCTAAAAATATTTTCGATCCCTGGAACATCGAAATGAGAAATGAAAGATCGTTAAATTTTGAGTAATTTTTTAAATATAAATTTTTTCCCTATACTTTTACTTGTTTTCGAGACATGTCGACTTCAACATGCAATGTATGATGTAATAAGAAAATGTATTATTTTATTTAAATCAAACTGAGACAAAATATTCTTTATATTATAATGACTTTAATCACATCACATACTAACTAACAAACATTAAATTAGGTACAAAAGAAAACAAATGATCAACTACAGAAAAAGTAACAGAAAGTATTTGAAATAATAACGGAGATACTGAAGTAAGTTAAAACAAAGATAAATAAATGTTCAATTATGTTATTCAGCATTTACTGTAGATATTTCTTTGCAAATACAAGTATTTTGTTGGTAAAAGAAAAGTTGAATAATATTTCAACAGGATTTATTTAAGCTTGGTTGTTAGTATGTGGTGTGAATAAAGCCATTATAATAATATTTTAACAGAACATTTTGTCTCCGTGTGATTTAAATAAAATAATAGATTTTCCTATCACAACATACATTGCATATTGAAGCCGACATGTCTCGAAAACAAGTAAATATTGGGAAAAACTTTATATTACAAAAAATACTCAACATTTAACGATCTTTCAGATGAACTGCATTTCCACGTTCCAGGAATCAAACATTTTTATAGTATCGCCACGCCATCTATACAAAAACATTTGAACTAATAATTCTAACTGCAATTTAAAGCTATTCGAGGGACCTAACAACCCCATTTACCGGAACTAAAATAAATTTCTTCATTTTCCAGATATTGACAGCGGGAGTGTAAAATGACACACCCTGTATACAATATATATAATATATTATAATGTAAGTACATGTAAGTTGTTGTGTACAGTTATATTTAAAGTAACTGGAATAATTTTGCTTGTTTAATGCCAATAAATTTTCAAATTTGTAATAAAAATTTCCCGGAAGTCGTTTCTTAATTTAGACCGTCATGGTTTTCAAGAGAAAAGGAAGTTTGTCATTTTCAACTTCTAAGAACGTAGAAATAACTGAAGTTCTTGCATGTTATTTCACTAAATATGGCAATTCCTACACATAAGACGATCTATATTTGTGTCATCCTACAATAATTATATTCTGTGACAGCACCGCTGAAAATTACCTACCAATAAGAAATAGACGTGCTTTAATTAACTCGACCATTAAGAAACTTTTAAATGTGTCGTAAACCGTCTAATAGACGTTATATAATAGTATTTCTGCACATAGTGATTAACATAAAATATTATTAAAGACGTTAAAAAATTATTGTTATGTCCATGACACTGTTTTAGAATGAACTCATACAAGAATATAATCGATTTGCAAGTTTTTCATGTATAAAGATAATTAGTTGGAGTTTCTCCTCGCCTTAGATTAATTTTAATAGTTTCGATTCTAGGAAAACATTATTGGGTTGATGGGTTTTCAAAAGAGCGCGTCATTTCGTCGAGACCACCGCATACCACGGAATATTAAAATAAAAATAACTTAATCACAGCTGTTCAGTATTAAAGAATATTTATTATATTTCCGGTAACATTAAAGTTTGTCTGTAGAAAATGCTTCCCCTACTTATATTTATACACCGCTGCCACTGGATAAAAAGAACATTTTTATAGTAATACGCCTACTTACATATACAGTGCGTCCCTAAAGTCACGCACAAATTCATTGTTAGGTAAATAAAAGACATTATTGAAAATTCCCAAAACGGGAACCCTGTAACAATTGGGAGCAACTTGTGATATATTTTTGGAGACAGCTCAGCTAGGGTAATCCGGAAATTGGAATAAAATGTGGTGTTCCATTTAAAAAAATGTGATGACATCATTACTCGAAGGTAGGTCACCCTGTATATTAAATTATTATTTGAAAAGAAAATAAATTGAAATCAAAAATCGACCTGTTTCGGAAATTTTCAGTAATGTCCTTTATTTACCTAAATAATAAATTTGTGCGTGACTTTAGGAACGCACTGTATAAAGCGCTGTATTTTTATCTCAATAATCGTTAGTAAAGGAAGACGCCTCTACATTTGGAATCATTAACGAAATTGACATCACATGGTTCTTCTCCAGGCTCAGTGTACAGAGATCTATATAACCAACGTCGGTCGGTTTGTCAAGCGGAATAGTCTGCATTAAGGGGTAAAGGGAACCAAAATGATGGATGTCGATCGGGCGAATGCATGTATAGTCTCGCTCTGCCCTAACAAGATGTTAATGCCGTACCGTAAATAATGGGGTGTTAACTCATGGCATGTCCCAAGAAAATCCTCTGTAATCATTAATTCTTGCCGTGAAACGACTGAGGCGGGATTACAAGTTAGTTAAGGGTGTCCTTTTTTGAGAAACAGTGTAGTCCTTTTTTCATAGGTCGCCATTGGCACCTCGGAAACCGTAAAATATATACAGGGTAGCTCAAATTAAAAAAAAGTTACGCCTTTTGATGGTCATTAAGATAAACCCCAGATGTCTGCTGATCTAAATTTGTATCAAATTATAGGATAAGAATATGCAAGAAATCGATTTTCGCCGAAAGAAAATTTCTACAATTACTAGTTTTGGTGATGTAACATGCATTTGGTTTTTTTTTTATAGACGCTATAGTGGATCTTGGCAGTAATAAATGTAGAATAAAATTTCGAACACATTAATATCTAACACTACTATTTTATTTTAAGAATAACCCATAAAATTTAAAAAATACAATAATTTATCTTGACAGATTCGACATTTGATAACTTTGTTTTTATTGTTGGACGCCTTACTTCTTTTAAGTATTTAAATATTTTAAGGACGGAAATGGAGAATGCACTAATAATCTTCCATTAAATTTTAAGTGTTAGAAATGACGCTGAACCTTATAATTCTGTTATGATGTACCAATATTTAAATCGACTCTTTCCAAATATGTAATTGTAATATTAATAGAACTCCAAAAGAGGTACCGAAAATAGTCAACCTATGGAGAAAAGTCTGGTAATATTGCAGTAATTTAGCTTTTATGAGTTGGTTGCACTAACGCGGTAATTTCACACTAATGGGCGGTAATTTCGAGATATGAACATTTTACGTTCAATCCGTAGTGATCATGTGATGTATATGGTCCAATTACAAACATTCCGTTTTGGTTTCAATTGTATGATGAATTGGAATGCAGTATAACCAACTGCTTCCATTAAATTTTCCCTAGATGGCTGCTTTCTAAGCTTGTCCATAGTCTGACTATTATTGAGTGCCTAATGTAACGGCTTCTGACGCTCTATATTATTTATGATTTCTATGGTCTCAACTCATTTTTTTTTTTACTTTGATAATCCGAAAGATAAAATCTACTTAGTTATTACAATCCCTGTGGAAATATAGAAGACCTACGGGACAGAATTTTTGCAGCTTTTATTATATTTCGCAAAATATTCACAACGTTCTGGACAACATTATATTAAAAACTTTGCTTTACGTGCTTGAAATTAGCCGTTACGTGGCAGTATTTATGTAGAATTTGTAGAATATTTGTGTATTTTGTTTGGTTAAGTAGGTATTGAATTTTGTTTTAGAGATTTTTTATTTAAATTGTATGTTTAAAACTTGACTAATATGACGTCCATAAGAAAAAGTCGCAGAAATTTTCTTTTGACGAAAATCGATTTCTCGTATATTCTTATGCCCCCGACAGTGATCAAGCCTAGGGTGGGCGTAAACGATTTGGAACTATCGATGATCGATAAACAAAATGGATCGATATTATCGATTTATCAATGTTATTGCAATTATCCATAATATTGATAATATCGATTTTTTCGAAATTATCGATAATATCGATAAAATTGATATTATCGGTAATATACGTTGCTGGGGTTCTTGAAATATTTTTTTATTATTTACGGTTTCCCCGCATAAATTTTAAGTTTTACGCATCGTGACCGTTCCTGAACGGTTTTTGGCATCATTTCAACCATCCAAATATGTAAGTATATGGTCGGTCAGTGGTCGCGCGGTTTAAGGCGTCAGTACTTGAATCGAGGTGACTAGATCGGAGTCGGTTCGAGCCCAGCTGCCGGTAGACCGTATATAAGCTATATTCGTGGAGAGGATTGACACCCTCTCTGCGGGTATAGTAGGATGGAATAATGTTAGCTTGGGTCAATGTGAGAGATTGATACCGGTTGATATTTGACTACCCCCCTAATTAATCAGGTTTTCCAGGTTTCCCTCATTCCTGCACTGAATAGTGGTTAGGGTCTACCAACGTAAGTCGTTCCTGGGCGCAAATGCGGCCCGCTTAATAACAATATGCCGCCCCCTCTCCCGCACAAGTCTCCGACTGCTGGGCTAATCAATGTGATTAGAATGAGGGGTTATAGGGGAGATATTATTATTATTATTATTATTATTATTATTATTATTATTATTATTATTATTATTATTATTATTATTATTATTATATTATATTATATGTATATAAGAAGTCGCATACGTCCTTTTTGACAAGCTTGAAGTTTTGGTTGAACGCGACACTCCACGCGTCGAAACTATCAAAACTATCGGCTACTATCGATATTGATACTATCAATATTATAGATACTATCGATATTATCGATAATTTATTGATATTATCAATATTATCGAAACTTTCGGCAGTTATTGATAATATCGATACATTGATAATATTTAATCAATTATTATCGATATATCAATAAATACTCCCAACGCAGCTTTGAAAAGTTGCGCAGCCACACCTTAATATTGTTATCGGTCTATTAACGGACATTATAATATGTATGTGACTCATCATCAGTTATAATCTGAAGTTTATTAAATTTCGTAGTAGGTAATTGGTGTTTTGGTTTTCAATATACAGTAATGAATAATGATATTGAATATTGAAATGGATCTGATACATATTTAATTTGATAATGACGTAACTATGGTTTGAAAGATAAGGAAACCATTTTTGGTTAGACACTGATTCCATTATCGTTATTTACGGTGACCGCGAAGCATTTTATAGCTTTTAACACTTTGATAAGGAAAACAAAGGAATGTCTATTCACTTGTAAAGCATTTTATTATACTTAAGTTTTTAGTGTTATGATCATATAAAAGTTAATAAGCTGGTAGGAATTGATTGCTATCTAGAAGGCGTGAATTTCTGATTGTGATCGGTCGATTGCATGGTCTGATTTCTGTAGCCCATCTACTTAATTTATGGTCATATTGAACAAAATTGACTAATTCTGATTTTTTTTCTGATTTGCAGGTCTTATTCAAAAAGAGTATGAAACTAAAACTTAAAAATTAAACATAAATAATACAAATATGTAACAGAAAATAAATTTAAAAAATGTTCTCGCCCTGTAAAGTTACCGATATAAGTTAAACGATGTATGGAAGTCATACTTTATGAGAAAATAACAACGCACTTTAGATGATTTATTTAACAGCCAATGCAAACTTTTGTAAATTATCGTATTTTTAAATGTTTACAGTTAAGTGGGATTTTTTTATTTATTGTGATAAGATAAATCAGTTTCAAAGATGTTGGCACTGTTCTGCTATTTTCTGAAGTCTTAATAATAGTGATCGGACTGGTTATTCAGTCAGTTTAAAAAAAGATTTTATTTGAAAAATCGAAGAACTTGCTTAGAAGGTGTCTCAAATATTTACACGGTACATACTCAACCATGTTATTGAACCGAGGTTTGATGAACTTTTTGATATTTTTCGAATAAAAACGAAAATTTATATTAGCCAATACATTATTATACTCGTATATTTAACAATTAGATTTCATGGACTTCAGACTATCTTCTGTTTCATTTTACGATTCCTAAAAATAAATACATATGTACATATTTTCCGTTGTAAAATCGTAAAATATAGCGTTATTGAACGGAATTCAAAGACCTTGCCTAGCCACACGTATTCAAATATATTTAACAATCCAATAGTGTTGGATCAAGGCTAGTTAAATTTATCAGTATTGTTCTTCTCTATGTCTATATTATGATTTCAGAAAGTCTTTTGTTATAAATTTTAAAATAGTTCGCGACTGTCACAACGTACTGGAGTTGCGTACTTTATGGTTCTGATATTGTTCTTTATAGTGATTATTTTATTAATTTCATGTAGATTGTATGTGCATTGAACCACTTATAGCCTGTTTAGAAATGAAAGAGAGTAATAAAAGTATTATGTATGCGAATCGTAAATAAATGTAGTACTGGTGCTTATATTGAATATTTTTATATTATGTATTATCGGTATAGATGAGGTGTACTTTTAAAAAAACTTTGTGTGATCGAACCGTACTAAATTGTAGCAGGTAGCTAAAATTTAATCCCCGACAATCCGTCCTTGTCTATGCCGCTTCAATTTCTCCGTCCATTTCTCTTATAAGTAAATAATATAAAAACAGCATTTCAAAACATGAGGCTACTTTAAGCATCATAACCGGGTTAAGAGGGTTTTTAGTAATTCAAATAAAATTATTCAATATTATTATCATAATATTTATTTAATTTACTGAATAGACTTTTATTCCACACAAAAATATATGTATTTTGAAAATTCAAATTATGGTGAGTAAATGTAGTGTTGTATAAATGTGCAATAAAGAAAATAAAAAAGTAGGTATATTAAAATTCATCCTCTGAATGTTCTGATGAATTATCTTCGTCTCCTAGATTGGTAACGATAGGTTCCACAGTAACGTCAATTAAATTATCGAGTTCCCACATTTTCTCCTCTTCTTTTTGTACATGATGTATACATCTTTGCCAGTTATCTGCAGTTACTCGTTCCAAGGAATTTTTTAACAAAATTTTCACGTCACTTAATTTAAATCGCCGTTATTTGGCGATTTGTTGCTATTTCATCGATAACATATTTTTTTCTGATCTTTATTAAGATCGACAAGTGTCAAAAGTTCCTTTTTCACCATATTTGTTTCAAAAGAAATGTTTTTTCCGGATAACCATTGAATTATATCGACTTTCCTCCAAGCAGTCGTAGGCGTCCGCTCGGTCTGCCGTGAATAGTAACTGGCATTATCCATGACTGTACCCCGGAGGAATAAGATCCAACATCTGTGTAAAATACTCTTCGAAAACATCTGCATTCATGTCTTTAGATTCAAATAAAAGTAAACCGCCATCTACAAAACCACTGGCACTACCTATATGTGTCACTATTAATCTTCACCTTTCACCATTTTGGTGTTTCAATGCATTAAATACATTTAATGCAATAATCTTCTCATTCTGAGACAGCGCACATCTTTTCACGCGTTTAGCAGGTACGTAATCTGATAAGCTCGACATTTTACTCAAACAATATTTTATCCACTGGCACAATAGTCACTAAACACAAGTCGAATTTTACTCTGCTGCACTAGCACGTCTTCGTATATTCAGCTATAAGACTGGATTGATCTGTCACAATACACTGGCTCCTGCCCTATGATGTATCCAGTAAATATGCTAATGTACACCCATTACCTGTTAGCATTAGTGTTACTCGATAATTGCCTGAAACGAAATATTACCACGCCCATGGCTGGTTCTTATTTCGGGGTTTTATTACTCTCTTTCATTTCCGAACAGACTATATCAACCAAACGATATGATTCAATCAGTTCAAATAGCAATGTACAGGGTGGTCCCATGGAAACATACTATATTTTTTACGAAAATATTACGATTTAAGCCTTAATAAAATATTGATAACAAAAAAGATACAGGGTATCAACAAAGTTGGAATTTTAAAAGTGATTTTTTGTAGTAATTACACAGTGTTTGACTGTATCAACTTAAATATTTGGTAATTGATGTTTTCGGATATGAGGAGTCATAAAGTGTTGTCTATTTCGAAGTATTCCCAAGAGGGCGCCACATACGCCATATTTGTGACGTCAATGTAAACGTAACTTTATTGGACCTAACGTTATTAGTTTTTTTTGTTAAAAAATCTGAAACCTACATTATTTTTGAGGAAAAAAGGTATACTTGTCATTAGTGTTAGAAATTGGCCATTTTCGAGATAATAGCTTTTCAACTGCATAGATCCTTGTAGAATAATTTAACATTGTAGGCATCATATTACTTTACAAAAACGAAAAATTCTGAGACAATAATTTTTCATATTCAGCTATGACAGATGACTGTTATTTGTTTCCAATTAAATTTCGATGGATGTACTAGGCAACAAGAATATTTGGGAGGATTTCGATAATCAACAATTTAAAAAAATCTTATTAAGAATTTAGAGAAAAAAAAAATAATTTACGGATTGTCCACAAACTAATTCATTTTAAAAACGTTGCATGCTGAAAAATACTATATCCATAGCGTTTTACACCAGTGCAAATTTTGTTGCTTGTCGATCTTCCTTCAACATATCCAATTTGCAAGGGAATTTTGGCGCATACTACGTTAAAATATTGTACAATGAAGTATGCTGATGAATGATTGTTGAAACGCTATTTTCTCGAAAATGGCCAATTTATAGACTAATGACCTACTGTTTTTTTCTCAAAAATAATCTAGGTCTAATATTTTCTAATAAAAAACGTAATAACGTTAGGGCCAAAAAAGTTACGCTCACATTTACGTCACAAATATGGCGGATGAGACGCCCTCTAGGAAATACGTCGAAGTAGGCAGCAGATTATGATTTCTCATATCCAAAAACATCTATGCGGTTATTTGACCTTCAATTTGTGTTGAATTCCCCTACAAATTCATTTGCTGCTAACAATTTCCTGAATTTCTAGATTTATTCGATTTTGTTCCCATATTTTTTTCTGTAAAAAATATATACTAAAGAGGAAATTAAAGCAAATAAGTCGATACAAAAGTGACTTGATAATTTTGATACCAGAGGAAATTAGATTATTTTTTATCGCTGTTATGTAGGAAATTCCGAAAATATATTTATCTTGAATAATTTTAAGTGTGGTGTATAAAATGATGGTAAGATGACGTTATTCTATATTTTTCTTGGAAGCCATATACAGTGTGTCCCATTTTTGGTGGTTCATGGGTCATAGGTATTTCGGAAATTGTTTTGAAGAAGCTCAAAACGGTTTTAGCAAAAGATGTTACTTTTTCGAGAAACAATTGAATGTGTTATCAGAGTTTTCATAGCACTCTTCATTTTTAACTTACAGGAGGAAATTGAATAATGCACATTTTTTAACCACTTCTGTAATATCTCTACTGTTAACATTTTGCAATCTGTAACCACTGACTCCTACACATATTTTTCTGTAGAATCCAGTGCCGTACTCAGGTTTTTTTTTCTGGAGGTAATAGGCTAAAGTTATGTTTTTTTAATTAAACATCCTGTATATAACACTATGGGGTTATTTTTATAATTCATTGTAGAAATTAATAGTTGCGGCAAGAATTCAGACGACTGTAGTCACGCAGTTATTTTTATCGTCAACAAAGTAACTATTTAATGTCTAAAGCATTAGATTTTGAATATATGTGGTCCAATTGTAAAAATTTTTTTAACAAAAATGTTAGGTCTAAAAATATCTTAAGCCGGCTCCGTCACCTCTGAGCAAAATGCTTTATTCAGAGAAATTCAGGAAAGACCAATTTTAATAATAATAAGGGCTATAATTCCAACAATTTCTATATTTTTTAATCACCTTATTAATTGTTATGTTATCTGTCATTTACTTTCATTGTCGGCTTGTGTTCATAGTTTATTGTTTTGAGATTGTTGAACTTTGGATTACCTACTGAAGGTGTTCATATTGATACCCATTCTATACGACTCATAACAATTAAAAAATTATTTGTTTTTTTTATAGTCTACTAAGTAAATGTAATAAATTTGGAAATATTAATATAGTATTGATTTCTACGATCTAACATAAAACTAACTCCATGCTCCATAGTGGCATATATTGAAATAGAATTTTAAGCAACTTGAAAAAGGAAAAAAATTGAATACGTCACTCGATTCTACGAAAAAAATATATGGGCATCAGTGTTTATATATTTCAAAATTTTAACTGTAGAGTGTAGACATATTACTATTGCGAAAACGTTTTGAGCGATCTTCAGTATTTCAGATGCCCATGAACATACATACTGTACATGTAAATATTCGTTAAATGTTGTTTCTCTTATAAATTAATTTAAAAGGCGAAACAATAATTGAGTACTAAAAATAGTAGCACGTGACATGTTTCTATTTTATACCAAATGATGATTTATTTAAAGGATAAGATTAGTAGGTCAAGATCATGTTTAAACAAAGCGCTTTATCATAAAGGAAAATATTCATTGTGAGGTTTATTTAAACGATATATTTGAAGGAAAATAACAATTTTAAATATGTGTATGTTTATTTATATTTTGAAACATTGTATAACATATTAATGCTCATGGTTTTTTTTCTGTAACCACTCGATTATTTTGTTAAAAATTTTCAAATTATTTGAAAACAATTAGACTAAATTTTAATTATTTTTTTATTTTTAAATATCGATTGATGACTTTCTGTATTTTTTTCAGTGACTTTCAGATATATTAACAATTTTTATGTCGATTATTTGACCGAGAGTCATTGTTCCACATTCTTTAAAAGTCCTAAAATTATGTTGAATGAGAAATGTATGTCAGAGTAAAAGTAAAATCCGTAAAAATTTTGTTATACTCGCGACAAGAATTCAGACGACTTACGTCATACGAACAAATGAATAATTCATTATATTTTCATCAAAATATTTAAGAAACTGCAACTGATAGTAATAAAACTATATACTACACTAAAAGTTTGCATTATATTTTGCACTAAATTGCAAAAAATGATTGTTTTTAACGCGACCAAATATCGAAAATTACGTTGACAATAAAAACAAATGTGTAACGTCAGCCGTGACGTAAGACGTCTGAATTCTTGACGCGAGTATACCTCTAGTTTAATAATTTTTATTTTATATGTATTTATTTATTTATTCTAAAAATTCAAATAAAGCAAATATTTAATAAATATAATGTAGTACGAACATATTAAGCTGGTAATTTAACACGAAAACCAATATTTACGGATAATTTTATAGAATTTAGGATTTAGAGCTTTTAAAGGTTATGTCACATTGCTTGGGTGTCAAATTTTTGATTAAAAATCGTTAAAATGATTACTGGAAGGAACACTGAAAAAAAATCATAACAAGCTCTGAAATTTGATTCAACGCACTGTATAGAAGAGAGCGTTTTATAGTTAGGCCGCCATTTTGAAATTAGTAAATTACTAATTTTAAGCTTCATACTTGTTGGCAAATAGATTTAGAATTAAAGTGCATACAGTGCAAACTTATCTATTTTTGGTAAAACAGTTACATGTTATTAAAAAATGTCTTTTGTCAGATCAAAATGATACTTTCTACTCTGTCATACAAAAATAAACAATTTTTTTGTATACAATTTTTCCAAAAAATTTGTCAGTTTTGAAAAATGCGTATGAAAACAGCGACCGTAACTAGAATTAGAACTCATTAGAAAATATTTTGTGCAAATGTTACTAGGTCGTATACGAACTAATAATACACGTAATCTTTCTTTAAATTTAGCCGTAGACGCTAATTTTTACCATTTTACTAGAACTTTTACATCGGTTACGATTTTGAAAGTAAAACTTTCAACTCTGTAGTATAAAATCGAGAAACTAAAACAATCCACGTAGACGAAAATAGTACGAAATAAACTAATTGGCCTATTTGTGTAATATATGAATCACAGTCGATATACACACATGACGGGTGCCAAGACTTCGAGAAATCACCTGGCAATTTTTACACTGTTTACGATATGATTTTTCAAATATGCTTTATTTATAACTTCCATGACAGGATGGATAAATTAAATAGTGACAGATCCGTATATTTTAAATACTCATATTTATGGAATAAATACTTGAATGAAGATTTCTTTTATGACACTCAGAGGGTTTTATGCAGTTTTGCCAAATGCCAAATTGTTGGGGTTATTGAACCTAATACTGGGTTCTCAGCGCCAGGAAAAACCTGAAAAACCTGGAAATGTCAGGGAATTTGAACTTTGTCACGGAAACGTCAGGGAAAGTGCCAATAATTGTCAAAAATCAGGGAATTTTTATTGTCGTCAGGGAAAATTTGTGAACGCTGCTCATGCCGTGTCTTAATTCTTTATTTAATGAACGCACCCAGTTGCCTATTTCGCAAATTGATAGAAAGAAACGTATATATTTGGAGTGTATAGCTGTTTCTTTGTGACGAACCCTATTCATCAACTATTTCAAAACGTATTCAATGGTGACGTTACTTATGTAATGCACCAAGAAAATGTATAGTTGCAAAACGTAGTCATCGTGTTCGTATGAGTGACAGGTTCAATGAAATTTGGAGAGAAAAGTAATTGAATTATATTTTTGTAATGTAATTTAAGATGTCTAAGAATACGTTAAAATTTGCAGAGGTACATACAATAACCCACAACCAATTCCTTTTTAAATAAACAAGATAAGAAGTATAATAATATCAACCATTTTAAACATAAAATCCGAAAATTTAAATCAAGGATTTTGGAATCGAATAGGCAACTGCTGCATAGACCAATAGCAAGGCATCCAAAGAGTTCAAACCGGATTCAGTGAACGTTTTAAACACGGTTTAAAAAGCAACCTGTGTGACGTCACTGTTTCAATGCAAAAATATAGTGTTTTGAACCGCATTGAATACATTTCATCGTAAAAAAACAGCATACAACTGTCTGCTCAGTAGTGAAATCTATTTTTATCGGTTTTTGTTGCGTCTGTTTATACATATTTCTATTAGATCTCTGACTGAAATAAATAGTTTTAATAAAATTAAATATTCACTTATTTGTCAGCGAATGGGTTCATTTATGTCTTATCATTTGACTTGTTTTTATTTTCGGTTTGTTTTTAAAAATATGAATTTTGTATGCTCTTTGTCAGGGAAAACCCGGAAATGTCAAGGAATATGATTTTGAAAAATTGCTGAGAACCCTGTAATATCAGTGTTCAAAGATGATTTCTGTAGGATGTTTCTTAAATTCGCAGATATTGTTTAATCAAAAGGCACTTGTCACTAAGAACCACAGAATCCAACGCTACCGAGTATTTTGGAAATTAAATAAATGCTTTGAATTTCCGCTATTAAAAATTGCATTTATTATTCAATTTGGTTCGGTTTTTTTTAAAGATAAATAATTTAAAACTCTGTATGGCTCGCAATTTGAAATTCTATTGATTATAATCAAGGCCTACTTTGGTTTTTCTCAATGTCAAATTTGGCAAAAACTGTTTAGCAATTTTTTTTATCTAAAATCCACCACATCACTAAATTCAGCACCCCTAAAATGGGTATGCACCGAATTTCGTAAAAGACTATAAATATTTGTTATTAACAGTAAAATTGATATTCATGGTTCTTATAATTTTACCTTGAAACAGACCTGCATCCTGCATTTATTATCCAATTTGGTTCGGGTTTTTTTTAAAGATAAAAAATTTAAAACTATTTTGGCTCACAATATGAATTCCATTATCTATTATCAAAGCCTACTTTGCTTTTTTCAGTGTCACAATTATTATTGATTATTTATCAATTTTGACATCGAAGAAATCAAAGTAGGCCTTGATTATTGACAATGAAATTTCATACTGTATTCCAAAATAGTTTTAAATTCTCCATCTCTCAAAAAAAAAACAACCAAATCGGATAATAAATGCAACTTTTATAGGGCTATTTCAAGGTAAAATTATAAAAAACATGAATATCAATTATAGAGTTTTAAATTCTCTATCTTTAAAAAAAACCGAATCAAATCTAATAATAAATGCAATTTTAACAGAGAAGCATTTCCATCTTAAGGGGGCACGCTATATGTTATGGTCATTATATGTAGAATCTGTGTGTCCCAAAAAATAAAATTGCTGAAACTGGTCAATAATTGATATACAGGATGTTCCTGTTCCACTTAACCTTGGGAAACGGTAGAATATGAAAAAATAATAGTTGTCTTTTCCTGTAACATTTTTCTCTATGACACTTTGTTTTCCTGATACAGGGCGTTCAACTTGCGTGTGCACAGTTCCATTTAAGGAAAAAGTTGACACTTATCCCTATATTTTTCTTTTCCTAGATATCATAAAATGGTTTAAATATAATAACAAATAGTATTTTGAAATACAATACGTTGCAACAAAAATAATGTTGAGGTTATTTTTTAGAATACACTACCCAGCCAGAAGTCCCAATTATAAGGTATGAAAACAAAAACATAAATATAAAACAAACAAAAACATGCAAATCAACAGAATATGACAAATATTTTACAACCAAAAAACAGTATAAACATTAAATAAGTTGCAAGATAACACTCCTTATTTTTCTTATATTAGTACAGTAAATATCAAATTCATTCTGAACAGCAATATAATTAAGGCACATTTTATGTACGACTATGGAAAGATCTAATATAAAAATTTATGTAACTTAACAAAAAAGGGCAATCAATTTGGTTGTTGATTAATTTGAATGAAAAAAACGATTGAAAAATACTTACGGCGGGTTTCCAAATCATTGATTCAGAAACAGTTTAGTAAATTATACTGAGGTATACCTCTTACTGGATAAACACCATCGTTTTTCCACCATAAGTACTTACAAAAACACCTCTGAATTTTCTCCAATTTAAATTTGTGAATTTTATAACCTGGATTCCAAACTACAAAGCATATTCTAGCCTCGACTTAACGAAAGCATTAAAAAGTAATATTAAAGTATTACTATCTGTGAACTCGAGTTTCTAATAATAAACCCCAAATTTCTGTAAGCACTAGCTGCAATATCATTCACATGAGAAACGAAACTCAACTTGCAATCAAAAGTCACGCCAAGATTTTTAACCTGATTATATCTAATCAGAATTACATCATTTAATTTGTAATTGAATTGGATAACGTTTATTTTCCTAGAAAATGAAACACAATTACACTTACTACCATTCAGAGTTAGCCGATTCTCTATGCACCGTCTGTCCAATTTTAAGAAGTCTTCTTGTAAATTTAAGCAGTCATTGACATTGTTGATACGCGTAAATAGTTTACAACCGTCGGCATATAAAAGTGTAGAACACTGTAGGTCCAAGTTGACGTCATTTATGAAAATAATAAACAATAGAGGACCAAGCACTGTTCCTTGAGGCACCCCAGATGTAGCTTTTTCGTTTTATGATATGGGCAAATAAGTTAAATTTGAGAAGGGGTAACATTTAAGTGAACATTAAGTGAAAAAATAAATATTGCATTTCTATTGTAGTTATTTAAAGACATGCAGCATATAAAATTACTTTTAGAATCAAAGTTTATTGTGTCTAGGTCAAGTTCTGCTGAACTGAATTAATTATGAATTCAGTATCACTTGACTGAAAGAACTCCTATTCTGTTTCGTCTATTTTATTCATTATATATTACTTAAACTGGCTGTTTCTATAGTATCTACCAATCGACCATTGTCGACGATCGACCATATCTATAGTTACGTGTGAACTCTGAGCAGGACCATATCCGACCGAGAATAACCACCATTGTTATCAAATTCGGTAATTATTTACAGCGTAAAACTCTCCAATCTTAACAAAATAAATCCTTCCCCCTATTTTCGAGGGTGCTGATCACGAATCTAAAGTCAGATTTCGGTGCTCGCATGTAGTTTATGAAAAAAAGAGTCATAATGGTAACCTCTATCTGTACATTATTAGGTTGAAATTGCAATATAACACCTCTGCCTTCTTCATTTCATGATGTCACACTGTTGTCAAAATATATAGGGGTTATATTGTAACTTCAACCTAATGTAATGTATACATAAAGGTTACTATTTTGATTTTTTTTTCGAAAAGTACGTGCGAGCGCTGAAATCTGACTTCAGATTCGTGATGAGCACCCTCGAAAATAGGGGGGTAGGATTTTTATTGTAAAGATTTGAGTGTTTTACGATGTTGTAAATAATTACCTTAAATTCGTAATAAAGTTTCATGTTTCTTATTTTTATCCAAAAGTTTTGCAAAATTGCGAGCCAAGAAATTTTAGACATAATCTTGCAAGATCGGGCCTGAACAAGACTTTAAAGAAACTCTCGTCTTGTTTTACAATACAAGATTTTTTCAAATTTTGTTTTAATTAATTATATCATTACCCCCAAGTTTCGTCGCTGAAAAATCAGAGATTTAATTCATTTTTTTAAATATAAATAGGGACCTAATTTCTCAGTAGGATTTATTGGAAAAAATAAAATACATTTCTTAAAAGTGTCATAACGATACTTTTAGCTGAATTATTTAAAATTTTTTTTATAGTATTTTAGTAAACTAGTTAAAACTACTGTCCCGAATCAGTTTCTTTTGATTATTTTCTAAAACAATATGCTTAGTCTAATGTTTACAACGAATGCAATTTTATTTGGGAACCAAATAGCTCTCTTTCAATGCTTCCACCAGGTATGGTATTCAGTTTAACCCGTATGTCGTTACGATGTTCCTTTTCCTTGGAGATTCGCGGACAAAAACCACTCCGATACGCTTTATTGATATAAATTTATAAGCGGCAATCCATAAATCTGGACCTAAACTCGACGACGTGCCCGTTTCGTAACACATAAACGGGATCCACAACAACGTCGACAGAATCTATTATCCCTTATAGAATAAGATTGTGGAGGTAATCAACAAGGGGGTTCGTATCGACAGAAGCGGCGAAACGGTGAGGTGAATTAAAGGGTTTAGCGGTGTTCGATAATGGGCTAATTTCGTTTTGACGCTTTGACTTTATTTCCTACCCAACTATAGTCTGTTTAGAAATGAAAGAGAGTAATAAAAGCTTATTATGTATGCAAATCGTAAATAAATGTAGTACTGCTGCTTATATTCAATATTTTTATATTATGTATTATCGGTATAGATGAGGTGTACTTTTAAAAAAACTTTGTGTGATCGAACCGTACTAAATTGTAGTAGATAGCTAAAATTTAATTCCCGACAATCCGTCTTTGTCTATGCCGCTTCAATTTCTCGGTCTATTTCTCTTATAAGTAAACAATATAAAAACAGCATTTCAAAACTAAAGACTACTTTAAGCATCATAACCGGGTTAAGAGGGTTTTTAGTAATTCAAATAAAATTATTCAATATTATTATCAAAATATTTACTTAAATTTAATGAATAGACTTTTATTCCAGACAAAAATATATGTATTTTGAAAATTCAAATTATGGTGAGTAAATGTAGTGTTGTATAAATGTAGAATAAAGAAAATAAAAAAGTAGGTATATTAAAATTCATCCTCTGAATATTCTGATGAATTATCTTCGTCTCCTAGATTGATAACGATAGGTTCCACAGTAACGTCAATTAAATTATCGAGTTTCCTCATTTTCTCCTCTTCTTTTTCTGCATGATGTATTGCCAGTTATCTGCAGTTACTCGTTCCAAGGAATTTTTTAACAAAATTTTCACATCACTTAATTTAAACGTCGTATTATTTCGCGCTACATCTCCTTTTACCTGCGCCCAGACTAATTTGATTGGGTTAAGTTCACAGTGATAAGGTGGTAACCGTAGTACCGTTATTTGGCGATTTGTTGCCATTTCATCGATAACATATTTTTTCTGATCTTTATTAAGATTGACAAGTGTCAAAAGTTCCTTTTTCACCATATTTGTTTCAAATGTTTTTTCCGGATAACCATTGAATTATATCGGCTTTCCTCCAAGCAGTCGTAGGCGTCCGCTCGGTCTGCCGTGAATGGTAACTGGCATTATCCATGACAATTACAGACCCCGGAGGAATAAGATCCAACATCTGTGTAAAATACTTTTCGAAAATATCTGCGTTCATGTCTTCGTGATAGTCACCTGTATTTTTAGATTCAAATAAAAGTAAACCGCCATCTACAAAACCACTGGCACTACCTATATGTGTCACTATTAATCTTCGCCCTTTACCTGAAGGTGCCTTAAACCCTGTTGAAAGTCCATCCAAAAATGCTTGTCGAAAACTTTTTACATTTTTATCTTGCCATACTTTTGTTACAGTATATCCCTCGTTGACCCAAGTTTCGTCTAGATAATAAATATTCCTCCCTTCGTCACGGAATTTTCTAATTGATCTTAAGTAGGATCTTCGCCAACAAATAATTTCATCTTTATCGATAAGAACTGACTTCCTGTTCTGCTTTTCCCAGTAAAAATTTAACTCTCCTAAGACGGCCAATAATTTGCTTCTACTGATTTTTGGCAAATCGTAGTCCTCTCAAAGTTCACTTAAAATTTTGTTTAGCTTTGGTATTTCATTTTTAAAATAAAATGAGTGTACTTTTCTGCGAATGACATTTTTGAAGAAATCATCTATAACGACTTTACACCTCCCTGTAGATGATTTTGGGGGATTTACAGTATCTTGTTCATTTTTTGTTTCCTTTAAAAGTCTGTAGATAGTCGATTTTCCAATCCCTGTAATTTTGGAACACTTTTCCACGATGTCAACACTGTTGGTAGGATTTTGGTGTTTCAATGCATTAAATACATTTAATATAATAATCTTCTCATTCTGAGACAGCGCACATATTTTCACGCGTTTAGCAGGTACGTAATCTGATAAGCTCGACATTTTACCCAAACAATATTATATCCACTGGCACAATAGTCACTAAACACAAGTCGAATTTTACTCTACTGCACTAGCACGTCTTCGTATATTCAGCTCTAAGACTGGATTGATCTGTCAGAATACACTGGCTCCTACCCTATGATATATCCAGTAAAATATACTAATGTACACCCATTACCTGTTAGCATTAGTGTTACCCGATAATTACCTGAAACGAAATATTAGCACGCCCATGGCCGGTTCTTTTCTCGGGGTTTTATTACTCTCTTTCATTTCCAAACAGACTATAGCCCCAAAGTAACATTAACTGAGACTGGAACCTTCAAAGTAACTATTACTTAACCGCCACCAAATTTGCTACTTTGCTGTATAAATAACTTCATACAACGAAGTTACAGTCACTGCTCCATATATACCTGGGTTCGTCAATATAGTTGAAAGAGGAAAGGATTTGGCCAATAATCGAGAAGATTTACCTACGTTGTGTTTATTGATATTATTTATAGTTTTAAATAAAACAAAACAAATTACTAAATACACCTCGTTTATTAGTTTTCTGTCAATAGCCTACATAACCACCTATCAGTGCCGTACTCAGCCTTGAATTCACGGGGGAAAAGAACACGACAGAGAAAACCCCGATCACAATACAAAGAATCGCTGTCGCTATTGCAATGGTAATAATAATGATGACAATAATAAAAATGTATCTGTACTTCAGTACTTGAATACACGGTAATATAATCATAAATCTACATATAAAACTGAAGAGTGTTTTGGTTAGTTAGCCGACTTGCGTCAGAAGGTACTGAGGTGCCATACGGGAGGCTACCCAACTAGTAGTTGAGGGGTTGAACAAAAATCTCAAATCATATCTCATGCATCATATGTTTTATCGGATGTTTGTCCAGTCACGGGAGAAAATATTAATAGAATCACCAAGGCATCTGACAAGCAAACCGCTAATTCATGTAATAAAGTAGTAGTCGTAGATGATTAATAATAACTTACAATACCATTTACAACAGTATAACTTCGGCTCAAACTAAAGTTATATATATAATTTCAACAATAAATCAACAAATACTGTCTTACCTCAAAATTATAATAAAATATAATGAAACTGTAATAAAATATTGAACAGACAGGAAAATAATAAAAGGAACACAATGACATTCAATCTTGAAATACAATATACAAAAACAAGTTACTGGCCTGTAAAATTAGAACAGATGCACCACTTACCACCATTCACTGCCTTCCAGCCAACCTGCCGAATCTTCAAACCCAACTAACTACCCGTTGAATCTCGCCCCGCGTTCCCGTGTTTATTATTTCTTCGTCTACAGTTTCGCCTCTAGCTAATGCGTATATAATATTCTATACAGGGTGTTATTCTTTCAGCAGTACAGATATAACAAAATAATATTTAAGTAAATGGATTCCTACAAGGTCTTTTACAATTATGTGATTTCTAAGTAGCCCCCCTGGTTTTGGAGACGTCTCAGTTACCAGTGGGACGACCTTTAAGTTTTCAGAAGAATAGAAAGCTGCAAATGATCGTAACAGCGAATAACTCATGTTACTAAAATACGAAATCAAAATTTTAATCACGTTTAAGTAGTTTTAATAGTCGCCACGACGTTCACGGAACCTTGATTGTTCGTTTAAAGTTGTCAATAAAATCGATACATTAAATCACAAGTTAAAATATTGGAGAGACAAAGTAACTCCTTCGTCCTAGTTTCTGCGTTTGTTTTTTAGACATTTGAAATAATAACCCTGATTTGGTTAATCACAAAATGTACCTTTAACAAATGTCATACTGATAGGTGCGTGATAAATCGACAAAATTATTGCAAAACAACAATTCACAAAATTCAACTATAACACTAATTTTCAAGGGAATTACTTTTATACAAGGTGAGTGTGAGCCATATTGTCTTAGTGCAAATATCAATATTAACAAAGATACAGGGTGTAGAAGCGAAAATTTTCAAATTGATTTTTCTCAATATTTCAAAGTTTTAGAGAGTTTTCTTTGAAATTCGATTTAGGCAAGTTTTTTTGAAGGCATGTAATATCGTAAACTCACTTTCAATATACCACATACGAGGCGTTATTTACAGCATGTTTTATCGATATAATCCTATTAAACTTTTTTGTTGGTATGTTTATTGCGTTTCTTTATAACTCGGATAAATCCCTAATCATTTTTAAGCAAAAAAGATATACTTGTTTCATTTCGATAAAACGCCCTGTTTTCGAGAAATTCGCACTTCTGTATATCATTGCACGTTGATTTCATGATAAAAGTCAACAATGTTCATTAAAATTAACTACAACAAAAATTTGAAATAAATAATGTAGTTTAATAACGAACAACATTATTATAGTAAAAACTACATTAATAAGTGAGCGAAATGTCCACATTTCCTTATACCCCTATTTAATATCGTTTTACATTAAATAAAGTACCTTTCCTGTTCCGAATTACATTAACACCATCATGAATCTTTTGAAGAAGGTCTTCGCAGGATAAAAGTTCTTTATAATCTAAATCTTTCAAATGGTCCCAAAAGAAGGAATCTAAGGGGTTAAGGTCGGGACTACGAGGTGGCCAAGAAAATTCGCTGCCACGACCTATCCATCTATATGGAAAATGTTCGTTCGATAAGTTTCTGACCAGTAGGGGGAAGTGGACACCATCACGCATTTACCACATGTTGCCTACCTGCTAGTGGAACGTCTTCTAACAAGTTTGGCAAATTATCTTGCAAAAACCTCAAATTCTCGCCACCATTAGGCGGGCTGGCAATTCATACAGTCCAACTATAAAATCATCAACAATGCCACACCAAATGTTTATGGAAAATTCACGTTAGAAATGTATTTGTTTCCCTAAATGAGAATTTTCTGTTCCCAAGTGTGATTATTACTACACCCACCAAGATTTCTTCTTCCTGTTGGACAATCACCATTTTTGAACGACTAATCTTTCGCTTAGAACAAAATTCACCCGTTACATCAATCGGAAAGTCTATGATGAATGTTACGATTTGGCGAATATCTTCTAGTTGCGACGGCTTTGCTTGAGCATGTACACAAATGTCACGCAGTTCAGAATTCGTAAATATATTATATCTCGACATTTTTTTATTGTACTGTACATAAAAGCAACTGCAACGTAGTTTTTTTCAACTTCTGATGTTTTCTGCCATGTAAAGGCACAATATTGCATTTGTAACAAATAGCAACAGTTTTTTAAGTCACTACTCGAGTTAGTTTTAATGAATATTGTTGACTGTTATAGTTAACGTGCATTGAATAAAGTTCGATTATCTCGAAAACGGGGCGGTTTATCCAAATGAAACAAGTATACCTTTTTTGCTTAAAAATGATTGGATCTTTGTTATAAAGAAATGCAATAAACATACCTACAGAAATATTAATCCCATTATATCGGCAAAACACACTGTAAGCAGCGCCCTATACGTGTGGTGTGTGGTATATTGAAAGTGGTCTTACGATATGATATGCCTCTGAAACCAGTCCTATACCGAATTTCAAAGAAAAGTCTCTAAAACTTTTTGAAATATTGAGAAAAAAATCAATTTGAAATGTTTGCTTATACAGAAACAATATGGCTCACACGGTATATTCTAATATCTAAAATCTACAGTTAGTCTATGGCGCATTCATTACATACCACCCTGTATACATAGATAGAGTCAAATCATATTTTTTCACCGAAACTTAGTACGATGGCCTGCTTTTTTGTTACATCCTGTATACATATACTGAAAACCCTAGGTTTGCACTTATGTTGGTAGTCTTATCACATATTATGTTATTGTTGGCAGCATCAGCAACACTCGGTAGTAGTGTCATTGATTTTATAAGCTACATTGACTTTGTAGTACACCTAATGGCAAGTTTTGTAGTTTATTTTTGCGAAGAGCAAGTGCCATTGCTTTGATCTTGAAAAAATGGCGTTAAACATAGCTGGGGGGATGCCGACGAAACTCACCAGTCACCAGTAACGAGGAATCGTTCTCATTTTTTTTGCTAACCTTCCGAAATCCGCCCCGTCCAGCGTGCGTCGCTCCGTCACTGATCGGGGGGGGTGGTCCAGGGAGGATTCGGGGGTTGTTATGCTCGCGATTGTGGGAGGAAGCGGCTCGTCGGGCGCCCGCCAGGCGGACTCCCGGCAGTCCTGATAGGCAGCTTCCAGGCCGGAGCCCGCAGAATTCCTGCTTTTATTCGCGACAAATCCACTGGAGGATGAAGAATGCCAATTACAGAGAAAAAATAGTAAACTCGAAATATTAACACGGTGGATATATCGGTTAAAATGCCATTTATCTGACCCTTAATCTTGTTTGCCTGTTTATGGAGATATCTGAATATAATAATAAATATACAGAGTGTTTCAAGAGAAGTACCTACTTCAGTATGTTATTCTATTTTTTCCTACACATCTAAAGATGGTGATGCATGCAAGTTATGTATTAGAGTGAATCAAAAGTTCAGGTTTTGTACATTTAGAGATTTTATTTTTGCGATTCTCACAAAAAAAATCAGGCTGTTTTGATTAAAAACTAATAGTTCTTAGTATTTAGTGTTATGCCTTGTTTTTTAGATAAAAGTAATGTAGCACTCTAATACATAATTTGCATGCATCATCATTTTTAGTTTTTAACGGAAATGGTTGCTCCTAGAGACTTCAATAAGATGTACATTTCTTAAGTGGAAAAGGTAGGGG
This sequence comes from Monochamus alternatus, assembly GCA_037114965.1. Taxonomy (NCBI): domain Eukaryota; kingdom Metazoa; phylum Arthropoda; class Insecta; order Coleoptera; family Cerambycidae; genus Monochamus; species Monochamus alternatus. The sequence continues at coordinate 11,177,543 of CM073427.1, forward strand.
AAAATGTTTTTCTATTCCGAAATAACATACACCGTGGCACAAAAAATTTGAAGCGATTTAAAAGGATTCTAATGGTCGCTTGTGGCGCCCTCTGAGAGATACAGCCAATCGTCCATAAAATTTGAATTTTCCGTCCCAAGAAACCTCCGCATACAAAATTTCATTAATTTAACTCAAGGTACTCGAGAGTTATAAAATAATATGTAATTAATTTTTTTAAATTGAACATCTCTATCCTAAAAGAAGCGTTTCCAGACCTAAGTTCATAGGAAATTGTGTGCTTAAAATTGAGCATAGAATACTGAAATATGTACATCTCCTGAAACACCTTGTATAGTTGCGGCAAGAATTCAGACAACTTACGAGCAAATGAATAATTGATTATATTTTCATCAAAATATTTAAGAAACTGCAACTGAGAACAATAAAAGTATATAGGTACTACACTAAATGTTTGCACTATATACTGCACTAAATTACAGAAAAATATTGTTTTTAACGCGAAACACTATCGAAAATTATGTTGACAATAAAAACAATTGCGTAACGTCAGTCGTGACGTAAGTCGTCTGAATTCTTGCTCAACTATAAGTAAACAAAATGTGATACAAAATAACTTATCTGTAGCATTTTAAGGGAATTTCTTATAATCAATCCATGTATGTATCCCATTTTGGTCATAATAACATTTACGTTATTTGAAGGTTAAATGTTATATTTCATCACCTTAAATTTTTGTAGTATCACCCTGTAACTGTTATAAAATAACGACTAAATTACTGCTTTCTAATTTTATTTTTTGATAGATGGATTGATTCTAGTATATGCAACATTATTATTTTTAAGATAGTTACCAGACATGTAGTGGTAATAATTATAATTTAGGACTGTCAAAAATCAGTTAGTAACTGTATTACACAGGTAACCAATGGTGTTACCGAACATTTATTACAGAGGTAGGTACGTATATGTTTCCACAAACTGGGCAAACAAAAGACCATATAAAAACTGAGTAAGCTGTATCAAGAACAGTTTAGTTTAAACAACTTTATAGTTTTGCTATAATTAAATTAATTATCATATTTATATCATATTAAAATTAAAAAATCAAATTGTCAATAATCATTTAAGCAGATCGTTGGATGTTTTGATTTATATTTTACAACTTACTTTCGATGTGTATTTATAAAACCGCGAATTAAATGTAAATTTAATAAGGCGTCCATTTTTACCATTCAAATAACACATACGTTAAATTCGTTAAACTATAAGGTTCAATAAGGCAATTTATTGTGGAATACACATCAGTAACTCCTTTCTGCAGATTCATTAAATGCCATTGTGCAGAAAACAGACATGTGTATTCCCTGATTGTTAACAACTCGATTATTGTCTTTTAATTTTAATATGATATAAATATGATATTATGATATATGATATTATATGATTATAAAGCTGTTTAAACAAAACTGTTCTTGACATAGCTTACTCATTTTTATGCGGTTCCTTGTTTGCTTAATTTGTGGAAACATTCAATACCTACTTGTAACAAATGTTCTGTAATAGCATCGGTTACCTGTGTAATACAGTTACTAACTGATTTTTGTCAGTCCTGACATGTCTGGTAACTACCTTATGTTAAAAATAATAATGTTGCAAATACTAGAACCAATCCATCTATCAAAAAATAAAATTAGAAAGCAGTAATTTTACCTTTAGCTCTGTAAGAATACTTTTTGTTTTTGTTATGTTACGAAATTACAGACTAAGGTACAATTAAGGTTAAGTAAAAGCACCTGTAAAGTAATTTGTTCATAATTTGATTTTTGGATCTGTATTAATGAAGTAAACAATTGACGTTTCCGAAAAACTCGTTAAAACTGTACCGTAGTGTAACGTTCGACAACATTGCAGTGTCAGGCTGCTGTTTATACCTAAAAGTAATATTAGTCATAATGGTGCGTACAGCTAGTGCCATTTATTTTGGTCTAGTTTCTCTTGTGTTTGTGAGTGTACATAAACAAAAATTTATAGTAACCAGCTGTATGGCATGTTAATTTACGGCGAATCTAGGCAAAACTCTACCTTCGAGACGTTTGTACGGTAAACGCTTCTTGCAAGAAACAGAAGTCATTTTAAACACTTGTAAATATTATTCTGTGTTGTGAAAACAGCTCTTAGAAACCCATTCACAATAACTACCTATGTTTAGGTATACCTATTTGTAAATATTATGTATAAATTGTATAAATACATAATCCCAAGATAGTATGTGAGCGACGTTGTTACCGTTGGCTAGAGAAAAAAAATTGTTAAGTCAAATACGTTTTATTTAGTACAACTTATCATATGGCAAAATTAAGACACTCGTATTCCGGACATCCTGTATATAGCGATGCTATTTAATACAGATATTTCTTAAATTAATATTTTCTTTGTATATGCTGCTTGCGTTGTCATTAAGGTCACAAATTAATTATCCCAACAGTTGATTGTTGTGCTTGTTGATAATTGATAAACCTCTATACAGTATATTATAGACGTGTTATAGTACGATTCTGTTTTATAAACATAGCACAACACAGTTTAAAATTTGATCCAGGACTATGCCATAAATAGATATTTTACCGGATGCATCGTATAACCGGACCTCTTGACTTCCTACATTAATTATATAACAAGAGCATAAAAAAAATAAAAAATGCCTACCTACAAGCCGAGAGTTATGACTGACTGCTAAAAATACTGTGAAAGTTGTTAAAAATACGTAAAATGTTTCGTAAATTGTGTTCAATATTGGGTGTATTGTTGTTCTTTCAACGACGTCTGACAAATATAAAAGTTTAGTATATAATAGTTGCAGTTTAATTTTTGATTTAGTCTATCCAGGACCGGCTTCGCCATTTTGCCATCCTATAGAGAATATTATTTTTTCCCCTGTGTATCTTATTCATTTTCTCATTCATTTTAGATTCCAAATTTTATTATTTCTGTGGAATCAGTTGTTATATTTGTTTTTTTTTATTCTGTTAAATTTCAATATTTGTTGTAATGTTATTATACTTTATAACGTTCATAAGTTAAGGTTTTCAATGTGAATTCAAAAGTTTTATTTAATGAATATCGCAACAATTCTTAGATAATATGAATTTAAAATTAGCTGTCTGACTAATAATATTTTTTATTGGAGAACATATCGTGATATTGCGTTATGGTTATGGTATGTGGCGTTAAATTTTATTTTATACTTGCTTTTCATAAACTTTAGTAAACAATGTTCTCTATGTACAGGGTTGTCCGGAATATAAGTGCCAATATTGTCTTCAAAAGTGTCTTCTATATCTGATAGCAACAAAAAAAGCTCGTCACTGGACGGATGATATTTGGATCATTTCTTATTTGGTTAGCTGCATCTTGAATTCTTCCAAATCCCATAAATAAAAGTCTAAAGGATTTAGATCTGGGGAACGAGGTAGCCATGCTATTGGACCTTATTGACCTATCCATTTATTCGGGAAATGATCATTTAACCAAGCAGTTACATATTTCCATCTATGTGGTATTCTTGGGCTGCTTGGCAATATCTGCATACTCTTCAGTTGTAAATAAATGCATATTTTATGTAATATTTCAACGCTAAATCTCAAATGAATAAACAAAATGACACAAATAATAATTATTGTCATAGCAGCCATAAATCAGGCTATTTTGATTGAAATATGAAGTTATAGTTTTTAAAATGCTTGTAACTTCTAAACAAAAACGAGTCAGACCTATGTTCATATAAGGAAAAATGTTTGAAATTAACCTAGCTACCATCTGCCTAGTTTGTCATAGAGCTCGTAGAACACCTTGTATAAAAATACCTAACATGGTAAGTCTGCAGTGTTGTCACATTTTCAAAACCTGTTGTCATAACTGTAATACCGCTGGCCATATAAAAAAAAATAAGTCAGTTATGGTTTATTTGATGTCTATGTTACAAATGTTATAGGTTTAGTAAAGAAATTTAAAAAAGCTTTGTTTGCTGGAGTACATAATTAATTGATTTTGTGCATCTAGTAGATTTTGTCTTTAATTGAATTGACATTTATATTTTAATAATGACGGATCGAATGTCATATATAAATAATAACAAAAATAGGAAGAAATAAAGATAAAAGTGTTTTTACATTTTGCAGCTGAACAAATATTTTGAAATTCAATTACAATTTTGTTTTTTCTGAGAAAGCTGTCTTGTGCATTCGAGAACAATTTAACATGTCTGATTACTGTACATTCGTTTTTTTTTCTTCCCATTTCGACGGTAATTATTAACAATTTTCATTAGGTATTCGAATCCGTCACAAATTGAGATGCCTTTTTTGTCGTCTGATTCTTATATTTAGACTTATTTGTCAAGTCTAGACCATCATCACGTTAATAGTTGAACTTGAACTTGAGCCGTCTGATTGAGGATTAAAAAAAGATATAATGGGACAAGAAAATGTATTTACATACGTTTGCCTAGGGAGGGGGAGAAAACATAATTGGTATAAAAAGAAACCAAAAGAAGTTTCCTATGCCGAAGATAGGTACTAAAATATGTATATTCCTGCATTGAAGTGAATCTCATAATGAGAGTATGTCATTAGTAAATTCAATAATAAATCAGTATTTTTGAAAAATTATTCAGAAAGAAACGTATTTTTTTCAAAGCTATAGAAAGTCAACTGGTATATACTTTCTTTTGTACATCAGATTTCAGTGCACTATGTGATGGATATAAAATTTTAGATAGCTTACTTAAAACTTACTTTCTTCTGCAGGAATTTGCATAATGTAATCCTTAAAAATCGCAACACTAAAAACCACAGGCGCAGTAAAATCCCAGTTATTTTTCTCGATTCCGAGATAGCAGTGTACTTTTTCTTCTTTAAATCGAATTAAAGCTACCCTGGAGTAATGTATAGTTTGCAGAAACATTTAACGGTCGCGCCAGTTTGGCGCCACCAATACAACGGCTCCGTCAATCCCCACTCCTGGGATCTCGCCCCACCACTCGCAACCACCAATAGCGAGATATTGGGGTTGTTATGATGTGTTAGGGGTTGTGAAAATAGAGATAGTCCGGTGAAACTACAAGTTGCGTCATTCTAGACGTGAACATCGGGGTGTACAGTTTGCTCTTGGTTAATATCAACCCTTGTATACTAACCTAACATGTCCCCTTGTCCATATATTTTTAAACTTAGTTTCGTTTATTCCAAGTCGGTCCATGGTAGTAGGATCAAGCCTTGTGGCATATCGTAAGTAGTATGTGTTGTGATGTTGGCTTATCAGCTTCTATTTTTTTGTTGCAGTTTGTTTTTGTGTTATTTTTGGTTCTTGCCCTTTTAACTCAAATGATAATTTTGTTAAACTTATACGGATATCTACGTTGTACTTTACAATACCTTTATTTTTCGTTGTAATAGAGTTATGTGTTGAAATGTTCGAGTAGTTTATTTTTTGACAAATTGGGACCAATTTGAACGTCAACCACCCAGTTTAACTATTGAAGCTCGTCTCGGCTGGGTAAGGTGCGTTGAAGCTTCATATGCTTACTAAAAGGGATTCATGTTTTAATTTTGTTGTGTTCGTCGGTTTTCTAGTCCAACATTTTCTGTAACATCATCATATTCGTAGTAAAAACCATTAGGGAAAGATGAGTTGTTTTTTTTTTTGTTTGTTTCACGATGAAGATTACATTTCCTTTTGTTTGGTCCGAAGTTCCATTGATATTGATGAATAGTGGTGAAACGTGATCTCGTAAGAGAAACTTGATTCTTCTACTTCTATATGTCACTAATGACGTATTACGATGGACTAGGGTGATCACTTACAAATTTCTTATTTGTTTTGGTATAACAATGTCGTGATATCTTTAATAGATTTTGTAAATGTTGCTGAAATTGTTTATATATCTATGAATGTTTAATATTAGTTCAGTAATAATTAAAATAACTCTCCTACAAAAGAAAGAACTAACTATTAGGGTTCTGTTTTGTAAATTTTACAATTACCAATTATATTGTAAAAAAATTCATCTAAATCGTCTTAATGGTTTCCAGTTTTAGAAAATTAAAAATGCTATAGAGTAATTAGAAAACCTGATTAGTCACCTTTATATTCTTTACAATACATCCTCTGTTCTCATGCATACTTTATTTTAGTTCTCAATATAAGAATTTTTGCAAGTGAAACACAGTTTTAAGTAATTTTCGGATTTTGGGGAACACCGGAAATTATAATAACAGTCTGTATAAAATTTTAATTCAATAATTGATATTTAATTGAAATAATAGTACACGTCACGTATGCCAACCTTGAATACAGCGCCTTACTGTGATAACGTGGCATCAAATTGGTAAGAAGTAAAATTTTATTGCAATATATTCACCTTACAGCACAACGTGCAACTCTGTAAAAATTAATCTAATATCTCTGGAAGGTGGTTTTAGGTACTTGAAGGACGAACTCCTTTATAGTTATTATAGAGTTAAGATCAGGGCTACATGCAGATCACTTTAATCATTGTTTATCGTGCCTTTATTTATTAATTAGTAAAATAATGTTTATGTACTAGACAGATTCAAAATATAAGGCAATCACAAATGAATAATACGGTTGATGTTGAAGGAACTCAATTTACAATTGAATCGATGTACTATGCAGAAACCTCACATGTCCAGAAAAGCACATTATGAGGAAATGGAAAAAACCTTTTCCTTTTATTTAGAATACATTTTGCTTCATTTTAAAGTCGCCGTATTTCTCAGCGTAAAATGATCAAATTTGGGGTGTTTTTAGGTACAGAAATATCGAAAAAAAAATAGAACACGTACTTAGAGCAATGACCCATGTGGATTTATTTTCTGCAATAACTCGATTTTAAGCAAAAATTGACATGTGTCGTTTTTGCTTATACCAATTCAATTAGGTCACAACGATCACGTGCATCTGCAGATAATCGAATCTCTATTTTTAGCATAATAATAAACTTCTTGTAACGTATATAATAAATATCTGCGAGAGGCGAAGGTTTCATGTAATATCCACAGGAAACTGTGCAAAGTAATTTTGTTTTTTATGTAATGTTATAATTAGATCTGGCCTGTCTGTATCCAATCGTCAATATTGTCTTCGTAAAACTATACTATACTTTAAATTTAAATATAGAACACGTCCAAACCAGACAAGACCTCTGTAGAAATAGAATATTTTTCAAGCACATTTATTTCATAACAACAAATGCCGGGTCTGCCCTCAGTTAACAATTTCAAACGTACGCACGACTACACAGGCAACAGATTTAGTCATTCCTAACTAGAGGTTAATTTTTCAGGAACTAGTCATACTACTTAAGGAAATTAGTCATAGTTTTTGGCGGAAATAATAACTAATTTGGGATTGGTATTCAATCACTACAATAACATCCGTATCTTCATTACAGAGGCGGCGATTTAACGGGGTCAAAGGGGGCGTTTGCTACCTAGCTCAAAGATTTTAAAATAATAATGTTGTTGAGAAGTCGAGACAAGCTGTTACAAGGACACTATAAGTATGTTCAAGCAAGGAATCCAAACTGGTTTCAAACTGTCAGAAATATTCAACCAGTAAAATTATGAATTTGTAAACATCAAGAAAATAGTAGAAGTAGTTTTTGACAGTTTGTAACCAGTCTGGAGTCTTTGCTTGAACAGACCTATTATTATTACGAACTAATACCTTTTCTCCAAATGGCATTAAAATCGGCTTTTTAATGACACTTGACAGGCTTAAAAGGTGCCTAGGCAGAAAAAGTTCGTTGCTATGCAACGTTCCAGGTAATAATTTAAATCAAACTGGTAATTAAAATTAGCAATGACATTAGGTAAACATAAAATGATGGAGTTTAAAAAAATTACAGAAAATTGGTTTTATTACATTACAACTACAAACTACAACAGGAAATTTTTACTTATTAGAAATATTTATCGTGAATTGTAAACAATTTAACTCAATTTAATTCTCTCCACTTCCCTCATTTTTCGTAAAATTAACAATATTATTATACACACTACTTTATTGCCGATGTTTGACTTATTGGCTAGCGAGTCCCCGATGTAGCCCTCCGCGACCGCGGAAGACTTCCATCCCCTATGTTGCTTCAGCATTGTTATGTCCCCACCAAAACAATTGTTTACCGTTCGCATACTTATAGAAGAAACGACAATTATTCAAATTCGAGGGTCTGGAGGCTGCATATTTTCTTTGGTTTTAGTATTTGGAAGCATAATTAGCAATTTGTCGCCCATGTCATCATTATATCATCCGTCTTCATTTGCAAAAGCTCATCACATCTACAGGCCCCAGCGACAGCAATAATAAGTACAACCTAAAATATAAATTGAAAAATAGTTCTTTAATCCATAATAGATAATTTTCAGTATATTCCTACCTTCGTGCTCAAATACAATTCATCTGTGACCTCTGATAAAAATTTCTCGATTTCTTCTCTTTGAAAAACTCTTACATGGAAGCCATCTGACTGCCGTTTTTTATATTCAGGGTAGCTTTCAACATCGAATAGATAGACTATAACGTTGAAGGTCTCATTTTTTTTTAATGTCGGAAAAATAGGCAATCAGCACATTTCCAGAGAAAGGTCCTACATTTTTCTTCTGTCTGTATTCCATGAATCTGCTGTATATGAGTTCATATACAGTTCTTGACTTATCCGGTAATTAGATTCCACATCTCGCGCCAGGTCTCTTATCTCAATGGTGGTGGTGTTAATGGTAGTAACTCATCATCACTTTCAATTACATCCATTTCGAACAGTTACTTAACAATTTTTTAAAATTGACAATGACATTAAAGTAAACAAACAATTCCAAAAACATAGTAACGAAAAGCCAGATTTGGATATTGATAATAAAATGCAATACGGGTTGTTTCCATAATTCAGAATTTGGTTCAAATAAGAATTTTTATAAAGTAAATAGTATATAAAACATAGATATCATATTAATTAGTATTGTATATACTGTTTTACTAAATTATATGTCTTTTAAAATGGCCAAAAATTTCAAATTTTAAAGCTGATTTGAAACGCGTTCTTATTGGTGATGACGTAGAAAAGTAGTTCCAGAAAGGGCTCAGTTATGTTGGTTGCGGGAATTTGGAATTTGACTTGACAATCATTCTGTCATTTCATTCATGTTCACCACGTGTTGTTGAGTCGATAAGTGCGGTTATGTACTGTACTATTGTACTATACTATTGTTGTACTATTTGGACAAGATGGTACAAAACACCACTTATAAAATTTATTTGTTGCAGCCATCTTAACGCTCGCACGTGCACTTGACATTTAACTTATAATGTCAACTACTTTGCCACGTCATCGAATTATGCAACTCAAAATACACCACGCAAATATGTTTTTTCGGCAAATTTTACGGCTTTAACTTAGCGATGAAATTACTTCCAAAATATAAAAAAAGTAATTAAAAAAATATATATAGCGTTATCATAACTAAGTCCTAGAACCAATCTGTACCATTTTTAAAATAAGTGATAAAACCCAAAAATACGACTTTGCGTGAAATTGTATCAAATTTGGAGAAAAAATTATATGTGTCACTAGGCAGAAAAGCAAATTTAATGCCTTGCCTGGTTTCCAAGCCTCGCCTACTCAAATAAATAACTATTATTTTGTGATTTTTGTCTTGTTGTTTTCGAGAAAAATGGTGGCTGCTACCATATTACGCTAGCATCATCGAATTGCTACCCCAGTCTTTAGATTCAGTCATTCTTTATATGATTGCAAAATCTACATGGCATTTGAAGTCGATATATTTACTTTAAAAAATAAACAAAACTGGAGGAAGGCAAACAAGATATCACAATTCGATTTTATCTCGCAAGTCACTATTATATATTAAGTATATAATGAAAAAGAGAAAGTCATGGGAGACGGAAATATTTTCTACAGCACGTCAAATAACACAGATGACGCATTTACGTACCGCATTACTCTCTATAGTTTCTCGGTATGGTAGTTTTTTTCTTTTTAGTAACTTTACAGAACAGGATATGCCCATGTGCATGCGTCAGCCATATCCATAACGATGAGATATTTATCTTTGGTACTGATAAGACCGTAAAAATTTATTTAAAGAATGTAGTTTAGTCTAGCTGCTGCCATGGGGCATTCACTTCGAAATTCCGCAATATTGCACTGCACTACGGCTGTATAACCACAAAGTGTATAATGGAAATAACTTCAGTAAGCTGAGTAGAACCTCTGTCTTTCATCATTCAAGATGATGTGCTGATCACAACATTACTAATTCATTAGTAATTAATATAAATGAGATTTATATATTTTTATCTACTTTCATTAATATGAATGTTACAGTTCTATAAGTTAGGATAGAATAGATGCCTTTAAAGTACTAGTGCTGTAATAAAAAAAAACAGTTTTATTAACATTTTTATGTTAATTAAAGCCTCGTTTTCTAGAAGAATGATTCTTATTATTAAAAAAATATATATTATAAAACCTTAGTTTTATTATAAACATTAATAATATCCTTTTTACAATTAGAAATTTGTAGATGTCATGGAGCTATTTAAGTACGAATTTCCTATCGTTAAATCCGTGTTTGACCCCATGATATTCTTTGTTGTGTTTCTTATTCTCTAAAGAATTCTCAACATAGCCTTCAATCTTAGAAGATTTCCAGCCTCCATGATGCTTTAACATCTGCATATCTGCATCGCCATGAACCAGAATTGTGTCTGAGGATCTTCTAAAACAATGTGCAGTGCATTCTTCAGGATTCTTCAATCCAAAATTTGTTGCAATCATTTTTGGAATGCTTCCAAAAGTATTTACTCCGACAGGAAAGTACATTTTCTTTGTCTGTAGAATTCAAAAAACCGTCTCTGAGTTGCATTGGGAGGACGAAATTCAGCATATTTTCGAAAAATATTGAAACAGTTGATACCTGTCACATTTCCTTCTGTTAATAACAAATTCTCGTTCAGTTTTTGTTTTCGTGCATGGAATCGTCATTTTTATATAAAGGTCATTGTATTGAATGTTATCTAACTTAGCTTAGTTAATTCTTCGCTACGACAGGCCCTAAAAATGATGCCGATTATCATAAAAACCTTCATGAGTAAATATGTTTCATCATCTGCAGTACTTAGAAACGTATGCACTTATTTGTAAAAATGCGATTAGTTGAGAAAGTCTGCTTGTATCGTGATTTTTCTTAACTGAAATCATAGTTCTCAACATTGAGAAGTGAATCCATACTATAGATGATTTCTGGGAACGTTGCTTTCCGAAAAAATAAACCAAAAGGATTTTCTCAGACACCTCCTTTACCTTGTTAGCTTTGCACCAATCTTCAAACTTTGGTCCTCCAACTCATACCATGCCTTGGATTTTGTTGTGTAGACTTGAAATTGTTCCGTTTGCCGCTACTTCTATATCAGAAGGTAAACTTCTATCACAATTACTCATTTTGAAAGTTTATCGGTTGATCCGTAAACTTAATAGCAGATATATTTTTCTGTTCATAGAAATTAAACCAGCTTCTTGTAGCGTCATTTGACTCTTTTTGCCAAATATATTTCTTTTCGTGTTATTAAATGAAAGTTTATAAAATTTGCACAATATTCTTGTTGTAAATTCATATTACACTCAATGTTTTATCAAACGAGGCGTCAACCGAGTATAGCTTAGAGTATAGAACCATGTATATTGTACATGCTTTTGCAATAATAATGACACTCCCTCAAAACAGTTTTCGACCTTCTGGACTTCTGAGTAGAAATTTCATTAAATCTGTATTGGTGAGTGAAACAACTAAAACCAGCTTCAGAGAACAATGTAGTGTTGCTGGCAACATCCCACCACCAGTTTGATTTTCATTTTAAAGAATACCATTATTATTGCATTAATTTTCCAAACGTTATCAACTGGGTCAATAACCTCACATCATACAAAAAAAAACTTCTTCATGTCACCAAAGGCAAAGTCACACAAAATGGTTTTTTTCACACACTTGGCAACACTGCAATTGATAAGAGCGGCAACTGTATTTGAAAATTTCTCAGAAATTTTGACATTTTCAAAAATATTTCGCCATTAATAGGAAACTATGCGATAATATTACAATTAGTACAAATTGATAACATGCGAAATATAGGTACCAATTTGACTTGAAATTTTCAAATCGCATAACCTTAATCATTTGTATAACTTTTTGAGTGAAATCGCAAATTATACAGATATTTTATGTAGGTTAACCACACAGTTAGGTATTTAATGTCTTACCTAACAAGGTTCGCATCTTACGTTGAACATTCAGCAATAACACACACTCCAGTACACATCATAAATAACTTTATTTATAAACTCTTTTGCATAATGTTGAATTTGCTGAAGGACGCTTGGTAAGGCTTGTTAAAGTGAGCTCGAGCGATCATTATGCCTACGTACTAAATGTACTATGTGTAGCTGTACAAAATTATACTGACTCTATACTTGTGCTTCTGTCAATTGCAATATTTTTTAATGTACAACAAAAATAGCAGAGCAAGTCATGTATATTAGTATTAGTGTATCGAAGGAAATAGCTGAACGAATCACGTTACTTTTAATCGTCCTACAAACATTTTTAATAAATATGTGAGGTCATACTCTTTTAAAGATAGTACAGTGTCGGACTAAGGGAATTTCAACTATTGAAATCAGTCAAATGGAACTAGCAAATAATTTATTACAGTTTTGAATAAATTAAGTATCACTTTATGTAGATTTATGTGCCTATCCATAATTATAATTACAAGACGTTTAGTATTATTATTAATAATATTGTAACACTACCGTAGTTATAACTAGTCTGTCTAGGCTTGTAAGAAACCTGCGCTGTCAATTTGTTTAATTACCACTGTAATTTTTCAGCAGTTTGATGAGGGGAAACTAATTAATTAATTTGATCGGTGACGTAGCACCCTTGTTCCAGACCATGGACATTTACATTGACGCCACCTGTGCAAGCTCATCTTAATCGAATTAGCTGTCATCGGCTCTCAAATATAAACGCGTATGCCTAGCATCGGCAAACAATTGAATTGTCAGTAGTCGACAGTCAATCCATGGATAACATGTTTATCAACTAAATAGTGTAATTTCGTTACAAGTTGTGAAACTAGGCTTTCCCCGTACGTGTGGCAATTTCATACGAGCAGAGAAAAGCAATGTTTTCAGAGTTACTTCTGAGGAAGAGAGCGACGTATGTCTCGAAACGTCTAGGAACCTAAACCTACGACGCGACGTAACGACTAGTTCAGCCACAGCACGAAAAGCAGTTTATAACCTAGTAACGTAAAAATGTAAAGGCAATGTGAAACAAGCGTTATTTACCGTTCATAATTAATTTTATTTATTTTTTCATGAGTGATAAAGTAGTTTCGAAATATCTGACAGCTAATGCCAAACTAGAAAAGTATTGAATTAATAACTATTGAAATATTGAAGTTGAAAGTGTAAAAAATGATCATAATGATTGGGATAGGGTTGAATCATGCCCTGAAATTGATTTTAAATATTTTTTTGCTCAGAAATCGTTAATTTTTTGAAAAAAAAATACTAGACACTTTTTTTTTTAGAATGAATCATACTACATGAAATGAATTTTTAAAAGTAAAGTAGCAATAAGGAAAAATGATGCAAAATGTTGCTTATGAAACAAGTCTTAGGGATGGTTTTTTTTACCCCTTTCATTCTTAGGGGAAATCAACAAATTGTTTAATAAGTGCCTTCTTGATAGCAGAAAATGTACATGTTGTCCCGTTAAGAGGCCTATTAAAATTATTTTTCACTTTCAAATTTTACCGCTAGATGGCAAACTTTTAATCCAAATCGAATAATGAGATTTTCTATTTTGACATTTTGCTCTATCTCTCAAAGTAAGGGGTAATGGGAGGAAAGAATCGTACTGCTGAATAAGTTGGAAATCTCCCAAAGAACGGATCTTCTTGATTTGAATTTTGCACATCGCCATAATTTACCGTTTTGAGTGACCTTTTCAGATAACATTTTACTGTATTTTCAGCGGAAAAATTAATTTATTCAAAATTAATAATAATAAATTAATATAAATTAATTAATATTAATAATAAATTAATTCAAAAACGGTTACTCCTAACGACTTCAACAAAAAAGGTAGCAGAGTCGATTGTTTCAATTATTTTGTCGTCTCGCTCTGTGTTGCATTAATTTGATGACACCCTGTATAGGAAAATGTCTAATGATAATCTTGAACGGATATTGATACGGTTAATAAAATACACAGTGTGTAAAAATTTATCGGCGCCAGTTAATGTAGCGAACGGTGCCAGGGTAGACCTAATTCCAGTCGGTGCGTTGAGCACGTGTTTGAAAATATCGATTAATGTTTAAAAGCCCTCTGGAGATCGTCCCGATGCTGAAATGTCGTATATGAGGGTAATCGTAGGGCAACTGTTTGAGGTTTTTACGTCAGTTTCATACAGCCTGATCCCTTGAAGTAAATTTTAATAAATTTCGCAGCAAATTTTAAAATTATAATAATTTGTAGCTTATTCAACTTACACATTTTTCGGGAAACATTTCTAGAATCTATTCAATAATTCTTATTTATTTTCCTGTTTTGCATTGAAATATTATGAAGGGGACATTTTAATTCTCATATCTCGAGAAATTCTGATGAAAGTGAATGTGACATGGTTCCCGTTAAAAATTATATGACCTAAACATTTAATTAAACCGAATAGAGTCGCCTCGAGATATGCAGTTATGAATATAAATGTGGCAAAAGATGTAAATGAGGCCCTTAGGAATGTAAATGTGACCATTGCGGCCCATTCATTCCTATTTTGGAACGATTTGGGGAGTAGGGAATGGTCATAAATTTAGCTATTTTTTATGAAATTAAATTCTGCTCGCCTAATAATTATGTGATTCATTAATAGTTTATTTTTATATATATTTATTTTTATTAAAATAGTAATTTTAAAGTTACCATAACATAAAACACGTTTGACATCACGGCGGTCATGTTGATGATGCTGTGACGTCATAGTATTTGTTTACAGACAGATTCTAATAGTTCTGTGTGGATTGTAATACACGTTGGCGTTTATTTCAGCATTTTTTGAGTGATTTTTGTCTCCTGTTTCTTAATTTGAATTATGGAAACATCCAGGAGTATTCCTAAATATTCTAAATATTATTTAGTGCCATAATGGAAAATTTTATATATTAGAACGCCTAGGAAGGTATTTATTTAATTACCAGTAGAGTAACAATCTTAAGTAAAGACGTAAATCGTCACCTTAGTGCAGAACTATAGCCTATGTCTAATATTGTTCATATGCAAAAGTCACCTAAGTGACACACAATTATTTGTGTGATGTATATTTTGTTAAACTTAGGTGACTTCTGCATCATATGAACAATATTTTAATAATTCAGAATAAAAAACCGATTTTTAATAAAAAGTCTTCGAATTTAACGTTACACCAGTCACTTGATTGTATAAATTCCGTGAACATAAATGCATCCATGTTTGGCAAATTATCGCTGGATGTCTTTACAAAACTGATCTCCCATTTTCGAACACTTAATAACCATGTTTAGCAACTAATTAAATTATCTTATAACTTACAAATAACACTTAAAGCATGTATTGGAATACAGAGAAAACGAAAATCCATGCGTTAGTTTAGGTTAACCTTCAAGGTGATAAGTAGTACAAGAAATAGAGTGACGTCATATTACACTTCAAAAACGTCCGCATCAGCTCGGCAAGTGATCGGAAGTTTAAAATTAATTTGAAATTCAATTGCAAATTATAATGTTTTGTTTAGATATAGAAGATATAGTACATACAGTGATAATTTTGAGATATCATTTATTCAGTAAAATTTTACCCTATTGTTAATGGATATCTTCCACGCATTTGTGGTTCTTATAAAAATGTTTTACAAAATTGATGGATTAGAATTGTTTACATGTGCAAATAATATTGGTTATTTTACTACTTGTTATCTAGGTATATGTATTTGTAAAGTTAACCTTTCTTTTTTACTTTACTGAAATGATCGTTTCGTTTCTGGCAACGATTTTTCGTATTTTGTTTGTTTTCGCAGCTTTTTTATTGATATAAACTATAGCCTTGAAATTTTGTGAACCATAACAGGAAAATGAATTATCAGCCACCCTGTATGTGGCGCAGCCACTGAACATGACGCCGGAGAGTCGCCCGTTTTGACCGATTCGGTCACCTAGCAACGCAGCATCCCCACTTTCTTGAAGCACCCCCGTTCACCCTTACTTTCGCGTATGATTCAATTATGCGACATGTTCGTTTCCTAGCGGTTTATTGACTTATTTCTTAACTTGTATATTCCGATTGATTGAATTTTTGTTAATTGCGTATGACCATGAAGCGCGCCGATACTTTTAAGTCTCTCCCTGCGCCCTCGCTTGTTTCTTAGGGGGTAGTTTCAACCCTATAACCTAAAATTAATGTGCGTAGTGGTGGTTCACTCTGCATAGAAGTTTCTAGGTAAAATAAGTTTGGGTCTAGTTTTCCTGTGAGCATTTTGACTTATACTTTATAATTGGAACATATTTGAATATTTTTATTGATACTTAAATGGTTGTGTTACATAATTCAGATAATGATTTTATAATTCAGCAGTTCAAGAGATTTTTGTAATCCGATTGTGGTCAAATAAATAACCAATCAGCTTCTGAGTTTTTTAAATTTAAATTGTATAAAATTTAGGCTTTTTTTTCATATCTTTAAATTTCGTATAGAATTCCAAAATTATTTTAGATTTTTCAGTTATTCATCCTGCATCCTAATTGCAGTTTGCCATGAAAGTAATTGTTTAAGTAAATTTGCTTGTATTTTTAGTTAAAATACCAATAACTATTGAACATATATACATATTTTTAAAAGTAGATTATACCGCATAATGTTTAAATATGAAAGCATAAATCATTAATTAATGGTTTTCATACTTAAATAGTGTTTTATTTCAGATTTAAATGCCCTCAACAATGTCTCTGTCTCTTAAAGTTAACATTGTGGATGGCAATGTTACAAAAACTATTGTTTTTGATCCTACAACAACGGTCTACGATGCCTGTCGCATTATCAGAGAGAAATGTACTGAGGCCAGTGGACAACGTAAGTAGTTTCTTTGTTTTAAATTCAATTCAGTTTTTACTTGGTATAATAATGCCCAATTTCGTTTATAGACAATGAATATGGACTTTTCCTCACTGACGAAGACAACAAGACCGGAGTTTGGTTAGAACCGGCAAGAAGTTTGGAATATTATCTTTTACGAAATGGTGACACTGTGGAATACCGAAAGAAGACCAGGAACTTGAGAGTTAAAATGTTGGATGGTGAGTATTCGGTAAGTTGTGTAAGACATTTTATTATCTTCAATACCCACCTTTTAGGCTCCGTGAAAACTGTACGAGTGGATGATTCCCAAATCGTAGCCAACTTAATGGTGATGATTTGCGCAAAACTTGGTATTACCAACCATGACGAATACTCGTTAGTCCTTGAAGATTTAGAGAACCAAGAAAACATCGATAACCGTAACTACGGAACTTTAACGTTGAAACGCAAAAAAGAGGAACGTGAAAGAGATGCGAAGATGGAACAGTTGCGTAAGAAATTGCATACCGACGATGAAGTCAACTGGTTGGACCCATCTAAAACCCTGCGGGAACAGGGAATCGATGAGAATGAAACTGTGCTTTTGAGAAGGAAGTTTTTCTTCTCCGATCAAAATATTGACTCCAGAGATCCCGTACAGTTGAATCTGTTGTACGTCCAAGCTCGGGATGCCATTTTGAATGGAACACACCCCATCACTCAAGAAAAAGCTTGTGAATTTGCTGGAATTCAATGTCAAATTCAGTTCGGCGATCACGTGGAAAGCAAGCATAAGCCAGGCTTTTTAGAGTAAGTATTTTTAGCAATTCAAATAAACTGTATCACAAACAAACATTTTGTTCTAGTCTAAAAGAGTTTCTGCCACAATCGTACACAAAAATCAAGGGCATCGAGAAAAAAATATTTTCCGAACATAAAAAATGTCAAGGTCTCGGAGAGTTAGACGCAAAAGTAAAATACACGAAAACCGCTAGATCCCTAACGACTTACGGCGTAACATTTTTCCTTGTAAAGGAAAAGATGAAGGGGAAAAATAAACTCGTTCCTCGTCTGCTCGGTGTCACCAAAGACTCCGTACTTCGGCTAGATGAAAAAACGAAGGAAATATTGCAGACTTGGCCTTTAACCACCGTAAGGCGTTGGGGCGCTAGTCCTAATACATTCACACTTGACTTTGGTGACTACTCGGATCAGTACTATTCAGTGCAAACTACTGAAGCCGAACAGATCCAGCAGATCATCGCAGGATACATTGATATTATTCTGAAGAAGAAACAAGCGAAAGATCATTTTGGCATTGAGGGAGATGAAGGATCGACTATGTTTGAAGAGAGCGTAGCTCCTAACAAGTAAGTTGACTTTATTGTTCATGCATTGTATATATTTTTAATTATTTTTATTTATTTATTTATTTATTCTATGGGCTAAAGTCCATTGCTATTGTTATTTTACTAGCATTTTTTTTTTTCGGATATATATATTTATATGTATAGATATTGTTATTATTTTACTTTTTTTAATTAACTGAGCATTACGAACACTGAGGATGGTACTCTTTTTAATTTTAGAGCCACCATTTTGCAGCACGAACCCAGTAAACTCGGTAAAATGAATACCGAGTCGCTGGCTAAACCTGCTGTGATCAGAGCTGGATCTGACGGTGAGTTTAAGTCTAGAAAAATCCAAAGCTGTAGTCAGTTTTCTTATCAATTTTTCACATGTTAAATGTTTTTATTTGTATTATTACATTTTTTACTTGTTTTCAACTTTTAGATCCCTAATTTAATTTTGCTTAGTTGTCTAAGTTTTATTTTTTTTATTAGCGGTTTTATTTTTTGTATGGTTTTTATTTGTTAGGTGAGAAAACATTTAGCATGGGTGTTATGAGTGGCCCCCAACAAACCACTGTAGGTGGATCCGTAAATTTGGGGCATGCCCCGCCAACGGTAAGAATTTTTTTTATAGGTTGTGTCTAACACTTTGCCATGCCTGCGCGTAATTAACAAAGTAAAATGATTAATAATACGCAGAGATGTTAGCTGAAATTAAAGAACAGAACAAAATTTTTTTTGTTGATAAATAAAGGCATCTTAAATATTTGTCGGCAGTTATTTATGTACCTCAATTTTTTTTCAAATAACATTTGGTTACATAAAAAATATTTTTTCCATGTCTCTCATGGATCAGTCGGCAGAGTAGGTACATATAGTTTGACATTTTGTATATATTCTAGAATTTTGTAGCTTTTTTACAATTTATCATTCTCTTTTCCATTTTTTATAGTACAAATAGTATAACTGTAATGCGCATCATTTGCACCTATTAGTTTTTAAACTTGCATTTATCATCATCAAATGCTTAATAACAAAATCGATTCGCTCCATTTAATAACATAACGCAAAGTACATGCTCACCCTTCACTGCACTGCGTTGGTATATGAAATACATTTACAAATACAATTCGTTTCCAGTCGACAAATTTGCACCAAACAAAAATAACTTCGGTTCTATCAGAACCCCAGAGAGGGCTCTTGTCCACTATATCCGCTACGCAAACACGAATCAAAGAATCCGAGATCAATTTGGATGGTAAAGCTCACATTCCCGAACTTGGGACCGATCCTGTGGCAAAAAAATGGAAGCAGGTCACTTTAGACACACGCAAACAGAACGTCGGTTCTCAGATAGCGGCGATGAACGCCGCCACGGCCCAGGTGGTAACGCTCACTTCTGGACCTCAAGACGAGGTTGATCATAACGCTGTAGGTGCTGCGATCACCACAATAGGCAGTAACTTGCCGGAAATGACTAAAGACGTCAAAATGATTGCTGCATTAATGGACGATAGTAACATGGGTGAGAAACTGTTAGATGCGACTAGAAAACTCTGTACGGCGTTCAGTGATTTGCTTAAAGCTGCAGAACCAGAATCTAAAGAGGTATGTTTTGTGTGCGATGTATTCGTTGTAGATATTTTGTCTTTAAACAAATAGTTTACAGCCTCGTCAAAGCCTGCTCAACGCTGCGTCCAGAGTGGGAGAAGCCAGCACCCAAGTATTGGCCACTATTGGAGAAGATACGGTTGAGAACAAGGAACTGCAGGATATGCTTTTGTCTCTGGCCAAAGCTGTGGCTAATACAACGGCCGCTCTAGTTTTGAAAGCCAAGAACATCGCTTCGACCTGTGAGGACCAACAAACACAGAACCGCGTTATCGGTGCTGCTACGCAATGCGCCTTAGCTACTTCTCAACTTGTGGCTTGCGCAAAAGTCGTGGCGCCCACTTTACATTCACCGGCATGTCAAGAACAATTGACGACTGCCGTAAGAGAAGTAACCAGAGCAGTTGAAAACTTGGTGGCGGTATGCAATGAGGCTTCCCCTAACGAGGATTTGAATAACGAGTTGAAGGCCGCCGCAGCCCAAGTGTCTAGAACTCTAAATGATCTTCTAAATCACATCAAACTTGGTACTTAAATACTTCACATTCATTAGTAACCTTCATTAAATTAATTTATGTTTTCAGTTTCTCGAGAACGTGCCCAAGAATCGGTGCAAGAATACAGCGTTGAGGAAATACACTCTGCGACCGATAAGCTCTCCGCTGCTTCGGGAGACGCTAACGAGATGGTGTACCAAGCCAGAAAATTAGGCCAAGCCACGGCCCAACTGATACAGAGCATCAAAGGCGAAGCCGAGAAACTTCCAGATTCCGACATCCAACGTCGTCTCTTGGCCGCTGCTAAAACTTTAGCCGACGCCACTGCAAAAATGGTAGAGGCCGCCAGGCAGTGCGCGAGTAACCCCCACGACGTCAGCTATCAAGATCAGCTTAGGAGGACCGCGGAGGATCTTAGAGATGTTACGCTTGTGGCCGCAACGACGCCTGCCCTTAGAGCTAAATTAGTCAACAGGGTACAAGTGTGCGCCAAAAAGGCCGTGTCTTCGGCTACGCAGTGTATCACGGCCGCTCAAGCCAGTCATCCGCATAACACAAATCAAGCGACTCGAGAGGCTTTGTCGCAGGATACTCACGATCTCGCGGAAACGATCCCGCCACTCGTCGAATCGATTAAAGCCAACGGTCAGCATCCTGAAGATACTAATTCTCAAGCGGAACTTATGTACATCGCCGAAGTATTCTTACATCCCGCCGCTCAATTCGTCCAATCGTCGAGATCAGTACTACCCACCTTGGACGACCACTCCATCACCGAACAGCTGTCCACGACGAGCCACAAATTCAACACAGATCTGAGTGAATTGCGCAACGCCTTAAGTCGTGCCAAGCCAGCTTGTCCGGGACTAGGCATCGATGCGGCCCAACTACTTATCGCCGAACTCCAGGATGAGCTGGACGAATTTGAACGAGCCGTCAATGCTCACAACCTCAGACCGCTGCCGGGTGACACACCAGAACGTGGCGCCCAACAATTGGCCACCAGCAGCAAACTCGTAAACCAAGGCGTGGCGCAACTACTGAGCGCCGCCGCCCAAGGTAACGAAATGTACACCTCTCAAGCCGCGAGGGATACCGCTCAGAGTTTGAGAAACTTAACCGGTGCCGTAAGAATTGTCGCCGCTACCACGGACAATATTGATGTTCAAAAGAGAATTATACACTCCGGACGAGGCGTATTGGATCATTCTTCGAAACTGTTGGATGAGGCTCGGCAGAGTTTGCAAACAGTCGGGGTTACTCCAGGACTGCACTCGGCCGCTAAGGATATCACTTCGTCTCTTAACGCCACAATGGGATGCCTACCCGGTCAAAAGGACGTCGATTCGGCCATTACGAACATCATCGAATGGACTTCTACCATTCAGTCAGGCAATTTCCCACACACTAACAAGAGTTACGGGGAACTGCAGCAAGAACTCAATACGGCGGCCGCAAACTTAAATGAAGCCAGTTCTAGCGTCGTACAGTCCGTTCGGAGTCCCGTACAACTCGCTTCAACTTCAAAAGACTTTGCTTCGGCCTTCGAGGAATTACTCACGGTATCTATGGAAATGGCGGGACAAACTCAGGATACGACCGTCAGGGGAGAGATGGTACACTCACTCAAAGGCGTCTCTACTACATCCAGCGCCTTGCTGACGACCGCGAAGTCTCTATCTGCCGATCCGCTTCTTCCGAACGGCAAGAATCAGCTAGCCGCGGCCGCACGGGCTGTAACTGACAGCATTAATCATCTCGTCAACGTTTGCACTTCGGCAGCACCGGGTCAAAACGAATGTGACAACGCCATTAGAAAGGTCAAAGCCATGCAGTATCTGTTGGAAAATCCTACAGAACCGATCAACGATTCTTCTTATTACGAGGCTCTGGACTCGGTTATAGAGAAAAGTAAGGTATTGGGTGAAGGTTTATCGGGCATTACCAGCAGCGCAAAGATATCGGAACACGAGAAGTTCACGGAGCATGTGAAGAGCTTCAGCGACGCGATTTGTTCTTTGATCGAGGCGTCTGCTCAAACTGCATACTTGGTAAGTCACAGTGATTAATATTTTAAAAAATTATTATTATTTATTTATTTACAAGTCTAAGCCCATTTCTGCTTAAATTCCCAACACTGCATAACAAATAATTTAAAAAATACCACAATGTAAAAACAAATATAAAATAAAAATCTAAAATTATGGTAATAAAATAAAATACACAATATGTTAAAATATTAAACAATAAAATAAAAACAAAGATGCAATAAAAATACATATTAAAAGCTACATATGAACAACTGATTAACGATTAAAAACAGAGAACAAGTAAAAAAAGTCCAATTCATCAAAGAAAAGTTGAAAGTAGATTTCATTACTAAAATGTCAGCAGTTCAAAAGAAATCGCAAAATTAATTTTAAAGAGTGCCATTATTATTGCAAACGATTGTACATGAAACAAACTGCTACTTCCTGTATTTCTAAATGGAATGTGAACTTATTGAATACAAAAATATACGAATTATGTACAGAGTGTTCTGGAAATAATCAAAAAAAATATAGAGGATGAGTACTCCTGAAATACTGTAGTTACTGTAAATGGCACAAACGACAGCAAATTTGAGATAATATTTCAATTTCTCGTATCAGAAACCTCCTCTCTACCAAATTTTATATATTTAGTACAATTTGTAATGAGGTTATTGAGGAAAAACTAATCTAAAATTGTAACTTCAACATCCGTCAGGTAACTTGATTTACATCATCAAATTTTGGTCCCCGGATTATGTGATGGCATTTTTTTTTTTCAAATTTTTTATAGACACTGTATATTTAATATTATTTTCGCCTACCCTTCGAAAGAACTATTCCAAAAAAATTTACCTTCACATACCTACATTAAACTCTTTACCAATATTAAAAAGGATAAGAAAAATGCATCACCATAAGAGACCTCTTATAAATTGTTGACAATCACAAAATCAGAATCAGAAATAATAGGAAAAAGTTGCCACTGGTTATGTTTGATAAGTGAGTTCCATTACAAATTTTTATATTTCATAAACTAATCAATACTCACAATTCAAGAAATTTGAACGAGTTTTATACGAAAATTGTTATTATTTACCTGCTCCTGCAAAATAACTACATTTTCACTGTTTTTTAAAAAGATAAACTTGTGGTTATATAACCCCTTCTTATATTGCACTTTTTAAAAAGTCACATAGAGTCTAGTATTTTTATTAGCAGAATCAGACCAATTTATAACATTCTGTACTTTAATGTTAATGTGTACAGGTTGGTGTTTCGGATCCCTCAAGTATCGCCGGTCGCCCCGGCTTGGTCGATCAGGCTCAATTCGCTAGAGCGTCTCAGGCCATACAACAAGGATGCGCTGCACTCTCCTCTCCTGCCAGCCCACAGAAACAAGTCCTCGAGGCTGCCACTTTAATAGCGAAACACACGAGCGCCTTATGCAATTCTTGCAGGGTGGCCAGTTCAAAGACCACCAATCCGGTGGCTAAGAGACAGTTTGTACAAAGCGCCAAAGCCGTTGCCAATTCCACTGCTGCTTTAGTGAAAGAAATTAAAGCGCTCGATGCCGATTATTCGGACGAGAACAGGAGAAGGTGTGCCGAAGCCACAAGACCATTGCTAGGTGAGATTCCGGAAGCAGTTTAGAAAAAAAGCACCTTACTATTTTTTTTTTTGCAGATGCTGTTGATAATCTTTGCGTATATGCCAGCTCCAGTGAGTTTGCTACTATACCAGCGAAAATACCACCTCAAGCTAGACAAGCCCAACAACCGATAGTTGATGCGGGACGCAGACTCATCGACAGCTCCTGCAATGTAATCGGCACCACCAAGAATCTTATTATAATGCCTAAAGATCCATCGACTTGGCAACAGTTTGCCAGCAGTTCGAAGAACGTGTCCGATTCCATCAAACAACTTGTTGTCAATATTCGGTATGTAGAAAACACAAAAATACTTCTGTTTAATTTGCATCGTTTGTTTCAGCAACGAGGCTCCCGGCAGGAACGAATGTGAGGCCGCCGCTCAAATCCTAACCAATCACCTCAGAACCCTAGACGTTGCCTATATGGACGCAGTTTCGCAGTCCTTACAACCGAAACGTACGGCAACTTTGCCGGTATACAGTCAACAAGTGGAAAGATCCGCCGCGGGTCTTTTAGATACCATTGAACCTCTTAGGCACGCTGCCAAATTCGAAGCTGAAAATATCGGGCACGCTATCAATCAGATGGTGCAATACTTCGAGCCGTTAGTGCAGAGTACGATAGGAGCGGCCTCGAACATGATGAATTCCAAACAGCAGGAGCAGTTGCTGGACCAGGCTAAGTCTGTTACTGAGTCGGCGTTGCAGTTTATTTACGCCACAAAAGATTCCGGAGGAAATCCAAAGGTATTTGTACATTTATTATTTATTTATACTGCATATAAACAGATACAGTCCAACTACATGTACACAGTTGATAAAATAAAAAAATAATATACAAAAAAAACACATACAATTCAAAAAAAAAAAGAGAAAAATCAAAACGTGTACACATAACAAGGGAACGGAGTTCAGTTCGGCCAATATTAAAAATATCAATGTCGTAAGTTCTCAAAAAATTATTCAAAGTACACGGACATTATTCAAGGGTAAATTAATATTAAATATTTAAAAAACTCCATATCTGGTTATCTTCTCTCATTCTTATATCGGGTACATTAATATTAACGGATGTTAATAAACCAGGAATAACAATCTGACTGCGTAAGACATTGTAAATAAATAAAATCTGAGCATTTTCCCTTCTCCTCTATTCATTGATGTTTATATGACACCATAACCAGGTATACTCCAAATTCTTTAAAATAAATTGATCTCGGAAGTTTAATTTCTTTAAATATTTACTCTGAAAAAAAATTCAACCAGTTGCTATTTTTCTCTTATTATTTAGAGGTCTATGTATATCTATAAATTGAAAAAACTAACCAAGCTCTATAATTAAAGTTTGTTTTCTGTCACATCCAAAAAAATTTTATTTTAGGCCGTCAACATTCACCCAGACATAGACGAATGTGCCAACTCCACCAGGGACACATTGAAAGACCTGGTGAACAGCCTCGAAACCATCTCGACTCAAAGCGGAATTGTATCCGGAGTCGTAGACAACTTGACCCGTGCCATGACTAGACTGTCCGACAGCCGTGCGTCTCTCATTATATCTGACAGTGATGGTTACGTCGACTACCAAACTCGCATGGTTGAGTGTTCTAAGGACATTGCTAAAATCGCCGGAGAAATGGCGACCAAGGCCGCCAGCGATACTCAGAAACTAGCACCTCTGTCCGCAGACTTGTCTCACAAGTACGCTCAGTTGTCTAGCGACAGTATTGGCGCTGCGGCATCTGCCACTAACGGAGAAGTTGCTATAAAACTGAAAGAAGTCGTACAACAGCTAGGCGGTGCCTGCGTCGATTTAGTACAATCGGGTGGTCAGTGCTTGGTTCAGAAGGATGACATCATATTACGAGAAGTTGGTGATTGCTCTCGTAACGTCACGGAGAAAGTATCTAGAGTGCTAGCCACTTTGCAGACGGGTTCTAGAGGCACTCAAGCTTGTATCAATGCTGCATCGACCGTTTCCGGTATTATTGGCGATTTAGAGACTACTATCATGTTCGCAACCGCTGGCAATCTTAATCCAGAAAATGAACAAGAATCCTTCGCTGATCATAGAGAAAATATATTAAAAACTGCCAAAGCCTTGGTGGAAGACACAAAAACTTTGGTTGCGGGAGCTGCTTCATCACAGGAACAACTGGCTGTTGCTGCTCAGAACTCTGTTGCGACAATTGGTGAGAAACAATGTTCAATACTGTTTTTTTTTATATATATATATGTGAAACGATTGTACGAAAGTGTAGAAAGACCATGTTTTTATTTTATTTATGCAAAATTTGGAGCTCAAATGTCAAATTTTAAGTTTGAACTTGAAATTTTGAGTGTGAACAAAAAGCTGCAAGTCCCATCACGAAATTTTAATTCAAATGTGATATTTTGATTAAAATTTCAAGTTAGAACAAGAAATTTAGAGTTCCCGTCACAAAATTTTAATTTCAAACATAAAATTTTGAATTTGAATGCGAAATTTTGAGGTTGGAAGTCCCTTGAACAAATTTTAACTTCGCGAAATATCAAGTTAACACAAGAAGTTTAGAGTTTCCATCACAAAGTTTCTATTTCAAACATAAAATTTTCATTTTGAACACAAAATTTTTAGTTCAAACATGAAATTCTAGGCTTGAATTTGAAATTTTGGGAGAACAAAATGTTACGAGTCCCATCACGAAAGTGATTGAGTGTAAATGCAAAATTTGAATTTATATTTCAAGTTAAAGCAAGAAGTTTTGAGTTCCATCACAAAATTTCATTTCAAACATTGAATTTGAACATTAAGTTTCAAGTTCTGTCAAGAAATTTTGGTTCCAAATACAAAATTTCAAGTTTCATCACAAAATTTTAGTTCTAAATGTAACATTTTGAAGTTGAATACGAAATTTAGAGTTCAAGCATGAAATTCAAGTTTAAATTTGAAATTTTGAGGTTGATGAAGATATAAATCCCATCACAAAATTATGAATTCAAATGTGACATTTCGGGTTCAAATATTAGATTTCGAATTAGAGCAAGAAGTTTGATCTTGAAATTTTGAATTTGAACAAGAAGATTGAAGTTCCATCGCGAAATTTTTAATTTAAATGCGAAATTTCGATTTCAAACATTAAATTTCGATTTAGAACAAAAAGTTTTGAGTTCCCTAACAAAATTTTTAATTTGAACGTAAAATTCTGGAGAAGAAATTACTAGTTTCATCGGGAAATTTCAAATTCAACTATGAAATTTTGAGTTCAAAAATGTAAAGTTTTCGAATTTTAACATGAAATTTGTGAATATTTATTTAAAAGAATGTTCTAAGGACATAAAACGACAAATTTTGGATTATACATTTAACTTGCACATAACAACTGAAGGCATGATTACACATAATTTGATCTGTTTCAGTTCAATTAGCAGAGGTAGTTAAACTGGGCGCAGCCAGTTTGGGTTCCGACAATCCCGAGTCCCAAGTCATGTTGATAAATGCAGTAAGAGATGTCGCTAGCGCCTTAGGCGACCTGATTCACGCCACCAAAGCCGCTAGCGGTAAACCCATCAACGATCCCGCCATGACTCACCTGAAGGACAGCGCCAAGGTACGGTTTTATGCCCAGTTAAGTTAGTGCTTTTTTTTCTGTGTTTACTTACTAAATTTTTTATTTTATTGTTTCACTGATATTTCTGTTTTTAATAAACGTTTGATTTTATGTGTGATATAAATTTAATTCGCTTAGCTCATCTGCAATGAAAGGTGGTATCTTTATTCAATTTCTCCACTGTATTTATTCATCGTAAGAGAATTTAAGCCTTTCATGAATTTTTATTAAATATTCCAAAAAATGTTAGTTGAAATAATTTTACGATAAAAAATTTTGCCGTTGTTTTATCAAATTTTAGCCCAATTCTAACCAGTATTTTTTATTTCTGTATGTGAACTAATGCTAAAAATTTACGAATCCATTTTTCAGCATTTATTAACATCAATTTTCATCAGGTTTTGAATGTAGATACCACAAGTAACACTTAATCCTTCAGTGTGCTTTATTATTATCGAACATAATTTAAACGAATTGATAATATCGTGACATCGTTAATAACTTACAAGTATCTAAAATTAAAAAAATGTAATGGTATTTTCGATAGTGTTATAATGTTTGTGGTAAGTATCAAGTTAATTTATCTTTTGGTGGTCTATGTGAGTGATTGTTTTCTATAATGTCACAGTTTAAAAAAAATGTCGATTTTGAAAAAGAAATTTGTTATGTGTAGGTTTATTGATGTTTTTGTCTGTAATAGAGAACGGTTTTGCTATAGAAACACATCACTTCATATTTTGGGTACGGGAACATGTGGTCACTATATTTGATTTGAACTTCCCTTAAGAAAGCTAAAATTAACCGTTTATTTGCATGTGTGTTGTTCTAATATATACAGTTGGAGTAAAAATAGTATTGGGGTGGACTTTAAATAATAATATTAATATTTACAAAACTTCATGTGAAGGGAGAATTCAGATGAAACCAAAAAATTTTGATTTTTAATTTGATAGTTTACTAAACTTTTATGATATAAAAATCAGTATTTAATCATAAAAATTCCGAGATGGTATTGTAAATAAATATTTTTTAACATTTGTAATAAAAATATGCGTAATAATATTCAAAAATTTTATTTAATCTGATTCTTTACTTTTTTAGAGTATCAAACGGTTTTGTATATATTTTTTGTTTTACAGTTTTGATTTTTGCAAAAACGTAGGGAAGCCATATATTTTTTATTACGTTTTATTCATCGGTCTCAAAATTTTGAGTTCCAATTCGAAATTTCAATTTTAACATTGAAATTTTTGTCTTTGAACTTGAAATTTGAAGTTTTCTTTTTATTTCAAAATTTCGTATTTGTACCTGAAATTTAAAGTTTGAGTTCAAAATTTGATGATTAAAACAATTATTTTGACCGATTTTAAAATTTAAATTTTTACCTTTGAACTTGAAATTTTAAGTTTTAGTTTGAACTCAAAATTTCGTATTTGTACTTGAAACTTCAAGTTTTAGTTCAAAATTTGATGATTAAAAAAAATTATTTTGGCCTTTCTATTTTTTTGTCATAACCATAGATCGGCATTCGATTGGATAAATCATCTAAATTATCTCTATCATCTTTTTTACACATTAATATAACGCACATGCTAACTATTAATAATGCATTTAACTAATTAATATCAAAACATGTGAAATTATTTGAAGTCCACCAACTTTATACATCTTATAAATCTTTTTCTGGACCTTTAACCACTGCTTTAGCTTCTTCATCCGCTTACTAGCTGTCATTTTGTCGAGGTCCATGTTATCTCACTGTATTTGAAATGTACGTAGATCTGTTTGAAGTGGTGGATTTTAACACATGTTTTGATTCACAACAGGTGACCGATTCCGAAACTGATTGGTGGATTTCCGATCAAGAGGAGGAATTATTGCGCTTACTAAGCGACAGCAAAGAGAATATTAACGCAGAATCTTTACAATCTGATATCGTTCAGTGTTTAGTACCCGCTTCTTAAAACTGCAACGAATTGTTTGCTTTTGAATATTTTTGCTTTGAAAATACTCTCTGAAAGCTACTCAAACTGTTCTAGTCGCTTGTGTGTTCTTTAATCGTATAATCGGTCATCACTGCATTTCTCTATATGGTTGTATTCTTCAAATCAATGTCCATAGTACCGTGAGTCAATTTAGTCATTTTACATTTACAAGAAAACACTGCCTTCTTCTGACCATTGAAAAAGTAGTTTTAAGTACCTTCAGTCTATTTTTTAAGATATGTTGCATTTATAATATAATAGTACTTTTATTTTATTTATTTGTTAATTAAATAGTTTTAAAACCAAATCATTTTAAAGACATAGCTCATTTTATATATTCGAAGGATACACCTATATAACTTACTGTGATGGCCAAGATAATGTTTTCGACTTGAAAAAAAAATATTTTTTATGATTATATTACTTTTTTTCATTGTTTATTGTGTGTGTTTATTGTTGTAAACATGCAATACATGAATACTTATTTTCTTATATATTTATGAATAAAATGTGTGGTATAGAAAGTAGTTTTATTGAAACTCTAAAAATATTTTTAATAGTTGGTATGTATTTTTGTTTTGTGTACATTACTGGTTTAGAATTGGCGCCTATTCTTCTTCCGTTTTCCATACGATACTGACTAACAATTTCAATACCTTTCAGCTTACATGGATTTTCTCTAAAAGCATGATTGTACATATCACCGATCTGTTTCTTACACACTTTATCACCACTGGGAATCGTATTTATTTCAGGTAATGGTCACAAATGTAACGTCGTTGTTGAAAACGGTTAAAGCCGTCGAAGACGAGCACACTCGAGGAACAAGAGCTTTGGAATCCACCGTCGAAGCTATAGCACAGGAAATGAGGGTGAGAACATGTTGTTTATTGTAATATACTTCTCTCAAACTTAAAATAATAGATGGCGCTAGTCTTTTAAAAGCCTTGACATCTTTGTCTATAGTATAAATAAGGATTTTAATAGACTAGCACCATCTATTATTTCCACTATTAAGCTTGATTTAATGACTGAATAAACAAAGACGTAACATAATCAATGAAATTCTAGGCACTTTACTCTGTGGAAGGTTACAAACAAGGTGTTACCGCCGAAGACCTCATTCGTTGCACTAAAGCCATCACCAATGCCACCGCCAAGTCTGTAGCGGCAGGAATAAGCAACAAGCAGGACGATATCATAGCCGCTGCTAATTTAGCGAGAAAATCTATTTCAGACATGTTGATAATCTGTAAAAGCGCGGCTTTCACTCTGGCGGAAACTGACGATCTGAGGAGCGACACTCTGAACGTAGGGCACGATTGCGCTAAACAGTTTAGGGAGCTCCTGTTGCTTATTTTACAAGGCAGCACGTCGCCCGACGTGAAACACACTTTGCCGCTGGTGTCTAGGAAAATAGCGCAGTCTGTCACGGAGATAGTAAGCATCGCTAAAAAGCTCAAAGGTGAAGGAAATGTTAAGAAAACTTGTGAAACGCTACAACGATTTTATTTTTTCAGGTTCTGATTGGGTAGATCCGGATGATCCAACCGTTATCGCGGAAAATGAGTTGTTGGGAGCAGCCGCTTCGATTGACGCTGCCGCGAAGAAGCTTGCCAGTTTGCGTCCAAGGCAAAATATTAAGGTAGGATTTTATTAATCGTTTAGTTTTGCTCTGCATATTTAACCAAATTCTTTACAGGATTATAACGTTTTTATATTTGATATTTACTTTCCTAAAGAGGAGAAGCTTGCGTATTGCTTTAAGATATGTTTGATATTCTTGGTTGTTGTTATGAAGCACCCAGGAGTCAAACATATTATTATAGCGGTACACATTTCATCGCGCTCTCTTCTGTCAAGTCAGGGTAAATTTTGAAAAGAATTTTTTTGTTTTTCTGTTGTACATATTTTTATTTTAAAAACTTTCCTAAAATTCTCATTAAATAAAGTTACCTTGATAGCTAATATGCTATACCCGAAAATTCTTCGAAAATTTATAGAGTTCTAAGAACTGTATTAGATAATTAAGGCATATCCTGATCTTCAGCTAGTGCAGCTTGTATTTTCCTTACTGTCGGTCTTTAATTTCTGAAGAAAAATCCATGAAATTTCCTATCTATGAATGGTTATATTGACTTCTATTTTTCCTTTGGATTTACTTCTACTTTTTTTATAACACTATATATATTAGAAACTTACACTTGTGTAAACGAACCACATCATATCATGACTGAATTCCTTCATTTTTTCATTATTTTTTTTTCTTTTTCTTATTTTTTCTTAATTTTTTTATTAGTATCACTTGTCCATCATTTAGGTTAGGTTAATTTTTTTTTTAGTTTTTTATTAATATCATTAGGTACACATTCTTTAAATAAATATGAAAGTTACCTTGAGGAAAATATGTATAATTTGGTTTTTTCATCAGTTATTACAGACAATAAAAATATTTTAAATTCTCTTAAATTTATTTAAAAAATGTGTACTGATACAATTTATAAATTTGTTCCCAAATAGATTATTACTTCCTTTTAAGTGTTACATCATAAAAATGTATGAAATGCATAACACCATAAAACAGAAAATGTTTACTTACTTTGTAAATATATGAATAATGTGCCATGAAACAGGCCTCACCTTGAATCCACAGCAAACTTTGTAACTTTAACGTTGCTAATTGTGACGGTGAATCTCAAATTACATTTCCGTGAAATTCCAGACTCAAGACTTGGACGAGTCGATGAACTTCGACGAAATGATCCTGGAAGCCGCCAAATCCATCACTGCCGCCACTTCGGCATTAATAAAGGCTGCCAGCGCGGCCCAACGAGAATTGATCGATAGCGGAAAAATGTCGAGAACCCCTATTTCGTCCTCGGACGATGGTCAGTGGTCTGAGGGGCTCATTTCCGCGGCACGACTTGTGGCCGCTGCGACGCACAGTTTGGTGGAGAGCGCCAATGCTCTTGTTCAAGGTAGGTGCCATTTTTATAAGAATGATTATGTATCAAACCGAGCGTTTATTTAAGATTAATAAATAAAGTTGAGGACATACTGTATGTACATGTTAATGTATAAAGTAATATTATAGAACGTGGTGAGGACGAAAACTGAGTTTAGCGGATATTTTGTCTAAATATAAGCTGAAATAAGGACTCATTGAAAACACAATTTGTTACTATAGAAGAGGCTTGAAATGAAGTTGTAAAATGTAAAAGAGACGGTTAACATAGGTGGGATAGAGAGCCTATCTATATCCCTAATAATTACTATCAGTATTATTCAGGGTTCCCTCCCACCTGGAAAAGTCAGGGAATTCGTTTTAAGCATAATAAAGCCAGGGAATTTAAGAATATGGCGTAAAAGTCAGGGAATTTTTAAATATATTCACAACAGTCAGGAAATTTTAAAATTAATTGAAATTGACAAATATTTTGTTTTATTTTACTTTGGTTTTATATTTATTTTACAATGTTCCAAATCCAAATACTATGTATTCGTGCCAAAAAATAATTATTTTGTTACAATATTTGAGTTATTTTTTTTTTTAATGTGTCAGGGAAAACCTGGAAAAGTAAAGGAATGTAACATGAATTTAAAAGAGGGAATCCTGTTATTACAACTAATGGTGCCCTATTCATCATACAACATTCAATTTGTTACAATTACATAGAAACTTTTTTTTTTAATTTTAGGTCTTGGTAGTGAGGACAAATTGATAGCAGCAGCGAAACAGGTGGCTAGTTCCACAGCACAGCTGCTGGTAGCGTGCAAAGTAAAAGCAGAAGGAGACACCGAAGCTACGAGACGACTACACGCGGCTGGCAACGCTGTCATCCGTTCCACCGACAATCTCGTGAGAGCCGCTCAGAGAGCCAAGAGCATTGAAGAGGAGAGGTACCTCGTGCTTAACAAGAAGATGGTCGGCGGCATCGCGCAAGAGATCAATGCGAGGTAAAAAAAAACGTTAAAGGTGATTTAGTTGGAAAACTAAAAAATTGTTTTCAGATCGGAAGTGTGCAGGATAGAAAGGGAACTAGAAGAGGCCCGCAACAAGTTAAGTGCCATAAGACAAGCCAAGTACAAACTAAAAGGGTACGATACGTCTGGCGACGACACGGACGGTTACATAAGCTCTGCTCAAGAAGCAGAAACTATGCGGTGAGTCCCAGGTGTGTGTTTACTGTCTGTATCCTAACTGTCGGCTTTTGTATTAATTGGTGACGGTTTCTAATTTTTTTTAACAAAGTCAGGGAGGTTGATGATTACTCAATACCTAAAATTGAAGGTAACGCTCAATATTGATATCCTAAAAAAATATATGGGTATTTTTTTTTTTATATTTAGATCTTTTCATTTGAAATAGTTTCAAACTACACACACGTTAACGTTGAAATAAAAAAATGCAAAATCGTTATTTTCAAAATAAACAGTTTTAAATAAGAAGTTCAAAATTATTTGTAATAAAAAAAATTTTAATATTTAGGATGACTAAAATTCGCTTCAAATTCAGTTGCAGTTAATACCACTTTTCCAAAAGTTCCAAAATAGTAGATTAATTCTGAGCGCTTAGATTAGTATGGCAGGTGAGGGTTGAAAGGGACAAGACTCCATAGATTGACATTGTGTCAACCTAACACTTTAATAATTTACTTTAAAAAGTTTTATGCTCACCCAGAATGCTGTCTTTTTAGAGGCGATAGCCTACCACCACCCACTTACACCTACATGATGCGCTCTCTGCAGATATCACACTTTCACACATAATACACTACACTATTTACAAACAGTACTGGTTACTATGTCACTATAACGGTCACACATTTACACTTACTGTCGGCTGCTGTAGGGTGCATTATCCACATTAGAGCCACAGCATCAGGTTCCATGTGTGGCAAAACAGTGCACATTTTTGTCAACAATATATTCTTCGATTCAGATTTCAACCTTCTTCTTCTACTTCTTGTCACTATTTCGTCTCTTTATATCAGAATGCTCTTTCAGTTTCGTTTTATAAAAGGAAAATTCATGTCAATAATTCCCAAAAGCACCCTTTTACATATTCTCAGCAAAGTTTTATGCCGTGAGATAACCTGAATTATTTTTATTGTCGATAACTCATTTTTGATATACCATGAATTGTTCTACGAATAGCATATTTTGTACCATCTTCCTTCCATGAGTTTTCACCATTTTCCATTTTGCCATTGTATATTTTCCTTTGCCATTCTTTATTGTACAATATACACTACTCACAGACACTCTTATTAATGAATTATATATTTCAACCGCATTATTTACACTGATATTTTGGTTTTGAATCCTAATTCCTTCATAAAAGTCTTATCCGATGTTCCTACATTTATTACATTAAGGCATTTACGATTTTGAGAAGAGCTTGAATTATTCTTCATTCTTAAGAGCACAAACACAAAATCAATATAAATTAATGAAAATCACGATTAAGTAGCGGAAAGATATTTAAAAAATTTTCCACGCGCACACCCATGGTAACGCTGCAGATGGAACAGGTGGGCCAGACAATTCGTCATAACCAATAGAAATCGAGCATCCTGATGTGATGCACGCATATTTGCTGCAGCAAAAGCTGTGTAATCAGATATGCTCTACCAAATATGCTGAACATACAATTCAATACAATTTTATAGAACAATGTACTGACAGCATGTATTTCTCTTTGTGTTCGCTGCTATAAATTGTGAGCAGGTTTCTAACACGAATCACTCTAGTATTTTGAAACTCGACTATAGCTAGTGTTGCACAAAGTTGGGCTAGACTTCAGTCCGCACTCTAGTAATGACTTGAAAAATTGTTTCATATTTTTGTTACATCCCAATTTTTGAGATGGACATTTGAACTACTGTAAGAACGCATCTACATTAAAACCCCGTATTTTCATAGAATCTTTACAGGCTCAACAAAAATACAAATTAGTTTAATTAAAAACAGTTAACTACTTTAAAATACCCGTTCTAATCAACACCTACTGACTTTGAATCTAGCATTTATAGAACCCTTTGTAGTTGTTGTCTAATCTTGTTTCCTTTCCATGTATTAACACTAATGAATTTGTTTGTTGCATGCAGAGTGAAGGTTGTTATCCATAAAATGAACAATAACAGTAATTAATAGGTAAGTGTACCGTTCTAATTCCATTAATTTGGGACATGTTTGCTACATATATGTCGCAACTCTCCAAAATATCGGTCTGGTAACTTTTATATTAATACGATAGTTTAAGTTGTTCGTGATACGTAAAAAGCTAGAGTAAGTTTCCTATGTAACATTTAAAAGTGAATTTACGTTTATTTAAGTGAACTGTTCTCTTTTTTGCCGATTTAAAAGTGATTAAAAAAAACGTTCTTTGAAGTAACAACTTTTACACCTTGTATTTTGGAACACAACTTAAACTATCTAATGCAATATTCATTACACAGTAACTTGCTAAGTTGGAGGCTGTCCTAACTTTATTTTGAAAATTTGTAATTATTCTATGCATAAATTATAAAAAGAATTTTACTTATACTACAAGCATTGCTACATGTAACCTATACAATTGTATATTGTTGTCTACTTTCAGATATACCCACGGTTATGATAGTTCGCAAAGCCAGGGCACCCCGTCACGGTACTACCAGGACAAGTACAGCCACCTGGAGAGCCCAGAAAAAGTTAACTCCTTAGAGCGTAACAAGAAATCTTACCTACAATCTCACATTAACGATCTGGACTCTTCGGTGTACGGCACCACCAACAGTTACACACAAAATGACTATAACTATCCAAATTACAATTCGTTCTCACAAAATGCACCTAAGTTCACACCTAATTATGGATCCGGTCAGTACGGGGGAAGGAACGACTATGCCAGTCGAACTTACGAACCCTCCAAACCATACGAACCTTCGAAACCTTACGAACCCTCCAAGCCTTACGAGTCTTTCAAGTCTTACGAACCCTCCAAGCCTTACGAGCCTTTAAGCACGAGCACTCCTAGTCATTACGCGAGTTTAAATAAAAATTACAGCACCAGCACCACTCCTAGAACGTTCGGCACACCGACGCAAGACAAAAGTTTCGATTATAGCTCGACCAGGTGCAACGTGGGGTCTCCCTACGCCCCCGTCGACAGTTTCAGCAATTCCGAGTACAAACCGACCTCGGACGGTTATTCCAGTTCCGAGTACGTCACCAACACCTACAAAACCCCCGCAGGTTATAAGACAGACAGCTATAAATACGAGAGTTATCAGTCGGCGCCGCAACACACGTATTCTTCGAGTAGCGAGAAGTACTACTCGGGCTCGCCCGCCGGTAAAACACAGCCCCTGTCGCCGCTCGACATGAAGAGTTTCGACTCTTTCAAAAACGGGTCTGACAATCAGTACCAGTCATCGTTTTCCAGCAACGTGGAATTCATCAATCAACCGCCCGTGCTTAAAGACGACGACACGCTGGAGCAGAAAATGTTGAAGAAGTCCGTCACTCAGCAGATATTCGAGAAGAAGACGGTGTCTATGACGAAATCGAGTAAACAGGAATCGAGTGTAAAAAGTTTTAAGTTTGAGTAAATTATGCCAAAAATTAAATAGATGTCGAGACGAAACTAATCGAATGTAAGGCTGCCATAACTCCTGTCTGTTGTACAATATATTTTATCTGATTATCGTTTTAGTTGTTTTACGAGATAAGTGTCCTTATTTTTGACAATGGTGCTAATATGTTTTCGCTTCTCTTAACTGTGGTTGTTTTTATTAACCAAATACTTAAATGATTTAAATTATATGTGCCAATAATACATTGTAGGCTTTCATATGCTGTAATAATTTCTTTTAAGTTGTATATTCAAAGTTATATTTTTTAATATATTTCTGTAGGCACTGTCGTAAACTGCAAAGTAAATTTTAAAGTGCCTATATGGTTTATACGCATGATATGTAGGTTTAATTAATTTTATTCACATAACAAGACTTATAGTGCCTAATACATATAAAATTGCCTTTTTATTATACACATTTTACATGTTATAGGAATGTTTTCAGATATATAATTTAATTGTATCTTATATGAAATAATAAAGAAACTAATTTAGATATCGGTCGTATTCATAGTCTCTAAACTACTTGAATATCATGAGTGAAGGTCAGAGGTATACTGCTCGACACAACCCAACTCAGTTTATCAGCGTAAGTATGAAAGACGTATGACATAAAAAACTAAGACAAAAAAATTTAAAAACTATCACATGCAGGGTGATCTGTAAGGAATGTGCCATACTTTAAGGCTAGCTTCCTTGGACACAACTTACCTTAGTACAATTTTACTTACCTTAAGAAGTTGTAGGCCTAAGAAAGTACTTTATTTATTTAATTTTTATATGATAATATTGTTATAAACACAAATATCTGATTGATTTTCGCGTTAAATGTACAAAGCGTTCTGAGCGCCTGTGCCATTATATTAAAGATAAAAAAGTTTTAGTAAAATGATTAGTTATATTGAAACAGTCTTCGATTAATTTTAATAAAGGCATATTTCTAATCATTTTGCGAAGACTTTTATCTTTATAAAAAATTTGAAAGAAATAATATAGTGTACATTTAAAGCAACAATCAATCAAATATTTGTCTATCAAGAAAAAAAAACTTCCAAAATTTCAGTATAATTACCCAACAAATATCGTAAAATAATTAAATAAAAGTAGTTTTTCAAGCCCATAGCCTCTTAAACAAGCAAAATTGTGCTAAGGTAAATTACCTCGTTTTTATCAGAAAAAGCTAGCCTTAAAGTATGACACATCTTTACTGAATCTCTGTATAAGGCCCCGCTACAGATTATGCGTGAATTTGCAATGCATGGTTTCTAAGGAATTCGTTCATCGTGTATAGGGTTTTTATGAATGGATTTTTAACGAACAAGACCCTACACACTTCGCCAATTCCTCGCATTAGCAAGCCTATGTTTACTGGAAGCTGTAATTTAATTATGAATATAAAATAAAAAAGTACTTTGTTAGGCCTATAACTTTTTAAGGAAGCAAAATTATACTAAGGTAAGTTGATGTAATACACATTATTTTGTCCAAAAAGCTTGCTAATCATTTAGAAACATTTCTCTATTAAATTTGCCCTAAACTAATCCACCAACATCTGTGTTATGGTTATTGGAAGGAATATCTGTCAATGTCATAACACAAATTTATACAAATATTTTCTGGAAACAAGGCAATTAAGTTATTCTGATATACTGACACCATTATCATTGCTTGTTAACGTAGGTGTGAAATCAGTAATCAACTTTCAAATACTAATATGAATACATCATAGAAGATAGGAGTTACGACTCTTATGGAATACTAAAATCATGGTTTGAAGAACTCAAATGAGTTATTAAGTTTTTGAAGAAGAACTGAGCAAAAACTATGAAACAGGTCATTTCCTCCAATATGTATGCCTTTATAACCTTCAAGAGCTCACTTTAATGAGTTCATTTAAAAATTTTGTCGAGTTAAAATTTGTGAAACCAGAAAAAATAATTTTAAAATTAAATAATACAATACCTACATATAAGCTTACTTTACATTTTTATTGTGAAAATTACAAAATAAATAAATAAATAAAAGTATATATTTTAATGTTTGTTGGATACCAAACTATTTAAATAATTAGTGCTAAAATCAACCAGTTTGTTACTTTGTCTTATATAAGCATCTTGTTGCAAGTTATCGAACCATCTTGATACATGCATATACTTTTGTTTGTCTAAATATGACATCGCAATCTGTAAAATAAATCATTTTTAAAGACACAAAACGAAAATGAATATAACCCTTACCATTGCATTAATTAAAATATAGTAGAGGGTCACATCGGCAATTGTTAACTTGTATGAAACTAGGTATGTTTTTGTAGCCAGCATATCGTTTAGATCCTAAAATAGAGCTTCATTTCAATATTTGTTTTAAAATCGCTAATTCTTTTCATTATACAAATATTCCACTGAAAGTTAAAGTAACCCTTTAGAAAAATAAAAACAATAATTTGTAACAATGAAATTTAAAATATAATGCAATATACAACCTCTGATTTGAGTCTGCTAAGATAAAAAAAAAACATATGCACTACAAAATATATATCAACCATGAGATGATGTTTATATTTAGATCACATCATTTTTGGTAGAATTTGATTAAAGAATGAAAAATTAATAATAAAAATATAAATTTACTCACACTTAAAACTTGTCTCAGATTCTGGGGCTCGTCAATATGAACGGCATAAACAATGCCATACTCTAGCCACTGCTGAATTTCAGCTTTTTCCAAAGAATCTGTACTCCATAGATTAGATTTGGATTCAATTAACAGTGATAGTATGATGTTAATCACTCCTGTAATTGTTTTGCTGCCTATTACACGTGAACAAACCTGAAAAACTGAGTTAAAATATGTAAATATAATAAAAAAGATTATACTTACAGAATTTTCGTTTGTTTGTATTTTCCCCAGTGGGACCTTTAAAAGAGCAGCTAACTGTCCTAAATACTGCTGTGGATTTAAAACCATAATGCACTTTTTCTACTTTGACAAAAAGATTAGAGGTTAAGTGACAAAAAACTAAAAAAGAAGCCACAGAACATATAAAGAAATATATCTCCCCATAGAAAACAATTGTCACATTACAAGTTTGTTCCTTTATCAACTCTATGATACACACAGAGTAAGACAAAAGTAAGATAGGGAATTTGTTACACTATTTACCCGATTTACCCCTTTTCATTATTTCGACGTTAATGTTGACCGAAGTGTAAAGACAGTCTACGAACAAGCAAAGCACCAAAGTTTATTTTATACAGTGACATTTGCTTTCGACTATTATCGAAAATAAGCAAGAACAAAATTCCATCACTGGTATTAGACATGCATGCAGTTTATCTTTTATTCAATTTAATTCTTTTTTATCTCCCAACATTAAAAGTCTACATGAGTAATTTTAAAATTCTGAAGTATATTTATATTACAAAGTTTTATAAATACACTAAATTGCTACTAATTACATTTTGAGTTTTCCTAAGCTAGTATTAACAATTATGTTAGGCAAAGTGTCTGCAATAATTCCTGTAGCTACAGTTATATTATTTTCCCTTACTGTAAACTGCTGCCCTTGCGACATCACCATTTTCCATAAAAGTGTTATTTTTACTGTACCGTGTTCTCCTGGCATTAGCATGCCCATACCTTCATCTAAAAATTATACATTTATGCATTACACAACAGACAAATAGCTAAATTTTGATACCTAAATCAATTCTGCAGGGTACGTTCCACGTCCTACTGAATAACTGCTGACAATATTTGCCCGTTATAGGTTTCGATCGACCACCTTCACTTCTGGATAATAAGTAAATGCTAGCTTTAAACTGGTTACTCAGTTTTTCACTTCCAGGGGCGCAAAGTAACATTCCTCGTTCCACATCTTTAAGTCTTACTCCTCTAAGTAGGGCTCCTATGTTGTCGCCTGCTCTAGCCTAAAACGCAGAAAAAATTTTCAACCCATTGTTTAAAAAAATTACACTGCAAATTCACAAAATTCTACAAAAAAAAAAGTTATTTAATGATAGGATGTACAGGGTCGCGTTTCTCTTACGCAAGACTTAACACTCTGTAATCTTTGTACAATACTGGCAGGGCAGCGGTCTGTACGTTCTATCATTAAAAGTATACAAACAATAATTTACCTCAGGTACACTTTTCTTAAACACCTGTATGTCTGTAACAGTTGTTTTAATCTCATTATTAAAACCCAAAAGTTCAGCCTCCTGGTTTTTTTTAATAACACCCCTACTAAGTGTTCCAATCACGACAGTGCCTCTTCCTGGGATCAAAAAGGCATTGTCGATTGGTATTAAAAATGGGGCTGCAAAGTCTCTTTCTGGATTTGGTATGTAATTATCGACAGCGTCCAACAGTTTTCTTACCGATTTTATCCCTATTTCTGTATCTTTCCCATCGAGAGCTTCTAATGCTGATCCAAAAATGACAGGAGCGTTGCTTCCGTCAAACCCAAAATCTTCTAAAAGCTCTCGTATTTCTAATTCTACCAAATCAAGTACCTATAAAAAGTACGTTAAACTCAGTCGCTTAAATGTAGTCAGTTTTATAAGAATATACCCACTTCTTGATCGACTAAATCAGCTTTGTTGACAAAAACAATTATTTTAGAAATTCCAACTTGTCTTGCTAATAAAAGATGTTCTCTAGTTTGAGGCATTTGACCATCAGTGGCCGCAACAACTAATATTGCTCCATCCATTTGTGAAGCCCCAGAAATCATATTTTTTATATAGTCAGCATGTCCTGGACAGTCAGTATGTGCATAATGTCTTTTCTTGGTACTATATCCGATATGAGCAGCATTAATTGTAATACCTTTAACAACATTACGTTTTATAATATAATTAGAAAATACTACTACCTATTGTGTTACAGTAAATCGTTAACTCACCTCTAGCTTTTTCTTCTGGTGCTTTATCAATTTGATCATAAGATACATAATTAGCTAGTCCATCTTTCTGTAACACTTTGGTAATGGCTGCAGTTAAAGTGGTTTTGCCATGGTCTACATGTCCTATAGTGCCTATATTTATATGTTTTTTCTCTTCAT
The DNA here is from genome assembly GCA_037114965.1 of Monochamus alternatus. Classification (NCBI taxonomy): domain Eukaryota; kingdom Metazoa; phylum Arthropoda; class Insecta; order Coleoptera; family Cerambycidae; genus Monochamus; species Monochamus alternatus. Next base: position 11,220,199 of record CM073427.1, read on the forward strand.
TACTCTGTTTCAAACTTGCCGCTGAAGATGAGAAAAATCGGGCATATTTTAGGTTATGTACATTTTTGTGACAAAACTGACATACATGTGAAGACCGTCTTCTAATGAGAAAAGATATATTTTTTTGTGGAAAAATTAAATGTTGAAGGCTTCGAAATATAAAAACAGCAGACATTTTATGAAATTTATTACAAAGTTATAACATAACCACCATTTTTACCATCAAGAGACTGAGTTTGACAGATAGAGCTCTAACCTTTATGTAAAGAGTTTATAAGATCGATTTTCGTGAGAAAATTTACTAGTTCCTACATTTTACACGGCAGGTTTTTGTCACTTATTCTTGGGGTCGGCCTAGCGCAAGTGGCAAGGTTAGTGTGACATAATTCATTATTTAAAGTAAAAATTTATAAAATTGTTATTATAATCAGTGGTATTAACTATTTACTTACTAATACCTTGATTTATTTAGACTAGGATCTACATTTAAAATTGTGTAATTATTAGTGATATGCTTACATAATACATATTGGAATACCTTGTTCTATTGGTTATTTTATAGGATTACAATGTTGGGTCGTTTCGGTAATTTGGCACCGTTATTAACGCAAAATGTGCCACCACAACAGCAGCGTGGTATGGCCACCCTAAAAGCCATTTCGATTCGTCTGAAATCTGTAAAAAACATCCAGAAAATCACCCAGTCCATGAAGATGGTGTCGGCCGCTAAATATGCTAGAGCAGAACGTGAACTAAAAGCTGTTAGACCCATCGGTAGTGGTGCCCAACAGTTCTACGAGAAAGCCGAAATTGCCGCACTGCCAGATGTTCCACAGAAACTTGTTATCGCCATTACATCGGACAGAGGCAAGAAAAATATATTATTTAATTTAAATTTATTAAAAATAAGTATTTGCTTGTATTACAGGTCTTTGCGGAGCCGTTCATACCAGCGTTGCGCGTCACATTCGCACAGAATTGGCCAAGGATGACCAAAATATAAAAGTCGTCTGTGTCGGGGACAAGTCCCGTGCAATTTTGCAACGTGTGTATGGGAAAAACATTATTTTGGCTTGCAATGAAATTGGTCGTTTGCCACCAACTTTCATAGATGCTTCGAAAGTGGCCGACGCTGTTCTAAAATCTGACTATCAGTTCAGCGCTGGCGAAATTGTTTTTAACCGTTTCAAATCTGTCGTGTCCTATAACACCCAGACACTGCCAGTTTTTAGTTTAGCCTCTGTGACGGTAAGAATTTGGAATTAAAAATAATACATTTTACTATAATTATGATTTTTTTTCGTTCCAGGCTGCTCCAAAACTGTCGATCTACGATTCTTTAGATGATGAAGTTGTTCAAAGCTACCTGGAATTTTCTTTGGCGTCTCTACTGTTCTATGCTTTTAAGGAAAGTGCTTGCAGCGAACAATCATCTCGTATGACTGCCATGGACAATGCCAGTAAGAACGCAGGGGAAATGATTGATAAATTGACTCTCACATTCAACCGTACCAGACAGGCTGTCATTACCAGAGAGTTGATTGAAATCATCTCTGGAGCGTCAGCCCTGTAAATACATTCACTTTCAATATTTGTTTTATTGTGTGGCTGTTATCTTTTACGTAACTATTTTTCAGTAAATTTAAGGTAAAAACCAATAGGGATAGGTAAAACACTATAAAATCTGAAAATTATTTTTTTCTATTCTTTATTTATCTACGATAACAGGCCATAATAAAGCCATAGTATAATAGCACTGCATGTAACAGTGGAAGTGGATGGAAATGTGTAAGCCCAAAGTCTCTGAAACATCAAATAAATGTTTGTATTCATATTTACTGTTATATGTTATTAAATTATGGCAATAAAACACCTGCAATGTGTACTATTTAGTTTTATTTATTTTTGTATATATCAAATTCTAACAGTCAACAATATTTTGTATTAACGGTGATTAGTGCAGTATTAAACTTTAATAAATATATTTTGTACAATAATTTAAACTTATTTAGGTTATGTCTGAACTATTTTTGTTTTGACAGGTATATAGTAGAAAAAGACAAGTGATTTACAATTCGGCGTTCCTCTTTCTCGGAGCATTATACTATTTTTATGAATATGAATGCAGATTGTAATACGTAATCGAACATTTAGTTCAGATGAAAAGAACGCTCTTAATGAAGAAGAAGAATTTTACATATAGTGTTTTCTATTATTGCTTGCAGAACAACCTCAGAGTGCTCTGTTTCAGATTCGCGTGTTCCTTTTAGCGCTCGCTCTCAGAGTGGGCGTTCCATTTTTGCTCGTAATCTGTGACGGAACGCTCCCAGGGCGCTCTCTATTGATCTGAAAAATTTGTCGGAGCAAGGGAAAGGTAAACAAAGCGGCCATATTTAATTTGAAGGTCTGAGTTGAGTAAACATCACAGGCGATTTGTTTTTTTCGTTTTGTGTTACTTTTTTACTTTTAATTTGATATGAATAGAAAACGTCGGTTCATTGAAGTCACTGAATTTCTTAGTTCTTCCGATTCTTCTCGAAAATCGGAAAAGGAAATCTTCTCTATCTCTAGCCGAAGGAAATTTCGAGGTTATCTTCCCTCTACTTTTCCAATGTGTGTTTCATTTTGCTCTGAAAAGGATTGCTCCTGCTCGGATTCGGAGTGATCCGTAACAGAACTTATAACGTCACAGATTGCACTCAGAGCACTCTGAGAGCAACATAATAGAAAACACTAATAGATTCCCTAGACCACAGTATATTTTCTATGACCACAGTATACTGTGCTCTAGATAAAATATGTAGATTGTATTATATATTTTGTGATGTAGATTCTAAAGCCTGCCATCACAGTATAGAAAGACTGAACTAATATTATCTGCTAAATCGCTTCGTCTTTTACATCACGGCTGCTGCAATTTATTAATTAGCAGATTATGTTAAAATCCTAATCGTTAATAGGTTTAACAAGTACTTTAAGTTGTCGGATTAAAGGTCCCTACTTCTTTTTTATTTTCCCTGTAACTTCTAATAATTAATTCTTGACACGTTGTACAATAAATAAGGTAATTGGTCGATAACATTTATACAGATTTTTTGCACATTATATTCAACAGTTTTAAAATATCTCTCTCTTTCTCTCTTTAATTTAAAATCTAGTGAAATTTTATTCAAATCTAGTAACTTTTTGAAACTGCATATGATAAGTTTTAAGCACTGTAATATAAAATTACATTTCAGTGGTTTTAAGATATTGACGTTGCAGCACTGACACTGGGCGATTCTATTTTGAATTTGAGGTTAAGTTAAGATGTTCACAATCTCATAGCAATGATTGTTTAAAACTTAAATAAATAAAATAGCCGAGAAACCGAAACCGAGGAGTTACCGGTCTGCTATGGCAGATTGGAGAATTAACGAGAAATACCGTAAACCCAGACGAACAAAAGGAACCCCATTTTATGTTCAGAGAAACTATTATGCATTTGGTATTATTTTAACGTCAGCGGCTTTCTGGTACATATACGAGTAAGTATATATGTTTAAAAATAAAAATTATGTTTACATCTGTATGTATGTTTTATAAGATTGTTGCCAGTGACCAGAAAATTAAAGAAATCTCAAGACGAAGACAAATTTAAAGCTCCTGAAGGTTTACAGACGAGAATAAAACATATTCAGCTTGGAAGATTTAATGCACCTTTAGATGAGCTTTTAGCGAAGGCTAGAGATAGAGAAGCAGAGAAATATGAAGACAAGTCACAACCTCAGTCATGGTTCAGCAAAATCATCTTCTCCCCACCACCAGATATTTAAAAATGGCAAAGCTAGGTTTGTGTCAGTACTTCTTAAATTGTAGAAATCTGTAGAAACAGTAATAACAAAATATTTTGTCGATTATTTAGATTTTCACAATAATTTAGATAACTAATAAAACATTGCTGCTGATTAATAAATTGTTAGTAATTAATTTGTATTTTATTTGTCAGTTCCAAAAACGAACAAATCTCAAAATATTTCGTCACAAGCAACACTACCATGGAAGACATTACTAAACCACAAAGTTCCGATAATTTTGATTCACCCTACAAAAAATCTTTAAGTCAGATTAAAATGATGTCTTGCAATGATGATCCCAGCAAGGATTTCAGAACTCCTAAACCAATTAAAGTACAGAAAACCAGTCGGAATAAAAAAACTGCACCACTCAGGCAAAATAAATTAAAATCAAAGTTAAGCTTTTCAAAGTCTAAATCTACAATAAATAAGAATTTCATATTCAAAACTACTCAGGACAACTTTGGATTATCAGACGTCAATCCAGAACACCTTCAAATGGCTTTAGCTTTGTCGAAATCAACTTATGCTGTTGAATACCCAGAACTGTCACAGGACACTGAAGATGCTTTACCAAATTTTTTAACTCCTGAGAAAATTCCGAAGGGAAAAACTACCTTAGAAAGATATGGTTTCAAATCGGATAAGCCAAAACTGCATGCAGAATTGAAGCGAGAACCTATTGAGGTAAATTGTTTCTTAAAAATGTATTTGTTAGCCATATTTACATCTTTATATTTGCAGCTTCCGAAAAGGAATAAAAACTCGAAATTTCGTTTCATAACACCCACTCTAAAAACACGCACAGTAGAAGAAAGAGAGTCGATCATTGCTACCAAAATTTCAATGATCCTTTGTCGTAATAATGAGTCATACGAAGAATCGGAAGAGGCTCAAAACTTGGATGAATTGTATAGTGACATACTTAAAAAATTTAAAAGGAATTGCTCATTATTTGCAGCAAACGCATTCAGTCTGGAAGATGAAAATTATAAATATTACAAAGAAAGCTTAAATATATCACCTGCTAAGTTTAGCTGTGGATGCTTGTTAAAAAAGTGGGAAGATATACCGGGGAGAGAAAAGTCGCCAATCCGAGGTCGACTAGAGTCTGAACATGACAGCAAAATTAATTCTAATAACACAGACATGGTTTTCGTTAACTCATCTCAGGATAGATTAAAATTAGGTATGCAATTAAATAATAAAAGAAATAACGAAACCTTCAGCAACGCTAACAATAAAGAGTGGGAAAATATACCGGGGAGAGAAAAGTCGCCAATTCGAGGTCGACTAGAGTCTGAACAAAATAATTTTAATAACACAGACACCATTTCTGTCAACTCTTCTCAAGATAGCATAAAATTAAATATGCAATTTAATAATAAAAGAAAAAACGAAACCTTCAGCAATAGTAACGGTAGTAGTACTCAAGTTTCTAACTATTTATCTGTAGAGTACTCGACAAATAGGGACTGTATTTCTCCAGATTTATTTGAATCTGAAAGTGAAAGTGAATATATGCCAAAATCTCCAGATACCTTAGATAATTTCTCGCAATCTTTATTATCGCCTTCAAAAAAACGACCAATATCAATCTCACAGGCCAGCAGTTTTGAAAACATACTAAAATATCCATCATTTAAGGCTGACGACAGTGACTTAGAACTTGTAGAGTATGACCTTAAAGAAATATCACAAAAAAGTTTATCATCAACAGAAATGAAAAACAATGCAAGCTCAGCAAAAAATATACTAGAATGTTTAGAAGATGAAGATACTGAAGTGTTGTATATGAATTCCCTTAATAAAAAAGAACTGGAAATAAATTTAACACAAGATTCATTATCAACTAATTCCAAAACATCACCAGAAGTCGAAAAATCACATTCAAAATCTCAAAGAATTGAAGTTGTGGATTTAACGTTCAGCTCTGATGATGATTCGTCAAGTCATTACTCTTCAGTTCAAATAGGTAACAAGTTAAACACAAACGAAATTGTTGCTAGAGAGTTAAGTGAGAAAATCCCTACAAAAAATTCAGGAGATTCCGACACAAACTTCGAGATGTCTCCATTGTATCTAAAAGAATCTGGTAATATTTTAGAACATGAAAAAGCCACCGATTTTTCAAGTGCCTTTACTGAGGAATCCACATCTTTGCACGATATTGAACATAGCAGACAATCAAAAAGTTCCTGTAAAATATCCATTGGATTAGACGGATTTGATTGCAATACTACTTTAAATGTGACAGACTATGTGACCCAAATTCTGAATCAAAATGAATCCAAAATTGGTAAAAATACTAATAAATACTTAATGTACGGTTTTATCTAAATAGGTAAATATTTTAGATGAAAACAACTGCGATACAGAATGTTCTGGTACCAAAGCTATCGACAATCCCTCTGATAACTTGGAAGATTTTAAAGGAGATAGTGATTTAAAAAACAGCAGCCAAGACGAGAGTAATGGACTTACGTCAAGTCAAGAATCGTGTTCAATAGAGAGTATTATTATTAGCGATGAAGAACTGAATTATTCAAGCATGCACAGTGAAAATGCAAAAACAAAAAATTTTTACGAATTATCGGATGCTGAAGAAATATCTGAAAATAACGGAATTAAAACAGATTTAATGGATATTGATGAAGTTTATAGCGTTCATTCAGGTAAATCATATTTTAATTACAGCTTCCAGTAAACAGGGTGTCGTGTAGAGAATGGGCCAGCTTCGCCTGATAAAAATAAGGTGATTTAAATCAACTTACCTTAGTACAATTTTGCTTCCTTAAAAAATTATAAGCCTGAGAAGGTACTTTTTTTCAGTTTTTTACAATAAATTTCTTATTAGTTGAGAAATTGTACTCAAATTTTCGAAAAACAGTTTTTTCCCAATATCTCTATTTTTTAAAAAATCTGAAAGGAATAATATAGCACAGATGCTCAGAACGTCATGTACGTTTAACTCGATTAGATATTTGTGTTTATCTCACTAAAAAACCTTATTTTCCAAAATTTGAGTACAATTAAATTGATTTAATTCTCATTATTTTTCTCCAAGGAAGCTACCCATAAAGTATGATACATTCTTTACTGAACACTCTGTATACAGGATGTAAATTTAACTAGGAGTCAGTTTTTTAGGTGCTAATGAGTTTTTCCCAGACTACTAATATAAAATCATATATTTTTTTATCAAATAAATTGTCAAGTTATAATTACACCCTGGACTAGAGGTGGGCACGTGACTAGTTTCACATATCCGCTCACGTCCAACCTCGGGTGGGTCCCGCCCGCTGAGTATGTAAGTTGGAAGCGTCAATCACGCGTGAATTACAAGTGGACGTCCACTTCACGCGTGAATAACGACGTCCGTCAATCAAGTGTGTCCCTAGATCACACATGACCGTAGTTTATGCATGATTTGCGCATCTTAATTTCTAAATTAAATTAAAAACGCAGAATCACGCACGTCACCCGTGACCCTTTGTGGCCCGTCGTGACTCATGCCAAGTGCCCACCTCTACCCTGTACATCTTTTTATACAGGGTGATCCGTAAGTAATGGCCCATGGAGGCATACTAGATTTTTCACTTCAAAATATTAAGATTTAAGCCAAAATTAAATTTAAAAAGTGATTTTTTTGTAACAATTATACTGTGTTATTACTGTAATTTTTCATATTCAGATATTTTTTCAATGGACAACAAGAATATTTAAGAGAATTTGAAATAGATTACAAGCTGATAATTAACAATTTAAAGGATCTGTTTAAAAATTTAGAGAAAGACGAAAAATTTGTTCACATTGCGGATTATCGACAAACTAATTCAAGACGACTACCATTTTAAAAACATTGCATGTTGAAAAATACTATCTGTAGCATTTTACACCAGTACAAATTTTACTGCTTGTTGATCTACCTTGAACATATCTAATTTGCAGGGGAATTTTGGCACCTACTACATTAAAATATTGTACAATGCAGCTGATTGTTGAAAATCTATTTTCTCGAAAATGGCCAATTTCTGAGACCGATGACAAGTATACCTTTTTTCCTGTAAGTTAAAGATTTTTTAATAGAAAACGTGATAACGTTAGGGTCAAAAAAGTTACTCTCGCATTTATGTTACAAATATGACGGATGTGGCGCCCTCTATGAAAACATTGAAATGGAAAACAGATTGTGATTTTTCATATCCAAAAACATCTGTTCCCAAATTTTTAAGTTGATACATTCAAAGACATTGTAATTTTTACAAAAAATCATATAAATCCGACTTTGACACTCTGTATCTTTTTTATTATCCACATTTGCAAGTTGGCTTAAATCGCAATATTTTGAAGTGAAAAATCTAGTATATGTCCATGGGCCATTACTTACGGACCATCCTGTATAGTTAAAATCGGTTTCCACTTTTATAGCATTAAAAAATAAGTATAAATGTATCTCAAGTCCTGTCCACAATCGAATATCAGAACTTAGAGGCAACTCACCCTTAACAAAGGTATCCCTTACGACAGCATTAGATGATTCCTTTAACGATTTACTAGAAAATTCAAACATACTAAATCAATTAGAGAACGAAGCTAATAAAAAAGTAATTGTCAGACCGTCCCCTGTTGAAATTACCGAAAAGCAATGCACTCCCGAAAAAGTCGAAAAAGTGTTAGCTGTCCGTAAAGAAAATGTGACTACTCCAGAAAACAACTTAATAATAAAAACAAATAATGTAACTCCTTTAACAAATTATGATGAGATGGATACTCCTGGAATTACTAAAGAATTACAGAAGTTCGGTTTGAAGCCCTTAAAACGCCAAAGAGGCGCTAAATTGTTGAAATATCTTTACGAGAGCACTCATCCATTGGTAGGACCCGACGAAATTGAAGAATTAAGTTCTGATGAAGACAGCCAAAAAACGGTTGCAAAAAAAAGAAGGAAATCTAATAATACAAAAAGATGCAATATTAATTCAGCTGAAGTAGGAGGGAATTTTCTTAAATGTGATCAGAGCAATATAGAAATTGTAGGAGATGTTCTACTTAAAAAGTAAGTCATGAACTGTATCCGAGTCCCAAAATAGTAGAGTCATTCATTTACACCACTTGGATGATAACGGGAGGGAGAGTTGAAGGGGACAAGATTCCGTAGACGTGCCACTTGAGAAGGGTTCAAAGAACATAAAATTAGTTAAACCAAATGGCCATCGACCGAAGTCCTTCAGCCAACACATTATAATTTTATAGAAAAATATATGAATAACATGTATTTTGGTGTTGGCTGCTATAAACTGTGAATGGATTTTTATAACATGAAACTCTACTATTTTGAAACTCGAATATAATAGAAAATACGTGGGGCCAAAATATATAGTTGTTGTAAATTATTACTGTGGAAAAAGATGCGGATGTCAAAATTTAAATTATTTTCAAATTTATTTTTTGGAATAATCCTAGTGCCATTTGCAATTGTTAAATAATCTGCATCTGCTTTCCCTCAATTGGAAATTTGTTTAAAATAATCAGTATTGTTGTAATAATAAATTCTTTACCTTATTGCGTAAATGTTCGGAGTCAATTTGGAAACATTGCCTTTAGAAAAATGTGTATTTATTGGATATCTAGTATATTTTTCCACAAGATTCATTTGGCTATATCTTCATATTGTACCTCAATAATTGACCTTTGTTTTTTAATCCGTTATTTATGGTCCACCTTATATAAGTCAGCGATTAATTAGAAAGCTAACTGTCAATGCTTACTTCCAGATGTACTTTACCAATATTTTTGACAATCTGTAGCATTTTAGAGTCTAACAGAAACACATTTGTAAAAATATATTTGTAACTTTTTTTTAGCGAGGATTATGATGAATTAATATTTGAGAGGAAGTTTTCAGTAAGAATTCATTCATGTCGTATTCCATTACAAATTGTGTGGCATAACTTTTTATCACAAAACACAGATGTAAAAGAAAATATACTTCTGTATGAACCATTACAACTAGAAGTCTTACATGCAATGATAAAGGAGCAGACAGGGTGTAAATTTCATATCCAAGTAAGTTCTCAATTTATTTATTTTAAATATAAAGCAATAGAATTATTTCCTTCTAAAAATATCTTTAATTTTAGGACCTTTTAACATTTTTTGATAAGAAATGCATCACTATTCGGACTGCTCAGGGATCTCAGAGGAAGCCGAAATTTTAATAAGTCCTCTTTATGTATTTTTATTACTTTTTAAAATTTTATGGGTGAATATTTAATTGCTTACATTTTTAAAATTAAAAATAATGTATTTTATTATAATCTACATCTTTTAAACTAAATATAAAGCTTGTTTCACAAGTATTTGATTTATTTAAATATTCATATTTCTATGCCAACTACAAGTACCCAAGTAATATCACATTCCGTATTGTTTGCTTCAAAGGTAAATTATTCGTTCTTCTTTTGCTGTTTAACTTTGTAGTCTGATAAAGCTGCTTTAATGGCATCTTCGGCTAACATTGAACAATGTAGCTTCACTGGTGGAAGTGACAATTCTTTAGCGATCTCGGTATTCTTTAACTTCAGAGCCTGATCCACCGTCTTCCCTTTTACCCATTCTGTAGTGTAAGAACTACTCGCAATAGCTGATCCGCAACCAAATGTTTTAAATTTTGCATCAATGATTTTCCCATTTTCATCGACTTTTACTTGAAGTTTCATAACGTCTCCACATGCTGGTGCTCCCACAAGTCCAGTGCCAACATTCTTGTCATCTTTATCTAATGAGCCAACATTTCTTGGGTTCTCATAATGTTCAATAACGTTCTTGTGATATGCTGCAGCAAATACTTTTAAGGGTTCCTTCACGGTACGTAATATACCGATTGTGGTGTTGAGAGCCATTTTATGACCTAATTTTCTGCAAATATAGTTTTAGTCAACATGTATATATAAAATCTACAGATATGAAACTTACTGAACGTGCACTGAAGTTACTGTACTTTTGCTTCTAATTTTTGTATTGATTTGTCAATTTTGACATTTAACCTTTCGTCGTACAATGAGCCTGCGCAGTTCGCACCACAAAAGATGCGCACTATTTGCATGCAACCCATTTTTAGCGGTCATACCACAGTTTATACAGCTCGTCGAGTGAAGGTTCCAAAGGTTGCGACTAAATGCGCAATAAACACCAATGAAATTCATTTATACTCGACGAAGTGGGAGAGAATCTGTCTATTGACAAATCAGCGTGCCCCTTGAGCGCGCGAATGTGCGCGACTAAATGCACAGTCGTCTAAAAAAAAGTAAATCTGGAACATCGACGTGAAGACGCAGGACTGTAATAGACTGTGGTTATATATACCCACTGAAATGTAATTTTATATTATGATGACTGGAATGCGCGAATGGGATTACTCATGATCAGCGCCATATTTGTTTTGTGCCTCCTAGCAATGACGGAGCATTAAAGATTTAGCTGATTGTGAATTGAAATGAAAATGAATTCTGGATATGAAGAATTATTTGGTGCTATATGCTGGTTAATTTTACAGTCTCTTATAAAACATGACATATTCCAACAATAACACCCACAAAAATACAAAAAGTACAAAGACTAACACTAGCAAGATAAAAGAATGTACTGGTTAACCAGTTAACCACACTGTACACCAATGACGTCTTTCTTTCACTTCTGACCCTTCTGACCGACTTATGAAACGAAACCAGTCAAAGTCCAGAATTTTGTCCGTGGTTCTCATATGCCATGCTTGGTAGTTCAAACGCTACATTATCAAATCAAAATCTATTTTATTTAGGTTAAGATCTGATTTTGTAGGGTTATGTCAGAAATTCCTTGACAAATTTTTATGTTTTAAATGATTTTCAAAATTTTTAGTGAAAATGGTACACGTAACTTATTCGAAATTAATGCCGTTTCGTGTAATGAGACCAAATACTGTTAGAAATATAAGCAAATACCTTCACAGAGAAATTTGTTCTAAAGCCATTAGGCAAAAATTTATAGATTATTTCATAACAGAAAATGGACACAATTTCGTGAAATCTAGCCCCGTCGTACCGTATTGTGATCCCACTTTATCATTCGTTAATGCCGGAATGAACCAGGTTTGTGATTTTGTGGTTTTTTGATTCGTAAATATTTGGACTGATGTTGATTTTAGTTTAAAGGAGTACTATTAAGTACACAAAGGCCTCAATATAAGAGAGTCGCGAATAGCCAGAAATGTGTGAGAGTTGGAGGTAAACATAACGATTTAAATGTAATAGGAAAGGATGGATATCATCATACATTTTTTGAAATGTTGGGCAACTGGTCATTCGGAGATTACTTCAAGGTGTGATGTAGATTCCAATATATGTGCAATTTATTACCACTTTAAAAGTTTTTTTTAGAGAGATGCTTGCAAATTGGCTTGGGATTTGTTAACGAGAGTTTACAAACTACCAAAGTCGAGATTATATGTAACATATTTTAAGGGAGATGAAGGTTTAGGAATTACAGAGGATTTAGAAACCAAGGAGATATGGAAAGAAATTGGGTGAGCCGTGTAAACTACATATAAAAAATTCGTAGTTCTATGAAAACTTCGTTTGTTTTCAGAGTCCCTGAAGAGAGAATTCTACCATTTGGTGCCAAAGATAACTTTTGGGAAATGGGGTTAACAGGACCTTGTGGGCCTTGTACTGAAATTCATGTGGACCATATAGGAGCCATTAATAGATCGAAATTTGTAAATAAGGGTCTATACGATTTGACTGAACTATGGAATATTGTCTTTATTGAATATAATAGGTAATATGTTTATTTTTTATTACTATTTTTATTTCAGACCTTTTTATTATTAATAGACATATAGATGGAACTGTTAGTATACTTCCTCAGAAACATGTAGACACTGGTATGGGTTTTGAGAGATTAACGTCAGTCTTGCAGGGTAAAACCAGTAATTACGATACAGACAATTTCATATATTTGTTAAATGCAATTCACAAGGTAAATAATTTCCATTTTAGTTAATAATGAATTCTAATACACTTATAGAATTCTAGGGGTTTGCCAAAATATGGAGGAAAATTTGGAGAAAATGATTGGAATAATTTAGATACTTCTTACAGGATATTAGCAGATCACCTACGAATGATAACTGTTTGTTTAGCAGACGGAGTAATTCCAGAACAAAAGTGAGAGAATTTTTTTTTATATAGTATGTTTTAAAAGCTCTATGACAAATTTTGGCAAATGGTAGCTGGGTTAATGTCAAACATTTTTTCTTTTATGAATATAAAACTGATTCTTTTTTTTTATGAGTTACATTTTAATAAATATAATTTCAAAGTAGTCTGTTAAATAAAAATGAGGGTATAAATCTCATCCTTGGAATGACCGAATCTTTAGTTCGCCGATGTGAGATTTACATTCTGGCCAAGGGTGGACATTTTGAACAATTTTTATAGTATTAAGATTTGTTAATCATTTTAATAAAGGTTAACTAATATTTAAACTTTAAACACAAAATAATTATTGTTACAGCAACCATAAGTAATTTTTATTTACCATCTGCCAAAGTATGTCATAGAGCCTGTAGAATATATACAATTATAAATTTTCAGTCAAAAACTGAGAAGAATTTTACGAAAAGCATTCCTTCTTAGTGAAACGGTTTTTAAAAAAGAAAATGGATTGGTAAAGGAACTAACAAATTATGTTGTTGAAAACTTAGGCCCCATATATCCAGAAATGGAAAAAAATATAACACAAGTAAATGAAATAATAAATTATTGTCGAGTAAGTTGTATGATATAACTCTTTTCCAGATTCAGCAAATAGTATACTATGAGGAAGAAATTTATAAATCTTTGAGACAATCTGTGGCAAAAGACTGGGAAAGATTGTCCAAAGAAAACAAAAAGTTTCTAGAAATCGACATAGTTGAAAGTCCAAGTTTTATTACTGCCTATAAAGAGCTCGCATCACTAAACGTTAAAGAATTAGATCCAAGTTTGGCTTTCAAATTATACGACACTTACGGCCTGGACGAAGATACAATATGTAAACTATCAACAGTGTTGGATATAAAATTTAATTCTGATCTATTAGATCAGGAATTAGAGAGGGTCAAATACAGATCAAAAGAAAACTCTTCGATTCAAGACGATAACATGTATTCTACTCTAGCCAAGGAAAATGTTCCAAGAACGGACGATCATTACAAATACTTATACTCTAAGAGTCAGGACAAGTATGTGTTTGATAACTTAGATGTAAGAGTTTTAAAGATTTTTGAAGACGGTGTTTCCGTTTCCGAAATAGACAGCGATTTTTATTGTTCTTTATTACTGGACAAAACCAACTTGTATTCGGAGGCGGGAGGCCAAATCTGCGATACTGGCACTATCAGCTTCGGAAACGACACGTTTGATATCATGACTCTCGAAAATGTTAACGGATATATATTACATAAAGGCTTCTTTAAATCCAAAGGCAGTAAACTGAGTGTTAACTCACGAGGCCAACTGAGCATCGATCAAGACTTCAGATTGGGTTGTATGAGAAACCATACGAGCACTCACTTACTAAACGCTGCTGTTAAGAAGCTCAAAGGAGCCACTTGCCAGAAATCCAGCAGAGTGACTGACAGATATTTAAGTTTCGATGTCGCTATATTCGGCGATAAACTGAACGTTGATGAAACGCAGAAGATCGAGACACAAATTTTAAATACCATAGGGAATAAGCAACCAGTAAGTATCAGTGAGGTAGACAGCCAGAAATTGTTGGACTACGATTTCGTTACTTTAATTCCTGGTGAGATATATCCTGACAATGGCATCAGAATAATAGAAATTAAGGACGATGATTTGGTGTCGAGGTGAGACGCATTTTTTATAAGTGTGCTTTTAGTAATTTCAATTGAATTTCTATATTTTTTGAAGGGAACCATGTTGTGGAACACACGTAGTTAATACTTCAGATATTGAAGACTTCTGTATTGTCGGTGTAAAGTCGTTAGGAAGAAGTACCACTTCTATTACAGCCGTTACCAGTAATAGAGCTAAGCTTGCCAGATCGAATGCAGCCGAGTTAGTGGAGGAAATAGATGCATTAACAAAGAATATTGGTGATAATATCGATAAGGTAAGAAAGGAGTAATTGGTTTAAATTTAACCTATGGAAATGAAATCGGTAACTTGCTTGAGAATGTCAGTGTAACCTTGAAAAAAGAGTAGTAATTTAAATCTAATTTTAATTTTATAGTAAAGCTGTAATGAAATATATTAAATTTTAAAAAATAAACAAAACTAAGGAAGAAATAAATAATAACTAGACAAAGACTAGAAAAGAAATTTTAAATCTTAGGTTTTACAAAATTGTATAAATTTACTTTATACAGAATGTCTTAAAAATAATGCAGCGTAAAACAAGAATAAATACCTGACAATAAAATAATGCAGATGATTGATTTAAGACAAAAATTAGAAAAATACATCTACATGAGTAAAATTGAAGGAATTATTGAAACATCGTTTGCTAAATCGCGTCGCGTCGCCTATGTAATACTTGTCTGTCGAATCACCTGAATTTCAATTTAGAATTCTGCAATGTTGCCGTGTGACGACACCAACGTTAGTATTTGGAAACATACACATAATACCATCATAAATGTAAAAATTTAACATTCGATATTTACACTATAATATTTTAATAGAACCTGCTTATTTAATTTGGTTTGCAAAAATGTACGTATTGTTATTTATTATTTTAACACATTTTGTGTCTAAATATTTTACATTTTTCATAAAACTGGGTACATACGTATTAATAATGGACTTTTACTCCTACATTTTCACCATAAAATACAATACTTATTATTTTAGGTTATATCAATTTATAAATTTAAAAATGATACGTATACAGAAACGTACACCTTAACAGATCTTTGACATTTGTCATAATTTCTATGAAACATGGACAACTATGTCCGACTACATCATTTGTGCTGTAGACAGCTACCACGTGCGGTAAGTCACTGCAAATTGGCAAAGGAACAGACTAGAAAAAGCATGGCTGCTACGATTTAGCCGACGATGATTGAAATAACGGGGAAAAATTGATCACTAAATATTTCATGATCGTTTTTTAATGTAATAATTACCGATATTTATTATTAGACCAACATCACTAATTTTAATACATTTCTGATGATTTTGGATTAATATTTTCCAGCCGGAATTATTAGATATGATAGTATCGAATTTAAAACGAAAATTAAATTATAGTATCGAAGATGAATCTATACTTCCCCTCTCTGCAAAGCATTATTGTATAGAGAAGTTAGATCATATTAGTAAACAAATTAGAGAAACAACGAAGGAAAATTTAAGGTAATAAGTTTAAAAATTTTACATCGGAAATGCATTTAATATATTTTTATAGGGACTTTATAGAAATCGAAATGCAGAACGTGTTGGACTCGAGCATTAAAACGACGAAATCTAATAAAAAATATATTGTTCACTATCTTCGCAGTTCGATGATTCTGCAATCAGTGCCTTTACAGAAGGCGACTAGACTGTGTCCCGATCTTCCTATTCTAGTAATATCCTATGCCGATAATATGGTCAAAGCTAGGTGTTGTGTTCCTAAGGTGCGTATTAATAACTTTTGCATTAAAATATATACAAATATACTTTTTTGTTACTTTACAGGAACTGAGAACTGATAAATTCAATGCGGAGAAATGGATGAAGGAAACTGTCGCTACCGTTTTCAATAGCAGGGCAGCTCCCCCTAAAGGCCAGGATGGATCGTTGGTCTGTAATATGAAGTCGAAGAGAGTACATTTACAAGAATGGGATCCGCTGTTGAACGAGAGTCTTGAAAAAGCGCAACAATATATCGAAGAAAATATATAAATTTTATAAATTGTTATCTATGAACGCATTATTAAATAGTCGTTTCAATTTTAGCATTTATTTATTAAATACAATATTAACAAGCTTAACATTTATAGCAACATTAAGGTTCTATTAGCTTTTTATTTTTAATGGTTACAGATCGAACAAGGCTTGGTTTATTACTTGATTGCAAATTTGCACTTTCATTTTTTGGTATTCCATAAAAGTAATTGATTCCCGTTTCACAGTTTAAGCCATTTTGTTTGACTTTGTCAAAAAAATATAAAGCATTACTGATCGATTCATAAAAGTCATACGCCAACCTTTAAAATTCTTTAAATTGAAGGAGAAAAAACTATAATTAAAGAAATATGAATCTGACTGGTTGAAATATTTTTCCTTATACAGGGTATAAAAGTTTAGTCAAACTTCACCGACACATGATATTGACAAAAATAATTGGGATTTGTTATATGACAATTTTTTAATTCAAATCTTATTAAGGAAGTTACATGGTGTTACAATTTTATAAAGTTAGTCTTTTTTAACTTAAATACAAGAAAAGATTATTTGACAATATTTGGGTATTGATATTTTTCCAATATGAACTATTTTCTATGCACTCATAAATTTAAAATATACTCCAGTGACACACAGTTATACAATTAACGTTTCTAAAATTTTTTAATAAATGATATTTTTAGAATTTCCAAACAATTTTTGACAAAAAAAGTATTCCGGTAAAATAAGAAGGATAACTGAGATTGTTAAACATGCTTAACGTTATTATTACGTTCAAGCAATAAACACACTAACTACAACAATACAACTACAAACCAAGTATTACTTTTAATTATTTATTGTCATGAACAATTACCTATCAACGACATTTTATGACTTCAGTTGTCAAAATAAATAATTGTAACTCCTTTATTAAGCTTTGATCAAAAATTGTTATATAACAAACCCCAATTATTTTCATCGATAGAATATGTCAAAGTTTTGCCAAACTTATCGTTAACACCCTGTATAGGAAAAGCACAGTACAGATAGATCTGTCTACACTGTGGTAAAACTATGATAAATACTTATTTTAGGAAATGATTCTTAACATAAAGATTTATATCGAAATTGAACTATAATATAATGTAATGTAACTGTTGCAATTTTGTATATCTGCATTGTGTTGTATTGAATTTCAAACATAAAAATTTTCAAAAAGGATTTAATACTTTTATATTCAAAATAACGGGACTGTCTAGAGATATTCAATATTATTGATGTAAATTTCAAATGTAAAGAATAGCCTGACCATTTCTTGTCATTACAAAGCGGTTTTAAAAAAATATATATACTCATTGTCTGTAATTATTTGTGTCAATTTTTGTTACTTTCTTCTTTAATTGGGTATTTAAAAAAAAACGCCAATGATCGCAATACTTCTGATTATCGAAATTTACACAATACTTTGAAAAACATTTATGAGGCTTGTTACTGTAATTCACCTGATTCATATCTCCTAAAAATTTTATGTTTTTCTTTGGAAAATATGTTTATAATTATTTTTAATAATTTTTGTACTGACATTCAGTGCAGTACATTCAAAGAATTTTCAGATATTTATACATCTACATTTTTTTTATTATATCCTTAAAAAAACGGAAATCATAAATTAGAAATTTATTATTAAAAAATGTTAATAAAATTTTGTGAACAATTTTACTAATTATCTTTATATAAACACTGACCAGTAAAGCTTGGTGTACATGTAACTTTTATCGACACGATTTACGACTACAAAAAAGCCGGCATATCCAACATCAAAGAAACATCCCAACATATTAGAATACCTTTAGACGATGGTTACACTAACTAAACTAATCCAAAATTTTCACTAATTAATGCAGAACAAGTCAATTTAAATTACCACCTAGAAAATCTCGAAATTACGTAATTTGCCTCTAACCCAATTTTAAATTTTGCCTTAGTTTTTAACGATAAGTAAATCTAACCTATGTAACAATTTCCGTTAAACTATCTGACAACTTTAGACCAGAATCAGCCCACACTACTTTAAGAAGCGTCAGATCATCGCCTGCTAAATCACGTCGCCTTTGTAATACTGGTCTGTCGAATCACCGAATCTCAATATAGAATTATGTAATATGAAGTAGTGTGGGGACACCAATGTTAGTATTTGGAATTCGACATTTGATAATGACACTAATAGCTTATCTTTTAATAGAACCTACTTATTTAATTTAGTTTGCAAAAATGTACATATGTTTTATCTACTATTTTAAAACATTAAAATATACAGCACTGATTCCTTTCCAATACTTCACACAAAGCTTTTTGTCTAAATATTTTACATTTTTCATAAAACTGGGTACATACGTATCAATAATGGACTCCTACTCCTGAATTTTCACGATAAAAACACAACACTTATTTATTTTAGGTTGTAACAATTTATAAATGTAAAAATGATACATAAACAGAAATGTATACCTTAACAGATATGTGACGTCATAATTTCTATAAAAACAATTGACGACTATGTCATTTGTGCTGTAGTGTATTGCCATGCGCGGTGAGTCATTACAAACGAACAGACTAGAAAAAGCATGGCTGCTGCGATTTAGCTGACGATGGTCAAATACACATAAATACGTTGTTAAGATGAATTCATTAACGTTATTGTAGTTAACGTGTTATTTGCAACACGCGTCTGTGTTTACAGATGTCAAAATTTATTTATACTTATTAGAGACTATAATTATATTGTACTTTTCATCAATCTCTAAGTTTTAAGTGTTACAGAGGAACAATTGACCACTATAAGTGATGAATATCGGAATGTATAAATATAATTTTTTTTATTTTTTTCCATATTTTATACTAAACACCATGCTGCAGAAATTTTAACAATTTGATATGTTTCTAAATTTTGCATGTGTTGAGAAATGAATCGATGGGAAAATTGTGCTTTGGTCCTTGTCTTGTAATGATAGTTTAATTTGGTTTTTACCTTACCATAATTTCTTCATCAGCTTCGATTAAAGGCAAGGTTTAAATACTTACAAATTATTTCATGTTTTAAACTGTGAATGAGTTATTACATGGTACACACCAAAATAATCGCAGTCTTATGTATTTTACTATAATTTTTTAAGCGCTGGAAGTACTGAAATTAATATAAAAAATAATTATGCTTTTCAATAATACTGAAAAATACCTAGTTGGGACGAAATATACTCGCAACAAAAACTACAATACAGGATGTTTCATAAATGTTTCATACTTTTATGCCTACACATTAGTCATAAAATCGATTTCGTTTAATGTAAACCACTCTTAAAAACTCCTTATATAAAATATGATTTATATTTTGTAATAAAATCATATATCAAACATTGGCAAAATTTTCATTATGCAAACTAGTGTTAAAAATATACATTTTATAAAATGGAAGAACGTTTTTATTTGAATCGTGCCTTTTTTGGGGTTTAATTATTACTTTTTTTACGTTTATGAACCAACCTGTATAACAAAAAAACGTTTATAAAAATAAATCTCTAACAATGCGTTTTTAGACAATAAGTAAGTTATTTGTTTGTCTTATTCCTCCCTAATCTATATTTTCATTACAGTCTTATTACTAATGTGACATTAATATACATACTATTATTATAAAAAATAATTTAAAACAACCTTACGCAACTATCAATATTCATATTTTAGACCTAGATTCGTTTAACAACAATTTTAATTATTCCCACATTATTCTGAATCTATTATTGCTCTAAAGCATTTTACTTACCCAATATCGTATTTTTTTAATATATCCATCCAGGAACAAAATAAAATATTTGTACTAAAGTTAGCAATGCAGCTTTACATGTTAAAAAATTTTTTTTAAAAGTGTACTAAAATTTCAAAGATATTCTTGGATGAAATGCTTGTTAAAGTGTATCCTAATTTCACTAAAAATGAGGATATTTTGCAGCTAAGGAAATCCGAATATATATTCTTACTTTCCTGATACAATTTTTCTTCACAGTACATCTTAAACATAGAAATATATATGAGAGATCCAAAATGGCTGAATGTGTCTCTTTATGTAGTTACTTGCACTGTCACGGTTAACACTAATTCTTCGTTGTCACTGACTGAGAGAACCTAACATTGGTTACGATAATTTTTATATGACCCCACATCCAATCAATCTGGACCTATCTATAGTAATACAGGCTTCAAAAAAAAAAAAATATATTTTACAAACAAATTGTTTCCAGCCACACATGATAGATAAAATATATCAAAGTTAATGAAATTCATTTACTGGCAAGTATAAATTTTATATTAGTATCGATTTCACCAGTTAAATTGTTTTTACCTTCTAAATTCTTTGACAAAAATACTTAATGGCTGCGTTACAGCTCACAATTACAATTACTGACAAGAAAACTTGTTGCAATTTCTTTTCGGCAATAATTATTGGAAAATCAAATGACAGTTGACTGTTTATCTTGCAGAAACTAGTACCAACTTATCTTTTTGGTTGTTTACTTTACACAAGGTTAGTTACATACCTTTGCAGTTGATGGCATGCAAAATTGCTGGTACAAATGCAAAAATAGCTATAAAGATACTGATAAAATACAAATTTTTCATAAAATTATGTAATAAAATTACCGCTTCCCTAGGTAAATATCAATTTGGCTGGTAAAACTGAAACTGCCAGCAAAAATTTCGATAAAACACAAAAAAAGGGATTTAATAACTTTTTTTAACTTGTGATATTAATTGTCGCATACGTATAAATCTGGGAGAATGTTAACAATTATAATTTAACTCAGCCTCATTTTTCATTCACTACAAATATAAAAATTTTTAGGTTAGGTATAACTATCTCCTTGTAGCATTTAAAGGGTCTGGGTTGTTGGTTGCTACAACGTACCACTTTGGCTGTTATTAGGCTTTTGTACACGTCGTAGATCTTCCAGCTGTATGAGCTATAAAGAAGTTGCATCAAATATTTTTACTTAACTTAATCAACGTCTTCTTGGAATTTAAAGGCTGTCTTCATCATCGTATACCTAATTTTCATTAGACATTAGCAACGTTAAATCATTTAAAAAGTCAATTACAGGCCGAGATTGTACTAACGCACGTTTCTTTTTAGTCATGAGACGTTGCAAACTACTGAGGAAAAATTGGGTTAGTTAGGTTAGGTTTTCCGCAGCGTATTACATAACCTAACTTTGTGAAGTCTGTGAATTAGTCGGGCTTCAAAATAGTACAGTAATTCATGTTATAAACCCGCTTATCATTTAAATACTCATTTCAATTGGTAGAGACGTTTTAATGGATCCAGCTGTTCCATCTACAGCATTACCATAGGTGCGCGTAGGAAAAATTCAGGTATCTTTCCACTAATTTAATTGTAATTGTAATTAATTTATTAGTGATTTTATGTTCTTAAAAATGGATAATAATTTAAACTACAGCGTGTTCCCAAAATCTTACACGCCATAATCTAACAAGTGAGAAATATCGAATGATAAAAACTTGTATAAGGAATTAAAGCTCGATATCAAAATATGAGTGTGAGTGATGCAGTTGAAGTATGTAGTTCATTAAAAAGAGTGTCTGTGAGTAGTGTATATTATACAAAAAAGAATGGCAAAGAATATATACAACTGCGAAACGGAAAATGATGGAAACTCGTGGAAGGAAGATGATGATACAAAATACGCGAATAATTCGTGTAGATGGTATTTTAAAAATGAGCTTTCAACAATAAAAAAAATCAGATTGCTATCTCATAGATTGGAACTTTGCCCAGAATATCTAGAAGGGTGCTTTTGCAAATTATGCATACCATGTAGCATTTACATTGTATAAAACAAAATCGAAAGAGTATGCTGATACAAACATACGAAATAACAATTATTTCTGCCCAAAAGTATGTAGATATGCTATTTATGTAGAAGCTCAACAAAATCCAGCCTTTCTAGTTCATATGTATGCACAGCGTTTTTCATGCCATGTTTCTTATAGAATATCTTTCGTCATTAAATTAAATATAACCATTTCAAATTAGGCATACGATAAAAAAAACAACCTACATACAAATTTTTGTAATTACTATTTAGATTATACTTGATATTAAAAAAAAAATATCAAGCAACAAAAAGAAGCCGAAAAAATACGAAACAACAAAAAGAACGTTAAATGACATTACCTTTTCGATGGGAATGCAGGATAACTCGCCCCCCTGATGAGGGGGCGGCAAAGGCGCAGTTGGAGTTACTGCTAACTTAGCCTTTTCTAGAGCTTCTCTTGCACGTCTCTCTTTCAATTTAAGGGAGAAAATCGCCACGGAACGAGCTCTCTTCATAAGGCTTTGCTTCACTCTAGTCTTCTTCGCCGCTAGCTCTTCGGCAGCTAAAACATAACACGCATATAAAAGGAAAACAAATAATAACAGCTGTAACACCTCTTGCTGCTTCGTCAGCTTCCTGACTAGATACACTCTTCGCGCTGTCGCTTAGTGACGGGTCCATGGGTATCATGGCTGCTCTGGCCCTGGCGGGAATGTTATTTGTTGGTGGGGTCCTGGGTCTCGGAGGCCATAAAGGGCTACTTTTTAGAAGGTCCGAATCTGAACTGGACGAATCCTATTAAAAAGATATATTAACGGAGTTATTCATGGTATAACTACTTCTCCGTGCACCTTAGGTGTTATACAATCCGTACTTCTGTGAATGTCGGTCTCTTCCTTAAGTCTCCGAGCCCATTCAATCCCTCCACTGGGACCAATCGTCAAATGGTGGGTAGCCTCGGACTGAACCACAAAATTAAATTTGACAAATTTTTTTTAAGCTGGATTTTCTTTCATAATTCAGAATTTTTTAAACTGCACTAGTGGTACCCGATATACAACACAAAATTTATTTTAACAGCTAATTATACAGGGTGATTCAGTCAATATGTCATTAATTTTAACCACGAATTCGAAAGACCTAATAAAGAAAAAAAATTAAAAAAAAAATTAACTCGACCTTTCAAAAGATAAACAAATTATTTCATAACAATATGAGTATTGAAGCTATATACCAGTCCAACAGCGCTGCCGCTCAGGATCAGATACACATAATAACAGCATGTTTCGTACTGAAATTACAGATTTTTTTTCTAATCACAAACTTCTTGTTTATAGTATAAAATGTATGCATTTTGTATATTCTTGGAGGTACCTTTAAAAATCGTTGCATTTTTAAGGCGTTTTGTCAAGTTCTGATGTAAAATTCATTAAACGCACAACTCACATGTCTATTAAAATGTCTTTTATAAATTTTTCCACGATGGTTTTTCGCTACTTCACTTTACTTAACTTGAATTGCATTTTTATTTTAACAAACACACGAAATTCATCAACCTTTACCACGCAAAATGATGAAAATGTAACTAATGGATGTGGATGAAGAGAGCGTTGAACCGTGTGCATCTGTTCCAGATGCAGTTGATGGCGGACACACCTGCATAAGAAAACGGACCCAAACGATGTTCGACTTATTCCGTCGGTAACGTAATAAACGGAAATTTTAACTGTCAATTGTTTGGCTGTGCCGAGTGTGCCGATTACAGCCTATCTGATGTCAGCCTGATTACTGAGGTTGGGAATTTATAAAATCCTCATGATTCCATATTGATTACACTGGGTGCAAATTTAATTATGGTAAGATTTAAGTGGTGTGCGTACTTCCTGCTCGGCCTAAGCGGCTCGATTTACAGGAAGCGGCCTACATTGCAGCAGGTACTTAACGCAGACCTCTCACTCTAGGCGACAAACCATTAAATCTGTAAATGATATCATTATCCTGTAAGTCGAGCCGCTTAGGCCGAGCAGGAAGTAAGCAGACCACTTATATCTCACTTGCACTCAGTTTATATGTGAACATACATATGAAGGAACAGCCAGTTCAATTGTCGGTCATCTCACCTATGGCATACTGATGGTGTGTCCGACAAGGGTTCATGGCTGTTCACACAGATACTGCAGGAATAATTGAATGCCGGTCGGGGCATTAGTCCGCGGAGTAGTTGTTTCCTGCAGTATCATTTACAGAAATTTAATTGTTTGTTTGTTTTTATTTAGCGGTTCTGCGGCACGTGAGTAGACATTAAATACAAGATTATTGAACTATATACGGTAGGTCAAGACTCAGACAGCCGGATTATCACTGAATAGCAGTGGCGGCTCGTTGAAACTTATTATTAATAATGTTATGTTAATTGCATACTTTTCAAAAATAATTTACGACATTAATTACATACTACAATAAATAGGTACTATAGGAAAATATTTAAATTTGGCAACATCGCGTCAGGCCGACACGGAGTTGAACTGTCGCCAACGGTCAGTGCCAGTCTAAAAAGGGGATTTAAATAATAGTTTGAAGATATTTTTTTCTACATAAATATGCATTTGAATTTTTTTTTCTCTCAAAGTTAATGACACCATGACTGAATCATCTTGTATACTTTCAACTGAGACTTCAATGTCAAAATATAATTGCAGTATCAGTACTAAATAATTTTCAATAAAGTGAATAAACCTAATTATTTTGTTACAAAAAAATATATATATCATCAAACTAACCTCTGCTGGTGTCCATTCCCTGGACTTCCTAGGTCTAAACGGTGGAATCTCCTGAATACTATCCACAGTAATACCCAAGTTCTTGTGGCTTGAAGTAGAACCGCTAGATGCGGAAGTAGGAGTCGTAACTGGTGTGAGTTCCTTAACAGATTCTGATTCAGTTTCTTTCAATTTTTCGTTGGATTTTGTCATGTCTTTAGAACTTTGAGTGACTAAACTATGACTGGGAGACACAGAAAACCTAAAAAAACTTGTATTAAGTAACATACTTCACTTTTTAGTCATATAAAAAGGATCTTACCGTCCAATGAGCTTAGCAGTTAATTCTTCAGGCGACGGAGTGGCATTAGAAATTCTACTGGCTTCCCTTCGCGCCCATTCTATTTTCGCCATCTCGGTTGCCAACCATCCGGGTATGTCAGGGATGGCACATGTTATAATAAATCTAATAACAAGCATGATATGCTGAAAAAAAAAGAGTACGATCCAATTACATAGAACTTGAATCGATTTCAAGACATTACCTCTAACGCAACAATTAACAATATCGTTTGTGTCGCAGTCATGTCCGGGAACATACGATGAACTTGTCCCGACAAGCCTATAAGAGCACAATTTACTAATACCGCCATGATACTCATACATTCCATACAGTTCTAAAAGAGAAATAATTTTTTTTCATTGAAATTATAATTCAATTGAAACTCTGCGTACCTGCCACGTTCCTATGTTTGGAACTCTCTGTCCGAACGGTCTCTGGCAGACATAGGCTAGTTTGAAAGCATCGCTCCTTATTTCTATCAAATTATTCAACATGGCGCATAGCGCGGCAGGGGGAAAGGCAGACGAAAACAGTATAACATAACCTAGTTGTATTGTCATTTCTAGGTGGTCGGTAAATGTACCGTCATACTGGAAAAATAAGTCAATGATTGATGCTGCTTTTAATATGTTATAATCATTATTATCAGAGAATGCTTGTACATAGATTTCATTACTAATACGTCAGTAGTTGAAGAGAAATCGCAAAATGAATTTTAAGGAGTGTCATTATTATTGCAAATGATTGTACATACAGGGTTGTAACTTTAAGTGGTGCCGGTCAATTCTTTAAGGGTAATAGTATGTTCATTTTTTAAGCTCAAATTAAATAGCATTCTTATCGTTGTTTTCAGTGTTCTATGTTATTACTTATTTAAACCAACAGTTCAAAATCTATTGAAAATAATTTTATAAAAACAATTTACTTTCGTATGATTTTAAGATTTTTAAGTTACTTTAGATGCTTGGATATGCTGATATGGTGGTAAGCTGTAGTAGTAGACAGGCAAGAAAACAAACGGTCAAAGAATAATTGGCAGCAAGTGACTATTGCATGTGGATCTTTGACTCACACTAGCCTGTCAAACAGTGGGTTATAAAAATTACAAAACATGGCAAAAAAATCGGGAATATCAAACTTCTCTCCATATAACTCTCATCTTCCTCCATCCAAAACTACACCCTGTATAACAAATATGTTTAAATCATACATTTATTAGAAAGTTCTTTGCACAATCAATATAATAAGTGATGTCATGGGATCAACCCAACATTCAAGATGAAATTTGAACACTAGATGGCACTAAATTTGACCAGTTGGTATTTTAGATAAAATAAAATATCTTCGAGCAATTAAATATTTTTGAAATAGTGTTAATAAATCTAAAAACAAAAAATCCAAAATTTTGGAAATCAAACATTTATTTTGTTTTTTTTTTTATTTTTATTATTATTTTTTTATACCTACTATACTCATCAGTTACCTTATAAAGGGTGCTCTCCAGCTCAGCCTGACTCATCGTTCGTTTCGCACTGGCCTGATCTGGTTCCCCCGATTCCTTCACGTCTGTATTCTGAGATTCCGTTGGCTCCTCGGAATCGCCTGGAGGAGGCTTACTATTGAGGGGACTCAAAGCCCCCCACATATCAAAACTCATTTTAGCCAAACGCATATGTTCTAACATGTAAGGCAACGCCGATTCTTTCAGATTGCCGATAACCTGCCTGGCTATGAGCAAAGCGGCCAGTTGCTACAATATCAGATTTTATTTTGAGGTTCGGTGGGTTTTTTAATACTGACCTCTTTCAGTCGGGCTTGATCTTGCAAGTAAAAGGCAATGTAAAATAAGGAGAGAAAAGAATTGACAAATTGGAACTGGAAAAAATGAGTTAAGTAAGTATTCAGTTATATGCATTAATAAAATAATAGAACTACATGACATTAATAAGATATAAGAATATAAACTCAATTCCCTAATAATACAAATATTTTTTTAATAGTGAAATATGCAGAATAGTCGTAGATGTAATTGTAATAATCCCACTTCTGATATATGCATTGCACCTAGATTATAACTAACTAAACCATATTCAATGCCATTAAAAAAAAAATACTAAATCGAAAAGTCATTAGGGAATTAAGTTGAAGATTTTATTCATTTTGTGACAGCTAAATCATGCAATGTCTAAATATTAGAATGTGACAGGACTAGATATACTCCACAAGACTCTTTCTAAAGGATGACATTCTATAAGACTTTGAAGCATAGTATAGTACGAAATACAAACCAAGGCGACTTTTCCGATGAGGTGATTTTCGTACTTGGTCTCAAGTCGGTAATTTTCTAAGAGCAGCATGGTAAAAAACAATTGCTTACAGTTAAAACTAACTAAAATTGGCTAACATACAAAAGTAAAACAAAACGAAGTTTCTAACAGATTAAAAGTATTCATTCACACACTGTCAGCCTGCAGCTCGGAATTAAAGATATCCAAGCTGCCAAAAGTGTACATAATAGAATTGTCAGTCCTGGTCATCAGCCACAATTTTTCAACTGGCTAAGAAATTTCATAATTTAATCATTGTTTAGTCTCTTCTCACATTTAATATGTCAGCTTGAAGTGGTAAAATAACATTTTTTATGAAACTTATGATAACGCAGTAAAATCTCCAATTCCATATTGTCTGAAGCTATTTATTTGTGGCATAATTTTAGTTTTTCTTTAGTTTAATTTTAAACTGCCAAACTTGACATACTCTTAATACATTTACTATTTGGAGAACGAAAACAGTTTTTCGAAACGTCAAAAATACAGAAGGGCACAATAGTGATGTGATTTTTGTTATTTTTTTACTTATCTGCTTTTTTTAGTGTGATATTTTTTGGTTAGACAAACTTAATTTCAAAAATAACCCTTGATTGCCCGTTTGGCGCAAGAGCTTATTAAAATAATCTTTATTTTTTTCGGAAGTGTGGCAAAAACCCAATCAAACTAAAGAAAAACTCCAATTCCATGTGTATAAAATTCAGTTAATTAAGGAATTACATAATTTTGTGCATTAAAGCACCATAAGACGCAATGTTTAAAAATTTTTTTTCGTTAATCAACAAAATTCCATAAAATCAATATCACGGAATGTGGCAACAGAGGCGCGAGAATATACTCAAAGACCGGCCGGGAATACAGGTCAGTTGGTATCTGAACGTCGAAGTGTTAATGTGTCGCTTGTCAGAAGTGCTTTTGGGTACCACTATTTCCTTCATTTTTCTTTGTTTATTAAAATGTTCATCATGTGAGAATCATATGTTATTAATTTTTGGAGAAGTTCGCTGCGATTATGAGAGAACACGAGATATTTATTTAAATTGTTTCCCCCAATGGCTCTCTCTCTCTATTGTTGTGTGTAAGGCACAGCCTATTTTTAAACAAATTCTACTTTCTAAAAACGTTTCCTTTTACCATCACGCAATTTCAGACACTATCGTATATGGAAAATGACAGATGAGATTGGTAGTTCAAATCATCATACAGTTTAAAACGACTGTCTACATGAATACACAAAATCAGAAAATGAATTGCCTTTGAATATTTTTGTTATTATAGATTTTTATATTTTAATTTACCAATGCTATGCCTCCCCCCCTCTCCCTTATAAATTTTTAGCCACTAAAAAAAATTATTAGTTTTTAGGTCTTTGCCACTTCTCACTGATAAATTTTCTGTCGACGTCTATGGAGGTCTAGAACTACAGGCTGACCGTATGTGAATGGATAACTTTGACATTTGAAATTTAGATACTTTTGTAGTAAGTATTCAAAGAGACATGCCTTGAAATTTATAGTTAACTAAAATTAGTCAACAAACTAGTTCCTAAACATTGAAATCGTGCATAAATTCTTTAAAAACTAACACAGTTTCAGTGCTATAAACTGTTACCTATAAGAAAATACATTAAACTTGTAGTTATTTAGAATTATTTAAAATCATTATTAAATTTAATCAAAACTATTAAAAATATAAGTAATTTTATCATAGTAAAAGTCAAATGACAATTTTACTATACTTTAAACGTAAGAATTTGGAAACTTACCTTTATCGTTCAACCAAATAGCGATTTTAAAATAAGCCTCATCCATTAAGGATATGATGACTGCTAGCATTATTTTTGGGAGGTAACCAAGCCACATGGGCAAACCTCGATTTCTCAATACACTGTCCCAATAATCCTAGTAAAAAAAAATGATATTTAAAAAGCAAAAGCTTATACTTCGGTTATGGTTCTACTACCGACCTGGATTTGTAAACTTAATATCATGATGAAGAATACGGTCGACAGACAAACTGCAATCACAGGCACTGAGACGCAGTAACGAAACACGTGCCTCTTCCACGGAGGATGGTAAGGTTCCAAACGTCCCGTTACAGGACTCGGCTGCAGGGGTCCCTGGGAACATATTATAACATGTCGCGGCAGCTGATGACACGTCGACATGTTAAAGCTATATAAGCGCTACTATAAAGAAGCTTTTTAACTTTTTCAGGTAAAATAAAAATTAAGACAAATTAAAGTAGTGGGCGCTATAGTTATGCAGTGCCGGATAAAAAAATATGCAGTCCTATTTGAGGGTTGTTATTCTAAATTTGAATTCGTTATTTTAATTTTCAAACTTTAATATTTTAAGACAATATACAGGATGGTCCACTTTTTTTTTCATCAAACTTCAAAAACCAATACATCATAAAAAAAATAATGTAATACTTTTTGAGTTTCAGCACGCTGAAGTTTCCCAAAATAAAATTGTTTTTCGAATTTTTCTGTAAGTGATGAAATTTTACCTGTAAAATTTTTATAAATGATTTGGTACTGTACGTATGATCTTTGGAGAACGTGCTGTATTTCAAAAAGTAAACATTTGTCGGGTATAGTTTATTTAGCAAACAAACATTATTTTTTTATGATGCATTAGTTTATGAAGTTTGATGAAAAAAAAAATGGATCACCCTGTATACATATCTCTCTATGTAATTTTTTTAATGATAGCTTATTCATATTGGATAATTAATAGTTGTATTTACATTTTATCGTATTATGAGATGTATGCATTTTTTAATGTGATTTATATTTTTATAAAATAAAATTGGAATTTAACTATTTTCTCAAAAGCATTTCTTTTATACCAATGTTTAATGTATTCAGTGACATACAAGGTGTTTCTGAGATAAGTGCGTTCCTTCAACAGGGTACTAAATTACGTAAAAATAAACAATTTTCATTAATGTATTAACTGTATTTCTCACCGTAAAATTATCAAATTTGTGGTGTTTTTAGGCACAGAAATCTAGAAAAATAAAACACGTAGAACAAAAGTAATATCAAAAATAAAGTACTTGATATTTTGTTTATTTACTTTTACTATTTAAATTCTCTTAAAACAAAATAATAACTGTTAAAGAGCGTTTATAAAACACACATTATTTTGCTATTCTAATCTCACATTTCAGCAATTATTTTCATATACTTATAAACAAAATTGGACTATCTTATATGCAGAACTATGTAAGTTTATGTTATAACCATATTTAAATCTACAGTTGAATTTTTAAAAATACGTATTGTAAGATTTCTGTATTTAAAATTTCTTGTAGAAAACACTATTTCAAGAATATGGTGCTCTTAAACAGTGGTCTGAAATGCCATATTTTCAATATAAAAAAATGTCAAAACAGAAAATTTTACTCTGTAAAGTACATGTGGCATTTACTTTAAACCTCATAAGGATAATATTTAATAAAAAAAAAAAAACTATAATAAATTTTGATTTGCTGAACCTGAATCATTTATAATTATTTGAAGAAAATCATGGTTACTCATTTAAAGACAGTGAATTGTAACATTTTCTTTCATACTGCATTTTGTAAAAAATACCGAATAAATATGTATCAACTCAAGTTAAAGTGTATACAGTAGTATAAAATTTAATAATAAAACAGGTAAAAATATTCTTTTTTTTTCCTATTCTAAATGACTTGTCAGTCTGTATACATCCTAGAGCAAATGTATATAATTCATACAGTGAAGAGACATTTTTCTTCCTTACAATTTTTTAAACTGCCTCTAAAAAGAGGCAATACGACCACTAAACAAGTTTTTTAAAATCGATATAAATGGTGATTCAGTCATAAAACCATTAATTTTAAGGAAAAATAAAGAAAAATGTGTATAATACGAATACGCAATAAAAAAAAAAGATTATTTCGGTTCAACTTTGTATCAGTCTGATATGACATTGCCAAATTTAAATATTTGCCTAGTATTGTAAGATAAATGATTGATTCAAATTATTTTTTCTACGTTCATGCAAAAAACAAAACTATATTGAACTGTATTAGTGGAAAAAGTGGTTTTTTATTGCACTAGTGCACTGACTTAGTGTCATCTAAATAAAACATTTAGAAGTAGATGTAGAAAAAATATTGTATGCAACTCGTACAAAAAGTGTTTATTGCACTCGACGTATTGTCTTACTCGGCTTGACGACCTCGCTGGACAATTTCACGTTGCGTGCAATAAACATTTACTTTTTGTACTTACTGCATAAATAACTATTTTATATGCACATATTAAGTGTCAATTTAAAAAATATTTAATATTGAAGCTATAAAAATCCAACCATCAAATAATAAACCTTTTTTTATAGTTGGGATCATCTGAATTTTGATT
Organism: Monochamus alternatus; assembly: GCA_037114965.1. NCBI lineage: Eukaryota > Metazoa > Arthropoda > Insecta > Coleoptera > Cerambycidae > Monochamus > Monochamus alternatus. The sequence continues at coordinate 11,252,674 of CM073427.1, forward strand.
TTGAAACTAACTGCAAAATTCAATTTATTTTAAAACATCTTCCACTGGTTATTTGCTTCTCGTTTGAAAGGTCGAGTAAACATTTTTTTATTCGATTTTCTGCCTATTCTATTTAAGCCTTTTAAATATGTGATTAAAATTAATGACATGACTGAATCACTTTGTATATATCATAGCCACTTAAGAGATTAACACTTTTTTATGGGCTCTGGATTAGAACATGTACAACATCACTGGAAGTAAACTAATTAAAAAATAAAAACAACGCTCACCACAAATCGATATTAGGTAATTCTATAAAAACTGCTCAAAATTATTTCCGCAAGCTAATAAGCACTCTTCTAAGTGATAGCGGAAATTATATTACTTACATGCCATGACAAGTACTAAAAATTTAAACGAATGGGAAGATGCAGAATCAGCCTAATTTAGTAGTAATTCTTGACCAATTTTTCTTAACGATAATTATTTATTTTCACGTACTCCCCAACCCGTTCAAATAAATTCTAATTTCAGAAACACACTATATACACCAAATTTAAACATTTTATTCACAAAAAAATCCATGCGTTGAAGAACACAGCAGTAGCCGAAGGAACTTTAGGTAATCTGAATTTAAGACATAACCTTACCCTAAATAAAGGTCTCGGTTCAGCTAAAAGATCGTCTCTCTGGTCTAGAGTACCCCAACGGAAAGCTAACTCAGCCGAGTAACGCTTCCAAGCTTGTAAATAAGTTGTTACCCACACCACATTGAAAACCGAGAATAATACATATCCCACATCTTCTAAAGTTTGGTGTCTTCCATTACAACATATCTAAAAAAAATTAGAGACAAATATTACACAGATTCAAATAGATGGACAGACATTTTAAAAAATATTTCATAAGCAATAAATTATCAACAACTGCCCAACATGGTCGGCTCGTAACCTTTGTCGCTTTTCATTTATATGTGGATAAGAGCACATTTAAAATACATTAAATTTTTCACTGTCGGGAAAGGCAACCTGTTTTCTTAAAGTTCTAATATTATAAAGAACTAAGTAGCTGGGCAAATGTACTTCAAATGCACCTGTTATACAAAAAAAGTAAACAAGTTTTTGCGCTTGGAGCATATGTCAACACACCTGTCTGGCAAATAGGGTTGGAGTGGGGATATGCTCTCTAGGTGGTAAACGAACAGTCAGTAGTGTGGAAACCGACACACTTTACACGTTGTTGCAACACACTTGTTTTACATGTCCACAATATTGCCGTATTACGAAGTGTACACTGAAGTTCAGTGTCATCAAATAAAAGCTGCGGGAAATCCTGTATCCAAAATTCGACAATTATACGAGATGGAGGCTAGTGCAATATTTAAAAAAAAAATACAAAGCGACCTTAAACAATGGAAGTTAACACAACATTAATGTATTCGGCATTCGGCATATACGAACTTTGACGCGCTACCTATTCTAATAGGGATCTAATAAGTACTTACCCAAAATAAGAATCCAAAGACAGCAGGTATACTTAAAGCAGTTGTGTAATGTCCCAGCCAAGCAAAATACATTCCAATCTTTACTCCAAAATATTCAGTAATTTCATCTGAAACACATAAGTTTTCTGTTATATAGGTATATGTCTATTACAGATTTACCTAGTGGTTGTCGGGCTAGAACATTCCGGACCCAAGAATTCTGCAATTTTTCTAAAGCAGCAGGTTCATGTAATGGAAAAACTTGACAAATAATACCCGAGGTAAGACACTTTGGAACTGAAAACAAAAAAAAAAAATAAATAAAAAAAAAAATGACAATACAAATTTCAAATTAAATATAAGCATTAAATAGACAAAATATTACCAATTGGTTGTCCTTCTAATAGAGTTAATCCAGGAACAACATTAACATCATTGCTTTTTGCTCTAATGCTTTCAAGGAGTCGTAAAACTAACCACTGCCTTTCTTCAGTAGTAAAAAAACGTTCTTCATGAGGAGCACCTTCGTACGACAGGAAATCTTGCACAAAGAATTCCTTCAAACCGCCACCTTTACTTTCCTTTAATGCTTTTGGGAGATGATATTCTTCGGCCGCTTTCAAAAGACTAAAAAAGAACACATCATCTTCAATTTCAAGTTTGTGTAAGGAAACTTACATTGGAAAAGGAGCTGTGAGGTAAAAAGCACTACTTTGTGTAGATGCATGGTGCCTAACATGAACGGTTAAACCTGGGGATTGCCTGAGTTTAGATAACAACCACAACAACACGGAATCCTGAGCACCAGGTGGGAAAACAACAACAACATCACAGTTTGGAGTAGACACTCTCTTTAGCCACA